>OX090900.1:22196652-23396652 GCA_944319695.1 Tiphia femorata | reverse complement strand
TTAAAATAGGGAACGGTTAAGAATTGTCAAACACATTTTTAACTCAGTAGATTTCTTTATTGATGGAGTAAATAGTTTTGCATTGTATTAGAAACAAAGATTGTGATTGTCCAGGTATTAACGGTTCCATCCAAGCAGTACATTGCTCCCCGTTAGTACACTGATCCGGACAGTAAAAAATTATCCTTTACGTCTGTGTTGTATCTTTTCCTGTAACAGGGGAACATGATACCGTCAATGAGACATTTGTCGTTAAATTTTTTGAAACGTTCAAAGCTAATATACAACAATTTAGGAAACTCGTACATTTAACGCAGCTAGGAACGACTGCCCATCGTTCATAGCAGGGTCGCCATTGATCATAGTGATAATCAGAGCGACAATCGCTACGATAGGAATGATGATGTTTTGTACCTTCATTCTTGCAGTTCCTTTTGCTTCCACGAAGACACTTTGTACAGTAGACTTCAAATTGCGACACTCCCAACTCGTGCTGATATTTATACTTGGAATTATCGCTTGCTCGACGTTAAAAAACCATCTAACGTTAGTAATACGGAAGCATCGTCGACTATAGAAATTTTATACCGTTTTTTTTACACGGCACGATGCCGCTACCTTGGCGAAAGAAACACAAATTATCGCCCAAAAGCATAATAAGAAATGCGTTGTCTAGATTAATTGCGAGCGTCTTCACATTAAATTTACAGGGGTTTACAGTAAAAATAAAAAAATGAAAAACACTTCCTGGAACCTGTATGACTCAACCCTGGGTTGGCAAAATAGCGCACTGCATTTTTAAAGAGCGGATATTAAATAGAGTAAGCGTCTGCGACGCACAGGATACTTCGACTTGTTTGAATCATAAAAATTCTTATAAAATTGCTTGTTTCGAGTAGTCACGGGTCAATCCAAACGAGGATATAATTTGTGATTTAAATTGCAAACAATTCAATGCGTTTAATAAAATTAGATAAGAAGATCTTTCTCGTGAGGGTCTTTGTTATACAATCTACCTACGAAAAATTTAAAATCCTTTAAGTAACTAGTGCGTCGCAGGGTAATAATCTAATTTTATAATTTAAAATAGGAAACGGTTAAGAATTGTCAAACACATTTTTAAATCAGTAAATTTCTTTATTGATGGCGTATATAGTTTTGCATTGTATTAGAAACAAAAATAGTGATTGTTCAGGTATTAACGATTCCATCCAAACAGTACATTGTTTCTCGTTAGTACACTGATTCGGACAGTAAAAAATATCCTTCAAGGATTTTTTCGCTGCTTTTCCTGTAACACGAGAACATGATTTCGTCAATGAGACATTTGTCGTTAAATTATTTGAAACGTTCGAAGTTAGTGTAGAAAAATTTAGGAAACTCGTACATTCATCGCACCTATCAGCGACTGCGTATCGGTAGCAATGAAATCGTCATCGATCACAGCGATAATCAAAGCGACGATCGCTACGATACGAATGATGATGTTTTGTACCTTCATTTTTGCAGTTCCTTTTGCTTCTACGAAGAAACTTCGTGCAGTAGGCTTCAACTTGCGACATCTCCAACTCGCGCTGATATTTATACTTGGAATAATCGCTTGCTCGTGTGAAGAAAAACCATATAACTATAGTAATACGGAAGCATCCTTGACTATAGAAATTTTATACCCCGTTTTAGGCACGACCGTAAAGGGAGTGACTTATGCAATCGCCATCCTGAAAACCGTTCGCGCGCGCGCGCGTGTGTGTGTGCGTGTATCCTCGATTTCGGAAAAACGGCTGAACCGATCGGGACGAAATTTGGCACAAAAATCAAGTACATTACTGTGAGTTCACAATAAGGTTTGTGAGCCGCCATCTTGAACCGGTGCAAAATGGCGGGAAATTGAAATTTCGAACGAAATTTAATTTAAAATTTATTTTGCCGCCATTTTTAAACGGCTGAAGATAGCGATACATAAAGTTTGCTGCCACCAAACGGATATATACTTAAAGTACATGCCAAATTTCGTTGCGATCCACTCAGCTGTTTGGCCGGAATACTGGACTAATGGAAATAGTGAAATTTCATTAATCCATTAATCCAGTATTCCGGCAAAACGGCTGAACGGATTCAGACAAAATTTGGCATACACATCAAGTACATACCCATGTGGTGCCACGAAACTTTATGTATCGCTATCTTCAATCGTTTCGAAATTGTGGGAAATTCAAGTATGGAAACATTAGAAATTCATTTCTTTGGTATTAGTCATTGGAAGCGTGAGTTACGCGGTCGTGCCTATTGCAGAAAGCGATGTTTTTCTGCACCCGGTAAGGCGAGCGCGAAGCGCGAGCACCTGGCGGTCGTGCGCCGATCACTATCCACCACTAATGGTTTAATATGGCACGATGCCGCGCCTTGGGGAAAGACGCACAAATTATCTCTCAAAAGAAATAAAAAGAAATTCGTTGTCTAGATGAATTGCGAACGCCTTCATATTAAATTTACGCGGGTTTACAGTAAAAATAAAAAAAGGAAAAACACGTTCTGGAATCTGCATGACTCAACCCTGGGTTTGAAATATAGTGCAGTACATTTTTAAAGAGCGGATATTCAATAGACCAAGTGTTCGTATCGCACGAGATACTTCGACACGTCTGAAACCTAAATATTCCCATAAAATGGTTTGTTTCGTGTAATCTCTGGTCAATCGGAATGAGGATATAATTTGTGACGCCACGAGTCTTAAATTGCAAATAATTCAATACGTTTAATAAAATTAGATTCAGAAGATCTTTCTCGCCAAGGTCTTTATTATACAATCTATCTACAAGAGATTTAAAATCCTCAAGTATTACATGTATACTATTGCGTCGTAGGGTAATAGTCTAATTTCATAATATGGATGTCGACATATTAAAACAGGGAACAGTTAAGAATTGTCAAACACATTTTCAACTCAGTAGATTTCTTTATTGATGGACTAAATAGTTTTGCATTATATTAGAAACAAAAATCATGATTGTTCAGGTATTAACGATTCCATCCAAGCAGTACATTCCTTCTCGTTAGTACACTGATGCGGACAGTAAAAAGTTATCCTTTAGATTTTTTTTGCTGCTCCCTTTTCTGTAACACGAGAACGTGTTTGTCGTTACATTTTCCAAAGCTTTCGAATGTAATGCGTAACAATTTAGAAAACTCGTACCATTATCGTCTCCATGAGCGTCCTCTGATTAATGGGCTCGGCATTGATCACAGTAATAATCAAAGCTACAAACGCTATGACGGGGAGGATGATTTTTTGTACCTTCATTCTTGCAGCTCCTTTTGCTTCTACGAAGAAACTTCGTACCGTAGACTTCAACTTGCGACATCCCTAACTCGCACTGATATTTATACTTGGAATTATCGCTTGCTCGTGTTAAAAAAAAAACATATGACGATAGTAATACGGAAGCATCGTCGACTATAGAAATTTTATACCCTTCTTTTAATATGTCACGATGCCGCTACCTTGGCGAAAGAAGCACAAATTATCTCCCAAAAGTATAAAGAGAAGTACATCGTCTAGATCAATTGCGAGCGTCATCAGATTAAATTTGCACGAGTTTACAATAAAAATAAAAGAAGGAAAAACGACACTTCCTGGAACCTGTGACTCAACCTTTGAAAAAATCACGCAGTACATTTTTAAAGAGCGGACATTAAATAGGCTAACAAAGTGTTTGTGTCGCACGAGATATTTGGACTCGTTTGAATCATAAAAATTCTCATAAAATTGTTTGTTTGGAATAATCACTGGTCAATCGGAATGAAGATATAATTTTTGACGCGACGAGTTGTAAATTGCAAAGAATTCAATACATTGAATAAAATTGGATTCAGAGGATCTTACCCGCGAGGGTCTCTGTTATACCATGTACCTACATGAAATTGAAAATCCTCGAGTAACTGTTGCGTCGCAGAGTAACAATCTAATTTTATTATATGGATGTCGACGGATTAAAATAGGGGACGGTTAAGAGTTGTTAAACACTTTCTTAACTCAAAAGATTCCTTTATGATGGGGTAAAAAGTATTGTATTGTATTAGAAAGATGAAACTGAAAAAATTGTATTCTTATCTTAAGAATTTACCACTTAAGTTTAAAATATTTCCTACTAAAATAAGCAACAAGAGGATCTTCTTAATTTAAGAGTAGAATGTTCTAAACAGATTCCTCTAATCAAATATTCTTAACAGATATTTTTATCAGATATTCTTAACATAGCCTGATTAGAAATTTGTATGGATATATTTCGTATATAATTATTGGCAACAAAACTCTTAATGAAATGCTTCACTCTTTATATTGTCGAAAATTACATTATCCATATCTTGAAATCAGAATTGGTTTAGAAATGTAGTCACGAGAGAAGGTTACAATTCATATACATATACATGTATTTCTATTACTTGTAAATATCTCCATTAAATCGACCCAAATCCTCTTCTTCTAGCCACTTCGTCATTTCCTTATCCATACTGTTTGTACAACGCAGCACACAAAATAATATAGTACTCAAAATTATGCAGAATTGCAAGAGGAACAAGATACAGATATCGACATGTGCCGCATGCGGTGTGTAACCTAACTTAACCGAATACTGACACGCATTGTGTCCCGACATTCAGATGTCATATCCATAAGAAAATATTCTTATTTATTAAGAATATCTATTAAGATGAATTATTAAGTTAGTATTTTAAAAATACAATTTTTTCAGTAAAAGGAAAAAGTAGAAATTATTTCCCAATAGCATAAAAGGAATTGCGTCGTCAAATTAAATTTGAACGAGTTTACATAAAAATGAAAAAAGGAGAAACACTTCCTAAAATCTGTATGACTCAACCGTGGGTTGAAAAAAGCGCGCGGTATATTTTTAAAGAGCGGCACTTAAATAGACTACTAGGTCGTGTCGCACGAGATATTTATTTTTTTACTCGTTCAGATAATAAACCTTGTCCTCGTGAAATCTCATTCTAGAGGAAAGACCTGGAAATACATTCTCTCGAGTAATGTGCAAAGATTCCTCTGCAAAACTTTTCTCAAAGGTTCTCCTATAAACGAAACAGCGTGGTTCGCGCATGACTCTCCGACTCGCACGGCTCCCTCATTAAGGCTGTTTCGAGGAGTCGCGGGTTAATGAGAATTAGGAGGATATATTAGTCACGCCGAGAATTACAGTCGCGGGGGAGCAGCGAGCACTATAAATCAGATAGGCCCCCATTATGGTGCACTCGCCCACAGTTAAGATATTACATCGCGCTACCTGGAACGAACACCGACTGTTCGAGAGATAAAAGTTTATTCCATGGATGTCGGACGATTGCCTTAATTAGTGCGAGATCCTGTCGGTTTGTTAACGTTAATTGTGAAGCATTATCGACGAAACGATAAGTCTGTATCGTGCATAAAAATAATACTCTAAGATTGTCCACAATTCGAAGGAATTCGATGAACTTTCGAGACACAGTTGTGAAATACGTCACTGAAAAAATTGTATTCTTATCTTAAGAATTTACCACTTAACTTTAGAATATTTCCTACTAAAACAAGCAACAAGACGATCTTCTTAATTTAAGAGTAGAATGTTCTAAACAGATTCCTCTAATCAAATATTCTCAACAGATATTCTTATCAGATATTCATAACATAACCTGGTGAAAAATTTGTATGGATATATTTCGTATATAATTATTGGAAACAAAACTCTTAATGAAATGCTTCGCTCTTTATATTGTCGAAAATTACATTATCCATATCTTGAAATCAGAAATGTAGTCACGAGAGAAGGTTACAATTCATATATACATGTACTTCTATCACTTGTAAATATCTCTTTACATACTTCCTTATTCATACTTTTTGCACAACACAGCACGCAAAATAATATAGTACTCAAAATTACGCAGAATTGTAAGAAGAACAAGATACACGCATCGACATGTGCCGCACGCGATGTGTAACCCAGGGTGTTACCTAACTTAACCGAATACTGACGCGCATTGTGTGGCGACATTCAGATGGATTATTAAGAATATATTGCAAAAACCGTCATATCCATAAAAAAATATTCTTATCTATTAAGAATATCTATTAAGATGAATTATTAAGTTTGTATTTTAAGAATACAATTTTCTGTGGTCCCATTTCGCGCGCCTTCTCGAGTATTTCACTAGACCAAAATGGCGCCTCTGAAAATATCAATAATAATAATCCGCACGTCGAATCGCTTCAATCGCCTCTTTGTCCAGGGCTCCAATGTGGAATTATTAATCACAATCGTCCCAGACGTATTCTCGACCCCGTCGCGAAGAAGACACTCGACTCGAACTTGAGAATGACACGCAAATGGCTGCTTTCACATCACCGTCATCATCCACGCGCGAAATCCTCCCGCGTTTTCTTCCTCGAAGCCTAAGCGCGAAACGTCGAGTCATTTCCAATGACTCGCAATCGTAATCTTCAAAGGCGTCATAAGCGTGGACCTTTCTGATCCTGGCAGAAGAAAATCGCGAAATTTCGCCGAAGCACAGTCGTTGAAATGCTCAATCTAGCTTTGCAAAACTCCAACTTCACGTGATAATAACAATCTTCTACAAATTTTAATATTTTCCGACAGAGATATAGTCGGAATAGTTAGTACTTAATGCAATCAACACTCTGTGAACCTCGAATAAGGATAGACACACTAGCAAAGACGAGATTCTATACCGACAATATTTCGGACATGCGTTTGTTTTTTTATAATCTAGGAAAATGAGGCTGTTTTTTTAAAATGTCGCTACTGCTATTCGTGTTTGGCCATTATTTCTTCAAAAATTTGTAGGATAGTTTTTAATAGGGCTTCTTTGTCGACCAATTTGCTTCTTTTTCATTGTACTGGTCTCAAACTATATAAATTCACGTGTATACGCTCTGATTTTTTTTTAAATAGATTCAGGGCACTTTCTAGTATAGAGCCGTTGTAAATTTGTCTGTGGCAAATTGCAGGAATAGACGCTAGAATAAAATATTAGGTTTGTAGTAAAAAAATCGACTATTGGTGTATTTCTCGTTACTCCCCTATCACAAGTTTTATTATAATCCACAAAATTAAGGCTGCTTTTTTTAAATGTTTCTACTACTGTTTGTGTTTTGCCACTATTTCTTCCAAATTTGCAAGTTAGTTTTTAATAGAGCTTCTTTGTCCACCAATTTTCATACTTTCACGTTGTATTGAAACACAACTATATAAATTCACGTGTATTCAATCCGATTCTTCTTTTAATAGAAGCAGATCACTTTCTACTATACAGCTGTTCTAAGTTTGTTTGCGGAAGACTGCGAGAACAGACGCTAGATGAAAATATTCAGCCTGTTCCTGCAATCGTTATAAATTTATACGCAGCTGTTTTAAATTTATCTGCGAGAATTTCCGGGAATCGACGTCAGAGGCAAATATTCGATGTGTTGTCAAAATACCGTCTATTGCTGTATTTCCATTCACTCCTCTATTACCCATATTCCAATCTTTATCTGTGGTTAACAGAGTGTTTATATTACTGTTACAGTAATCTCAGATAAAGATTGGTACTAGGGGAGGAACGGGAAATACAGTAGTAGGTGGCCTTTTTACAACAGACCGAGTATTTGGCTCCGACGTCTGTTCTCGCAAATTCTCGCAGATAAATTTATAACAGCTGTGTACTAGAAAGTGCCATGTTTCGATTAAAAAGGAATCAGAGTGAATGTGCGTGAATTTACATAGTTTTACTAGCTGTACCCAGCCACGCGTTGACTAGCTGTACCCAGCCAGCGAGACCTATGGTACCTATTCTAAACCAACGTAAATTGAGTCGAAGACAAAAACCTTCACTCTACGCATTGGAGTCAAATAGAGCCCAGTAACTGTAACATGCGACATAATACATTTCTGCACGAAATAAATACACCAGGCAACCAGAATTGCTCAGAAATAATCAATTTTTTAATAAAGCTTTTGAATAAAGTAAGCATTTCTTATGAATCCGTAAAAACAAAATAAAAGTACATAACTGTTTTCTAAAAATAACTCTAGAAAATACATTAATAATATTTTTGTGGTCATCTTGACCTCGTGCACGGACCGTGGAATATTGACTGTGCACCGAGTGAAGGTTAATCGCTATTCTTAAGCATCTTATCAGATGGTCGTATTTAAAAATAGAATATTTCTTCGGTAAACACAGCACAGTTGCATTCGTGCAAGTACTCGCGCTCTTGCTCATTCACGCACCTTCTCACAACACCCTCGCGCACGCCCATCCGTTCCACTCGACCTGCACTCACCGAGAGTGGCGCACTTCGTTCAGAGATTTTGCACCTGAGGAAACTCGACGGGGTCAATCGCGGACGCAGCTGTGACCTCGAGAACAGAAAACGTCCCATCCAGCTCAACACACGCGCGGAAAACAACGGAAGAGTCGAACAGCGAGAATAGTAACAATGGAGAATGCTTTCTCCGTCTTTGCTTTCACTCGCGCCACGGTCAAAACGCAATTATCGACAGCACTGGCACCTCTGTGGCACGAGCACCTTTCGCCGCTCCTTCCGCTCGAAGCGCACTCTTACACGACAGGTATCGAACCTCGAGAGTTGATAATAACGGATCCGGGAGACAGGTCTGAAAAGTAAAGTATGTTTATTGCGAGAGTCTTGAGCAAAGTTCTAAGTGGGAGTTGTCCAATCTGTTGTCGAAGTATGTATGCCTTTGGAGTCCTTGGAGGATCCCTATTTAATGACTTTCTCTATTAAAGGTCGGGTGTAAGAGAAGAAAAAAAGGGAAAGCGGTTTATGACCGTTTTCCGGTCGAAATGGCGCGAGTGGAGGACACTTGTCTATACTAGAGGTGCCCAGAGGTGTTCGTAATCAGGTGATCTCGAAGTAAAGTTTGAACGGTCGCAGTTTAGAGTTTTTGTTAAGGGTACTGACTACTTTCTAGGTATGAAAAAAAAAGGTATACGTGTATAATTTTTTTGAAAGAACTACCAATGATATGAAAGCCCGTTCTTGTTTTATCTTATTCATTGTACTTTATAGTATAGGTGTGAATTTTTTCAGTAAAAAATGTTCATGTTGAACCACCCTTCTGCGTCCGTGAAAAATCGCGGAACATGGATTCTTTGCGCAGAACCTGCATTCTCCTTGAAGGCATCGGAGCCAAATAATGGAAGCAGTCCCTTAATCTTGCACTAGAATCAGATTTTCAACAAATAATAGTTTTTCTTAGAATCAACAATAAATAAAATTGTAAGTGAAAAAATCAATTCCTTTTTTTACAGTGTCGTCATTTTCTTAATTTACTGCCAAACTTGATTGATTCGAGTACTGTCATATACTTCTCCACATAACGATAATTAGGCGTACTTGGGTTCCCACATACTATCGTAGTGCTGTACTTCCACTTGTGTAGTTATAATGCTAGTGATAAATGGCTAGCTGGTAGTCGTCGTCGGCAGTACTTACACATGATTTTAACCCAAACAGCTAACCGAGTTCTTATGTGGACGAACACGTTGTTCGTAACACGCAACACAGTCGACAAAGGCAAAGCAATGAATATTAATCATCCAGTAGGCGCGTGCCCATTCCCAATACGGACGGGTGTCTTGCACCTGTCAGGTGTGATATTCTTATCCTTAAACTATGAATCAACAAATTGCCAAAATAAATTATTTCTTATTCGCAGAACTAGTCAATGAGCACATATAACACGCTACGACACGCTTGTGTTGTTAGCCTCAATCTTATCATCAGAAAGCGACTCCTTCGACTGCTTGCTTCAATCCAGTCAGATATGAAAATCGTACGCGATACTAAATTTGACGAGGAACGTTGCGACACTAATTCCAATCGACCCTATGCTCGTCAAATAGCTTATTAATTCATATCGAATCTCGAGTGCGGAAGCAAGGTTTGCTTAAGCCGAGCTACTTGTCGTTTTCAATCAAAAGTTATCCAGCGACAAGGACATTTCATGGGGCAACGTGCTCACAGAATTACGTCGTATGGAATTTTTTCATCTACGATTTTGATTCCTTCCACAGTATTGTGATGAACCTCGCGGGAATACGTTCGTGGACGAATTTACTTCAACTGCATGTAAAAACGCAGACAAAAAAAGATGGATTCGCGAGATAAAGTGCATCAATTTGTATCAATTATACAATGCGTCGCGCGCTGAACCATTAGTTCGCCAAATAAATTTAACGTGCCATTTAATCTGTACGTGAAATTCTATAGAATAACGAATACGAGAATGTTTATTATCTCTTTTTAATAGCTCGACGACGTCATAACGACTAGAGCACGCGCCAAGATTTAACAGTAATTTTTGCATATTCCAATAGTTCTTTTACTATAAACCGCTCTTATCACTGCGTAACGTTTACCGTGTAAACACACGTGTTGCTTAACGAAACGTGACTCATGCGGATCGAAGAATTAAATATTTGTCTTCTTTTATTTGTCGAACCTAGCTGGTTCTACTATATAGATCATAACAGACGGAAAAGATGAAAACAGTTCGCGTTGGCTAGAGGATGGTTCCTCATATGGAGGTTTGTTTTAAAAGTAGAGGCATCTCGACGATCGAGCTGATCTTTCTCCTTTCACTTGTGTCAATTGCAAGCTCTCACGCTATACCTGCTGGAGTCATTGTGAAACGTATTCCTTGGAAGCCATATTCACCGATGGTTGTTATCTATTGGCCATCTACAACTACTACACTGGAGCCAAGCAAGGTATGTATTCCCTTTCCGTTCTATTCTTCCATATTTTCTTTTTGCTGACAATGAGCAACATCTGTCGTCTACACTGAACAATTTTATTTTTGTCACACGCTTACAATTGCATATAAACCGATGAACTAATTCTTGCAGCGAAATCGGCGCATTGGTTTTATTGCCCTAAAGGGATAAAGAATCCAGAGGTTAGTCGTCGAAGTGCGAAAACGAATGTGAGTTCGATTTTGTGAATCGTGTCATCGATATTGATATGAAAATATTTTAAGGTCGGATACTTACTAAAACGAATCGTAAATTTTAGGATACTCGCTGCGTGGCTGTACTATTCATAGCTCCGTGTCTGCCTGGAATCGCAGCTCACTGCACGAGCGAAGTTTGGATGATTGTTTTCAGACAAAACTGGAGTACTGGAACGCGTCTGTCATAATTGTACAATTCGCCGATTTCTTACTTTCTGGAAAGCTGTCTGTTTAAATATTATTAGAGAATAAAATGTGTATATCAAACTTGACGACAATTCGATCAGCCCGATTCTATTGCTACTTCTTTTTCTATGTTAGTTTCTATTGTTATTGCAAAAATGTCAGGTCCAGAAGAAGTGATAATAAAAGAAAACTACTGAGAAGACTTGCCACGCATCTTATGATTGTTCTTTTCCAAGAATCCGAATATAAATTTCACTCTAATGTTGTGATGTGACTCTAATGTGTTGCCACAAAGTTGCAACTTAAATCACTGCACTTCTTACCGGAAGACAAACGAATTTCCCACCAAGTTCATAAATTCAATGTAAAGTTACGTAATGTTTCTTAAGAGTTACGTACTTATTCGCCGACACGTTCAAAGACCGCACTAAATGTTTCTTATCGTTTAAAATTACGGGTAACCAAATAAAAGGGAATACTTAGGATGTAAACAATATGTAACACCACGTAGAAAATACAAGAAAGGTTTGGCGTAATTTTTCATTAACACCTCGAAATTAAATTTACCTGAACAGGTACGAAGATTCGCTACTTCCTCAAAGTTCTGTAGTTGCGCTTGCAATACGACAAGGGTGCCTATTCTAAGGAGGCTCTTGAACAAGTAAGAGTATGTATCTTGGTGAAGAAGTTCGGCCCGCTGAAAGAATGCACTCACTCGTAAATTCCACGCTTGCGTCATTGGCGACTATGAGCGGTGTCCGGTTATCTTAAGTCAACCATTTGGGATGGATATACATACGAATTGTATTGTCAATGCGAAAGAAAACAAAACGTCCGTCCCTAACCCTGCCCACTCATTGTGATTAAATAATCGCAATACAAGCGTTAATATTCTGCCCCGCCATCGGATCCGAATGAGGAACTGCTTATCGGTAACGCATATTTTCGTTCGAGCCGGCCTTTTTGGCGAATATAAAAATCCCGGAGAATCCGAGAACTGCATCAAGCCAGCTACCGCTCCCATCCCAAGAGCAGCTCAAGAAGAAGGGATCTTGAGAGAAGTCGACTTCACAGTAAGTATTCATCGTGCCCTAAAAAACGAATCTTGCACGGATAACAGTTCTCTAAAGTGAGCCGTTCTTTCTCTAGATTTTCTGTACGCGACGAGTACTGCACTCCGGTTGAAAGTACCAGCGAGAGAGTAGAAATGATGAAGTTCGTGGTACTGTTTGGGTGCATAGTTGCATCCGTGGTCAATGCGTACCCTCAAGCACCTATCCTTGAGGGAATGCCCGGCCAGCCTATGCCTACACCTGTCCTACCTCTACCCATGTTGCTTCAGGCGTCACCTGAACCAAGTATGGAGGTTGAAGAAATGGAAGAACCAGACATACGAGAAACACCCCTATATCGTGTGCTTCGTCAAGTACCTGCATCCCCACAGCCGGAAATGGCTGCTCAACCGGAACAACCTGCCCAACCGGAACAGCCTGCCCAACCGGAACAACCTGCCCAACCGGAACAACCTGCCCAACCGGAACAACCTGCCCAACCAGAACAAGCTGCCCAACCGGAACAACCTGCCCAACCGGAACAACCTGCCCAACCAGAACAACCTGCTCAACCACAACCACAGCAAGCACAGCCAGAGCCAGCAGTTGGAAACCGCAGAAGGCGGCAAGCGCCGGAATCTCTTCAACCGGAAGAACCCTTTGAACCAGTACAACCACTTGAACCAGAACAACCCTTAGAACCACAACAACCTGCTCAACCGGAACCAATTGCTCTACCGGAACAACCTGATCAACCGGAACAGCCTGCTCAACCAGAACAGCCTGCCCAACCGGAACAGCCTGTCCAACTGGGAATTCGCGAACAACCGCAACCACAAGGACCACAGCCGGAGCCAACAATTGGATTCCGCAGAAGGCGGCAAGCGCCACGTAGCCCACAAAGTAGCAATCCTGAAGAGGCTGCGCCCCCAGTTGAAGAGCCCGCTCAAACACAAAGAAAGAAACGCCAAATAGGTTAGCTAGGCGAAACTCTGAAGTCACGACACCTAGATAAGCCCAAAGCATGAAATCGTACAATCTGCTAAAGTTTCAGAATGAGTGTTTACAAAAGGTATAAATTCTTTTGCCTTAAAATCCAGATCCCGATGTTGACTCTTCGGAAGAATTGGAGCTGTCCGACGAAATGAATACTGAGTTCCCCGCTATCGGCGGAAGAGGTCCACCGAAAATTCCACCACCACGTAGGCCAAACCCGACACCAACGCCCCGTCCACCACAGATCCCGAAACCACGTAAACCAGTCGATTAAATATCGATCCAGTCGATCGAAAAAGCTTCGATGATAATCGAGGATGCCTTCGTTCTTGTACCTTTCAAATGGATTTTAGCCAGTACGATTTATCGTAATCACTTGCACACGCATGAACATCAACGCACTATCTTGAATGAATTATAAATTATTGTAAAAAAATTATATTTATTGAATAATATTGCAATAAACGTTTCTCGTGCATTTTAATCCGCCCTGCACTTACTTGCCTGCTTTTCAGATTTCAATTTGTAAAACAATTACGACGATATAAGTTACGTGCAAACAGTTGCAACACATCCGGCAACTTTTATCTTGTCCTTTCTACGACAAGCCGTTACTTAGTTTCTCTACTCGCGCTGTTGTTCCCCCGGAAATGGAAATGCTGGAAGTTTTCCAACGCCACAGCACATCTGCGAGCAGAAGATAAGCTGAAAAGAAACTATTAAGTTTTCGCATTGCATTCACGAATTTGAAACGAAATTTGCATGTTTCTCTCTCCGGTATTAAGGGAAGGTAACGATTCATATTGAACGAGCTTTTTCATCTTGCGCTAATTTTCTGAGATTCTTCGATCGAATAGATTCTGGAAATGTTTTTAACTACATTGCATTTCTGTATACACAGAAATTGTTTCGTTGGTGCTACCCACCACTACCAGTCTCCAATCGTGCATTTCATTCGAAGTCTTTCTTATCCGATAAGCTCAGAAATGTAGCATGTCAAATTGATCGAAGCTCCGATAAGACGAAGATACTTCCTTAAACTTGATTATAGGTTCCGTGTACTACATTGTTTCCTTAGCAGCGAGAACGATATCGATATTATCTTCGATGCATTGATTTCTACGCGATTCACCGAGGCCGATTTTCTTCGAATTGTACTGTTTCTGCCTAACGGCGTAAATAAAAGTCATTTGATGCAGTGCAATTAGAACGCATGCCTGCCGCAGATAAATTGACACTTATACAGAGTGTCCCGTAAGTAATGGTCAATAATTCAGGAACGTGTAGACGAAGTCAAAATCCAAATTCTCGTTTTTCACATAGCACCGTTAGGGGTTGATTTAAAAATATCTGGCCCGCTGTAATGGGTGATGATATATTTCGTTTCTCACGTGTGAGGTTTCGTCCCTTCATTAAAATTTGTCAATCAATTAATTAAAAAACAAGATCGACTTACTTACTCCGTTACAGAGAAACAATACATAAACAAATGACATAATAAATGAAGACATAAATAAACAAGTCATAATAAATATATATATATATATATATCAATAAATAAATCGGTAATATCAAATTCAATAAATTACCAGGCATACAAATAAATATACAACGTGACAAACAACACTCATACGCTTCACACTAACATTTTGAATTTAAGAAAATTTGTAATAATTTAATGGAAGACTTATTAGATGATCGCTTTAGTTAAGTATTTTCTTTATCAAATGTATCGGTATTGATACAAGACTTGATATAGATAGATATCGTAGATGTTCGGTGGCAGTGTTGAGCTTCTTCCTTATTCCTGGTGACGGTCATTGTTATAATATTTCAGCATTATTTTAAATCGGCGTTTTTCGTTTTCTTTCCTTGAATTAGTTCAAAGACTTACTCTCTACTTCCAATTTAACCCTTTCGGTTATGCAGTCCTCATAATAAGGACATACTAAATGAATCCTTTGGACACAAGGTGCTATATACATTAACACCGTGTCCACGCAAACTCTGCTACAAGCCAATATCTCCGTCCTCGTTAACACTAGATTTACTAAAAACCATCAATTTAACGGGTTTAAACGGAAAATTGTGTTTGTAAAAAAAATCCCCGTATATCTAGTGTTAATGATGCGTAAAAATACCTTAACAATACATTGTTTTGTTCGGAGGGACGCATATTACAGAGGGTACCGTTTTTTCTTCAAGGTCGTATTTTTAGAGATATCTAGATCATCGATGTTTTTTTTAAACGAGACAGCATATTTCTATCATTGTACCGTAATGCTGAGGATCAGGTGAATTCAACGATCTATAATACAATGATCATCGTGTTTTAAAGGATAATGCGCGACCGAAACGATATTAATGTATACACTAGGTGGTCGCATTTTGGGTATATTCGACCACACGTCTCAAGCTCTTCTGACTTCTCTCCTTAACCCATTCTTCCTCTCTACTTGTCTCTGTCTTCCTTCACACTTTCCTTTCCTTTGTCCCTGCCTTCTGACTGCTGCAACATGCGGCACATTCAAATCCTCACACCGCAATGTGTTAAAACTTTTGCAGTGCAACCAATACCAATCGAAACTCCATTTACAAAGTATGCTCTCATTCGCGCTTCCCTGTATTGACAGAAAATAACACACGATCGATTAGTATTTCGAGAAAACTGTGATCTTATTCTTCATTGATATGGCGAAATAAAAATTACGTCCACAGGTATGAGGATTCATTACTTTGCAGACGTTGTGGAGAACAACCTGATTCGAGTGTCCGTTGTCAAGAGATTTCTGAAGAAATACGAGTGGCAAATGTTACGTTTAGCGGAGCATGCTCCAATGACCTTGATCTTGACATATCTTGTCAAGGACACCCCCCTGAGTACGAATCCGAAGGTTTTAGCCGTCGCCCTTTCTTAGGTAATATTGACGATCAGTCAATAAGTAGATCAGTCAATAAGTAGATCAGTCAATAAGTAGATCAGTCGATCGTAGTTCAGCATTGTCGATTAATACAGATTAATCTAACCAGGAAGGCCTACCAATTAGATAAATTTCCATTTATCACACTTACATTTCAACTTTAACATTGAATATCCCCCCCCCCCTCCCCCTAGACCGAAACCTGTCTATTGTTACTCATGGTGGGTTCTTACAAATATCTATCAAGATCTGCATAAGTGAGTGGCGTGGAATAAATTACCCTGAAATACTCACACTTTTTACTCTCATAAATTTTTAACGAACAACGAGTGATGGCTAAAACCTTCGGATTCGTACTCAGGGGGGTGTCCTTGACAAGATATGTCAATGTCAAGGTCATTGGAGCATGCTCCGCTGAACGTAACATTTACCGTACGAGTGTCTTTCTCGGTAAAAAAAATCCCTGTCCGGTGACACAATGAGCCGACGATGTATCCGTTTTGTTATCGCACTTATCGATACGTATGTTCACAGAGATTGCTATTTTAAAGTCTTAAGCAACTTCAGAAATTCATGTTCTTGAGATGCACTTAAGATAAGAGCATTACCTGACTGAATGCAGAGTTCTCAAATTATCCGCGATTTTTATATTCCCAGGAAACGCTGGCTATCTGAGTCAAAGTATGCGCTACTGGTAAACAGATTCTCATCTAGTTCGGATAACACAGACAGGATGTGAAAGCCTGTATTATATTTTTTTTTTTACTATAATAATAATGAGTAATGGAGGATAATATCTATCGCAATTATTAATTTTTTTCGAAGATTCAAGCGGGATTTTTGAAACGGGATATCCACTTAAAAAGATAGAAAGAAGGAATGAAAGAATAGAAAGAAGCTTGTGTATGATTCTTCTTTTGTTTATAATCATTAGTGGAATTTTAACTTGTTCTCCGGTGACGACAATCTTCTGGCATCTTCAATCTTCCGAAGAATCCCTTTAAATCAACTATTCTAGATAATCTTAATAATCCGATCGTTACTTTATACAATAGCTACAAAAGGTATTGCTATTATTTTCATATATGTATATTTAAAACACACTTATCATATGTACCACCTTTTCAACGTAGTTCAATTTTCGGTCGACTGGTTTCGCTTTCCATCAACTTTACTTTCGTTCTGATTAACTGAACGTACACCGTATGCCTGCTAATCCATATTTAAGTGATGCGATTGGTACACAGCTAATATAACATTCTAGGTCTTCTTTTAACGTATCGTATGATATCTTCATCATCACACGATGACAAAATATTATATGTCACGTTGAAATTAAATTTTGCGTATCCGGAGAAAACAGTCCAAAATACACAAGTTGCGTATATCTCGTTAAATGTTTCGCATTGTCTTCTGCATAAACGCCGTTCAAACTCGTTAACCAACTAAAAATTAGCGTTTAAGATGAAAAATTGGTGAAACGGAAAATAGCATTGATCGGAGTTTAAATTCGGTTCAAATTTTAAACCACGTTGGAAGAAACGGTCATAAAAGTATCGGATTAGTCGAAAGAGTCGGGCTACCCGAAAAAGTCCAACTGTCCAAGTATTAGTATGTTACGAGTACCCGCCGAGCCCGCCCGATTTTAGTCGACTCGACAGGACCCACGATTTCGTATATCGGCACACATTTGCGAATACGAAAAAAAAGAAAACATCTGGCCAATATTGATTTTCTTTTTGCAACGATCAAAATGATTTTTCTCTTATATTCGTTAAATTAGTATTCATAGTACGCTCGTATTACTACGCGTGTAAAGAATTCCTGTGCACTTGTTTACCTGGTATCAACTATGTACGAAATCGTTGAAAAAAAGGGGACAAAACTGTTTAAGTACACAAATAAATATCCTGCACGTATCCATTATCATTAAAAAATCGTAACACAAGCGGTGGTACCCTGTCCGCGTTAACCAAACGAGGATCTGTTTACCAGGCGTGGCGCATATTTTCCTTCGGAGTCCAGCCTGCCCGGTAAACATAAATATTCCGAAAAATCGGAGAACCGCATCAATTCAGCTGATACCATCATCCCGAGAGCATCTCAAGACGAAGAAATCTCGAATTTGCTCAAACTCGTGAATAAAAGTCTCTGTGCATGTAAGTATCCATGCTGCGATAAGCAAAGGACATTGTACGAATCATACTTCTCTAAAGTGAATCGTTCTTTTCCTAGACTTTACGTCCGTTGAACGCACCGGCGAGGAAAGAAAACCAAGAGAAAAATGAAGTTCTTACTTTTATTCGTGTGCATAGTTGCATCCGTGGTCAATGCATATGGCCCAATGCCTGCTCCTAGAGCACCACCTGGCCAGGTTACACGTACATCTTTTATAGTCGGTGGACCAAATCCGGATGTTCAAGAACACGTGCTCGATCATCATCGTGTGTATCGGTACGTGTCTAAAGTTCCAGGATCAGCAATACCTGCTAATTCATACGTACGGAAAAGTGGTGCCCAAGTGGAAGCAGCTTATTCAGGACCAGCGTACGAAATGCGAAGAAGGAAGCGTCAAAGTGAAATGCCAGGAGTTGATATGTTAGAAGGCGAATTAATTCCGGAACAAGGCGGTCCACCAAGTCCATCAGTTACGAACACACCACCACGTAGACCCAATTTCTAAAATCATACAATCTGGTAAAACAGCAGACTCGAATTGAAAAGAACAGCGAAGGCCTATGCCATGAACTCTAGGTCCCGAGTGTGAGGATTCAGAAGGCCCAGATTATCGTGTGTCAAGACAGCCTGAATTATTACATGTGGATGCTAGTGTTCCACCTACACATCGTACACCTAGGTTAAAATTGATACATATAGCTAAAACCCACCTGTCATACCTAACTCCATGCAAACCAGTTGACTAATTGACCTGCTTCGTTGATAATGGCGAATGCCGTCCTTCTTGTACTTTTCAAGTGGATTCTACCCAGTATGATTGGTCCTAATCACCTGCACACGCATGAACATAAATACACTTTCTTCAGCAATTATAAATTATCGTAAAAAAATGATATTTATTTAATATCGTTGTAATAAACGTTACTTCGCATATCTCAATCTGAAGCTCACTTATTTGTATATCTGTCTTCCTTGTTTCATTTTGTAAAAAAATTACGATTACGTAGGCTGCGAATAAAATGTTGCAACAGCCAGTAACATTTACCTTGTAGTTCGACAAACTATCTGATTGTTAGCCAACGTGCCGCGCATTTCATTTTCATTTCTATGACAAATGCTTGTCGACGTGGTGTAGACGTCGTTGACAATTTTGGAACACAACATCAACACCAATTTTGGAACAAAAGCATCTCAACGTGCTTGGCATGTCTTTGTAGCGCAAACGGTTAATTAAGTAAATCATATTGACTGCTCGAAATGCAATTAGGGTGCACACGTGACTCCGATAAATTGATACTTGTCTGTGCTAGCGGAGTAACGTGTTCAGGGTCCACGCACTTGGAACTCCTAGCAAAGAGCATTACGTTATGTTAATGACAATTTAATATTTATAAGATGTACGCGCACTTGGTAAAGAAGTCCCGTGGAACCACTCGTCGCGAGCTTAAGCATCAAAGCTCGGAAGAAACTCAAAGGTAAGGTTTAAATTCCCAATGCTGCGTGGGTGTAGGGTGTCGACAGACAGCAGCAAGAAATTACTCCACTTGCATCCTTCTCACTTTAACAATGCAATCAATACTCTTGGAAACTTCATACACGAGGCGAGCTCTTGGTATCTACAGGAAATGAGATTGCGCATGACTACTCTTCCTCGTCGTAGTAAACATTGTTGTCTTCGAGCACTCTAATCTCCAAGATTATTGAAATCCACGAGCTTGTTTAGCGCACGATCAATTGCTCTATCGAGAAAGTAGTAGCGTTATCTTTCATTGAAAATTTATCTTCCAAATAAAAGGGACAAGGATTCACTACTTTCTCAAAGTTATGCAGCATGGCTTCCAACCTGATTCGAGTATCTATTAGCAGGAGATTTCTAAAGAAGTACGAGCGTCTTCCTCGGTAGAAAATTCCTATCCACTGGAACAACGTGTTCACCAGCCACGACAACGTTGTATCCGTTTGTTATTACATTTACCAATATTTACATTCACAGAGACTTCTATTGTAGAGTTTTAAGCGAGTTCAGACATTCGTGTTCTTGAGATGCACATGAGACGAGAGCGTTACTTGATTGAAGGGAGTTCTCAGGTTATTCGCGTTTTTTATATTCGCAGGAATTGCTGGTTATCTGAATGAAAACATGCGCCACTGGTAAACACATATTCATTTGGATCGGAGTACGCGAGCAAGACGTCTCGCTTGTATTACATTTTAATAACAATCAGCCGGCAAGATACGTGTCCACCGTAATTAGTAATTCCATTAAAAGATCCAAGCTGGTCTTCTTTAGAAAAACTTAGAAAAAGCATTGCTGTTATTATCAAATACAGAATTCTCAGAAAATTCTCGAACGTTGGAATATCTTGAAAACAATAAGGTTTTGAAACAAAAGTCTTAACGAAAAGTTGTAGGGTTTTAAATGACGTATTAAGTGGTCTTGTCAGCTTGACCTATAATGGCGTTACCAGGGTCAAGACGAGGTTACCATGCATTTTTAGGCACGACCGTAAAGGGAGTGACTTATGCAATCGCCATCGTGAAAACCGTTCGTATGTATGTGTGTATGTGTGTGCGTGCGTGCGTGCGTGCGCGCGTGTGTATTCTAGTCTTAACGTAATATAAGTATCGCATTTTGTTTAAATTAAGCAATGTTTTTCCTACAATTTGGCGTACTTACATGTTCATTTTCCTAAACGATCGACGATCGTCGGGTAATAATCTAATTTCATAATGTGGATGTCGACAGATTAAAATAGGGAACTGTTAAGAATTGTCAAACACATTTTTAACTCAGTAGATTTCTTTATTGATGGAGTAAATAGTTTTGCATTGTATTAGAAACAAAGATCGTGATTGTCCAGGTATTAACGGTTCCATCCAAGCAGTACATTGCTCCTCGTTAGTACACTGATCCGGACAGTAAAAAATTATCCTTTAAATCTTTCTAGCTGCTTTTTCTGTACAGGGGAACATGATACCGTCAATGAGACATTTGTCGTTACATTTTTCAAAGGATTCGAAGCTACTTAATGTGCAATTAAGGTAATTTAGGAAACTCCTACCCTTATCGCAGCTAGGATCGACTGCCCATTGTCCCCACCAGGGTCGCCATTGATCATAGTGATAATCAAAGCGACGATCGCTACGATAGGAATGATGATGTTTTGTACCTTCATTCTTGCAGTTCCTTTTGCTTCTACGAAGAAACTTTGTTCAGTAGACTTCAACTTGCGACATCCTCAATTCGCACTGATATTTATACTTGGAATTATCGCTTGCTCGACGTTAAAAAAACCATATAACGTTAGTAATACGCAAGCATCGTCGACTATAGAAATTTTATACCCTTCTTTTAATATGGCACGATACCACTACCTTGGCGAAAGAAGCACAAATTATCTCCCAAAAGTATAAAGAGAAGTACATCGCCTAGATCAATTGCGAGCGTCGTCAGATTAAATTTGAACGAGTTTACATAAAAATGAAAAAAGGAGAAACACTTCCTGGAACCTGAATGACTCAACCCTGGGTTGAAAAAATAGCGCACTAGTAATACGGAAGCATCGTCGAGTACAGAAATTTTATACACTTCTTTTAATATGGCACGATGCCGCTACCTTGGCGAAAGAAGCACAAATTATCTCCCAAAAGCATAATAAGAAATGCGTTGTCTAGATTAATTGCGAGCGTCTTCACATTAAATTTACACGGGTTTACAGTAAAAATAAAAAAAGGAAAAACACTTCCTGGAACATGTATGACTCAACCCTGGGTTGAAAAAATAGCGCACTACATTTTTAAAGAGCGGACATTAAATAGAGTAAGTGTTTACGTCGCACGAGATACTTCGACTTGTTTGAATCATAAAAATTCTTATAAAATTGTTTGTTTCGAGTAATTACGGGTCAATTCAAATGAGGATATACACATATGAGGATATAATTTGTGATGTAAATTGCAAATAATTCAATGCGTTTAATAAAATTAGACTAACAAGTAACACTACCCAAGTGCCATCTTGAGATGGACTTGGCAATATGCGCGTTTTGTAGAGAATCGAAAAATATTTGATACGTATTTTTAGGTACGACCGAAAAGGGAGTGACTTATGCAATGGCCATCGCGAAAACCGTTCGAGCGCGCGCGCGCGTGTGTGTGTGTGTTTGTGTGTGTGTGTGTGTGTGTGTCCGTGTAGATCTTAGATTTCGGAAAAACGGCTGAACCGATCGGGACGAAATTTGGCACAAAAATCAAGTACACTACTGTGAGTTGACAATAAGGTTTGTGAGCCGCCATGTTGAACCAACACAAAATGGCGGGAGATTCAAAATTTGAAAAAAATGTAATGTAATTTAATATTGTTGCCATTTCTAAACGGCTGAAGATAGCGATACATAAAGTTTGCTGGCACCAAATGGATATATACTCAAAGTACATGCAAAATTTCGTTGCGATCCGTTCAGCCGTTTGGCCGGAATACTGGACTAATGGAAATAGTGAAAAATTCATTAATCCATTAGTCCAGTATTCCGGCCAAACGGCTGAACGGATCCGAACAAAATTTGGCATGTACATCGAGTATACATATGCTACATACACTGTTAAGGGGTTAAGAACATCTTGACACATACACATATTTAAAACTTACATATGTACTCTCAGTGTAGCTTATTTTGGCTTACACTTTTAACATAGGTTTGGAATAACCAATTATGAAATCGTAAGTTTCGATCCGAGGCGTCAAGGTGCTTAAAAGTATCGGACTAGCCGAAAGAATCGGGGCACCTGGAAAACCCAATCCAGGCGGTAAAAAAGAACGCCAACACCTAGGCCCTACCAACAAAATCATGTAGTCTAGAAAAATAGCAAAATTCAGTTGTAAAGAACAGCAAAGGCTTATGCCAAAAAGTTCAGGTCTCGAGTATGAGACTTCAGAAGACTCAGATTATCCTGAACCAAAACAGATTGAACTATTCCATGCTGATGCGAGAGTTTCATCTAGACATCGACCATCTAAACCAAACTCGATACTTACACCCAAAACACACCTCTCGTATCTAAACCATGCAAACCAGTTGACTAATTGACCTGCTTCGTTGATAATGACGGATACCTTTGTTCTTGTACTTTTCAATAGGATTCTACCTAGTATGACTAGTCCTAATCACTTCAAGATGCATTCACATTAATTTACACTCTTCGACGATTCATAAATTAATTTAAAAATATGATATTCAATTAACACTATTCTTAATAAACGTTACTTGCACATCTCAAACTGGACTTCACTTACTTAAATTGCTTCTTTTTTCACTTTGTAAATCAATCACGATAATTATGCGCGTTGCACTTCGAACTTTTGACCCGTTCTTTCGAATTTTACAGTTTCTCCCTAACGAAGTAAATCCTATCGGCTGCGCGAAATGCAATTAGGACGCACACGTGGCACGGTTAAATTGACACTTACACGTGCCAATGGAGTAACGCGTTCAGGGTGCACGCACTTGAGGTCCTCGCGAAAATCATCATATTATGCTAATGACGATTTAATATATACATTTGAGATGCACCCGGCAAACCCATTGTTGCCAACTTTAACGTCGAAGCTCAAAAGGAATACGAGGGTACAGCATACATTTTCGACGCCGTTGCTGTTACGCGGAATATAACAGTAACATCTCCCTAGAATGTTTTCAAAAGATAAAACTGGAAAAAAAATAGGACATCGCCCTTATAACACTTGACCCAATATTATTAAAATATTGCACAACAAGCGTTGACGTCGTGCTTCCGTCAGAGGCCTATAACGTCTGTTCATCGCGTATTTTCTTTCAGATAGCCTCTCTCGAATATAAGAATCACGAAAAACTTGAGAACTGTGTCAAATCAGCCAGCACTCTCATCAAGAGCAGCTCAAGAAGAAGAATTCTGGAATACGCTTAAGACTCGAGAGGATAACTCCTCGCGAATGTGAATATACCTCTTGCTATAAGAAATTCATAAGTATAACAGTTCCTTAAAATGAATCGTTCTTTCTCTAGATTTCAAGGTTAACAAGGAGTACAGACTTTTTGAAAGCTGAGAATAAGGAGCCAAAAGAAAACATGAAGTTGCTACTTCTATTCGCGTGCATAGTTGCATTCACGGTCGATGCACACCCTCAAATGCCCACAAACTTGGGGACTCATCAAGGACCACAAGCCACACACGCAGCATTGCCTGCTCAACCGAATCAAGTCAAAAAGGGCACGCAAGCGGGACTACCAAATGTACCTCTACAATCGCGTATTCCAGTGGGCAGACAGAAACGGGCGGAGTCGAAACGAACACAACCAAAGATGAAGCCGCAAATTGGTAAAATAATAAAGGATATTTCTAAGGAAGCAAACATTCCTCAGCGTGACTCCAGTAAGGGTGGCACCAAACCCGGTAACATCCCGTCGCGAGTAATTAAAGTATTGAAGGATGAGATACCAGGAATTCCTACGCCAGGCCGCAAATCCGGTGGCAAATCCTAAGCCAACTACAGATTCAAGACCCCGTGGCATAGTATAAAATCCTACAGTGGAGTAAAATATCAAAATCAGGTTAATAAGAACAATGAATTTCTATGTGTAGAAACAAAATCCCGAGATGAGATTTCAGAATAATCAAATTATGCCGAAGCAACACATCTTGAACTATTCGATTTCGATGGAAGAGGTCTACACCTAAACCACGGAAGCCAATTGACTAAATAGAGCTGCTTCGTCGATAATCGCGGAAACAACCATTCTTGTATATTTTACGTTGGCCGTACCCAGTGTAATTTGTCCAAATCACTTGAGCATGCATGCAGTTTCTTCAAGGAATTACATATTATTGTAAAATCATATTTATTTAATACCATTGCAATAAACGTTACTGGTGCTTCTCAAACCAGACTTCACTTAGTTAGCATCCTTCTCTGCTTTACTTTGTAAAACAATCACGATAATTATGCGCGCATCCGCTTCGAACTGTTCACTAGTTCTTTCCAATTTTATGATTCCACCCTAACGAAACAAAACCTATCACCTGCGCGAAATACAATTAGGGCGCAGGCATGACGCTGATAAATTGACACTTATATGTGCATGCACGCACTTGAAGCTCCTCGCGAAAATCATTATCTTATGCTAATGACGATTGAATATTAATAAGATGCACACCCTTCCTCCCGCTAGAGAACTCGCATGGAACCCACTCTCTCCAAATTAAACGTCGAAGCTCGAAAGGAACTCGAGGGTAGTGCATACATTTTCTACGCCGCTACTGATGCGCGAAATATAACAAAAACCTCATCAAAAACTGTTTACGAAAGATAAAACTTAAAGAAAACAGAATATCCGCCTGATAATCTGTCGACCCAGTAACATTACAATATCGCAAAGCAAGCGTTGACGTCGTGCCTCCGTCAGAGGTTTATAGCAAGGGTCTGTTTATCGCATTTTTTTCTTACAGATAGCCAGCCTTTCCCACGAATATAAAAGTCACGAATAACCTGAGAACCGCATCAAATCAACTAATACTCTCATCAAGAGCATCTCAAGAAGCAGCATTGTGGAATACGCTTGAGAATTGAGAATAAAACACCTTGTGACACGCAACAAGTATACCTCTTGCCATAAGAAACAAGTATTATAAGGATAACAGTTCTTTATAGTGAATCGTTCTTTCTCCAGATTTCGAGGTCAGCAACGACTACACCCTTGTTGAAAGCACCAACGCGAATAAGGAGTCAAGAAAAAAGAAATGAAGTTTCTACTTCTACTCGCGTGCATAATTGCATTGACGGTCGATGCATACCCTGACAAGCCCGGAGGTTGGTTGGGTCGACCGATGAAACGGAAATATGGTAAACCAGTGGAATCATCAAAGCCATCGGTTCAACGAAGTCCAATGAAGAGATACGGACGGGCTGCGGAACCCATGCCGCAAGACGGTAAAGCAATAAATGATATTCCGCAAGGGAATCGACGTGCTCCTCAGAAGCCCAAGTGGACAATACACGTAACATGGAGGCCTGGAAAAGAGGTAGGACCAACACGTCCTACCAAACGCCCCAGAAAGCATGGCGCGTAGTCAATGACAGATCCAAGACCCCGTGGCAAATTATAAACTCATATAGCCGGCTAAAATATTAAAATCAAATTGAATAAAACAATACATGGATCGAAACCAAGTCTCGGAGATGAAACTTCAGAAGAATCAAATTATGTTCAACCAGCGCAGCTGCAACTATTTGATTTCCATGGAAGACGTCTGCACTTAACCCTTTGACTACTAAAGGCGTATACATATATATGCCTTCACGAATCCATCAATATATATGAAAAGCGTAAATATACGCCCTCTGTATTTTTTTTTACTATAAGACCGTTATTACTGTAAGTACTAAGCAAATAGAAGTATAAGTAAAAAATAAAAGTGAAAGTATAACACCTTTATATTTAATTACCGATTATTATTGAAGGCGTGCACAAATTAAGTTAAGTAAATTAAAGTAGCTTAAAACATTACTTAAGATAAATAAAGAAAGTGGATATTTTTAATTTATTTGCCATTATTGTTTTTTAAAACCTAAGAATGGTATCAAATTTCCGGGTACTGTTTTGGTCACTAGTCAGTGAACAACCAGTCGCAGCAACTGACATGCGAAAATCCATATTGATGGATTCGTCCTGAAGCGCGCCGCAGTCAAAGGGTTAAACCACGTAAAACAATTGACCAATTAGAGTTGCTTCATTGATAATGGAGGAGACTACCATTTCTGTACTTTTCACAGGGACTCTACCCAGTGTAATCTGTCCACATCACTTGAACGTGCATGCAATTTCTCCAACGAATTACAAATTATTTTAAAATAATATTTATTCAATGCTATTGCAATAAACGTTACTGGTGCATCTCAAACCGGACTTCACTTATTTACCATCCTTCTGTGTTTCAGTTTATAAAACAAGTTTAATTGACAAGTATACTGATTTTGAAAATCAGCCATTACACTATGAGTGCCCGCTCTTACCGCAACCCAAGCTGGCACTAATTGTGTCGCTTACAGGTTATAAAGAATGACTGATTTTCAAAATCAGTATACTTGTCAATTAAATACAACCATTGCATTCACATTCATGCCTACATGTTACAGTTACACCGTTAATATATTAGGATCGCAAACTCGATTTCGTCGTTCACTTGTCTACATATAAAAAGTTAACTAGGGGGCAGAGCCCCCTGCGCTTTCGCTTTGCTCAAGCGCCAACCCCCTCGAGATCGCCTTTGCTCGCGCTTCGCGCTCGCCCACGAATTTCAAAAGGTTTCGAAATTGTGGAAAATTCAAGTATTGAGATATTAAACTATGCTACTGAGTTATCTGCGCACGGACCGGCGGCAGACTTTTCGTTCGTGTTATCATCGCGCGCGTGTCGTCCCTCCGTACTTGTGAGACAGAACGTTCATTTTAGGCGGCATCGTTTTTGTTTGGTCAATGCTTTAAGGAAAACAATATAATACTTAAAAACATTAATGTAATTTATTGAAACAAGATAAGCAAAGGTGAGGTTTCTGTGTACATTTATTACAAAAGGTTGTTACTTTAACCGTGGCCTGAACGGAACGGCACAAGAATTCGGCGTGGCGCTTAACGTGTTAAGACTATCTCTTAAGATGAATTATTAAGATTGTATTTTAAGAATACAATTTTTTCACTGTGGTTTCGTGCTATGGAAATTCGTTGTTCCCTTCAATTTGATTCTGAGAATTTGCCCAGTTATATGATTTTGTAATGTCGCATGGGGTCTTGAATCTGTAGTTGGCTTAAGATTTACCGCCCTTCTTAGTGCCGCCACCCTTAGTACCGCCTCCCTTAGGATCAACGACAGGGGGATCCTTCTTGCCTTGGCGTTTTGTTCTACTTATTGTATTGAGAGTAGACCAAGCACCTGTCGATAGAGGCATGCCAGCTCTCGGTAGTTCAATTAGATCCTCCCTCTTCATTCTGCCAAATGCTCGTACAGATGATGGCACTGGTTCAGCTGCCTGTGGGGATAGAGCTCCTTGACGAATCCGCAAGGCTGTGGGCATTCGTGGGTATGCATCGACCGCCACTGCAACTATGCACCCGAATAAAAGTAGAAGCTTCATTTTTTTCTTTTCTTGGCTCCTTATTCTCGTTGGTGGTTTCAACAAGGGTATAGTTCTCGTCGAACTTGAAATCCAGAGAAGGAACGATTCACTTTAAAGCACTGCTATCCTTGTAATATTCGTTTCTTATCGTATCGTTTCTTATTCACATTCACAAGGAGTGTTACTCTCGAGTCTTAAGCGTAAGAGAGTGTCAGCTGATTTCACGCAGTTCTCAAGTTATCCGAGACTTTTATATTGGACGGAAAGACTAGCTATCTGAAAGAAAATACACGCTATCAATAAGCAGGTCCACATTGGAATCCGATGGTGGGGACCAGACGTCGACGCTTGTTTTGCGATATTTTAATAATACTGGGCAAACAGATTCCGAGCTGGATGTTCTGTTTTCCTTCAGATATGTTTATGGGAAACATTTTTTGGAGAGGTTTGGAGAGGAATATAGTTGTTATAAACCTCTGACGAAGGCGCGACGTCAACGCTTGTTTTGTGATATTGTAATGATACTGGGTCGACAGATTGTCAGGCGGATGTTCTGTTTTCTTTAAGTTTTATCTTTCGTAAACAGTTTTTGATGAGGTTTTTGTTATACTTCGCGCACCATTAGCGGCGTAGAAAATGTATGCACTGCGCTCGAGTTCCTTTCGAGCTTCGACGTTTAAGTTGGTGAGAATGGGTTCCACGGGAATTACCTACTGAGAAGGAGGACGTGCATCTTATTATTACATCGTCACTAGCATAATATAATGATCTTCGCGAAGAGCTTCAAGTGCGTGCACCCTGAACGCTTTACTCCCCATGCACGTGTATAAGTATCAATTTATCCGCATCTCGCCTGCGCTCTAATTGCATTTCGCACAGCTGATGGGATTTATTTCGTTAGGGTGGAACCATAATGGACCTCGCACTAAATCAATGTAATTTGGTTCTCGGTCAAATTTGCTGAAACTGAAGTATGTCACTCATTATGACCTCCTGATCAAAAGTCTCCATAGCACACTGATAAAATTGTATTCTTAAAATACATACATACAATACGTCCGTACGAAACGATGCGCGCCGTCCCCGTAAAATGAAATTCATCGTTTAACTCCATAGAACTCGTCGTGGCGATGTCGAGTGGTCGAAGCGAGAAGGGATGGTAAGAGGAGCGGAAGAAGAAGGAAGACAAAGTCGTGTAGGAGCACGAGGACGAAAAGGAGGAGTAGGTAGAGAGGATAGTGGAGGAGGAGAAGAAGGAGTTGGTGCACCCCAGTCCACTCTCTCGTTTAGCATACGCATGTATATCATGGACGTGCAGTTATGCAAACTTACGAGGACATTGATACGTACATGTGCATGGGGAGTAAAGCGTTCAGGGTGCACGCACTTGTAGCTCTTCGCGAAGATCATTATATTATGCTAGTGACGATGTAATAATAAGATGCACGTCCTCCTTCCCAATAGGTAATTCCCGAGGAACCCATTCTCACCAACGTAAACGTCGAAGCTCGAAAGGAACTCGAGCGTAGTGCAAAAATATTCCTCTCCAAACCTCTCCAAAAAATGTTTCCGGTAAACATATCTGAAAGAAAACAGAACATCCAGCTCAGAATCTGTTGGCGCAGCATTATTAAAATATCGCAAAACAAGCGTCGACGTCTGGTCCCCATCATCGGATTCTAATGTGGACCTGCTTATTGATAGCGTGTATTTTCTTTCAGATAACCAGTCTTTCCGTCCAATATAAAAGTCTCGGATAACTTGAGAACTGCGTGAAATCAGCTGACACTCTCTTACGCTTAAGACTCGAGAGTAACACTCCTTGTGAATGTGAATAAGAAACGATACGATAAGAAACGAATATTACAAGGATAGCAGTGCTTTAAAGTGAATCGTTCCTTCTCTGGATTTCAAGTTCGACGAGAACTATACCCTTGTTGAAACCACCAACGAGAATAAGGAGCCAAGAAAAGAAAAAAATGAAGCTTCTACTTTTATTCGGGTGCATAGTTGCAATGACGGTCGATGCATACCCACGAATGCCCACAGCCTTGTGGATTCGTCAAGGAGCTCTATCCCCACAGGCAGCTGAACCAGTGCCATCATCTGTACGAGCATTTGGCAGAATGAAGAGGGAGGATCTAATTAAACTACCGAGAGCTGGCATGCCTCTATCGACAGGTGCTTTGTCTACTCTCAATAAAATAAGTAGAACAAAACGCCAAGGCAAGAAGGATCCCCCTGTCGTTGATCCTAAGGGAGGCGGTACTAAGGGTGGCGGCACTAAGAAGGGCGGTAAATCTTAAGCCAACTACAGATTCAAGACCCCATGCGACATTACAAAATCATATAATTGGGCAAAATCTCAGAATCGAAATGAAGGGAACAACGAATTTCCATAGCACGAAACCACACTGAAAAAATTGTATTCTTAAAATACAATCTTAATAATTCATCTTAAGAGATATTCTTAATAGATAAGAATATGTTCTTATCGATATGACGGTTTTTGTTTGGAATATATTCTTAATAATCCATGTGAATGTCGCTACGCCATGCGTGTCAGTATTCGGTTAAGTTACACACCGCGTGCGGCACACGTCGATGTCTGTATCTTGTTCCTCTTGCAATTCTGCGTCATTTTGAGTACTATATTATTTTGTGTACTGTGTTGTGAAAAAAGTATGGATAAGGAAATGACGAAGTGGCTAGAAGAAGGGGATTTGGGCAATTTAATGGAGATATTTACAAGCGACAGAAATACATGTGTATGAATTATAACATTCTCTCGTGACTACATTTCTCAACCAATTCTGATTTCAAGATATGGATAATGTAATTTTCGACAATATAAAGAGTGAAGCATGTAATTAAGAATTTTGTTTCCAATAATTATATACAAATTTTTTACCAGATTATGTTAAGAATATCTGATAAAAATATCTGTTAAGAATATTTGATTAGAGGAATCTGTTTAGAACATTCTACTCTTAAATTAAGAAGATCCTCTTGTTGCTTATTTTAGTGGGAAATATTCTAAACTTAAGTGATAAATTCTTAAGATAAGAATACAATTTTTTCAGTGTACCTACGTTTCACATGGATTCTACCCAGTGTTATTTGTCCAAATCACTCGACATTCATACGCATCGATGCACGTGTTTCAACGAATTACGAATTACTTTAATATGATATTTATTCAATACTATTGCAATAAATTTTACTCGTGCATCTCAATTCGGAGTACCTTCACTTATTTCCCTTCTTCTTTCACTTTTCAATCTTCCTCGATCGTCGGTACCCTGTGTTTAATTTACTTTGAGAAACGAGCTCGTCCCATGCAATGTGCGCGCACTTTGTTACGCGCTCGTTAACACCGGCAATAAAGTTTCCGGGGTGTAATTCACGTCGTTGCTTTTCACTTTCGTGTCGAGGCATCAGTACGCATTGTACTGGCACCGATGATCAGTGGTCATAAAGCGTCCGTAAGGCGTCCCGCGAAATTGCTAATACGCGATAATTACAGTGAGCCGAGAACGATCCATGGCGATCGTGCCATCAGCACGCGAGGCATAAATTAAAAGCGTGCTTAGGACATAATCGAGGGTCGTGCAAATAAATCGACGTCGTTGTCACAAACATCCTTCGAGATACGTGACAGTCCATAATCAATCGTTTCGTCTTGGTAGATTGAAAATCTCAAAATCAGAAGGTTTACGTGTCTTCAAAGGATAATTAAAAGAAAGAAACAGACATCGAAAAGAGAACGAGGAATATTAATTACAATTGCAAATATGCAAAATATGAAGTATCTCGAAATAAGTAACACCTGTTAATGGAGAACTATCGATATTCGCGCCCATCGATAATTATCGATAGTTTTCGATAGTTTTGATTATAGTGAGTTTTTTAAATAAAACAATAATTATTCGGATTTTTAGTGTAAATTCAGTTTAAAGATCACATTATATAAATATTAATTATTCAAAAAGATAAACATAATATTAAGAGTGAATAAATCGAGTAATAACCTTAAATTTGGTTACAAATACAAGTTTTTTTAAATTTTCGCAATCCGCTTTTGGTTTTAGAAAGAATAATAATTTGTCCCTTATCTATCAAAGTGAATCTTCTGTTTAAATTTTTAAATATTTAGTTTATATAGACAAAAACAGTAATTTAAGATTTCAAGTATTGATGGCTTGTATTACTACATATACACTATATGCGATAATGCAATTAGTGTTGGAAAACGTGCAATAATATACTTACCCAACAACAACAAAAATTAAATTTTTGAAAATAAGAACCTTTCGTCGCTACAAAAAAATGTACTATTTAACCTATTTCTTTAAGGTTTGAAATGAAAGCATTGAAGTTCAAATCGTCTTGTTAGGAAACCAATGGCGAATGGGAAATCGGACTGAATAATCGAAAACTATCGATAGTTGATTGTAAACTATCGATTGTTTTCCATTGTCTCAACTATCGAAAATATCGCTAGTACGATCGGTAGTTCTCCGCCACTACCTGTTAATGTCGATCTTAACGAAAAAATCAATCGACTAATAATCCATTTCTAATCAATCGATCAACTTCACTTTCAATTTCTCTTAATCTGACAACGCGACAGTGCCACGAAGGAACTTTTCATCACCTGACGCAATTCACAAGAAGGATTAGCGTCCGCTTGGATTTTTATCTCGATAAAGAAAACAATCGCGTGCACGCGCGCAAACAAAGATTCGACGTATCTGCAGATCTCCCGCCACTCTTTTTTTCAATATGAAAACGTTCGAGCTCGTCGATAAGCGCTCGAGACGTCGATCGTCGGAAGCTTTCTCCGAAAATGTCTCGCCGGTAATTGAATCTTCTCTTTCTCCTTCCTGTTCCACGACACCGCGCCGGCAACTCGCGCAGAAATTGTTCTTATCTTTATCATCGGGTAATAGTAGGCGTGCGCTCTACGCCGGGACACGCGCTTCCTTCTCCTTATCGAAAAGATTCCTGAGATAAGTCACTTATCGCGCGAGACTTCGTCGTGCCGAGATGACAAATGGTGACGCATAGAGAAAATAAAACACTCGTCGAGGAAACTTTTTTCTTACCGCTTGCTCTTCCGGAAAGCGAGATACTCCGAGGACTTCCCACGTTCAGCACTGATTTCCTTAAGATTTCTTCGAGCTGGCGTCTCACAAAGTGTTCCGAATTTAAAGGCGCGTTTAAGAGCGCGTTTAATTACTAATAAAGGAACTTGGGAAACGATGCTCTTCGGAAATTAGTCTTGGAATGCAATTTTCGGGATTACAGAACGTAGAATAACGAAGGAAAATGAGCTCTAAAATGATTATCCTACCTACGATATTGGCCTTGCTGAATTTTCAAAGATCGTTACTCTACTTACTTCAGTCTCGACAAGAGTAAGTAAGGAAATGCAAATCAATCGTTAGCCTTGTTAAATTCTCAAAGCACCGGAACTACTTGAAATTCTTCAGTACCATCTTCGAGTTGGTCCAATGTAAAAGTTTCTTGCAGGTACGTTGAAAGACTCGGAAACTCTTGCGATAATCCGCAAAATTTCACCAATCAATCCACGATATTTCACGATCTCGACGATAATCCAAATTACTTCTGGACACTTTGCAGAATATTATCGAGTCTTACGATCGTAGTTCCAGCAGGAGCTTTCTCAAGCTCGATTTATCGATTGGTCGATAAATTGGCCGTTTCCGAAGAGCGCTATTACCGTGGCGCGAAATCAAATCTTGGAAAGGAAAGTGGTGGTTAGCTTTTGCTCGTATAATAGGAAAAGCTTACGACGAGGCACAGTTCCACGGTGGAAGCCGTGCCATTATTTAGGACCGTGGAATGAGTTTTCCTCGCTGATAAAATGCCCTACCTTTTACTCGCCCTAGCCTCGCCGATCAAGCTTCATCCCTCTCGAGGAAATTTCCTGAGAAGTCGCTCTCTCTCTCTCTCTCTCTCTCTCTCTCTCTCTCTCTCTCTCTCTCTCTCTCTCTCACTCACTTTCGTCTCATCCTTGTCTCTTACTCTCTACACCTTTTCTCATCTCTGCTTCTCGTCCTCTTTCTCGCACCCACTTGCACGTAAAGTCAAAGCTACTTGCCGCGGACTCCACGAGCTATGTAGGTTAATGATCCTTAAATTCTCCCGGCGGAGGAGCACCGGCCGAGGAAATTCTAAAATTTCATGACAATAACGATGCAGCCAGCAAGGAGGAACAATGGTAGAGGGAAGCTCATAGCTAAGGATAAGATTTTAATACGGATCGTTGGATTCTGCGAATTAAATGAGAGAGGAGAGAGAGTGCCTCTATCGAGTGGAATTTGTAGTCAGAAAGATTCGTCGTATTTCGATTTGATGAAAGCATCTTTGGATGGTCCTTCGCTATTTTGTCTCTCTAATGAATTTTTTTTTTAGCCTGTAGAATAAACCTGGAGCTGAACTTCCGTATCAGACCCTTGTCCGATCTTAATAAAATTTTACAGCTAAGGAGCATTTACTAAATCCAGTCGAACGCCATAAGTACGAATTTTGCCAGTTAACTGTGGCATTTTGTTTTTGAGTTTTAGTTTTTTAAGTCTTTATATCGAATGGTAAATTGTTTTTATTGTAAATATGAAAAAGTTTGGATTGACATGTATACACGTCGAACGCAGTTAACTGTTTAAGGAAATGCCTGGTTTCCGAGACATTTAATTTTAAATTACATTTAATTTTTTAGATTTTTAAGTAAAATCAAAAATGTTTTGCTGAAATGTTTTATTTTATGAATATCTTGCAAGATTATAAATACTAATTTATCAAAATATCATTAGAATGCATATTAAAAACAAGAAATATAGAAAACAATTTTATGTTTTTTTGGTAATTATTCACTTATAGGGAGCCACCACGGATTTCAATGTCCTTCACATATGTTATCAAGGTCATCACCCTGAGTAATGTTGTGAAGGTTTTAAGCTTCTAAATGTGATAAACGGAGATTGATCTAACCAGAAAGGCCTACCACGCTCTCAAGTTTAAATTATTTTTTTATTACGCGTGCCTAACCATTGCACTTGCCTAACCTGACATTTTGTGGAATTTCAGCCTTCCTCTTACGTAAAAATGTCAAAAATTGTTGATTTAACCATATAATTTCAAAATTTATTATCTCGTAAACTAGACGTTTTCTTAAATTCGCACTTATGGCGTTCGACTGCATTTAGTAAGTGCTACGTACCAAAAAATTAAAATTGTATTAAAATCGGACGAAGGTCTGATACGAAATTCTTACCTAAACCTGGTTATGAAAAACACGCTGATAAAAATTTGTCGATAAATTTTTCTTATGAATTATTGTTGAATTATAAAATCGATAGACACGAGAGAGTAATTCAGGGATGTTGGCAATATTATGTATTACTGTATCGTTACAGAAGATAGATAAATACATAAACAAGTAAATTTCTGTTGCTTATCTCTCTTAAAGTTCATCGAAAATCCATCGAATTGGAAGCTCCACGATCTTCGATACCTTCCTTGCGGCTCTCTTATTTCCGCTCCCTCTTAGGTAAACGAACCGCAAGAGTTCTCGTGGATTCTGTTGCGGCCGTGGCATTTCCTGCAGTTTTGCATGCCATTCGATTTTACGCGCACCACTCGCGGTTACGCTCGGCCAAGAGAATCTTACCGTACTCCAACCTCGACCATTCCTGAGCTTCTTCTCATTCGTTCTACGTGAATTCTTCCGCGAGAAACGTCCGAAGCGAGAGATGTGTCCGACGTGGGCTCAACTTTAACGGCGTCCAGGTTTTAGGTTTAATTTTCGTTTCGTGTTTTACTTCGTAATTAATATGCACCCTTTGTTCCTTAATGAGAAGCCTTTCCGCTTCGTTCTTCGACGTCACGTGCCTTCACGTCGAATAAAAGGTACGTGCCGTCACGAGCAGCCAAACAACAGTCTTACCTGACTACTTTTCGAAAGAGAAATGATTCGAGGTACATAAACATTTTACAAGCCAAGTAGAAGGGTGATTTTAAAAGCGCGAATTAATTTAGTAATACGTTCAATTTTAATTGGCTTTTCTGTAGAATAAAAACTGATTTCAAGATTCTTTGAGAAGACAAATTTCTCTTTACCAAGCTTCATGCACGATGTCTCTTTTCCTCGGATCAAGTTTCAATTATACCATTAATCGATACCGCATAAATTGCAACGAAAATCAAAGTGCAGTGACCCGAGAATTGTGCTCGCGCGATAAGCCAAACGAATATATATCGAAAAGAATAAAAGTACTTTATCGCATTATTTACGATTGACGCAAACATCGTGCCGTCACGATTCTCCCTAATTCGATGCGAATATTCAATTACACGCTTCCACATTATTCTCTTTTTTCACGTGAAACTTAAAAATCAGCGATCAACCGACATGTGTTTCAATTCGCACGGATGGCAAATTAAACCACGGTTTATCTCATTAACGCCTGAACGTCGAAAATTTTCTGCTTACTTTTGATTACCTTGAAAGCCTATTAAATCGCGAACCATTTGACCAACAATGTATATTCTACTGTTTTTTTGTGTATGCTCTTTTCTAATCTGTTGGTACGTTTGAGTTCCGTCAATGCGGGAAACAAATACAGCTGGCTTGATAAAAGGAGGTACGAAAAAGCCAATTCTTTTGAAAAAGCATCCCTGTTTTTGGAATAAGAATAGAAATGATGTTAAGAATCGGTGGACCAAATAGTTGTATTTTAAAGATGCGTATAAATGGAAGGTCGAAAACCTCATGGTGGTGTCGAAATGGCGGCAAAACAAGGAAATTTGTTAAATACAGCATTTTTTAGATAGCAATTCAAAGATTTTTAGATAATCCAAATTTTCACGTCTAATTCATGATTCTAAATGATAAATCCGATATTCATCTTTTCTGATTGATATTAACAATTTCTTTTCTATTTGTATCAGTATTTTATACTTTTCGCCTCTTTTTACTTTTTCACTTCATTACCCTTTCCTATTTTTTTAAGCTTTGCAACGATTGCAATTCGATATTTTTGCAATTCCTATTTCACAAAATATCATCAATAACTTTAATAGATATATCATGAATTTCAAAATATAAAGTAGCCACAAATATTGTAGCAAACAGAGATTTGGAGATGTGGACAAATAAGATAAATAGAAGATTACTCGAATACAAAAAGGATAAGAAAAATGAAAGAAAAATAAAAAAGGCGAAAGGTATAAAATAATGATAAAAACGCAAAAAGAAACAATACTCCTCTTCGTTCATCTCATCGTGGTAAGAGTCGGCCGACGTTAGAGACTATCGACTGAGGGACGGTGGTGGTGATTGTGATATTGTCTAGATAGACTACAAGTCCTACAGAACTTTCGACGCACTCGTGGTAACACGAACGACACGATCCCTGTATTTGCGGCTTCATCAAAGAATATGCACGCGGAATCTTTGGTCTTTCGAGCAAGCCCCGATTACCGACAAGCGACCGACAATGTTTCTGCGTGCCGAAGTGTGCGCGACGAACTTCTGTTGATTGTGAGTGAGTAATTCTGTACGCTCACCACACAAGAGAGATATGTAATCGGCATGTGTGTACCCAGTGTTCGTGCGCGCAAAAATGCTCAAGTCAATACACACCTTGACACGTTGACTCTGCCACGCTGATTGTCCATGGATTGTCCGTGACACCACGCTTTGATTTTTTTTTGTTAACACTATTCCTACCGACCGGTCAAATGACCGTTTTGAAAATTTCCATTTGAATTTCCTATATACAACGTAATTGCATCGCCTTTTACTGTTTAGTGCCATGGGTTTTTTAGAATCCGTGTCGAATTATGGCATGCACCGCGACAGCGCTTCGTTCATTTATCTACGAGAAATGCCGATCGACGCGATCGCGCTGCTGCTTTTTTTTCGTCGAAATATGCCGTACGACGCACTCGCCCTTCATTTCATCGACTGCCGAGATATCTTATTTTTCATATTTCGTAGCTAGGAGTCTTTAACGAGATATCTCACATTTCCAAATTTTTAACCAACAACAATTTTATAACCGCAATGACAAGTGGTAACAGTTAGGAGATGTTGATCATAATTTTACTCAAAAAGTACCTGGCCACTGAATACGGTTAACAATAAAATGTCTGGTCCGCAAAAAAAAAAAATCTACATAAATTAAAATAAATCTAAGTGAATCTAAATAAAACGTCTGTCAATGTAGCATTCCGTGTGGCCTTAGCTTTTTTTCCACCGACAAACCTGACGAATTTCAGAAAGAACACGAATGTCGTAACGAATATCAGAGAAGAAGAATGAAACGAGCGCATTATTCGTCTTTTTTATTTCAGGAAGCTTGGGTTGTAATCGGAAGTGAATACCATCACGCGCTACGGAGGTTTCCTCACGTTTCTCACTTCTTCTTCTCCTCCATCTGTCGTACGCTTCTTCCTTCTCTCTCTCTATCTCTCTCTCTTTCTTTCTTGCACAGTTTTTCCGCCAATCGAAAACTGCGGTGCGTGCCGTGCCGCTTGCATTCCGCGAGATAAACGACGACGATGCGCGTAATACCGCGCGGATAAGCCGCTCTCTTAGGAGCAACGCGCGGACCCCGTGACTTCCAGGAAGTCGGTACTGCTCTCAGCAATCGAGGATTTACTTTATCGTCGCTTCGCTTTGCGTGCGCTGCCTGCGAAATTGAACGGCGGAGCGTCGTCGAGTACGCGAGAGACTCGTTCTCCACTTCGATCTTCTCTCGGCGCATTATTAGTGACACGTTCCAATTTACGAACCCGCGCGCATTTTGCATCGTAGATGATCGTATTACGATTTCTTCATCTTCTCTTTGCAAGTGTGCGTGGGTTCAGTGTTGTTCCAAGCATGAACGTTTTGCGTACCAGATTAACAACTCAGAAACTAGCAGGTTTCAATAATTAGTAAGGAATTTTTTTTAACATGTTTTTTTTTTTTTTGTTACCTTTGACCTAACATAACTAAGTAACCTAGCTATATTTTTCATGGTGACGATCTTTTATATTATCGTCTCAAGACGACAAATTACTGGACTTGGCTAAGCATGCCTTACGCAGAGCTTAAGCAAGTTCTATGCATCTAATAATTTTAAGTTTTTACTTAAGATTTTACTATGAAACGATATTTACTTCACTAAGTATAAACTTAAGATCCATCTTAAAATTTGATCTCAAGTAATGTCTATGAAACAATCGCAGTCTTGAGTACTAACTTAAGACCATCTAGAGAGTCAAGTCACGTCTATGAATTCCGTCCTAGAACTCTTTGGGGGGCAATCAGAACTATGCTCATTTTTTTCAAATTTTCAAAATGGGGGACTTACTTCACAGACGTAACTACTGTCAATAATGTCATCATCATTGCCGCAAAATCAATTACCTGGGCCCTGCGAGCGCCGCATCTCGGGTATTCCCTGCGCTTATTTATTCAGACTCGATGACAAGTCGAAATCGATTGCCGCATGCGCTTCTCGCGAGAGACGAAAGCGAGTGATTAATAACAAAGACATGCTGGACGTGATAAATGATACTTTCACGGTTCCACGTGATGAAGTCGAGACCTTGGCGAGTCTTGGCCATCCCAAAATTTTTCGCTCAAGATAAAGAACAGTAATGAGAAAACTCTGCCAATGGAAATAGGAAACCGAATATTTCTACAAACAAACGCGAATAATTACAATAACATCCGTCCACGCACGATAATCGTTATCACAATCAAAATTAATTACCTCAATTACGAATAACGACCACTGCGATTAACGCAAATTAAGCTACCAGAATTTACAATCCTCGCTTTTAATAATTAACAGACGAGAGACCATATCAACTTTCAAGCAACTATATTCTTATGGATAAGCTCGATTCGCACGATAACACCTGACAACGTTGTAATAATCTTTCAACATTCAACGATAAGAAGGTAAAAAAACCTTTTGAAAATCATAAAGAAGTTTCGATACGATCGCGTAACGGGAGGAAAAGTGCAAAGCTTGCGCAAGCGCGTCGCGGGGGAGTCCGCGAGTAGAAGGCGAGGAAGGAGTGAAACGATAAGAGATAATGCTTTTTCTCGCGAATGTCTAATCGCGTATCGCCCGTATCATCCACGGCATTTCCAGTGCAATAATTCCTGCGCGCTTATCGTCGTGCACTTGATAGAATGGAAATCGATAGCCGACGATTCTATACTCGAGGCTGCCGTTAGACGAAGTCATTCGCACGTGGACCTGGATACTTTCCACGCCGATCCTCCGAACAAGTGAGCAAGCACCAACAGAGTACCTGACATCCTCAGAAGAAATGGCGCGACTCAGACCATCTGTCATTTTCCTCGCTTTCATTGGGATTATTATACCACACGGATTTCAGACCGGTAAGTTTTTAATTCTCGCTCAAAGAGAACGTGTGATTTTGGAAATTGTTAGGAGAAAGATTGCTCGAATTGATTCGTGCATCGTTGGAATTGTGATTTGATCAGACCAGCGTGAAATTCGTGCGAGCTGTTCGTTTTTGGTACGAGTGAGTTATCTCGACGCGATTGAATCGACAAAGGCCGACGGATTGTGAGAGAAAAAACTTAAAAAATCTCTCTCAAGTCTGTAATCTTGTCGTGGTAGAGAGGCCTCAGTATTGTTCATAGAAATTCCTCTATGACAATCAACTAATAACAGCCAATAATTCAGGATTTGGATTGTGGGATTTGGAATTTTATCGGGTCTCTCTTAATCCACCTTGATCGAATTTCTGGCAGTAAGACCTCGAAGTTAACACGTTGACTGCCAACTACGAAATATCTCATAGGTTGTTTACTTGCCCAGTACGCCCTACTACGAGCTGTCTCGTCCCTTCATTACTTGCCATACCTATAGAGCTACAAGGAAACTTGTAGCATAAGAGTGTAAATATGAATAGATGGCATCAGGAAAGAGAATAAATAAAAAATCAAGTTTCGCTTAAAAAAAATCAAGTTTCGCGTAAATGAACAGAAAAAACAATTATACAAAGTTTATTCAAAAAGAAAAAGTTTGTATAAGTTTATTCAAGCAGAATAAGAAATCAAATTGGCTCTTTAGACCGGAATCGTGAAAAATTCCGTGGCTGTCAACGTGTTAAACCCTTCACGAGTATTTAAAAATAAAATTCATTGCGATCCATGCAGAATCAGCGTGTAGGCAGAATTTTGTCCGTGAAAAGTGCTTTTTGTCACAATGTGCACCGGTCCAAACGAAAAGTCCGCTGTCAGTCCCTGGAGACTGACTCTGCCTGAACGGAAAGTCCACTGTCAGTTTCTAGGTACTGACATCGCGCTCAACGTGCTAAATAACGTTATGTGCTTTCTTAAGGAAATGTACTTTGTCTCTGTAGGCACGGCACTACAATGCTACACATGCAGTTCCGCGAATCAAGCAAAGTGCGCGACGGATCCTACAGAGTTTCTGCAGACTTGTCCCGGTACTCATATAGATGGTATTGACAATGGACAAGGCGACGATGGAAATCACGGAGTAACTGATCCTAACGACGGAGGCAGCACTAAACCCAATCAAGGAAGCACAACAAATTCTAACCAAGGAACCACTGCTACTAGTAAAGGAAGCACAACAAATTCTAACCAAGGAACCACTGCTACTAGTAAAGGAAGCACAACAGCACCTAACCCAGGGAGCACAATAGATCCTAATCCAGGAACCACAACAGATCCTGGCGAAGAAAGAACAACAGATCCTGTCCTAATAAACACAACAGATACCGAGCTACAAAGCACGACACATCATGACGCAGAAACCACAACAATTCTTGACCTAGACACCACAACAGATCCTAACGAAGAAATCACGACAGATTCTGAGCAAGAAACCACAACAGAGCCTGTCCTAAACACAGATTCCGATCAAGACAGCCCTATAGAGCCCAACCAAGACGAGAGTGGTAGAAGAAGAAGAAGAAGCATTGTCTATAATCGTTTGGCTCCACGGGCAAACGCCACTGAATACAATTGTATCAAACTTGTTCAGAGTAAGTATATCTTCACGTGAATACCACGATTAGTGCACAATACAATTCGATCGTGCAACTAACGGTATACTCTTATCAGTTATGAAAAATCCTCGGAAGAAAGTATGACAAAACTTAAATTTCGCCACTTAGTTTCCATTAAACAATAGTCTTCGCGCAAGAATTAAACGTACAAGCCACTGGTCTATAACAGTTCTCGTTATTTTCCAGGAATCAGCAATGTGACCCTGACCAGAAGAGGATGCGTTCAAAAGAATGTAACGTGCTCGTCATACGCGAACATCGCAGAATGCAATATTTGTCCGACAGACAACTGCAACGGGGAAAATTCAGCGAATCGCGCAGGCATCACCACCACGTTCTTAGCATTCCTCGCATACATCGTATACATCACAAAATAAAGACATTCTAATGTTTTCACAAGAGTAAAGCCCACTTGACCTGACACTGGGCACAGTATTAACTGCTTATTCGTATATCCGGATATTCAATTCCTAGCACGTAAGAAACAACGAGACTTGTATGCGATACCCAACTTAAAGCCATAAACTAATTTACTCGTAGGATAACATAGATAGCTAGCAATCGACTAAGTAATTTACTTGAAATCACGCGGTGCTCAGTAATGTATATTAACGATTAAGTAAGTCATGTGCTTTGTACATAGTTAGAAGAATTAAATGGCGCAATGACACAGTTGCTTGCACGTCTCAGATTTCGCGTACAAAATGTTCGCAGTTTGTTTACTCTCTTTAAAACGAGCGTTTCAAATCACCATTGGAAATTTACGATCGACAGCAGGCGCTCGTAAACAACTGTTAGAGACCGTCGACCAGAGAGTGAGTAGCATTCGAAAATGATTAGTCACACGAGGAAGAGTAACGACGGAGAAAGCGCGAATGATTTCAAATTCCATTCACGTTCTTTTTATTGCGAATCGAAAGACAGGTAATAAGCGTGCCTGTAGATGTATATCGAGTCGAGAGAGGAAGCTAAAAATTTGTAAACTGGGCTAATTAGTATTCGTAGAATAATCAGCTCGCACACTCGCTCCAAATCTCACGCCATCCTGTGGCTGCTTCTTAATGTACCGTGCTCGCGCGACTAATTCTATTTCTAATGACGCGTGATAGTGTCTCCTAGGATCGATGTAACGACCGTGAATTTTCCTTAAAGGCTGTTCTAACGCGTGACTCCGCTACACGTCGTTTGCCATTAGGGCGGCTCGTGAGACGCTTTTTGCTCGTTTCTCCGTGCGTCGTCCACCGCGAGGAACGACGCCGGCGTTTAAACGAAATTACGTTACGCTTGCGCGGATAATGCCATGGAGTTATGCAAAACTGGAGCTGGACGTGCACCAGGAAATTTCCCACTACGGTGCAACCGACAAAATCCTCACCTGAGGCAACGTGTGAACTTCGATATTGTGTGCACAAGCGAAGATACTGCCTCTTGGATATATTTACAATCTGATACGAGATATTTCGATGGACGATACTTTGCACTCCGCGATGAAATCTGAATTGAAGATAAATCAGAGAAGACAATTCGGATGGAAATACAGGATGGAGCAACGTGGCTGGAACCACTTCGATTTCTTCGTAAATAATAATTTTCATGAAAAATGATTCAGGCGAAAGTCCACTGGTTTCAAGGGGGATGTAATTTGACATAATTGGGTCTTTTTGGAGAACGATGCGTAGAGGACCTGTGAAAGTCAAGTTTAGTTTTCTAAATGAAATTGTACATTTTCTATTAATATAAAATAAAACCATTAGTTTAGCAGACATTTGAACTTGAATGGTTCGAAATGACATAACTAGAAAAATTGCACTAACTCCGAAAATAAAAACTTGAGTGACAATTGTCATCCTCATTATTGCATACCTTAAACGATCCCATTGTGGGAGAAACACGCCAAAGAATCTTTGATAGAGGGCAACAGTGTTCCCATTTATTTTTACGAATATTCGAAATAGTTTCAAAAGAAGAACTTACAAACGTGTCAAAGCGCAGAAAAATGATTTTGAATATTTTTTATAAATTTATTGTAATGCTAAAATTTGTTTAATGACCTGCATAATACACCCACAAGGTTCTATCAATTATCGTCGCTTTCGTTATAAAAAAGTACATATCACTCTAAAAAGTGCACATTCGAAAATACAATTGATAAATCGAAAATTCATCGTTCGAACTATGCAAATATTAGTTATCACCCAAGTTGTTACTTTGTGGTTATTACTATAATTTCAGTTATGTCCTTTCAAAACCTTTCACGTTCAAATATCTCCTAAACTAATGGGTTCTTTTTTATATCAATGGGTAATAGTTCTTTATACGGAATAATGAGGTCAATTGACTGTCCTAATGGAAGACACACAATTCCATTTAGAAAGTTAAATCTGACCTTCATAAGTCCTCTATGCATCATTCTACAAAAAAATAAGTCACTCCCTTTACGGTCGTGCCTAAAAACCAATTACATCAAATTATGTCCCTCCTGAAACCATTCGACTTCCATTCGAAACATTTTTCATCCATAATTATAATTATTATTTTATAATCTTGATATTTATTCAAGACAGAAGTATGGCATCGTCCCTTCAAGGAGATTTCACTCGTGAATCCATAAAAAAATTTTAAGGTGACGAGCTCAAAGAAGCCATTAAGACCCTTCGCCCAGAATTCTATTCGACCTCGCATATAACGAAACCAATAATTAAATATACAACAAACTCAACATCTTTCCAGACTTTCAAGACCTACTTCAATTCACTCTCTGAAATCCCAAGTACTTGTAGGGTGTCCCGTGAGAAAACTGTACTAGCAAACGTCTCATGAAAAAGAAACTACCCTTCACAGACGTATAATTATTCTCTATAAAAGAAAAAAAGGAATCTATAGGTAAACGTGCATCAGGACGTGACACCGTGATCGACACTTTCGTCGTGGAGGGTTAATTAAAAACTTCACAGGGTCTCACGTCTGTCGAAGCACGTGTGCGCATCCCACGTGAAGTTCTTGCCGATAAAGGCGGCCGTTGCACCCCAAAGTGGCAGTTTCATCGCGAAGGAAAGTCTATTTGGCACGGACAATTAGCCCTCCCGGTGCGTTCGCAAATTAATTGGCTTCCTTGGCGCGAGGATGATGAACCTCGAAGGTTTTACCTCCGTTCGCCATTAGCGAGGAGACTTTCTGATTTTGCTCGCACGAACGACGAACGCGACGAGGAAGGAAGGAAGGCTTCTCTACCGGCAGGAAACGTTCGTTGACTTTACGCTTTTCGAAGCGCTTGTAATTATGCAAATAATGGGTGCCGCGATGGAACGCGCGGTCAGTGCACGCTCTAAACAATGGATCTTAGCATAATTGTTTGTAACGGGCAACCGCATGGACGAGTACACTGCTCAAGATCTTTCCTTTCATAGTATGGTTTCCAAACAAAGTGGCAAGTTGACTTGTGAATATCCACAGCAGCGTGAACAAATGAAATAAAGACAAAAATTTGACTACTCGAAGGAATAATTTTTATTATTGAAGAATAGTGTTAAGCCTTTGCACTCGACAGCTGCTTCTCGGTCGCCATTTATTTTGTTGCGGCAACTCGAACGGTGACACCGGTTACCATTTGGGTTCACGATCTGCGTTTGATTACTTCTGAAACTGGAAACGTTGTACAATATATATAACCTTCTGAAGTATAAAATTGTATGTTTTGTATGTTTTAATGTACAAGATGTCCCATTTTAAATAATCTACTGAAGTTATCGCCGAAACGGTGCGTTAAATAAAACTAGGGGGCAGACCCCCTGCGCTTTCGCTTCGCTCAAGCGCCATACCCGCCCAGGTCATCGGATGCTCGCGCTTCGCGCTCGAAATGCCCACGAAATGCAGCATTTCTGCAATAGGCCCAAGTGATCAAAACCGGACAATTAAATGAATCCGAATCAAGATTTGACATGTACATCGAGTATATACACCTTTGCTGCGGTGAGACTTTATGCATGGTTATCTTCAACCATTCAGAAATTGCGGCAAATTGAAATCTTTAATCCAGTATTCCGGCGAAATGCTTGCGCGGATTCAAACAAAATTTGGCATGTAATTTAAAAATATACCCACTTGGTGCCACGAAACTTTATGCATGGTCATCTTGAACCGTTTCGAAATTACGGAATTTTCAAACTATAGTGATAAAATAATGGATTAAAGATTTGAAACCGGCACCATTTCGAAACGGCTCAAGATGGCTATACATAAAGTTTCCTGGCAGCAAATGGGTATATACTTGATGTGATGTGATGGCGGCTCACAAACCTTATTGTGAACTCACAGTAATGTACTTGATTTTTGTGCCAAATTTCGTCTCGATCCGCTCAGCCGTTTTTCCGAAATCGAGTATATACACTGACACATACACACACACACATACACACATACATACGAACGGTTTTCAGGATGGCGATTGCATAAGTCACTCCCTTTACGGTCGTGCCTAATAAAAACTGTTTGTTTTAACGTCATCTATTTTCCTTCAAAGTTTGTCGGTCTAATTTTTTTACACCCCGTATATGATTATACCGAATACGTGAAAATGATTTATTGCCGTATTATTTATCTCGAGCCGTAACCGATCAAACGAACACAAAACTAAAAGCATCTTCTGCAGAGTCCCAAAACTTTCGTCGCTGACTGTACCACCTTGATCTCGCGAAAATTTTTTTCTCAACTTTCCACGGCGAACCTAGTTCGAGAAAAACGATTTCCTCGATGGGTTTCGCGGGTCGCGCACTGAGCGTGGGTAGGAAGGGAACGAGTATAGGCAGAAGCCCGGAAAATTCTGAGGATACGTTGCCCGCGGTGGGTTAAGGAAATTCGATTACGACGAAACCTCATATACCTCGGATATCACGTGGAACGGAAAAACTGCGTCTCCGGGGAGGAGAGAACCGGCGTCGAACTGAATAAAAATCGATAAGCACGAGAACTCGGCACCCCCGATGCGGAGAGAATCATTCGCAGGAACATTTGCATAATGATGCTATAATTGCAAGAGCACAAGTATGCGCTCTCGATACTTTCGCCATTCTCTCGGTACACTCGTTTCGATACTCTCACCGCCGTTTGAGTTCACTCTTTCCCGATAATATCGAGTTTTACGACGGCTCATTTAAACTTACGCCGATAATGAAAGGCAAACATCGTACGTGGAATGGCCCCGTGAACGCGCTTCCTCTTCGCATCGTGGCTTCCGCTATAAAATTGAGTAGCGCGCTCCCACCGCGCGTACGAAAGGGACCGGAGTGGAAAAAAGGAAGAGAAAAAAGTGGTGGGAGGAAATTGCGCCCAAAGCCGGCCGTCAATTTCGATTCGTGATTACGCCACTGTCCTTGGCACGACGACGCCGACGGCGGCACGAAGCGCACAGAGAACCACGAGGGCTACAGTTAACCGGCTCGCACGAAAGAGCGATTTTAATTGCGTACGATAATTGAAGGCTTTATTGTTGCCGGCCTATCCGGTGGATTCGCGTACCTGTGGAAAGGTGATAAAGGAACGAACGAAGGGTGGTCGTGGAAATTGTAGAAAAAATAGGGATCTGGTGGATGAAGGAAAATGACGGAAGAAGAGAGAGATGAAGAGAGAGATGAAAAGTGAGGGAGGAGAAAACGAGGGGTTTTCTTTTTTTCTGCGTGGATTGAATAAAAGGACGAGATACGATAGAGCGTGTAAAGGTAAAGGAAAATGTATAAAGTAAATGAGAATAGCGGAGAGTGATGCAGAGTATTGGAAAGATATAATGCAATATGTGTGTTGAGGATTTGTAAGAGGAATTCCAATGTAGAATGGGTGTTTTTGAAGGATTTTTTTTATGGGTTAGAAGCAAGAAATCCTTTTGGAACTTTGAGCGAATGTTGCAGTATGTTTCTACTATGTAACTAAATTTTTGCAAGAAGAAAATATTTTGATGTTCGGAAATAGAAGAAATTTTTGTCTACAGTGTATTTTTGGAATTGGTGTGCATTATCAGGACAAAACTATCCAACCAATTGTTTTGCCCTTGTACATACATGCAGGTAACGTGAATTATTCGTCGATAAACCTATTTAAAAATATCTGTTAAGAATATTTGATTAGAGGAATCTGTTTAGAACATTCTACTCTTAAATTAAGAAGATACTGTTGTTGCTTATTTTAGTGGGAAATATTCTAAACTTAAGTGGTAAATTCTTAAGTTAAGAATACAATTTTTTCAGTGTACACCTGACACCCCAGCACCTGTCCACACTCAGTTCTCCAATACACATTAAATTCAATTCCACCTCTGGCGAACAATTGTTTATCCACGAAAGGAAACTCTGAAAGGTGATATCGAATTTTCTACATACACTTCCTCCACCCTGGTAAATTTTCAAAATGGAAAGAGAAACAATCGCAAGTTGAATAAGCGTAATATTATTCGACGAACTTTATTTTACACGCGACCGAGTGAATTCTGCAAATTTCAACGAATTGAGGAAGCCCGTCCCTCGCATAATGTCTCGCGACAAGAACCACGCCAACTAACTTTATGACGGGAGCACGCGCTTCGTACACGATCGAAACAGAACGGAAAAACAGCATTTGCAAGGCGGGATGCCAAAGAACGGCGTATAATTGGCAATTATAGCTTTTAGCTTTGTCCCGTGGACCGGTCGTTAGAGGAGCGTCTTTGATCTTCCGGTATTATCGAAGCAGTAGCTCGACACACGCACCGGCGTGCCTATGCATTTCTCTCGACGTCACGTCACCACGACGCAAACCGACGACACCGAATGTCGTCGTTACAGTTTTCATTCGACTAAAGCGAGAATGTGGGTCGAGCCGATGCGAGTCGACGTTCGCGTTCCGATATTATGCGCATTATTATTATTGAGCAACACCGCGGAAACCCAGCTCGTCGCATTTTTGCATTCGCACGACACACCTCCACGATGGAAACGGTGAAGTCAATTTTTTTTACACAGTCGCCGAATAAGAACGTTCAACCGAGAGATAATAATGAAAATTCACGTCCGAATGACGTAAACCAACGAACACGCGTCCTCGAAGAATTACTTATCACTTATTCATTATACGAAATATTTCCATTGCTCCTGATAATGTTAAAACTGCACTTTTTTCCTTCTTACTTAACGCGAGGGGATACGAAATAAGTTACTCAACATATTGTTCAAAAAAATAATAATAATTCGTATTTCGAAGGAAAGTAGATCGTATCTCGTGGTGCCCACGACGAAGTTTGCGTTTGAGAATCGATGAAACTGCAAAGGAAAAAAAACAACAAACTTATTCATTATTGCAAATATTGCCATTACTCCTGATAATATTAAAAGTGCACTTCTTCCTGCTTAATACTTTGATTGCCACGCTGATATTCCATGGATTGTTCGTGGCACCACGCTTTCCTTTTTTCTTTTTTTTTTTTGTTAACGTATGATCTTTTAAAGTGCTGTAAATTGCGGCTAGTGTAACCATTTTCGTAATGATTTTTGTGGAAGTCACCAGTGACCATCGTGGTGCCAGAGCAGAAACAAGTTGCGATCATCATAGCGGTCAAAGTGTAAATAAACGCGAATGGATATGGAATAATTTATTCGAAATATTATTAAAAAAAAAAAAATAATTGCTTTACCTTTCGAAATGAAAGCAGATCGTATCTCGTGGTGCCCTCGGCGAAGTTTGCGCGATCGGAAATCGATGAAACTACGAACGAGAGAGAGAGAGAGAGAAAAAAAAGAGACGAGAGAAAAAATAGTTATCCAATACCACTGGCCTGGAGCGCGCGCGTGAAACGCGGAGGGTACCTGAAACGAAAAATTCGTCGATGTCCGCGGAATTTGGAGCTGGCGAGTTTCCTCTTGTCCACTCGCGGGCAACGGGGTGCTGTAAATTGTTCATAACGCTCGCGAATCAGCCGCACTAGCGAGCGTACGCGCAATGGACAAAAAATATCGGCGAACGCGTCGGGTCTGCCCACGTTCCGGCGAAACAAAATGCATTCCGAGGCGCGAGTACGCGCGAGTATCGTAAAATTTTTACGAGCACGAGACTCCTTTCTCCCTCTCTCCTTCTGTTTCTTCCATTTCCGCCGAATCGTCCGCTCACCCCTTTTTCCTTCGTCTTGCCCGATAATGAGGGACCGCCGCGACGGCGAGTCTCATTAGCTCTCTATTCACTACATTCCTGCTCGCATTCAACATGAACGAGAGCGAGGAGAAAAAAAGCTCGCCTCATCGAGTCCCGCCACCCTTTTCTGTTTTTTTTTCCTCTTCGTTTTTTTTTTTTTTTTTCGTTTCTTCCATTTGCGCGAATCTCGTTTCTCTTTTCCTTTCGGCGAAGAATCCTCGACGAAGATGAAAGAGAAAAAGGAACGAAGAGGAGAGGGAGGTGTTAGGTGGCGCTTAAGTGATCCTTATAAGTGCCTCTGCGAATGGATTCGTCCTGAAGCGCGCCGTAGTCAAAGGGTTAATGTCGACCTTAATCGATTGTTAATATATTTAAATTCCTTTTGAATTTTTGTACTTTGATACCCTTTAATTTTCATAAATAATTGGGATTTTTAAAATGTAACCGAACATATGTAGACTTTTGTAGGCCCCTGTACTGTGCTTATTGGATTAACATCGTGCAATGGATTTTTGTTTGATTTTTTACCAAAAAATCGATAAGAATTGTCATTGTGCTCGGTCGGAGCAGGTGATCTGTACGAATTGCGTAGGGAAAGACGAAATTAGTGGAGCGAATGGAAATTGTGCAAGAATGTGCATCCTTCTCGTCCTGCACAATTGCGCGGCCATCGAAGCGCGTACCGGCGCGAGCACGTTGATTTGTTTCGTTCTAGCAAGTCCTAATTGTTAAATGAGTACCGTGAGAACGAAACTAATTGCTAAAGGGAATTTACTTGAATCTAGAAGTGTTCATAATCATCCGAGAAAAGAATTGTTATATCTTTGTTACATGATAAGGAACAAAAAGGCACTTCAAGTTTTAAAGGAAAGGATTGCTAATTCAGAGAGCTTTAATAATGTAATTTAACATCTTTGAAGCAAACGACCCATGTACGTACTTTACAGGTAGAACCTGAATCCCATCGAATTTTCCATGTTGCACAATGTTATATTTCAAGTTAACAGCCCATGTATGAATTTTACAGGTTACATTCAATCCTTCGTTAAATTGTAAGTCCACAGCATCCCTGTGCCGTTGGTTACACAATTCCGACAGAGAATTCAAATTCGTAATATCGAATACCAATAGTGCTCGCGGTGCATTTCGTCCGTATTCGAAAACGTGAATCCGCGCGTGCATTCACGCAAGACCCCCGCATGCGAGGCATGTATGCATAATACACGTGCGTCAATGCATAAAAATGTCACGTGCAAAGTGTTTATGACCCTGAAAAATATGCAACCCGAATACCAGCAGACATTGTTCGTTATTCAATCCCAAATAATTGTAAAACTTCAAACCCATCGAATTCTGGTATTTTACTACACAATTGTGATTTTCCAATGCCCTCGAACTTCAAAAATCTTCCATTTCCAGTTATTGCATTAATTCGATCATTCATCTAGTCCAATATCAATCCCAACTAACATAAATAACCATAAAATTCGAAATCCTGGCTTTTTACTACACATTCATACTTTTCAAATGCCCACAGATTTCAAAAATCTTCCATTTCCAGTTATTGTATTAATTCTATCATTCTCCTAGTCCAATATCAATCCGAACTACCATAAAAAACCACAAAATTCGAAACCCAGTAGATCGAATTTTCTTACTACATTTCCTCACTTCTCCAATACCCACAGACTTCAAAAATGTTCCCTCCTCAATTATTCCTTTAATCAAACACATTCCTAATCCAATTCAATTACAACTAACACAAATAACCAAAAAATTCAAACCCCAGTAGATCCTGCTCTTTCACTACACATTCGTTCTTTTCAAATTATTTCTTTAATTCGATCATTCATCTACTCCACTATCCAAATCCACCTACCCCAAAACAATCCAAAAAAATTCCAAACCCATTGGATCCTCGTTCTCCCGCATCTTCGTGCAATCACTTTCCGAATCCACTCACTCGCTCCAAAAATCCTCCATCGATTCTCGATAGGTACGTACTCTTCGAAATGCACCTCGTCTCTATGAGAGAGGAGCACGGAAAACGCGTAGGTATTCGGACGGGTTGCATGCAGGGGCAAGCAATGCAATCGGAGCGACGAGGCTTTTGGTGCAAGCCGCTAGCGAGGGCCGGCCGCAGCCGCTGGTGAGGTCCGACGAGTTGCAGCCGTGCCGAGGCGCTTCAGTCGATCGTCACCCTTCGAGAGCGGCGGAGCTCCGTGCTGTCGTTACTCACGTTCGAGCTCGTTCTCTCATCTATAAAACGCGCCATCCCTCGTATCTAACCGTGCGAATAATTCAATACCAAAACCTCAAATCTGTGCCAATCGAAGAATCCCAAATTAATCGAGAGCGCGCGTCGCGGGATTTTTTGAAAGATCGAACCGACAGAAACGAGAAGAATCGAAGAAGAAGAAGAGAAGAGAAGCGTGTGACGAGTGTTCGTGGATCCTTCTCACGCGTGGTGCCAGGCTACAATGCGTGACCAACGGACCTAATCGAGGAAAAAGAGAGCCGAACGAAGATCGGAATCGAATTTACTGCACCTGTGCTACGAGACTTCATACGTGAGTACTCCTTTTCTAAAAAGCGTTCCTGGGATTGCAAGAGGATCGATTGAAATGTTTATCGCGATCGTTTGGATAGGAATACTCGAAGCATCGATGTACAAGATCGAGATGCACTCGCACGGACTATTTTCTATCCTAGCGTAACCCAGTTTCGCTGTGCAATCGATACTCCCCGAGATTTCATTCACGAAGCGCGCTCTCATTCACGCTTCTCTCTATTGACAATGAGTAAGATTAAACAAGGATACTTTTACTCGACATAGCGAATATCGTTATCTTCGAGCGCGGATTTGATCGTACCGGATAACGATTTCTGGAAGCTTTGGATACTGCGTTCTCGTTAACGTTTGATCGATTTTAGATCGATATTCGCCGGTGGAGTTCCGAAAATTCATTCGTTGATTTTTGTTTCGTTTTCTGTAGTGTTCTCTAGGCTGACGAAGAATAATGTTAAGGATCGAATATTCTACTCCAAATAGTGAATTCTGTTGTTTATCATCGCACGAGATAATAACAATTTTTGGAGTTCTCAATTGATAGTTAGTAGGTCTTAGCTCACAATCGATCTCAACGATCCTTAAAGTCCATTTGTCGATTTATTGTTCGTTTTCTTCATTGTTCTCCATGCCAACAAAGAATAATATTAAGCATCGAACCTTCTACTCCAAACAGTAAATTCTGTTATGTTCCAAGGTGGAAGGTAATGACAATTTTTGGAGTTCTCATTTGATAAATACCAGTTTGCTTCATTTTTCTTAATTCACGATCGATCTCCACAATCCCTACAATTCATCGGTCTATAATTACCAGTTTGCTTAACTTTTCTTAGTTCACGATCGCTTCTGACAATCCCTAAAATTCGTCGACTTTTTGTTTGTCTTCTGTACGCTACTGTCTTGTTTACGCTAACAAATAATCTTATAAAACATCGAACCATCTACTCCAAATAATAATAAATCCTGTTGCCTTTCATCGCGCGAGATAATAACAATTTTTGGAATTCTCAATTGACAATTACCATTTTGCTTCATTCTTAGATCTCGATCAATCTCAACAATCCTTAAAATCCATTCGTCATTTTTTTCTTATCCGTTTCCTGCATACTTCTAACATCGAGTATTATGGAGAGGAAGCGCGTGTTCCTTTGAAGCGGGCCGCTAGCGGAAGACGGCCACGACGAGTTTCGAAAACGCGCGCTCGTCAATTCTCTTCTCGGAAAGGCTGCTCAGTTTCCGCCGTTCTCTTTCACTCCTTATCCTACGTCCTCCTCTTCTCGTCCTTCGACCACCTCGTCCCTTTCTCTCTTCCGCCATTTCTGTGTCCTTAGTTTCGCGTGCGTGTCGCTGGACGACGAGGTCTTTTTCGAGCGGTGATTCCACGTTTTGAGAAAAAGCGCGTGCTGACACGCGGAGACGCGCTTTGGATTCGTGAGACGCACACGGATTCTCACGACACACTTAGAACGGTAGAGAGAGAAGTGCGTGCGATTGTGGTGGGAATGGAATCGTGCGACTACTAGAATGGATTGTGAGCGATGACTAAAGTAAAAGAAAGAGACACGCCGTTGATTCGAGGCATCGTCTTCTAATGCTTCGCTTCCTCTCGTTGCTTGTATTATAAAAGCGCCCCTATTTTCGACGAAGATATCGATCTTTAGTAGAAATCTGATCTTTAATCTCGTTAAGATCTATTAATTATTAACTGAATCGTTGTTCTCTTTTTTCTGTATTGAGCCTGAAAACTCAACGAACCAACGATAACGTGTACACACGCTACTCTTCGTTAAATATTCGAGAATTTTATCGATTCTACGTGTGGCATAAAAACAATAATCATTTTTTTTTATAAACGTGTAAGAGCGTCTCTGATTTCAGTACATTCTAATAATTACGAATTTAATTCTAATTCTCCCTTTTCTGTGTTAAGCCTAAAGAAACTTAACAAACTAACGATAAACTGCAAAAACGCTTTATATTCCTTCGTTAAATATCCGAGAATTTGATCAAACTGTTATTAACCATCCAAGCTGCACCTATCATGAATAATCGCGCGGAATCGCAGAGACCGAATCGAATCCGACCCAAGAGTGCCACTAACGAGCGATCCTACCGAAACTTCCTCCTGCTTTCGAAGCGCCTAAGCGGAAAAGTGCGAAACGAGATTCGTCGATCTCGAGAAACGACAACTTTCCGAAACTTCTCTTCCACATCAGCGACTGGAACTTAGTCGCTCGTTTCGCCATCGTACCCCTCCCAAAACTTTCCTCCTTCAACCTTCGACTAAAAACACGGGTAATAAAGCATCCGCATAAGTGGCGCACTTAATTGCCGCGACTATTTAATACGAGTTATTCTTAGAACCTTAAGAACGTGTAACTTGCACGAGACACAAAGGCTATTCGAAGCACAAAACACTCCGAAACGTTGGCCAGTTTAATACAGATAAAATAGCATCCAATCGTTAAAGATAACACTGCTCAACAATGGTTTTATTACCCTGGAAACGAGATCTGTTTTTTACTAAATCGAGGATGGTGATTCTGTGGAATACGTGGGGTTACCAAGCAATTACACTTCTGCCCTGAACGTATCTTTTATTGTTTAAGAGAATACCTTGCAAATAATGCGTAAAACAGGCACGATGGAATGGTACAGTTGAACAATTGAAACTTGTAACACGGAACTAATTGTAAGAGCGAATAGAAGCGCACAGTCAGCGAGCCACACGACAGTGTGGCCAACAGTGTGGACTGCAACCTATGTTTGTTTTGTCGATTGAATTATGTGTTACGAACAATACACTTGCTCATATAAAGATGCTAATACTAAATGATTAGTTGTCTCGTTGTTCTCAGCAGTTTTTCCATACAGACTTTAACCCTAACATCTAACCAAGCGAGTTGTTATGTGAACAAGTATATTGTTCGTAACACATGATTCAATAAACAAACAGCAAAGAGATTAACACTAAAGCTACCAAACGCAGGTCAAATGACCGTTTTACAAGGGAAATCCCCATAAGGAAAAAATCTCTTCGGTAGGTTTAGTGTTAATATCAAACGGAAAACATGTTGCACGTTACTTATCAGTAAAAAAACAAACCTAAGAATATCTTGAAACCTAGAGCCAATTCGAACAAAATACTCGATTTCAAACACAGCATCCGCGATTTACTAAAGAACAAGTGAGCCTTTTATTATGAAAGTGGCCTAAATCCATTTTTTTTTAAAAATGAGGTATAACATAACATTAAATTATTGCACTAAATTATTCACGAAAAATGTGATATCTTATTTAAAAAAAAAAACGGACTTAGCCCACTTTCAAAATAATCGGCTCAAGAAGTATCCTCTACAGGGCAACAAGGAAAATTTTTTTTTTTACCTGCGTAATACCAAGAGCAGCACATCAACGACTACATAAAGAAAATATGGAAACGCTTGAAAAACAAATAAACTCGATACTCCGAGCACTCTCAAATTCTCCAAGTAATATCGAGATTATCGAAAGACGTTCCATAAATTCTACTTTTATCCATTCGCTTACTTCAGTACCGCGACAACACCTTCGACCAGAGAGAATCCTCTCCCGTATTAGTTCCGTTCTCTTTAACTCGCGCTCGTTCTCTTTGCTCGTGTTCTGGAAGCTTAACAGGAATCGAAGATTTCCTGCCCGCTGGCCACGTTAGTTGGAATGCGTTCCCGCCTATTCCGCGCCCACTTCTACTACCCTCCGCGTTAACGAGGATGGCAAACTGTGCGCGTCAGTTGCGACGCGGGCCGAGTAGAAGAGTGTCCGTTTAGCGAGCCATCCCGACTAAGAGGGCAACACGATCCCGAAGGTGTACCCGCATAAATGCGATTCCACAAAGAGAAGTCGTGGCGTAGTAGCGCGCAGTCGCGCGGAAAAGCACAGGACCCTCTTACCTTTTCCATTCTCCCTCGTTTTTCCTACCAGACTACACCTCTGCCATTGTGTTTACGCTGTCGTAGTCCCCGACGCTTCTTAGAAAAACGTTCAAACTCAACTGGAACCGTGGCCAGAGCCGTGTGAAAGATTTCTAGAAAGGGTTACGAGTGGGAAGGAAAAGACAGTTGGACGGAACTGTGAGAATAATTGGGTAATGAACGAGGAGTATTGTGCGTGCTCCGAAGCGATGCTCGGTTAATGGAATAGATTAATAGAGATATTGATATTTTTAGTGGTCTGTTTACGTTGTGTGAGAATGAGAACGCGATAGAGGCGATTGCAAAAGATGAGCGGCGGCGAAAGATGTATGGTGGTTGGAGAGAATTAGAATTAGAATTAGAATTTATTAACAAGCCTGGACCCAAGATCCTTCAGGCCCCGAACAATGAAAACAAAAAAAGACATTTTATAGAAAATAATAATAATAATGATAATGGTAATAGCGCACGCAGAAAAAACTATTCACACTTATCCTTAAGGTATAGAAATAGTCTAGACTTAAAACTACCTATTGACACCGACTCGCGAATAGTACACGGCAGAGCGTTCCAAAAGTAAGCAGACTTTACGTAGAGAGAGACAGAGAGAGAGAGAGAAAGAAAGATATACATATATGTATCCATGCCCAGAGATCGTAGGTTCCACGTGGGCATCAAAACAAAACATAATCATCAATATAAACATAGATAATACACAACGAACATGAAAGCTAGTACATAGACGCATGTTTACAGTAAACAATCAATCATCAGAGAGAAACACATATACACACACACATACGTACGAACGGTTTTCAGGATGGCGATTGCATAAGTCACTCCCTTTACGGTCGTGCTTAAAAATGGACAGAGAAGAAATTATCAGAGAGATAGATAAAGGGAGACAATGAGGGAGCTAATTAATACCAGTTAGCATTGGATGATATTAAATGGGCAAAATTAGGGTCCCATAAAACTCTCTCATAAAAACGATCCATACTCAACGTGCCAGTGCGTCTGTACCAATAATTTATTGATTTATTTATGTATCTATAATTTATTATCTTATACGTGCATTTATTTATTGATTTTTTTATTGTACGAATCTTTGTGAGCGAGTGTCGTCTTGAATGTCCACGTGCATACATAAATCTTATCCATTTATTCATTATAAAGCACTAAATTTTATAATTCGACTAATTACCATTGCGAAATTCGGTGCTTTTCTTAAAGTGACAAGGTGCTTTAGAAAATCGTGATTGTTTATTATGACGAAGTTATACCCGCGCGTCAAAGATCGGTACGGTCGGAATTCATTATTAATTGCCATCTGTGTCGCAATTAAAGATTGTCTTCTTCAAGAAAATTTATTTGGTAATTCGCGAAATTGGTGAATCATACGCACAACGTACTCGAGCTTGCAGTGGCTTTTGCTCACGCGCATGCGCGTAAACTCGTCCGGAAGCGGCAAACCGGATCACGACCGGTTCATCCGATCCGCTCCCCTTTCCTTCCTTCTTTCTAATTTTCCGCCTACCCGCACGCTGGCCGCTCGACGGCGCGAATGTAACGGGAGGAGTAACGCAGGAGGAAGAAGGATATCCTCTAGATGGTCCACAAGGTTCGCGTAAATGATCGTGCGAACGAGTCCCCTCGGAAAGTGCTTCCTTATTTGTGGAAAGTTCTTCCTATATCGGTAGGTACCAGTTGAATACCTTTAATGGCTCGTTTCAAGTTCGCACAGGACTTCGTGGAATATTTATCGAAGACTGTTACTTCTCTGGGTCGCGGTTCAATGAACCAGTCCTTGTTCACACTTTTGGTAATTATTTTTCGATGAAGCACTGGTAATTTTTTTATTTTGCGAAATGTGCGACCAGTTGAGCACCTTTAATGGTTTGCTTAGAAGCTCACACAGAACTTCGTGGAATATTTACCGAAGACTGTTACTTCTCTGGGTCGCGATTCAACGACCCACTCTGTTCTTTGATAATTATTCTTCAGTAATGATATCTTCATTTTGCCAAAAATCTTTCCATATCCGTACGTACGTCCCAGTGAGCACATTTAACAGCTCTTCTGAAGTTCGCTCAGAACTATTCTTTAGAACTTTTCTGTCACCAATCTGGATCGGTATTCAACGACCCACTCCACGTTCACGCGTTTCCTAATCTCGCATCAATGCCACGCACGACTTCATCGTCTCTCGAACTCCAAAAAACTCGAAAAACCCATAGTCTCTCATCAAATTCTTGAATTCCGCCCTAAATTCGTCTTAAGGCATTTCCGCGCGCGCAGGTAAGTCGTCGTGGCCGTTCCCATTTCACCTTCCCTCTTCACCAACCGCTTTTTCTCCCTCTTCCCTCGCCCCTTTCGCCAGAAGCATCGCGATGCAACCTGAAACTGGTTTCTCAACGCTACGCGCTATTAGACTCGCCCGCTCTGGAAGGAGGGTGCGTGCGAAAGAGTCAAAGAGAGAAAAGCGAGAGGTAGACGGAAAGGAGGACTCCGTGCTCGAAAGAGAGTAATCGTGGGTTCTGTAGATCCGTTCTAACGATCTTACGAAGGAGAAACGCGAAATGAAAAAAAGAAAACGCACCAACCCACAGAAAAGTTGAAAAATTAAATACAGAAGGGACGCGTGACTACAGAAAGGTATCGAAGGATACACGCGCCAAGGTAATCTAAATTATTAATCCCATTCCGGAGCAATTACAGCGTCTGGAGAGAAACCCCGGTCTCCTCGTTTCTCGTTTCTCGTTTCGCGAGTACATGCGTTGTATTCGCGGCCTCACCGATCAAGCAGAGAAAGAAGAAGAAAAGGCAAAGCGGAAAAGGAGAGAGAGAGAGAGAGAGAGCTCGGAAGGAGTAAACGGAAAGAAAAGAAAGAGGGGGTGCTGGAACGAAGAGGATTGGCCGAGAGAACAGTGGCGAGAGAAAAATGTGTGGCAATTCTTGTTCCCAGCCGCAATGCCCGCTCGCGTGTATCCCTCTTCGTGTTATCAGCTGCAATCGTTGTGTCTCTAGCGCGGCTCTTGTGTTATATTAAATCGCTCGCGTTAATCGGACCGCGCTGGAACTGCGTGCGCATGCGCATGCGACAGGCGGAGAGAGCACTGCTGCTTAGACAATTATTTCCCTAGGCAAAATTCCCACGAGATAACGGATCGCAGGATGGAATCTTGACGTGCGCGTGAGGGCGCCGGACGGTTTTGCCTGGGTGCTCGCCCGCCTTCTTCGTCTCCTTGGATCGTCACGGTGCGATTCCTGCGATTTCAGGATTCCTTTTCGCGAAACTACAGCTGAATAGAGAATCCTTCAGCGACTACGCGTTGGAAATGTTCAGGTGGCGCATTTGCTTGAATTCGATTTATTTGACACAGTTTTTGGGTCCAGTTTGCACGGTATACTCGGATTCTATGATTTTTATTGGGTATTTTTTAGGATGAAGATTAGTGGACGCGAGAGTGCTTCGTACTACGATTGTTCTTGAATTTAATTCATTTGGCAGGGGTTTTTTCAATTTACTTTACGCGGTATATTCGGATTCTATGAGTTTTATTGGGCATTTTTTGCGATGAAAATTAGTGGACGTGAGAGTGCTTCGTGCTACGATTGTGCCTGAATTTAATTCATTTGGCAGGGGTTTTTTCAGTTGATTTTATACGGTATATTCGGATTCTATGATTTTTATTGGGCATTTTTTGCGATGAAAATTAGTGGACGTGAACCTGTTTCGTGCTACGATTGTGCCTGAATTTAATTCATTCGGCACGGTACTTTTAGTTCACTTTACACGGTATACTCGAATTCTAAAATTTTTATTAAACATGTTTTCCAATGAAAAATAATGTGTGTGTTTCGTGCTACGATAGTGCCTGAATTCAATTCATTTAGCACACTTTTTCAGTTCTGATTGCTCGGCATACTCTACTTCCTGGATTCTTATTGAACATTTATCGATGGCGTTTGATGGAACTATAATACGTAAATTCGATTCATTTGACACAGTTTTCCCTATCCAGCTCGTACGACATACTCAGAGTCCTAAATTTTTATTGAACCTGTTACTAAGAAAAATAATGGAATTTCGTTTTGTACGATGACAATCTTTTTCATTTGATTCTGTTCCTCCCAAGTATCAATGCAAAAATCTGTCTACAAAAAGAAATATTCAACAATTACTAACCCTTGGATGTCGTGTAAACGTGATCTACTTAAACAAATTTTCAAATTCGTTGCACGACAGTGCTCATCCGCACCAGACAAATCACCACCTCAAATTCCTTTCAATTCTACATAATCCAAATCCTTCCGTCACCCAATACCTCCTCACGCTTATCGAATCATTTCCAAAACCAACAATCCTCGTGACGAATTTCAAACATGCCATACCACGCCGACGCGCGCCGTCTCACGAATCGCTACATCGTTTGTTTTCCATTCTCGATCCCGCGAGAGAACGGTAAGACGCGGGCTCCTAGTGCCTGTGGCTCGATCGATCCATTTGGACCGAGCGGGCACCGTGGAATAGCGAAACGATGGATGCTACGGACTACAGTGGAGGAGGGTTCTCAAATGAACGTGCACGAGAGAGAAAGAGAAATAAAGAGAATGAATGAATGAATATTTTATTAAGCTACAGGACCTAAGGTCCCATATAAGTTTCCGAAAAATTACGAAAAGCAAACAACAAAAATGTGAAAGAAGAATAAATAAGGGAAAAAACAGATAATTTAATTGTTTCTCAACAAAAAAGAAACTGCAGCATTTTTAAACCCACCAACGGTGGAAGCCTTGCGCGCTGTTGACGGCAACGAGTTCCAAACACGACAAGCAGTAGCAATAAAAGAGCAGTAAAATGTATGTGTCCTGCAAAGATGAGCAACAAGTTCATCTTCCTGTTGACGCGTGACATGATCATGACGTGTATCCTTAAATATAATTTTTTCAAATAAATGAGAATGAGAGAGACAATGACAATGACAATTTATTGTACTCTGATACTAAGGTCTCCTAGAGCACCCAACATACGTAAAACAACACAGCCTCCAGCAAAAGAACATCGCAAAAGTAGGCATCAAAACTACTCCAACCTAGAGAGCCTTAGATCAGAGTGACGACAAGGGGCTGCCACTTCTGATTGGTCCGTCATTTTCGATCGGTTCCCGCCGAATTTCAAATTCGCTTGAAATACATTTTAATTTCGTCGATATATCATTGCAAACAATGCTCAAATCAATGCATACAGTAGCAATACTCATTGTTAATCGGCGTATAAATAAATAGAGAGTATGAGCAAAGTATTATTTATTGCAGTCCTATATTGCACAACATACATTTTTGCACATTTTGTTATTTAAAAGAACGGTGCATCACCATCGATTTATTGTCGTAATATTTACGATTCGGTGTTTCAATTCTTCGTCTGTTTAGGCACGACCGTAAAGGGAGTGATATATTTTAAATTTCAAACGAACTGTAACAAATTTACGCAATAATTTTGAACGCATATCATGACAATATTGAAGATGACCTGTGGGAAAAGAAACGAACTTGTTAACTAAAAACGTATGTAAGTTAACATTACTCATATTATTAAAATAAGGACTGCAATGTCTATAAATATTTTCCAACCGCAAAAACATTTCAAATGTGCGTTTCATATAACATCACTTTTAGCTTCCCGTCGCTTGTAAGTTAGAGGTGTGCTTCAATTACACTTTTGACACATAGAACAGAAAGGAAGCATAGAACAGAGAAAGCATATATCTCTTTCTCTCTCGCACGATTTCGATACAACATGGCGGAACGTCACTCTTGTCGTCACTCTGATTATTTAAGGCTCTCTACTCCAACCGAGTGAGTCACATTACATATTAAAAAGGAAAGAAAAATAATAAAGAGAAAAACAAAAAGAAAACCATACAAGAAGACTCAAAAAACAGATTGCGTATAGCACATGAAAATTAGGATATTTGCAAATCGTAAAAGAGAAAGAGAGAGAGAGAGAGAGAGAGAGAGAGAGAGAGAGAGAGAGAGAGAGAGAGAGAGAGAGAGAGTGAAGGCAGAGGAAAAACAAGAAGCGGAAGGAGGTGGAGGAGAGGGGCCGATGAGGAAGCGAAGTGTAAAAAAGAAGGAAGCGCGAAATCGTGGCTGCGATAAAGAGCGTGCGCGCCCGCGGCACACATGGAAATTGGATCAGTGTGTCAGGAATCTGTGCGCCCGTGTGTAATTCCTTCTACGCCTTCCACTCCCCTCCCGTGTGCTTCCACCTTTTCTTCGTCAGGCCTCGCAATCACGAACCGTAACTTCCCCAATTGGTTTCCGATTCGCGTTCCTCCTGGCCGCTCGCACGCGCGCCCAAAATGAACGGCAATAGTCGGCCCATTAATCGAATCCGTGATCGAAGCACGATTAATTCCGCGCCTCGGGTTAATATACCACGTGCCAATCGAGTCCTGATATTTTATGCTATCGATAACGATTGAATTAGAATTCTTTGGTACTCGGTGGTTTCTAGATTTTTGAATTTTTGAAGTAGAGTAGGGTGGAGTAGATATTTATTATAAGCATTATAGGTTTTTAGTACCAAATATACCGAAGATGAGCATATGCCAAATACTACTTGATATTTATACTAAAATATACCACTGTTTTAGGTATAAATTTAATATACATATAAGAACAAAAACTGGAATACAATTTTCTTTTGATACCGTCAAAGTTCACGAGGAAATAAGGAAAAATAAAGAGAGAAGAAAAGGAAAGGAAAAAGAAACAGATATATGCACTGAAACAGTGATCATGTGCATGTCCTACTGACTAGACCCAACGTGCTCTTCCTCCGACAAAAACTTAAATATCCTTTCATCGAACATAAATACGTAATATTGCGAAGGAAATGAATTTTGGATAGAACTCTGACGAATTAAAGAATTTTTGTGGTGGAGATAAAATTGAAAATAATTAGATCTTGCATTAGGAAAAAAAAGAGAACTAGGGGGCAGAGCCCCCTGCGCTTTCGCTTCGCTCAAGCGCCAACCCCCTCAAGATCGCCTTTGCTCGCGCTTCGCGCTCGCCTTAACGGGTGCAGAAAAGCTTCGCTTTTCTGCAATAGGCACGACCGCGGCACTCGCGCTTCGCGCTCGCCCACGAATTTCAAAGGTTTCGAAATTGTAGAAAATTCAAGTATTGAGATATTAAACTATGCTACATAGTTCTCTGCGCTTTCGCTTCGCTCAAGCGTCATACCCCCCCAGGTCGTCGGGTGCTCGCGCTTCGCGCTCGCCCACGAAATGCAGCATTTCTGCAATAGGCCCAAGTGATCAAAACCGGACAATTAAATGCATCCGAATCAAAATTTGAGGTGAAACTTCATGCATGGTTATCTTCAACCATTCAGACATTGCGACAAATTGAAATCTTTAATGCAGTATTCCGGCGAAACGCTTGCGCGGATTCAAAAAAAATTTGCAATGTAGTTTAAAAATATACCCATTTGGTGCCACGAAACTTTATGGTCATCTTCAACCGTTTCGAAATTACGGGATTTTCAAACTATAATTATAATAAAATAGTGAATTAAAGATTTGAAACTGGCACCATTTCGAAATGGTTGAAGATGCCCATACACAATGTTTCGTGGCACCAAATGGGTATATACTTGATATGCATGCCAAATTTTGTCCGAATCCGTTCAGCCGTTTCGTCGGAATAGTGGACTAATCAATCGTTTTGCTGGAATAGTGGATTAAAAATTTGAATTTGTCGCTATTTCGAAACGGTTGAAGATGGCTATACATAAAGTTTTCTGGCACCAAATGGGTATATACTTGATGTGCATGCCAAATTTTGTCCGAATCCGTTCAGCCGTTTTGCCGGAATAGTGGACTAATCAATAGTTTTCCTGGAATAGTGGATAAAAAATTTGAATTTGCCGCCATTTCGAAACGGTTGAAGATGGCCATACATAAAGTTTCATGGCACCAAATGGATATATACTCGATGTACATGCCAAATTTTGTTCGGATCCGTTCAGCCGTTTGGCCGGAAAACTGGACTAATGGATTAATGAATTTTTCACTATTTCCATTAGTCCAGTATTCCGGCCAAACGGCTGAACGGATCGCAACGAAATTTGGCATGTACTTTGAGTATATATCCATTTGGTGCCAGCAAACTTTATGTATCGCTATCTTCAGCCGTTTAGAAATGGCAGCAATATTAAATTTAAATTACATTTTTTTCAAATTTTGAATCTCCCGCCATCTTGTACCGGTTCAAGATGGCGGCTCACAAACCTTATTGTCAACTCACAGTAGTGTACTTGATTTTTGTGCCAAATTTCGTCCCGATCGGTTCAGCCGTTTTTCCGAAATCGAGGATCTACACGGACACACACACACACACACATACATACATACATACATACATACATACACACACACACACACACACACATACATACACACATACATACGAACGGTTTTCGCGATGGCGATTGCATAAGTCACTCCCTTTACGGTCGTGCCTAAAAATTACCTAAAAAAAAAAAAAAAAAAAATTAGGGTCAGGGTAAGGTCAGCCCTAACCCTGACCCTACCCTGACCCTACCCTGACCCTACCCTGACCCTAATTTTTTTTTTTTTTTTTTTTAGGCACGACTGTAAAGGGAGTGACTTATGCAATCCCCAGAAGGCGAGGGGATGCGTAATGCATTGCCCGATGCAAAAAAAGAAAAATTACCTAAAAAAAAAAAAAAAAAAATTAGGGTCAGGGTAGGGTCAGGGTAGGGTCAGGGTTAGGGCTGACCCTACCCTGACCCTAATTTTTTTTTTTTTTTTTTTTTTTAGCCACGTCTGTAAAGGGAGTGACTTATGCAATCCCCAGAAGGCGAGGGGATGCGTAATGCATTGCCCGATGCAAAAAAAGAAAAATTACCTAAAAAAAAAAAAAAAAATTAGGGTCAGGGTAGGGTCAGGGTAGGGTCAGGGTAGGGTCAGGGTTAGGGCTGACCTTACCCTGACCCTAATTTTTTTTTTTTTTTTTTTTTTAGGCACGTCTGTAAAGGGAGTGACTTATGCAATCCCCAGAAGGCGAGGGGATGCGTAATGCATTGCCCGATGCAAAAAAAGAAAAATTACCTAAAAAAAAAAAAAAAAATTAGGGTCAAGGTAGGGTCAGGGTAGGGTCAGGGTAGGGTCAGGGTTAGGGCTGACCCTACCCTGACCCTAATTTTTTTTTTTTTTTTTTTTTAGGCACGACTGTAAAGGGAGTGACTTATGCAATCCCCAGAAGGCGAGGGGATGCGTAATGCATTGCCCGATGCAAAAAAAGAAAAATTACCTAAAAAAAAAAAAAAAAATTAGGGTCAGGGTAGGGTCAGGGTAGGGTCAGGGTAGGGTCAGGGTTAGGGCTGACCCTACCCTGACCCTAATTTTTTTTTTTTTTTTTTTTTTAGCCACGTCTGTAAAGGGAGTGACTTATGCAATCCCCAGAAGGCGAGGGGATGCGTAATGCATTGCCCGATGCAAAAAAAGAAAAATTACCTAAAAAAAAAAAAAAAAATTAGGGTCAGGGTAGGGTCAGGGTAGGGTCAGGGTAGGGTCAGGGTTAGGGCTGACCTTACCCTGACCCTAATTTTTTTTTTTTTTTTTTTTTTTAGGCACGTCTGTAAAGGGAGTGACTTATGCAATCCCCAGAAGGCGAGGGGATGCGTAATGCATTGCCCGATGCAAAAAAAGAAAAATTACCTAAAAAAAAAAAAAAAAATTAGGGTCAGGGTAGGGTCAGGGTAGGGTCAGGGTAGGGTCAGGGTTAGGGCTGACCCTACCCTGACCCTAATTTTTTTTTTTTTTTTTTTTTTAGGCACGACTGTAAAGGGAGTGACTTATGCAATCCCCAGAAGGCGAGGGGATGCGTAATGCATTGCCCGATGCAAAAAAAGAAAAATTACCTAAAAAAAAAAAAAAAAAAATTAGGGTCAGGGTAGGGTCAGGGTTAGGGCTGACCCTACCCTGACCCTAATTTTTTTTTTTTTTTTTTTTTTTAGGCACGACTGTAAAGGGAGTGACTTATGCAATCCCCAGAAGGCGAGGGGATGCGTAATGCATTGCCCGATGCAAAAAAAGAACTAGGGGGCAGAGCCCCCTGCGCTTTCGCTTCGCTCAAGCGCCAACCCCCTCAAGATCGCCTTTGCTCGCGCTTCGCGCTCGCCTTAACGGGTGCAGAAAAGCTTCGCTTTTCTGCAATAGGCACGACCGCGGCACTCGCGCTTCGCGCTCGCCCACGAATTTCAAAGGTTTCGAAATTGTAGAAAATTCAAGTATTGAGATATTAAACTATGCTACATAGTTCTCTGCGCTTTCGCTTCGCTCAAGCGTCATACCCCCCCAGGTCGTCGGGTGCTCGCGCTTCGCGCTCGCCCACGAAATGCAGCATTTCTGCAATAGGCCCAAGTGATCAAAACCGGACAATTAAATGCATCCGAATCAAAATTTGAGGTGAAACTTCATGCATGGTTAACTTCAACCATTCAGACATTGCGACAAATTGAAATCTTTAATGCAGTATTCCGGCGAAACGCTTGCGCGGATTCAAAAAAAATTTGCAATGTAGTTTAAAAATATACCCATTTGGTGCCACGAAACTTTATGGTCATCTTCAACCGTTTCGAAATTACGGGATTTTCAAACTATAATTATAATAAAATAGTGAATTAAAGATTTGAAACTGGCACCATTTCGAAATGGTTGAAGATGCCCATACACAATGTTTCGTGGCACCAAATGGGTATATACTTGATATGCATGCCAAATTTTGTCCGAATCCGTTCAGCCGTTTCGTCGGAATAGTGGACTAATCAATCGTTTTGCTGGAATAGTGGATTAAAAATTTGAATTTGTCGCTATTTCGAAACGGTTGAAGATGGCTATACATAAAGTTTTCTGGCACCAAATGGGTATATACTTGATGTGCATGCCAAATTTTGTCCGAATCCGTTCAGCCGTTTTGCCGGAATAGTGGACTAATCAATAGTTTTCCTGGAATAGTGGATAAAAAATTTGAATTTGCCGCCATTTCGAAACGGTTGAAGATGGCCATACATAAAGTTTCATGGCACCAAATGGATATATACTCGATGTACATGCCAAATTTTGTTCGGATCCGTTCAGCCGTTTGGCCGGAAAACTGGACTAATGGATTAATGAATTTTTCACTATTTCCATTAGTCCAGTATTCCGGCCAAACGGCTGAACGGATCGCAACGAAATTTGGCATGTACTTTGAGTATATATCCATTTGGTGCCAGCAAACTTTATGTATCGCTATCTTCAGCCGTTTAGAAATGGCAGCAATATTAAATTTAAATTACATTTTTTTCAAATTTTGAATCTCCCGCCATCTTGTACCGGTTCAAGATGGCGGCTCACAAACCTTATTGTCAACTCACAGTAGTGTACTTGATTTTTGTGCCAAATTTCGTCCCGATCGGTTCAGCCGTTTTTCCGAAATCGAGGATCTACACATACACACACACACACACACATACATACACACATACATACGAACGGTTTTCGCGATGGCGATTGCATAAGTCACTCCCTTTAGGTCGTGCCTAAAAATGATCACGTTGAGATATCGAGTTACCTATTTCCAAGCTGAAGACAATGTGCCGCAAGTTTACATTGTATCCTCGCGATGAGAACCTTATTCTATCCCGATCGCACGTTTCTTACCGACGTGGAATAACATTACTTTCCGTGCTTGTGAGCAGCCTCGTGGAGCGAACACGTCAACGAACTCGTTAGGAATCGGCCTCTCGCGTATCGTGTAAACCTTAAAATAATAACCGCGCATGGTTGTTTGCGATCGCTCGTGCTCGCGTTGGCTATCGTAAACAAAGGCGTGTTCGATGTTTGCGAGAACATTAGGGAATTACGGAAGGATCTAGCGAGAGACGAAATTTCCGTCGGTTAATTGGCCTCGACTAACATTCACACATTTTCTTCTGCCTACGAAAATGTTCCATCGAATAAAACAAGAATTGATGTTCGTTGAAATTTTTCTCTTGTTCTTTCAAGGCATGCAAATTCTTTTCACTAATATAACCTTCTCGCACGATCAATTAAGTAATCGGTTCAATTATGAAGAGCGTGTTCAATGTTTGCGTGAACATTAGGGAATTATGGCAAAATCTAGTGAGCGACAAAATTTCTGTCGATTGATCGGTCTCAGCTAACATTCACGCATTTTCTTCTGTCCACTGCACACCCTCGTTTAACATTCTTCGAGACGATCCTAAGCCGAGGCCCGATAAAAAGCTTAGGTTTATCGTCGATAAGAATAAATGTATTCTAGGAGAATCCAAACGATGTTACGAAAATGTTCGATCGAATAAAACGAAAATTGATCTCCATTAAAATTTTTCTCTTGTTCTTTGAAAGCATGCAAATTCTTCTCACTAATATAACCTTCTCGCACGATCAATTAAATAGTCGGTTCAATTATGACGAACGTGTTCGATGTTTGCGAGAACATTAGAGTATTACGACAGGATCCAGTGAGCGACAAAATTTCTGTCGATTGATCGGTTTCAGCAAACATTCACTCATTTTCTTCTATCCACTGCACACCCTCGTCTAACATACCTAAGTCGGGACCCGATAAAAAGTCTGAGCTAGACTTATCGTCGATAAGAACAACTAGATTCTAGGAGAATCGAAACGGTGCTACGAAAATGTTCCATTGAATAAAACGAAAATTGATCTCGACTGAAATTGTTCTCTTGCTCTCCAACGAGAGACGAAAATTCCGTCTGTTGATTCGCTTCAGCTTCGAGACGATCTTAAGTTGAGACCCAATAAAAACCTTGAACTTATCATCGCTAAGAATAACTAGATTCTAGGAGAAGCGAAACGGTGCTACGAAAATATTTGATCGAATAAAACGAAAATCGATTTCCATTCAAATTTTCCTCTTGCTCTTCGAAAGCATGCAAATTCCTCTTGCTAATATAACCTTCTCGCACGATCAATTAAGTGGTCGCGCGTGGCCGCCAATTATGACGAGCGCTTGCAATTCCAAACTGGTTTTAAGAAGCGCCAGCTTCTAATTACCCGAGTCTAATTATCCCGTCTAGTACCGGTCCTCCACTGCCATTTCTATTAAAGAGTGAAAGGCCGAACGGGAAACGATTCGCAGCCTGACGAGCAAAAGATCGTGATCATCTTCGTTCCATCTAAATTAAACGTCCGCCGATCTACCGCGTGCGCAACGAGTTCTCTACCGTGCGAAAGCATTTTCCACAGGCGGATAAACGAGAATATAGGTGGATGAAAATATGCGCGAGGGGGAAAACGAATATTGCTTCGTGAGATGAGAAAAAAGGGGAACACGATATTTTTTTTTATAGCGTCCACGAGATCCAACGAGGTATCGAAACATAACGTGACGTACAATTTTCACGCGTAAATCTTCACATTTCTATGTTTTATTGCTTCGTATCTCTCGTCCATAATTTTTTTTTCTCGAGCCTTGCCAACGATCTTAGGATAAAGAGAAGATGGAGAAAATGATATAAACGCGGCGGAGAATGCGAACACGTAGGTGGATCGATGTCGATGGATATTTCATTTTCCAAACGCGAGAAAAACAATTCGCTATCGAAATGTATCGTCTGGTACGGTACTAGATGGCGGTGAGTGAGGTGGTGGAAGAGGCGGAGGACATTCGTGTTGGTGCAGAGCAAATGTTTCCGCTTTGCTTGCCGGCGCACCGGTGTACGCAAGCCTTGAGCAAATAACGAATGCGCCAGACTCGAGTCGTATTATCGACGTAACTTTCGTAACGTTTCAATCGACCGATGCAACCACCCACGTGGCTTTCGTTGCGAGCGTAGATTTTTCCAAGCGGGAGCACGAATAGCTGTTTGTGAGAAAAGTGATCCTGTTGATTTTATGGGAGCTGCGTTCTTTCGTAGTGTTTTATTTTCCTGTGAAAATAGACAGTAAGAGAAGATTTTTTTTTTTATTGTGTCGATCGATAATATTCGTAGAAAAATCTGTATGCAGCTTTGTAGAGAAACGAATACTTGTTAGAGAGAAAAGTGATCCTATTGTTTTCATGCGAGCTGCGCTCGTAGAAAAATCAGTGGAAAAATCTCTATGCAGCTTTATCGACAAACAAATATTTGTTATACGGAAAAGTGATCCTATTGCTTTCATGCAAACTGCGCTCCTTTATAATAGTTTATTTCACTGTGAAAAAAAGTAAGAAAAGATTTTTCTTTTATTGTATCGATCCATAATCCTCATAGAAAAATCTATATGCAGGTTTATCGACAAACGAATACTTGTTAGAGAGAAAAGTAATCCTATTGCTTTCATGCGAGCTGCGCTCGTTTGCAGTATTTTGTTTCCCTGTGAAAGAAGAGTATAAGAGATTTTTTTTATTTCTATATATCGATACTGCTCGTAGAAAAATCAGTGGAAAAATCTCTATGCAGCTTTATCGACAAACAAATACTCATTATACGAAAAAGAAATCCTATTGCTTCCACTTGAACTGCGCTCATTTGTAGTACTGTATACTTCCCTGTGAAAGAAAATGAGAGAACATCTTTTGTATCTCTATCGATCGATAATGCTCGTAGAAAAGTCTCTATACAGAATTTGTCGGCCGACTGAAGTTTTACGTTCGGAAAGATACTGCCATTTACAAAATTCTTTATTTTCCTCGCACCGGGTAAGAAGCAAATGAAGGGATGAAGAAAGGTAGACGAGGGGCCCCTTGTTCCGCAAACGCGTGCCTGGTGCTTGGCGATACGTTAATAAGCGAGAAAGAACTTGACATTGCTCCGATATTTATAAAGGCCTCTCACTCACCTGTTCTATTCTCTCCTTCTCTCTCACTCACCACTTCCACTCTCATTCTCTTTCTCACTTATTTCTCTCTCACTCGCCTCTTCCACTCACATTCTCTTTCTCACCTATTTCTCTCTTACTCACTTCTTCCACTCTCCTCTCATTCTCTCTCTCTATCTCTCCCTCACCTTCGTGCTCACCCCACGTCGAGATTAACCTACGTAGAAATTACTCGCGTTCGGTCAGCCACTCGCTCGTTCGCACGAACCATCGTGCGTCTTTTTGCACGACAACCACTGTCCGCGCTCGGGTTTTCGCGGTTAATCGAAGACTCTTCGGGGCTAATTCGATTAAACTATCCGGTACGTACGTATATAACCCCGGAGTGTTATCTAATTAAGGCCGCTGGCCTATCTCCGGATTACATTTACAGATTCGATTAACCTCGATTCCAAGCGACGAAGCTTACTTCGTCGGACCTCCAATATCGATTCTCGAGAAAAATCCACGGCCCGTCCAATCACTCGTATCGGCTCCCCATTGTGGATCGCGTGTCTTCGAATGGGCTCACGTCGTTCCTCTCGATTCCTTTCGCGTCGAGCTAATTTCGTTCCTCGGCCTTCCCTCGTGTAATTTTCGGACAATGCGCGAGACCGTAGAATGGAAACGCTGGGTGTGCCGTTCTGCCGATAGCGATCTCTTTCGTTGGACTTCTTATAGGTCGACGATTCTCCTTGCAGCGAAAGGAGATCGTGCACATCGATCTTCACCTACTTATCAAACCTTGGTACTCGTCCCGTTGATAGGGCCTCGGGGTTTTTGCGCTCAATGGAATTGTGCGATCTTTGCTGCGGTTACGATGTCATTTGACTTACGATGGACTCTCTTCGTTTTCTCAACACTATTCCCACCGACCGGTCGAATGACCATTTTTAACATTTCGATTAGAATTTCCTATATACAACGTAATTGCATCGCCTTTAAGTTTGACGACTTTTTCTAAAATATACGTATAATACATTTTTCAATATTTTAGGAAAAGTCGTGAAATTTAAAAGCGATGCAATCACGTTGTATATAGGAAATTCTAAACGAAATTTTAACACTAGGAATAGTGTTAAGATCGTTTCTTAATCTCTCGGAAGTTTGTGTATAATAATTTGCCAATATTAGGTGCGATTCACCTTTGAGTAATCAGTAATTTTGGACATGACATAATTAATTTATATTTGTTAATTGAGTATTATGCTAACTTTTAGTTAAAAAAAGTTGTATATAATCATTTGCCAGTATTAGGTGTGATTCACCTTTAACAATTAACTAACTAATCAGCAACTTCTTCCTTCACGAGTTTTAAAATTCACCATAATATTCCTCCTTTTCTTCCATCCTTTTCCAGTGACCTACTTCTTATCGAACCTTGGTACTCGTCCCGTTGATAGAATCTCGCGGTTTTTCGCTCAATGGAATTGTTCGATTTCTGCTGCGGTTACGATGTCACTTCTCTTACAATTGACTACTTTCGTTTATTAAAATCACGCTTCTTAATCTCTCGAAAATGTCTATACATATAACAATTTCCAAGCATTATGTGCGATCCACCTTTAACAACCAACTATCACCAATTTCCTCTTTCACAATATCTAAAATTCATCAAAACATTCTATCTTCCCTTCCATCCTGTTCCTCTCGTCTTTCGCGTCTCAATCGAAGTAATCAAAGTCCCCTCAAAAAAAAGGATTCTTACTTCCGGCACCGACACCCCGCGAAACACCGTATCTTTCGCAAACTTTCCGGCTCGCTAAAATCATTCTCGCTTTCCTATCCATCGCTTTCTCGCTCGCTCGTCCGATTCACTTTCACGAAAGGAGGAGGATGCCACCTTGGCATCTTGGTTCTCTCGGTCGGCTCCTACAGTCATTAATAACCCAGACCGGTGAAGAGCGTCCGGGTATTCGAGCGTCTAGGAAATTATTCGCTTCGTAATTGCCGCGTGTAACGCGAGGCGAGTAATTCCCTCGCGGACGGAATTTCTGCGATCGTCCGACGCGAACCTGGTCTCTTCTCCATCGTGAGGGTTCGAGACTTTCTTGGTGACCCGAGCCACGTCTAAACGCTTATCGCAGGTGCCCGCGACTGCACAGTCACGCCAACGCTAACCACTTAATTAACCTAACGAGAATGTTCTTGCCGACGCCTCTTCTGGCCGCTTGGTTCTCCCACTCACCGTGGAGAAGGAGGAAAGAGGGTGCGTGTCTACGCGTCTAATGCGAAGCGGAAGATGCACGAAGATAAAAACATGGTCGGACGTAATGACGCGCAGAGGGCGTGAACCCGTCTGTAAGTCTGGAAGCTACTTCTTAGTTTCTTCGACACTGAAGTTCCTAAAACTATTGGTCAAATGAACGTTTTTAAAGTTTTGGTTAGGATTTTCTATACATATACAAGGTCATTGCAGGGCCTTTATATTTTACTAGTTTTTCCAAAATATGTGTGTAATACATTTTTCAATATTTTAAGGGCGATGGTAATACATGGATATACAACGATGGATATACAACGTAATTGCATTGCCTTTAAATTTCACGACTTTTCCTAAAATATACATGTATAATACATTTTAAAATGTTTCAGTAAAAGTCGCGAGATTTAAAGGCGATGAGATTACGTTATATAGGAATTTTTAATCCAAATTTTTAAAACGGTCATTTGACCGGTCAGGCTAGGAATAGTGTTAAGAATCAAATTTATTCTTCGGTCTGGATGCGTGAATAATTATAAGTGCGATACGAACTATTAACAATTGATATTAATCATTATTGTACTTGACTACCAACCCTAACGTTACTAAGGTTTCTGTGCAAATTCGTAGTATCGATAATGCCATTTGAGAAAAATCATCTCTGCAACAAAATTGTCTTAATTAACAAATATATACATATACCAAAGGTCACACTTTGGATAGTTGGCAGATTTTTAAAAAATTCTTGTAAATGCACGCGGTAGCCTAGGGAAAACATAACAATTGGACAAATTTTTGTCTGACAATATCCGCGATTTAGTGACGTAGCAGATTGATAAATCAATAGTTGAGTTTCGAACGGTACAATCCAAGGAACTCGACAAAAGCGAAATTTCAGTTTTAGCTTGTTTTCTTTCTTTTTCCATTGCATAGATACTATTATCTTTAAAAGTAGATTCACCGAACATTTTTTATAAACACGATTTCCCAATTTGAACCAGTCAAATTGACTGGTTTCGGTCAATCTAGTGTTAATAAATTACGTTGTTTCGTAACCTATTATTACACGCATAAGCATCCACAGTCTGATTATAACCAACGAATTTTATCAGATTCAAATGATAATTGTACGCAATTGTATCGAAGCGTCGAGAAGAACTGGCAAAAATTGAGTTTAAAAACCAAAATCGATAATTCCGCGAGCTTGATCGCTCGATGTGCGCGCGCACCAGGTGCACGAGGAAATTGGTACGTCGTAAGAGGAAGGTCAGAGGTCGGAACGCCGGCGCCACGTCACTAATGGAGTTCTCCTGGCTTCAATCTAGTGCCTATTTACCGCGCGGAGATTTCTCATTCGTTTCTACAATCGGTTTTATCGCGAGACCAGCAGGTGACTTTCGAAGCTCGTGTCGGGCACCAGAGAGGAAATCGCATTTCTTCGTCCCATCGGAATTCGATTGTGCGAACGAATTCGATTGTAGATCGACTCGCGCTCCACCTTCACGCGAAAGATTCTCCAGTTTCTTGGACTTCCAAGTGCCCGAATTCCACCACTCCTTTTAAATTATCCGGATAATTACACATCAGCGGATTCTTTATTTTCCAGTGGATTTTTACTATTATGCAATATTCAGATTGAATTTATTGATTTAAGAAAATTCAAGGATCAGATAGGGCGATCTTAGAGGAGGATTCTACTGCAGAAGTCTAAAAAGACTAGAAGAAATAAATCCTTCTGGAACTTTGGGAGTATGTTGCATTATATTTCTACTTTGTAACTAAATTCTTGTGAGAAGAAAATATTGTTATTTTTGGTAATACGAGGCCGTATGTCTGACGTCTCGCGAGTTGTTGTGCAAATTGACGTGCGCGACAGTGCCTTGCAGGATCATCTAAAACAGAAAAAAAAGACAAAAACGATTGTAATTTATCGGCAAATCTTCAAAATTTGAGATAAGTTAAAAATTAACACAATGGCGAGCTAATAACAGCAATGTTTCATTTTTACTCCGAAGAATTTGTACATTTTGGTTAAAGTAAAATTGTTTACACAGATTTCTTGCTGAATTAAATAGATTCACCGGCAAATAATTCACGTTAGCTGTTTGTACGTATAAGGACAAGTCGATTTGTTGAATAGTTTTGCCGTAATCGTGCACGCCAATTCCGAAATTGTTGCTTCGAAAAAAAAATCGCCTGTTTCCGAAGATTAAAATATTTTCTTCTCACTTTTACTTCTTTTAACCCGTACAAAGAAAAGTTCTTAAAAAGCACCCGCTTTTTTACGCTTCTGCTACACCAGGATTCCTCCTTAACGCTAGATTTACGGAAACAGTTTGACGGATTCAAACGAGAAATCGTGCTTATAAGACAAGTTTCAGAAACCTGGTGTTAAACATAAAACTTCTTAAAATTTGGATGAATTCCATAAATGAACGTAGAAAAGCAGTTTCACGCACAATCCTCCGTGATTTGCAAGCCGCTATACCGACGAATAAAATTCCCCAATCTCCTTACTCATCCTTCGTCCAGTGTCCCAGAATCGAGCTCGTTGTCTCGTGACGTTCGCCAAGCAGACGTTCCGAAGGAAGTGAAAACAGAGAGAAAAACGCTTGATGCCAGACCGCAGATAAATCACGAGCGAACGGACGTTTCGGCTAAAGCAACCGGACGTTCTCTCGACGTTTCTCTCTCCCACACGACTTCTCTTCTCTTCGTGAAATCTGTGCCAAGGGGCGTACGATGCACCGGCCAATGCACGCAACAACCGCGATTGTCACCTCGCACGAGCATATAAAGCTAAGGCCACACGGAGCTATGCTCGCTATGCTCGCTATGCTCTATATTCTCTAAATGGAGTGACCACCCGGAAAGCTATGTTTTCGACGATTCTTATCTGCTTTTTAAAAATACATATCGAGCATAGTGTAGGTGCTATGTGTGGCGACATACAATATTGGAAACAAGGAAGCCTATTTTTCCAAAGCATGGCGAACATTGTCTTACGTTCGGTGTGATTTCAACCTGCACCGCAATAAAACTAAGATAACGAACATTGCGTGTAGCAGATCTGTGCGACCATAAATATAATGACAATATAATAATATTGAAAACAAGGGAAGCTAATTTTTGAACACATAGCAAACATAGTCAGCGTACCGAACCGACGTCGCATTTCGACGCTGCGATTTCAATCTACACGCACCGCGACGTATCTGATTGTAAGATAGCAAACACAGCGTAATGGCACTTTGCAGTCATATATTATATTAAAAGCAAAGCAGGCTATTTTTTTATGCATACCAAACATCACGTACACAGACCTCTGTGTGGCCTTAGCTTAAGCGAGCGAGAGTCACTAGCGCGTTCTCGCGGTCAGAGAAATCGGAAATCTAGGATTGTGTTTCGACAGCAGAGAAAACTGTCGATGACGTTCTCGGAGTAGAACATCTGCGAATTTTTCTTCCACAGTGAGAGCCATGCGGATTTTCCAATTAAAAATATTTCTGTCTTAAAAACGAATTAAAAACGAATTAAAAATTGTCGTGTCTCTGTGCTTCTTACTCCAGGCTGAGCTAAAATTGTGCATTTGGAGGATCTTCGAAAAGCATTCGCCTACGATCGCGCAAATTTTCACGGGTTAATTTTTACTGGGTAAAGTTACGCGGATCGGTGCCTCGCAATTTTCCAAACTGCACGGAGAGTCGAGCTCGATCGATCGGCTGGGCCCTACACGAGTTTAATCACTGCGTGATTCGGCACGCGCTTAATAAGCGGAACTAATTCGGCACTCAAAGGGCCGACAATTTCAAGTGTGTGCCGAAGACGCGATCGCGCGATCGGACGAGGTTGTCCCGTTAGGAATTGTGCGCGGTCGAACAATAGCGCGATCGCACAGGTGCTATGTGAAATTGGGCTGTGGCCAAGATTCACAGTACACGATACGAATCTCACGTCCAGTAAATAGAATAGTCGAAGAGAAATGTCAAATTTCAAATAATCCATATCATACATCGGTAAAAATCATTTTCGTATTATTATACATTTCTCTTACACTATTCTATCTACTGGACGTGAAATTCGTATACGAATAAGTATAGCACAGGTTTACAAATCACTCGTGTCTGACATCCAATCTTTAGAAATCTACTCGACTATTATTCGAATGCTAAGTGGAAAAAGGTGTCACACCATATTTTTTTGCGAAAGTGATTTTATTGACTAACTTACCACTTTCACAGATGAAAATACTTGGAATCAAATATTTAACACTAGATTTACCAAAACCAGTCAATTTGACTGGTTTAAATGGGAAATCGTGTTTATAAAAAATGTTCGGTAAATCTAGTGTTAAGAAAGCTACGACCAAGTTGATAAAGGTAATAATATCACACTTACCACTGTGCAAAATCAAAATCGTTTATTACTATTTACTTGAAACTTAGTAAACTGAATTTTGTAAACTTTTAAACAATCTAAATTTGCGACGTGTAACACCTTCACCACTTGGATCTCCGATTATCTTTTAATTGTTTTCTTAATGGTCATCTTCTAATTGTTATTCATTATGGCCACATGCGTGCACGTGGTGTCAAATCTATCGGAAAAATTCGCAATAATTGCTCGAATTGCTCGAGCACCTTTTTAAAATTTATTTTCCACTTGCTTCGCTTCATTCTTCTCTGGTCATGCGCAACTGCGACGCGCGACAGGTAGTAGCCGCTTTCTTTGGCCCAGACTGGAGGGCAAGAGGATGCAGAGAGGAGCGTGAGAAGACGCGAACGTCGCGCGTCGTGTCGAGAGAAGGAGACGTGGGCTTCGAAATTCAGGTGTACCGGCCACGGTGAGCTGGTGGCATGCAAAAATTCACGACAGGAAAATAAGAGGAACAGGATCGGGCAGCGATGCGACCAGGTCCCTGAGAGGAGTTCGTCGACCTAAAGCTGCGTTCCCACTGTCAAGCAACGGACATTTTTTGTCGACTCCTCTTTTCTTGCTGCATGTTCTTAATCATCGATCGTCAATCGTCATCATTGTCGATCGTCATCATCGTCGATCGTCCTAAGAACGTTTTCGATAAACATAAAATTTACAGAATGTTTTTGTTCGCATCGAAATATGTTAACTTTTTACTATGCAGCAACAAGATTTTTTTTTGGCATTTGCTGCTGCATATTTTTCGAAGCGTTTTCGAAAACTGCAGATATACAGAATGACTTTGTTCGCACCAAAGCATGTTAACTTTGCACTGTGAAGGAACAAGCAATTTTTTGTTATCATCTGCTACTGCATATTTTTCGAAGCGTTTTCGACAAATACAAATTTACAAAATGACTTTGTCCGTGCCGAAGCATGTTAACTCTCCACTGCGAAGCATCAAGAAATTTTTTGTCGGCTCCTGTCGCTGCATGTTCTTCGAAAGATTCGAGAAACATTTATAAAAATATGCGAGGAAAATTTACAGAAAGATTGTGTTCACTCCGAATCATATTAATCTGTGAAACGTTCTATTTTTGCACATATTCTTAAGTGTTCCCAATTTTTCTTTGATTCTCCCCAGTCGAACAAGAAACAGATTACACATTTATCTAATAAACGGTGACATTTGTCGTTGGCAATGGAAACTCTGAGAAACCTAGAGAAACACTTTGTAACAAGCGGTGACATTCTCGAGACGCACGAAACATCAACAAAAAGTATCTCCCTGCTGCTTCTGTGAGAACGCAGCTTAACTCTTCCTTCTCTTCGCTTCTTGCCTCTCCTTTTTCACCTCCTCTTGATCTTCATCTTCTTCTTACCGTGTGCAGCTCACGCGCATCCTCTCCTTCCCGCTTTCCTTTGAATTCCTCGTTCCTCCTTGCTCGCTTGTCTCGAGCGAACGAAGAGAAATTATCCCTAAGGTGATCGAAGGCATCGAGATTTCTTTCAAAAAAAAAAAAATTAAAGGCTCGAGTGGAATACACTTTGCGCAATTTTCTACTGCGCAAGAAAAATCGTCATCGTCTGTCGATAACCATTCGCGAAAGGACAGGTGAATCGTTTAATATCAAAAGTAGAACACGAAACGATTCGTGGATCGACGAATTTACCAGTAGATAATTAAACTCACCCTATCCTCGTGCTCTTAGACAGTGAGCCAAAAGTTCGTTGATTAAAATGCACCCTCACTCTGCTCTCGCGAGGCGAAAAGGATTTTCCAAATTTTCTTAATTAAAATGCGCTTCGTTCTCGTGGCGTGTCGCGCCGTGAAGATCGATAGGACGAGCTCGGAAAACTTTTCGCACAACCCCTTAATTAAATCATGTCCGATCCTTCTACTCGCTTGGCACGCCGGATGTGAAGTTTTCGTCGGGGTGAAAAATGCGGAAACTTTTGGAAAATTCGATCGATTAACCTTTTGCACTCGAGAGGTGCCACTCTCGATCACCACTTACTTTGCCGAGGCAACTCGAACGGTGACACCGGTCACCATTTGGGTTGACGTGATACGTCGAGCAACGGCGATATTTATCTGCGTTTGGATTTGTATTTAAACTGGAAGCGTTGAACAATATATGAGTCGTGTATTTTGAAAGTGGCCTAAGTCCATTTTTTAAAAAAAATAAGATATCGCATAATTCGCGAATAATTTAGTGTAATAATTTAATGCTATGTGATATCTCAGTTTTAAATAACTCACTCCCTTTACGGTCATTTCACCGGTCGGTAGGAATAGTGTTAACTCTTCTACGATTTTACTCCTTACGTCTCTCTCTACGGCGGGACACGAGGAGGCTAATAGAAATTTTTCAATAGCTTAGGATGGAAACGCGTGGAAAGCGGCCGAGAGATTTCCCCGAAGCTTTTCTCGCGAAGCGACGTCTAACTTTCCGCAAAATCGGATCTAATCGAATTACACGAGGGTCTGGAGCGAGCGCCACGAGACGCAGAGTAACTACACCCTTACGTCTCGAGCAATTGCGCTCTCCTTCCTAAGGGAGAAATCGATGGGGTGGCCGGCTTGCGCAAACCGTTCCCAAGGGTAGGCTGGAGGAGACCCTCGCGGCGACTTTGCTCGTAATTAACCGAGGATGCGCTTGACGTGGGTGACAATTAAAGCGAGGATACGATTAAAGGCTCTCGCATCCGATAATTACCTTCCGATTCTCTTTCGTTCGGTTTCAAGTTCATATTTTTTTCACTTGCTTTCATTCCTTCATTTTAATCTGCTTCTGAATGTTATTAATTGAATAAAACCCAAAGGAAGAACTGTTCAATTAAAGTTTCGTTTGGTCTACGAGCCAGAGGAAGAATTAAAATAAGACAAGACGATTCGTGATCTGTGCACGCAATAATTATCTTCGGATTTTCTTTCGTTTGGTTTCAGTCGATATTTCTTACTTTGAATGTTACCACGCGTGTGCGTGCATTGAATCGGTTGATTACAATTTTTTTTCGAAACTACCTAAAATTTCTAATTAATTGTAAAAAGCCTAGGAACAGAGATATATTAACTGAGTGTATGAACAATCAAAGATGAAGGATCCGTTAACGAATGCGATCTTTATGCTTTCCGGAACTATCTAAAATTTCGAAATAATTGTAGAAAGCTTAGAAACAAAGGTATATTAACTGAGTGCGCGAATAATCAAAGATAAAGGATCCATTAATAAACGCGAAGTTTAATTTTGTCACGATGCTTTCGAAATTCCACAATTTCTATCCTGTTGCAAGCACCATTTATTACTGACTCCATCAACGCGTAACACGAACTTCGTTACCCCTTATAATTCATCTCGCGTAGAGCGAAGACGAAACGAAAATGGACGTTCAATCGTGAGCCACCGGATCTCTGCTCCCTCGCTGTCCTCTTCCGCCTTCCTCTCATTTTTCAGTTCCCTGATAAAACCCAAAGGAGGTCGGCAACGAATAAGGATCTCAGCATGCACCTCATCTCTCGTTCCTTTTTCGTTTCTTTCCACGGTCTCGTGTCTCTCAACGTTTTTTTCTCTCTCTTCTCCCTCTCTCTCTCTCTCTCTCTCTCTCTCTCTCTCTCTCTCACTCACTCACTCATACACACACACACATCCTCTCATTCTCCTCTCGTCATTTATTCTCCTCACCTTGCTTCTCGCAGGTCCCTCTCACGAGCGCGAATTATCGTCGGCACACGGGAAAGGCTAAGGACACGCATGCGCTCGTGGCCCCGGTCGCGGTGTGGGAAATTAATCGGCGCGAAATTAAACCGGTTCTTTGGATCCAGCCTCCCTCCTGTAACCCGTAAAAGGTGGAACGAAAAAGGCTATCGCCGCGAATCGCGATTCGCGCGATTGAAGAATTCGTTTAACCGCGCGCATGGATCCTGGCTTGTGTAGGGATGTGTCGTCGCTGATAAGCATCGTGCGTTGAACCGAAACAAGGGGCGTTTAAAAATGAGAAAATAATTCGCGCTTGGAAGAGCAAGAAGAATTATGGCGATTTAAGAATTTTTGGGTTTCAAGAATTTGCAATAGAAGACGTTCGTTGAAGAAACTAATTTTATGATTGTCGATAATTATCGATACATCGATCCAGATTCAACAAACCATAATTCACTGAATTTAACTGTCGTGTTTCAAAAATTTTTAATTTAATCGTACAAACAAGTAATCGAAAAAAGAGAATTGCATCGTTGTCGATAATTACGCAGGCGTTTATCTAGATTTAAAAGACTCTAAATTAAGAAATTGCAACGAAGTCAAAGAAAAAGTTATAATAATTCCCGCGCTCATGAGAATCCCTTTAATCTCTTTTATCTTACGGACAATGAATCGCAGATGATAATTTGATCCGACGGAAAAGGAAAATGAGAAGCGAGTAAATAATCCGCCCTTAGTAGAAGCTCGTAACGAGAACGATCCAGCTATCGTGATAGGTGCGCGCCCCTTTTTCTCGGCGCCTCCGGGCTTGATCGATCGCAAGGGTGTACCCGACGATATGCAGTCGATAAAATCGAATATAATCTCGCGGAGTACTCTCGAGATATCATCAAGGTTGAAGGCCAGAAGTCGAATAAGATAAATAGGGTGCTGTGCCATGGCCCTCGAGCGAAAGGAATTAACGAGCAAGGAGGAGGAGCTTGCCTTCGACAAAAGTCGATATTAGATGTAACGAGAATAACGGTTCACCGTTTCTCTTTTCTCCGCCTCGTGATAAATCCATCAAGCTGAAAAAGGCCATCGGATCTGAATTCTCTTTCTGGATATCAGAGAGTCACGTGAAATCGAGATGTTGAAAGTATTCGCGAATATATGCAAACGAGTACTCTTGTATCGTTGAGGGTTGGATTTGGAAAACGTTCATTAGTTTGGTTTCTTTAAAAATTTTGCAAGATTTTTCTAAACACGCAAGAACACGTTTCCTCTGAGAATATTTCAATCCGATTCGTTTTACAATTTACAGTGTGCACTCTATTATTTGACAATATACATTTTAACCATTTCAGACGTGACGCACATTATAATGAGTACCTTGGTTTAGAACGTTAATATCTGTTTTAAAATATTAAAGTTGTGACTACAACCATATGTAAGCCCTATATTTTTTATAATATAATGTCTATTAGTAGTATAATACTCCATCTGTACAATTTTATTCGAAACGCATCACATTATCGGTGCACGATGAGAAATTATTGGCAGGTAAAAATTAGGTATGTAGGGGTTAATGTCTACTTTATCACGTAAAGTGAAATTCTCGACATCGTCCCAAGGAACTTCAATCTCGAAGATTGACGATCCTCCTCTCAAGAACATACTGTAAAAAGTACTTCTTTCATTTTGCATCTTCCTTTCATTCCTCGAAGCGCAGTTTTTGACCCGAGGTGGGTAAAGCGAAGGAGAGCGACGTGCTCTAAATTTTTTACCCGAGAAAAGGATTCTACTCCAGCAAGTTCTTTCAAATATTTTCCCCTTCTATCTCTCGTGCATCCTCTCCGCATATTTCCTTATCCTCTCGTCCTCACGAGACGCTCATCTTTCTCCTTTGCTTTGTCACGGTATCTCGAAGGTTGAGAACGTCCTACAAAGGTAGCGCACCACCCTGAATATCTTCATAGCCTCGTCTCGGCTGCTAACTTCAAATTAAAATGCATTGTCCCGCATCGTAATGCCACTTTGTAATCCTCGTGGATAATACGAGGGTGCTGGATACCTACGAGGGCGTCTGGCACGGTGACGTTCAATTTTCCAGACAACCCGGACGCGTTTCAATTCGAGAAAGGGACGAGAACGAGTAAAAAGAGTCGACTCGGTACGGAGAAAGAATTTTCGTCCCGCGCGAGAACTGCAGATGGCGTTTCGCGAATAAAAATTCTAACGACGAAAGGAAATTTTCATCCAATCTTCATCTCCTGTCGCGCTTATCAAGTTCTCGCCAGCGCGTGCTCGTAAAGAAAAAAGGAGATTTCTAATTTATTTTACGAGCGTTCTGTTCGCGCCTTAGTCTATAAACCGAGAGGATTATCTCGCGGTTAGTGAAACGTCAGGTGGCCCAAGGGATATTCTTCGTATAGTGTCATTGGTGGAAAAATTGAGGACGCATTCGATCTCGCGCGTTTAGAAATCTTTGATATTTCTGGCTTGAAGCATTTGCCAACTTCACTTTGGAATTTCACGAGAAGTAATTCCACGTGGAATGAAAATTTTCTCTTCCTCTCGTGCTTGTGCTCTTTTCGTTCCAATTGTTCTGTTTCTCTCTCTGTGTGGCCCAGAGACCAAATTTTCGTACGATCTTTCTCTTCAGTTGCTTATCAAGTTCTTACCAGTGCGTGCTCGTAAAGAAAAAAGAAGATTTCTAATTTATTTTAGGAGCGTTCTGTTCACGCCCAAGCCTATAAACCAGCAAGATTATCTCGTAGTTAGCGAAACGTCAGGTGGCCCAGAGTATATTCTTCGTATCGTGTCGTCGGTGGAAAAATTAAGGACGCGTTTGATTCGCTCTTCTAGAAATCTTTGCTGTCTCTGGCTTTAAGCGTTTGCCAACTTCATTTTGGAATTTAACGCGAATTAAATGGAATGTGACCCAATGTAGAATGAAAAATATCTCTTCCTCTTATGCTTGTGCTTTTTTCAATTCTCCGTTTCTCTCTCTAACTCCCTTTCGCTGGCCCAGAGACCAAATTTTCGTTAGATTAGCTTAGATTCCTTCGATCTTTCTCTTCAGTCGCTTATCAAGTTCTCGCCGACGCGTGCTCGTAAAAAAGGAAGATTTCTAATTTATTTTACGAGCGTTCTGTTCGCGCCCTAGCCTATAAACCGAGAGAATGATCTCACGATTAGCGAAACGTCAGGTGGCCCAGAGGATATTTTTCGTACCGCGTCGTCGGTGGAAAATTTAGGACGGATTTGATCTCACTCGTCTAGAAATCTTTGCTGTATGTGGCTTCAACCGTCCACCAACTTAATTTTGGAATTTAACACGAAGTAAGCAAAATGTAACTCCACGTGGAATGAAAATTTTCTCTTCCTCTTGTGCGTGTGCTCTTTTCGTTTCCATTGTTCTGTGTCTTTCTCTGTGACCCAGAGAATAAAAATTTCTTTCGATCTTTCTGTTCAGTCGCTTATTAAATTCTAGTAAAACGTCATGTGGTCTAGAAAATATTCTTCACGCGATGTCGTCGGTGGAAAATTTAGGACGCGTTTGATCTCGCGTGTCTAGAAATCTTTGCTATCTTCGGCTTCAACCATCCGCCAACTTCATTTTAGAATTTAACGCGAAGTAAGCGAAATGTGACTCCACGTGGAATGAAAGTTCTCTCTTTCTCTTGTACTTGTGCTCTTTTCGTTTCCGTCACTCTCTCTCTCTCTCTCTCTCCCTCTCTCTCTCTCTCTCTCTCTCTCTCTCTCTCTCTCTCTCTCTCTCTCTCTCTCTGGCCGAGAGACCAAATTTTGGTCCAATCTTCCTACCTCCTTTCCATTCCGCTCGTGTCGAGCTTCTCATTTGTTTCGCGACCGTTTCCGTCCGACGATGGCGGACAGGTGCATTGTCCTCGACAGTCGACCCGGAAAAGCTCGTCGTTCGTTCTCCTTTACAGAGAAAGCCATCCGGCGTACGCCAGTTCCTGCGATTATGCAATTTTTCAGAACTACCGAACATCCTCTCCGCTCGCGCGGCTCGAGTGAAACTTCTGACCAGGGTGCAAAAAATGACCGACGGAGGGTCGTTGGTTAAAAGGAATTCTGGTTTGAATACAGTCTTTAGTTTGAAATTGTAAGGACCCTTCACTCGAGTGGGATTAGCGCTTGAAGCTTCCACGTGAAAGATTTTAAAAGGCAAATGTGTGCATTTGTAGAGTGACAAATAACAGGCACCTCTTTTATTTGATTTAATTTTATATAAAAGAACAATTTTGCGATATTGTGAAGTATCCTTTAGTCGAGTTAAATTAACGTTTGACGTTTCCACGCGAAAAATTTCGAACGTGGTCCTTGCAACAATTACAGGCACGATTTTCATTTAATTCCACGTGAAACAACAATTTGCAACATTGTAAACTACCCCTCATTCGAGTGGAATTAGCGTGTAACATTTCCACACAAAACATTTTAAAAAGGTAAACGCGTTCATATCTAAAGCCAGGTCCTTACAACAGTAACAGACACCTCTTTTAATTCTCTGCAGGGCAACGAATTTGCGAAGCCTTCCAACATCCGCGATGCGCGAGGAACACGAGCCAGAGTATAAGCTTAATTTACGCTTCGCGAGGAAAGTTCTGCATTGTTTTCTCCTCCACACACTGTTTCCGAGGACTTCCAAAGTAATTAGCTCCCGTGTCCGTTAAAATCGAGGGACCTCGTGGTACTAACTCCTGCGCCACACTTCGTAACAAGCCGTCGTTGAATATCAGAGAAAAGAAATGAAAGCTTTTTAACCCATTCTAACCTCATTTTAACCCAGATGGGCATTCCATGTGTTGCTATGCAACGCATTGCATTGTTGCTTCCCAGAAGTTTTGTTTGTCGAGTAACTATGTCTTACATGTCTCACACGTAACTTCTGCGGTATTCCGCTTCACATAGGAAAATGCTTTGAGCGGTACCATACTGTGAAGAATTATTAAAGTCTTATTAGTGTTATTTGTGCCTGTTTTGAAAAGATATTTTTGAATACATAGTAAATCATCAAAAATCGTCTATTTTTGTGATTTCGTAGAAATATCGTTTGTCTTGTCAAAATAATCATAGAGTATATGTTTATGTGTAATATAAAAAAAGTTTCCTTGAAAAAAACGAAGTAGTTTTCGATTGATTGCAATTTTACTGAATGATCACGCTTTCGCGAGGTTCACGAAAAAACAGCCGCTGCACGCGTAAGTCCGCGGCGAAGTGTACCCGCATGCCAAGTGTTAAGCCTCCCAACGTCCCTCACGGGAGTTTATTCGGAAATTCTAAGACACCTTGTATATAGGCAAATTGTGCCTATAGTCGACAGTTTTTCCGTGTAGCAATAAAGTAATGACAAATAAATTGCAGTTTAAGTTCTGACAAACAAATTAGAGCCACCGAGAGTTTTCCTGGAAAAATACTCTATTACAGTAAGGAACAATTTTGGAAAAAAAAAATTATGCCTCAATGGGTTAATGGCTTTCATTCCTAGCAATCTGCTTCTCTCGTACCAAGCGATATATGAATTCCTCGAAAAAGATTCTATTTATCTTTCCGATGTGTTTACTGGACTTCGTGCTTGATAAGATTCGCTTCTCGGAGAGACCCGTTTTGAAGCGGCACGGAAGAGGTGCGTCGGTAGAGAAAATCGAACAAAATGGAAGAATAAATCTTTACAGTTCTCTTTGATCTAACCACGCTCGAGGATATTCGAGAGACCCCATCGATCATCACATCTCTCCGCTTTGCCACTCAAATATTCTCATTAACGGTGCCCTTAGGACACACCTGCCGTAATTCATTCCTATCGTCCCGACTAATTCTACGGATCCTTAAATGGCGAGTGCCCGTTCGATTCTCTTTATCATTATTCGAGCAGCACGATAATTATTTTTAACGATCGCATTTAACAGCTCGACACGTGTAATCTAACGTTTTATAGGCGAGGCTTTACGACCGTTAGACGATTCTATTACTTTTTTATTTATCTGTGAAGTGTAGACTCGACAATGGGATTCCAAATATTTTTTTGCTTACGATTCGACGGAACGAGTCGACGTTGAAAAATATCCTCTCGGCCGAGCCAATGGAATTTTGCAAAATAAAATCTCCTACCTAACGAAGCGTTAATAGACGATTTGCGCATACGCACTGCACGAGCTTGCACCCTCAGGCTCTTTCTCTGGACCGACGACGAATTCATTCCACTTGTCATCCAATTAAACGCTCGGTCCGTATTATTTCCCCTTTTTTTTAGTTTTTCGTTAATTGCTCTCTGCACACGCTCGACGAAGCGCGTCCAGGGAACGAGGGAGCAGACTTCGCAGTTGTTTTGCCATTTTCACGGTGACCACTTGCGATCGTGATAATAAGACCAGACTGTCATCTAGAAATGGCGGAGCATGCGCAAACGTATATCGTCTGGAAACGTGAAAAGTGTCCGGCTTCTTCGAGGACGACGCTCTTCTCGTCCGGTCTCGTGGGATGATCGAAGACGCGGATACGAAGCGAGTTTTCGAGAAAACCTAACAAGAAAGTTGTTCTGGCCACGATGAGAGTGGATAAAGCATTGGAGAGTATAGCAAGAACAGTACGATTAATTTTAAAATGCATATATATGCGTGTGGCAAAAGCGATTGGTGTGAACTAAGGACGCATATATGCGTTTACTTTGTGTTATCGGCATGGACTGAAGGCGCATATATGCGTCTGTCAATTTTTTCGATCACCTACATCGAAGTATTACAGTTACTTTTGTGTGAGATGAATACAAGTGCATTCCTTAGTAACAGCATGGTAATGACGCTCTCTAATTATTTAATCTCATGCAGAAGGATTACTATAACTTATTACTAATACAACTATTTTTCTTTTGACTGCAATTTAGTAGAGAAACGTTTCAACTGGCAAGAGAATGACAAATTATTTGCACGGAAGATATTTTCATTTTTTTTGTTCTCGTTTTTAATATTTTTACATGCATAAAATAAAATATTGTCTAATTGACAGCTCTAGATTTTTTCTGCTATGGTAAAATATTAAGAGAAGAAGAAATACCGAAGGAAAGTAGAATTATCGGAATGGACAGTTCTCACGTGTTGTCACCCTTTCCATTGAGATAAATAAATAATAAATGAATGATTCACGCTGGTTTTAATAAATTCGTGTCTGAAGAACGTACCACGCGGAACTACGTAAATTTGAAGGATGAATAGTAAACGTACCAGGTGGTACGAGAGACATTAACGCCTTGTGCAAAATAGCTTATCGCATGAGCATGTAATATTACAAATGGGAGTGGGGTCTCGTAGTTGCGTGAGCTACGGTGTCAGGTGTCAAGACCCTGAAACCTCCTTCGTGACGCGAAAGGAAGGTCACGAAGAGGAGAGATGAAAGAGAAGGAACACGTTTGAAGAACCTGAACTTTGTGGGTCACTCATCCTTTCTTCGCTCGCTCCAGCCAAACTGCATACCGAATTATTATAATTGTAATTTTCATTAACTGAAGAATACACTAAAATGCATACGAGAATGCAAAATTAATGAAAGATCATCCAATCGTAATTTCTCTTCCAGGAGCTCTGAGTCAAATAATTTCAGGTTTTTGCTTTTCTCATTGTCAGTTTTGGGCTCCGCAGTCATCTGCAATTTTTTACAGATCTGCTGCCTTGAATTTGTATGACCTCTCTTCTTACGATCGGCCCGTGGATTTCCAACGCGCGCGCCAAGGGCCTCGTAAACGTCGTTGGGATTTCGTGTGTATTTTATTCGCGCCGTAAAGCAGCGGTATGCTTGCCGACGCAAGTGGGCCAAGAATTGCAGGAGAAACAGAGTGAAACGTGGGTAGAATGTATACACTTTGTTAAAAGTGCACATTACCAAAAAAAAAAAAAAAAAAAAAAAAAGGTAACTTAATCCTTCAAATTAAAAAAATCAATTTTTCCACCTACATCACTTCTATCCACGCAGCAAAAATTGAAAAGAACATTCGAACCGTTTATTCTAAAAGTAGCCTAAGTCCATTTTTAAAAAAAAATTAACATTAAATTATTGCACTAAATTATTCACGAATTATGTGATATCTTATTTAAAAAAAAAAATGAACTTAGACCACTTTCAAAATAAACGGCACATTTGCACCAAAAAAAAAAAAAAAATTAAATCCTCACACGCAATCAAAAAGATCGTGTTTGATTATTTTTTTTAAGACATAATGAAAGAGGTGCTGTGAAATGCGATCGAAAGGTCGTTCTCGGCTTTTACCGTGCCGTCCTAGGAGTGCGTGGGAAAGGAGAATAGTTTGTGCGCCCTGCGGGGTTCATTGGGCTGGACGAGGTCGAATGCTATTGACATTGCGCCGTCGTGTTCCACGTGGACAGCAGTGGAGGATCGTTAACAACCCGTGATACATGCATGAGCTAATGAATCATTAGCGTCCCTATTAGCCCATTAATGTCTCTTAACCCCTAGGGGTCTGTTCCACATCCGGTTGGTCGCTACCAGACGAGAGCAGATGACACTTGCGGCGCACTTGCGTCACGTTTATACACCCTACGGTATAATCCGAGAGGGACGAATGCTCGACGGATCGCAAGATGCTCGCCACTAGCCTGCTCCTAATTGGTGCTCCTTTAGGTCCATTCTAATCTTGGCTTGAATTTCATTCTCGTCTGTACCTTTGAAAATGTCGACGTGGATTTCGAGGCGGAATAATAACGAACTCAGGGTGCATGAGGGAAACATTAAAATGTTGCAAATGGGTTAACCCTTAACTGGCGACATGACAAATTTATAACACTATAAAGGACATGACGTCTCACAGGCTACTACTTTTAAATTCATTTTTGTTATAAAAATCAACTTGGGTGTTTGAAAATTGTCTTAAAATTTAACCATAGAGAAATTCCTCGTGCTAGCATGCCAGGGAGAGAAAGAATCAACGAGACGAATATTTCGCAATACACAAACCCGGAAGATTCGTTCTACCAATTCGACAGACACAAAATTGCGCGCGTAGACAACCTTGCCGCGTTCTCGGCGTAAAACCGTAAGACAAGAAACTTATTTACCTCTTCTTGAAACGCCCTCTTCCGCGCACATCCTGCGCCTTGCAATCCAAAGAATAATCCCTTAGTCTGTTGCTGCGCGTGCGCATTTCTTCGTGAGAGAATCCCATCGGTGGCGCATCGAAGTAGAAAAAAAAAAGAAAAAGGAAAAAGGAAAATCCCTTAACGCACATAGCAACTCTTTATCTCTCGAAATCAAAGTTGCCAGTGGTAATTTACGAGCGAAGACCTTCCTCGAGGATTCTTCGTTGCTCGAAGAAATTCCAGGAAGGATTTCTCATTAGTGTCTCGTCCTACACGCGTGCGCGCGTAGCTCGAGCGTAAACGCTTGCGGTAAGCAACGACGTTCTTTGCCGTGTAGTACCATATGCATCCGATTTTAATCTGTTCTCCACGGCAAATCGCGAAAGCACCTTCCACCGTGCGAAAATTCGTCGTGGCTCGACTCACGCGAGAGATAACCTTGCCCCACGCGCGATACGCAATCAACGTTAACGAAGATTTCCATTTCGTTCTGCTGTTCGTTCGAACGGGAGGGTAGATTCTCGTGATCGATACTCTCTATCCTCGTGAGATCTCTCGACGAGCGTGCGCACGGCTGCGCCTACGTGCAGCACAGTGCGCGCGTTTGGTCGTTCGGACATTTTACGAACGAGTGGACGTTCATCGTGGATCGTAGATCTAACGAGAATAAGGAGATTTTGGCTTTGATCGATTAACGTGAATTGCGACGAAGCTTTTTGCGAAGAAAGATTGTAAACTTCCAATTTGTGTTGTTTTCTTTTTTTATTTCATTTGGCAGAATGCTTCCTCGAAGAATCATCGTACGTGTGCGATATCATGGAGATGGGTGTCAGTGCGTCCTGACACAATGTTCTTGCTCGTTAAGCATGCCAGCACGAAATGGACAGGTTTTTATCGCGGCATCTCGATCTCACGACGAGACGATTATTTGCCTCTTGATCGATTGACATAGATCGTCGAGGTTTTGCAAGCGCTGGTGAATAAACGTGGGAACCCGAGTGAACGAGGCGTCGAAATATTGAGATTTTATGCAAAATTGTATAATCAAGCTTCGATTTACGCGGTACCGGATTTACGCGGTGTTGACTTAACACCACAGAAAATGCGCGAGGGCTTTGCAATTTTTAACGATGCGCTGTAAATAATTTCGCAGGTTGCGGTGAGTGATATCTTTTACACCCGCTTGCATTTATTTAACCATTATTTTTATTCGTAAATATCATTTGTTTATTCACTTTAATCGGAGCGAATTCACGTTATTTTGATGGTTGATTTATTTAGGAATATTTTCACGAAAAATTCACAGCAGAACGCAGGGCAGAACGCTTCGAAAATATCATACGAAATTTACTCCGCGGATAATATCGCAAATGTGAAATTCTATTACTTGAAAAACCTCCGCGTTACTTTAAAGAAAAGAAATTGAAATAAACGTTCCATTATACTCTAGAAAAATCTGCCTTGGCCAACATGCTGCTGAATACATCTAAAAGCCGCAGTAAAACGCTTCGAAAATTATCCTACGAAATGTTCTGCATCCAAAGTATCCTAAACCGTGAAATTCTACACTTGTATAAACCTCGAGATACTATAAAACCTACACAAACGTTTCAGTATATTCTAGAAAAGATCAGTCTAGTCGAACGACGCCTTTGACTCGCCACAGTCGGTACACCTTCGACTTACGCCACCTCACAACTTCCTTCTCCTACCCTCTCTCCTAGAGAAGTTATTGTTTTCTAAACGAGATAAGCCACGTTTGTCGCACGTGATCGAGCCATTGCAAGCGCATATTTCCTCGAGTCTCTAGCCACTTCTCTCACATAGTGAAACAAGGAGACCGAAGGAGATTGAGACTGGAACGCGTCTAGCACTAGGCAAAATAGGCACGTTCGTAGGACCAGCTGAAAAGCCGAAAGTATTTAACGAGGGAACATCCCGAACCCGAAAATTCCAAAAAATCTGAAATCTTTTAGATACGTAGAGTTACTATAGATATCTAAGACTCGCATTATTTTTTGTATCTGCCTAAAGACGGTTTAAAAGGGTGAAATCACCCTACAAAGATAAAAGGAACCTTTTACGATATAACTCATAAAATATAGAAGATACGGGAAATTGTTCTAGATAAAAGTTCGTTGGTATGATACGTTCTAATAAACTACATAAACAAAATTTGTAAAAACTGTTTTTCAACCAAAACTTTTTAAACAAAATTTGTTTGGAAATTTTGTTTATGTAGTTTGTTAGAAGGTATCATACCGTCGAACTTTCATCTAGAATAATTCCTTGTATCTTCTATAGTTTATGAGTTATACCATAAAAAGTAAAAGAATCTTTTTATCTTGGAAGGGTGATTTCATCCCTTTAAAGCGCTTTTGGATACATAAAAAAATAGTGCAAGTTTTAGATACAATTACTCTACGTACCTGCAAAATTTCAGATTTTCAAAAATTTTCTGAAAGTTCGCGAGGTTCCCTTCTAAGCACAACAAAAAAAATTTAATCAAATAAATTTGATTCCATTGTATATGTATAAGCTATCCAAATAATAAGCCACTAAATTTAAAAAAAAAAATACTTTGAATTTTAAGAAACGTGGAGGCCAGACTGATTTGTATGCCTAGAGCTCGAACAGTTCTAGACACGCGAGCCTGAATTGAGAACTCTGTTTACCGGACCCAAGCACGATTCTTCTTCTTCGTCCTCTCATTCGTCAGTCACGTGCATTTTCTTTTCTTCTATCCGAGAGAAACCAATCGATCGTTCCACGCAGTAATGCTGCCGTGGGTTTAGTCATCGCGTGATGAATGAGGGAGAACTGACGGAGATGACCTTGGCTGTGACGTACGATAATGAGGATGATCTCATTCTCTCGATGCTGATTCTTCCCGCGCGGATAACGATCGAGATGACGCTCGCAAATGAGATAACCCACGAACGTGAGCGCAAACGGAAGATCCAATCCCTCGTGTTACTCTTTTTTCGAGAAAACATAATCGAGCGATGAAAGACACATTTTTCTCGTGCGTTTATTAAGAGAATGGATCTATTGATCATTCTAGAGGCCGTGATTTTTTTTCCGAGTCCTTCTGATATGCGTCTTATCCAATAGGCACAATAGACACTGGCATGTGAAAGTCTAATAAAGCACATACACATATTATACATATTATAAAGGCACGGTTACATTTCAAAAATCTTAATTATTCATGAAAATTAATGTGTATTATTAACGTAGAAATATTCACAAATAATGCAAATGTATTAACAATTGAACAACGTGGATATTAAATTCAAAAAGCTTGTAAAAATACAGTTTTTACGGAAAAGTGAAAGGCAAGAGCCAAAATGTTTTTTTAAGAAAAAAGTTGAAGACATAACAAAAATCGTTGTGACAGTTTTTTATAATTATCAACGCACCTACTGACTATTAATTGAGCCGCTCAGTATGCACACATCGATTAACACCATAAATTATGTTCAAAATCATGTTACAAATATAAAAAGTAGGGATTTAATCGAGTGCTTCGATGCTTAAATTTATGAAAAATGCAAAAAGTGATTTTAATCGATTTGTCAAGTGAGCGGCTCGATTGTATAAAGAATCCGAGATGCTCGAGAAAATTCTTGCACGATTTTAATACCAGTTTTCAAAGTGGAGGAGTCCTTTCTCTCGAAAGTATCGCGGAAGATTGAATAATCGGAGTGCCGGAAGTATGTCACTCGGAACTGGAAAACGAGTTTCGCGTTTTATCGAAGTCCTCTATTACATCGATACGCTCGGACTGCTTCGTCGGAAAGATCGATACGGCTGTTGACTCGTGCACTCGACGAATGCGCGCGATGCATCGACGAAAGAATGTAACGACACGCGCAGGACTGCACGAGTGGAAAGCTTCGATTTAATTTATTTCGTTGTGCGTGGCGCTACGTATCAACAATCGACAAGCGCACTTCTGTTCGTCGTAGAAGTGCAGTGGAAAAATATTAATTACTGTTCGGCCGATAAAATTCCTCATTAGTAGAATGCTCCGTTGATTGCCATTAATTATTGTCAATAAGCTGGGCGGTGAATCGATCCACTGTTTGGTAAAACAAATAGAATAAAATAATTTGATAAGAAAATGTTGTGAAAAGAGTCACGTTAAAAAGAATGATTTTCTAGACAAGGCGAATCCTTCCGCACTCTACTGCTAATGTAAAATTAAATTCGTGAAAAGCAATTAAAGCATTTAAAGAATGCATTGTCCACTTTCATTTTACGCATTAAACCGAAATGAATATGGAACGAATCTTCTTTAACAAAGAGATTACAATAAATACAATATTACACCTGAAACAAATTTTGTGAAAGAACTCGCGTTGAAAGAAATTACGCCTGTAGCAAGAGTAAAATCCTTGGACAATTTACCGCTAAGGTAAAATTGAATTTGCAGATTTCGCGTAGCATGAAAATAAAGGACTCGGTCCTCAGCTGCTATTAATCTTTCACCGTGATTCAACAGCGGGCAGGGTATCGTTTGCCGAATAACTTTGCACCGCGACGGCTCGCCGTACGTATGAGATAACCAGAATTTATAAGCTACGGTGATGTCATAGCACCGCAACCTCCAGAATCAAGGACCGGGATCTTAATTCCACGTTGGGACTGTAACCCGTTTTCCCAGCGCTTCTGAAGCAATCGTCGTCTTCCTCGTTCACCGCGAATATCCCTCGCGTGTCTTTCCTACCTCGAAATTATTCCACCGCGAAAAGAGACGCGCCGGAAACGAATTCTTTTCTCGACTAATGCAACTTCCGGCGCGTATTTTCTTACGTAAATAATCGCTCGGTGTCGCATCGCGTGCGATTCCTTCGAATAATTCGTCGAGGTGATTACAAATCGGTAAATTACCTCGCATTAGAACGCATATGTTAACCATTGTGTCTACAACCAAAAATTTGTCTGTACGTCTATAACCGTGGTACCCAACACCACCGTGAATATCACTCTCTTTAATAATATTTTTTTTTATATCATTTTGAGGATATTTAAAAACAAAGGCGAAGTTAAAATTTCAAAAATATGTTATTCAATACATTATTCAATATTACATAATTTAATATTACATAATCAATATTACTTACAAATTCATAATTTATTATAAAATGGTATGCAATTTGAAGTACATTAATTTATATTACACGTACCGCTTTGTTAATTATTCATAATCGATATAATAAGCACACTTCACTTTAATAATATTTAGTCGCTTTATTAATTGCATGCATAATGAAAATAGCAGAATACATTGAACTTGTATTGTTTTCTGAACTTACCTTTGCAATTTATTATCACGCATTTATTTCTTCCAGTACGGAAATTAAATACGTACACGTGTTGGACATGTGTTCGACTCTTTTCAGAAATCGAGATCGCGTGTTAAGATCCTATGACTTTCAAAAAATGATATTTGGACATTTTTGTAGTCAATACCCCTATGTGCACTATGACAAGGATTTTTTTTTTTACCGAACGAATGGAAACGTGATTTTCCATCGTTTTCTCAATTATAAATCTCTTGTCGTCAGGTTTGACGTTCCTATGCGTTCGACCATTCATCTTACTAATTGCGGCCCCCGTCTCGTTCCATCCTATTCAATTCGCCGACTGGAAGTATTTCAATTGGAACGTCGCGCACATAGCATTGCCGTAACGAGGCTTGCATCATAAATCACTCTAGCGGCAAAATGCTCGTGACACTTTCGTTTTCGTTCCGGGGCGGCGGTGCCTCGCCACGAGACGCGGTAATAAAAATTCATGACCGAATTTGCGCGGCCCAGCCTCCTTCCTTCTCTTCCTCTTTTCTTGTCCATCAACGAAAACTTAATGGTGGGTTAAAAATTGTTGCAATTTGCCCTGCATAAAAACCAGTGGAAACTAACAGAACGAGAAGACATTCTATAGAATTTTAGAAATCTACTAATTTTACTCGAACCTAAATTCAGTTGCACGTTTTCCAATACTACTGTTAACTCTAGCATTACTCCTTCTTTTTTATTAAATATTTTTAACTGTGTCAAATGTTCGAGAAACTTCGACGCGCCAAATTTACGTGATTTTAATCGTCATTCAAGAAGCATCTACTTTCCAGAAATATTTAGTTCTTTCGCGATATTTGTTTCAGATGTAATGTTGCATATAGTGAAATTTCATTGTTAAAGACAATTTGTTCTATATTCATTTCGGTTTAATGGGTAAAATGAAAGTGGATAATATTTAGTCGCTTGATATTAAAATAAGAACATCTTAATTTTCAAGATTTACGTTTTAATATTCGAGCTTCGAGAACACTCTAAGAAAGTGGTTCTTAACTGTTTCAAAGTCACGAAACACTTTTGAGTAAGAGGGTAATTTGCGGAACAGCAAAATTATTCAGACAATTAAGATGATATTTGCAGATGGTGACTTGACCGTCGGGGCCCCACTATACGGCGAAGGTCCAAATTATGGCAATAATGTGCGTGCTGCATATTTACTAACTAGGTATAATATACATTCGTGCTTTCATAATTTCACGGAACACTGGTTAACACTATTCCTACCAAGACCGGTCAAATGACCGTTTTCAAAGTTTCAATTAGAGTTTCCTATATACAACGTAATTGCATCCACTTTAAATTTCGCAACTTTTCCTAAAATATTGCAAAATGTATTATACGTATTTTTTAGGAAAAGTCGTGAAATTTAAAGCCGATGGAATTACGTTGTATATCCATGTATATCCATGGTTGTGTATCCATGTATTACCATCGCCTTTAAAAGATTGAAAAATGTATTATACGTATATTTTAGACAAAATCGTGAAATTTAAAGGCAATGCAATTGTATATACGTTGTATATAGAGTGACATCTGTTACGTTGTATATAAGAAATTCTAAATGAAATTTTAAAGACGGTCATTTGACGGTCGACAAGAATAGTGTTAAGAAGCACTGCTCTACGATATCGTCTTCGCGATCTAGGCAATTTCCATCTGTAATTATACCACTGCAAGTCCAAGTGGTCGGAAAAATTTCCACTCGCTCGCTCGTGCCTCTTCGGAAAATACGTCTGCTCTCGCGCAGCACTAGTAGAAAATTATCACTCTAATGCGCGTGATGTTACGTCATAATTCGAAGTAGAGGCGCAGGTGAGCACGAACGATTCTTCTCACCAAGGAAAATTCACACCTACTCGCCACAAATTTTCACGCGAACAAAATCAATCGTTTCTTGTGACACATTTTTTATAACGCAATTTTTAAAATTCATTCTACAGCTAAATGCATTCTTTGCAGATCATTGTGAACTTATTACAAAGTATTGTAACGACTTCAACCTTTTAATGCATGATTTTTAAGATATTAATCGTATCAGTTGAATGCAAGTAGGATGCATTTTTTTGTCACATATGCTAGTCTACAGTGTACAGAAGTGAGAGACTAATATTATAGAAAAATGATGCAATAAATAATTCTCATTACACTGATACTACTAATAACATACATAATTCGCAATGTTGTATTTCTGCAACAGTATGCATCAAAGGATTAAAGTACATATTAATTCTACGAATTCACATTTACACAGTTCATTGTGTACTGATTACGAAAGATTGTAACAATTTAAAGTACACATTTGTTCTACGAATTCGTATTCGTCCGTAACCAATCGATAGAAATCCTTCCATTTCCATGAAAAACAAAAAAAAGATCTCAATTCCATTTCATAGGAACAATTTCTCAAATTTTTTTTTCCATTTTTTCCAACTGCATATTAAAATTATCACGGAACAGTACCGTTCAATTTTTCATTTGACTCATGTCAGTTCTGCGCGTTACTCGCGTCTAGCCGACAGAAGGAAACGGAGGAGGACGCGTCGACCTATGGAAGGTGAGGCGTGACATCAGAGGTTCCGAGAACAAAACGGCCGGCTTGTTTTCAGTCCGCGCGAACGACCGCGCCGTAAAGTGCTCGCGGGTTCTTGGTTGCACGAGGTGCTCGTGCGTTGTTCTCGAGAGAGGGACGAGGCGAGGTCCTCCTGGCGCAGGAACGAAGCGAGAAACACGCTGGAGCACACGTGCCAGGGCACGTATTCAGACGCGAGGAGGAAGGCCTTCCACGAGATTTACGTCGGCGACTGTAATTTCCACGGTTGGGCCGAAGTTTCACGACCACCGTTTCTCCATCCTCCTCTCTTTTTCTTTCTCTCACTCTCACTCTCTTACTTACACACGCACGCACGCACGCACAGAGAGAGAAAGAGAGAGAGAGAAACACACGACTTGTAGAATGCGTGCGTGCGTGTGTGTGTTAGAGAAAAAGAGAAGGAGGGAGAGAGAGAGAGAGAGAGAGAGAAATACACACACACACGCACTCTCCTTTTAGTTGTTTCACCTTCTCTCCTGTCACAAACTCGAAAACGTTCTTTTTCTCTCTCTTGAAAAAGAAGAAGAAGAAGAAGAAGAGAACCTCGAAGAGAACCTCGAAGAGAGACTTCCGGCGTGCCGCGCCAAGGTTGGCCGCTCGTGTCAAAGGTCGTCGGCTCATTACCAGTCCCCAGCTTGCCCTCAAGGGTGGTCAAGGCTTGAGTCAGCGCAGGAATTTTTTTGCGCCTCGTCGAGACGCTTCGAAGGCGCCGCGGCAACGTTCGCGCGGGCCTCCTTCGAATCGAGGTCTCCACGTGCTCCGCGCTCGACGATTTCTCGGGCACTGCGCGCGATAAGCCGCTAAGATAAGATTTTGTTCCTTTTTCACTTGGCGGAGTTGTTAAGTTAATGGCTCGATGAGAAAATTCGTGTACGATAAAGATCGCCCTTTTTCCACCGATGAGTCTTCGAGAAGTGGAACGAGAGAATAGAGGGAATTCTTTGGGTTTTGATTGTCGAATGATTTCTCGGGAGAGAGAGAGAGAGAGAGAGAGAGAGAGAGAGAGAGAGAGAGAGGAAAATACGCTTGTCTCTACGCGCCAGTAAATATTGATAAATTCAATCATTGAAAATAGATACAGTCGGACGTTTTTTAAATTTTATGTACGTTTATTAATGAAATTTTATGAAGTGATCAGAGTTTATTTAATGTGATGATTGTTGAGGTATTTTTATGTTTCTCTGTTTCTATTTCGTCATGGAGACACAGTAGAGAGCAGATTCACCCTCGGAAAATTATCGTATATCTAACAACCCAACAAAAATGTGACCTGGCACAATATTAATTATCAAACTCCTATCTTTCTGATTTCAACTGTGACAACGATTGCTCAATTTGAATGTTTCTTCATCACGACAGGACCCACGCTGTTTCTATGTCTTCATAGACACACAGTACGGAGCAGACTGACTGTCGGAAAATTATTTCGCACTTCACACTCCAAGGAACGTGATCCTACAAAATATTAATTACGAAACTGTCTTGATTCTGACTTCGACTATGACAACGATTGGGCTTTTTTAGTGTTTCTTCGTTGTAACGACTTACACACTGTATCAATTTCTTCATAGACAGTAACTATTAGAAAATGATCTCATGGCAAACAACCCAACGAATATGTGACCCTACAAAATTATAATTATCACACTTCTATTTTCCTGACTTGAAGTATGACAACAATTGCGCAAATTGAATGTTTCTTCATTGCAACAGTTCACACGCTGTTTCTGTTTCTTCATAGACAGACAGTACAGCGCAGAGTAACTATTAGACAATGATCTCACACCTAACAACCCAACGAGCATGTGACCTTACAAAATATTAATTACGAAACTGCCTTAACCCTGACTTGAACTGTGACAACGATTACGCAATTTGAATGTTTCTTCATTGCAACCGCTCATATTCTGTTTCTATTTCTTCATGGACAGACAATAGACCGCAGAGTAACTATCAGAAAATGATTTAATACCAAACAACCCAACGAATATCTAACCCTACAAAATAATAATGATCAAACTCCTATCTTCTTGACTTCACCTATGTCAACGATTGCACAATTTCAATGTCTCTTGACTGCAAAAACTCACACGCTGTATCAATTTCTTCATAAACAAACAGTAAAGCGCGGAGTACCTACCAAAAAATAATTTCACCCCTAAAAACCCAAGGAACCCCTAACCCTACAAAATAATACTTACCAAACTTCCTTGATCCTGTCTTCAACTAGAACAAACGAGAATTCCGGTTAATCTATCCGACGATTGTTAATCGTTCGCGAACGGCTTGCGTCAATAACCATGACTAATGGCTAGCTGGTGAGATAAGCAGGCGCGTGGGTGGAATTTAACGAGGACCACGCCGCTGATCCGGCGCCCTCGTGCACGAATTTACGAGCGAGTAGCAAGCCCACCGGTGCATCGAGTGCTTTTACGAGCTTGAATCTTTAATATCGTGCCATGGATAGTGCCACGAAGCATTCGTGGAAGCGGAACGCGGGCCGCGCGTGGAAAACAGCGTTGAAATAAATAAATAAATAAACGATGCGCGCCACGAGCAGCGTGGGACCCGAGGACATTTCCGCTGACGTTTCTGCCAGCTCGGAGAGCCCAAGCGCCTCCTTGGTATTCGACGTAGAGAGGCCTCTGGATGAGTAAGAGGCCGTGAACGTAGGCGGAAGCAAATCATCGGCACTGAATTGATATCGTGCCGCATTCTAAGCACTCGAGTGCCTTATCGCGTGCGAACTTTCGTCTTCTTAGCCTTCTTTCAGACGTTTCTCGATATTCTGCATACCGAAGTGCAAGAGTCCCGTAGGTTTGTGGGGCTCAGCTTGTGAGAATCGATTCGTAGGATTCCGGTTTGGCCAAGAAGTGCGTGCTCGCAGAAAACGTTATGTCATCGTTGGGAATGATTGTGTCGCGTCATCGGTGAACAGTGAGCGCATTGTTTACAGTGAGTAGATCGCGGGTGGAAGGATTCGTCGAGAAGTAAGTTTACTTAAGGTTAATTGGGATGATATTTAACGTTCGTGGAATAATCGATAAGATAGGCTTCGATGTTTGCTCGATGATGTCGACGAGTCTCTGTTTGCTTAATCTCGTCCTTCGAATTTTATGTCAGTGGTCAAGGAATGGACGAGGCACGTTTTACTTGAGTATTTATACGATAGCATTAACGTGATTCACAGTTCGTTAAAGCTGAATGATTTGATTTGCAAAATTTGAAGACGATTGGGAGAAGGCTCGTTGAAGCAAAGTTTACAAACTTAATCGAACGTACATTGGTCCTGGATAAAGAATTCGTCGCGTACGTAAAAGTTTTCCAATCGCGCGTGGCCGTTTAAGTTCGTACGGAGTTATCGAAAGCGAGAAACGTTTACGTTCCTTTCTCTGCTCGAGGGATCTTTAACCAGTTGGCAACCCTTTCTTGTCCGTTCCAATCTGATTTCGTCGTGCCGGTCACGTAAACGTTATTCACGAGAGAGACCAATGGCACGAGACTGTTCAACAAACACGGTACACGCATGTCCAATAGTCCGCAGATCGTTAGTTCTAAAACCCTACCCAGTATGTGCATTTCCATGGAATTGCAAAATCCGAGGTATTCAAATCTTCGAATCACGTCCTCGGTGGGTATTCATTCTCTCGACTAGTCTCCCTACCGTCTGAAATCTATGTAGCATGCAAAATGCACTTCTCAACGTTTCTAAACACAAAACTCTGCGGATCGAAACATTCTGAGTACACAATAATAAAGGTTCATTATCATTATGATTTTTTCGATATTTGAATTTGCCGCCATTTTGTACCGGTTCAAGATGGCGGCTTACAAACCTTATTGTGAACTCACAGTAATGTACTTGATTTTTGTGCCAAATTTCGTCACGATCGGTTCAGCCGTTTTTCCGAAATCGAGGATACACACACACACACACGAACGGTTTTTAGGATGGCGATTGCATAAGTCACTCCCTTTACGGTCGTGCCTAAAAATCGCTCCTACCACTCCACGATTTTCACACTTCGAAAAGAACTCCTTTCAACAAATCTCATGGAACTCCACTTCATTCGACGCACTATCAATCGTCGAAAGAAAGAAAAAATGTCTTCCTCAAACAAATCAGAGACCACACCCACGCGCTAATAACAATCTAATCTACGTCTAATCGGCACATGGGCGTGGGCCTCGTGAAAAGGCCACGCACGCATGAAATTGAATACAACCCCAACACCCTGACGAATTTCACACTTAGAGCGGTCCGATAATGGTCTATTAACGAGATAGGTAAATATCGATCGCTCGATTTACGGCTGGAGTTTAACACCGGCGCGGTTTCGATAGTGCGGCGCATGGGGTTGGCCCCGTCACTCGTTATTAATTACGAAGACGTCGATTGGCCCTGCGGTTTGAATACTCCGGCAAGTGGAGGGACTTGCCAACCCACCGAGCTGCTTAAGAGCGTCGTCAGGCGTCGTGATTTCGAGTCTCCAACTTGGACGCGCAATAACGTTCGGGATTACGACGTGAGAGGATTTCACGTTTCTACGGTGACCACGTGGCTCTCCTTCGTATGGGTATGAGAGCGTAGTCGAGCAATTTCTCGTAAACCGACAAATGCGCGTGTGAAGCGCGGAAGGGTGGAAACGTAGGGATGAACTGATCTCGTGTGTGAATTTGTGTGTTCTTGTGTGTGTGTGTGTGTGTTTCTCTCTCTCTCTCTCTCTCCTTTTCTCTAACACACACACACACACTTTCTACAAGTTCGTGTGTGTCTGTGTGTGTGTGTGTGTCATCTCCGGTCGCATCCACACATAAATTGTCGTGGCCCGGTGGTGGCTCAGGATACGCGGACGAGCTACCGGGCCGAGATTAATCCTGGACATATTACATCCGGGATAAAATTCAGAGAGGATTAAATCCTTGCGCGCTGAAAGAGGGCCTCATTCGAAGGACTCCTCCGGTAGGCTCCTCCACGACTTCTGCCTCGCACGAATCTGCCCACTGGAAACTTTTCCGAGTGGACTTTAATTTTCTCTTGACGTTTCTCGTTGGAAATTAAATTAGCAGCTGCTTCCTCCTGCTCTCCTAACCTTTCTCGTTTCTCTACCTCGACGGATCTATTCTGCTGGGGCGCGATGGTATTTGCGCGTGGAATTAGTGGCACGCGGGTACCCACGGATGGGTGCACGCGAAATTTCGAGCAAGTGTCCTTCCTTCGTGCAGTTTTACATTTTCAATGTAGTGGCTCGTAGACTTTAGAATTCTGCATAGGATGAGATTGTATTCGGTTTCGATGTATGTACTTGATTTTTGCGCCAAATATCGTCCCGATCGGTTCAGCCGTTTTTCCGAAATCGAGAATTATTACCACATGGACTTACCAAAAAGAAAACCGAAAAAACTTTCCGGTGCCCCTAATACCACTGTGCCTTTCACATTTATTTTTGCTATTTCCTTTTATCCAGATATTTGTTATTTTACCGTGTTTTTGGGTATATTACATTTTTCACATACCAAACTGACAAACTGAACGTCGAATTCGTCATTGATTAGGTATCTCGTGCTCTTCGCAAAATTACAAACGAGAGAAGGGCGTTGGCGCCTTTTAATTAATTTTACCTCGCGATAACCATTCGCCTCTCGATGTTGCCCATCTGGAAAACTAATTAACGACGTGGGTTGCTTTACGCGTCGAGAGAAATGTTTCTTCGTACTTTGTAACTTGAATTTTTCCTGCGGTTAACAGGAAGTTTATAAACGCCGGCGCTACATCCTCGCGTCCCCGTTCCACTCTTAATTATCTTTCTTTTGTAATATCCGTTTGCTTTGCTGGCGCTCCCGATACTACACGGAAGATAATTAAATGGGATTAAATGTCCGTGTGTGCGAGTATCGGGATGCATCCTGTACGCTAATGGAAGCGCCGTGTACCCGCGCACCCTATTAATTTCCTCGTCGAGAATATTTTTTCGCGGATCGTTAATTCCGGCACGAGCTACCAGTAGTGGAATTTCGATGCGAGTTCGACTAACGATGTTTAATCATACTTTCGTGCGCATGTCCAAATATGCCTGGTTCGTGGATTTATTTCCTCGCGAGGAGAAAATCGGAAGGAGAAGAATAATGATCGTGGAAAAGTCTTTTCCAAATTCACGATATTTAAAAAGTCAGACCAACAGGTCACAGATAGTGATAAATTAATTATCAATCGGTGTGGGCTATCAAAAGAGGAATTTCAATGCGAGTTCGGCTAACGATGTTTAATTATACTTTTATGCGCGTGTCCAAATATGCCTGCTTCGTGAATTTATTTCCTCGCGAGGAGAAAATCGTAAGGAGAAGAATAAAGATCGTGGAAAAGTCTTTCAATATTTAAAAATTCAGACCAGTTGGTCACATGCACGAAGAGAAAAAATTCTGAGGATGCAAAAATTCGTGACAGTGATAAAATAATTGTCAATCGATGCAGGTTACCAGAAGTGGAATTTCGATGTGAGTTGGACTAACGATGTTTAATCATACTTTCGCGGAAAGAATAATGGAAATACAGGAACAAAGAATGTGGAAAAGTCTTTTCCAAAGTCACAATCTTCAAGAATTCAGACCAATTAGTCCAATTATTCACGGAGAGAAAACCTTCTGAAGATGCAAGAATAAACCACATTGGCAAATTAATTCTCAACCTTTAGGCTACGATCCTTGAAAATTAGTCGAAAAGCGATAATAAATCGTGCACTCGCATTTTCCATGCCGTTCGTATTGCGCAATTGGCCGAGCGCCGATTAGTTTGGTAAGGGCGAGCTGGCATGAATTAATCGCCCCGGGTCCCCGCGCTACATTAAGCCACGGGTACCGACCGAAATCACAAATTAGTGAACTCCTCGGGAACTAGGAGCTCGAGTTACGCTTCCCGATTAAAAACTGGGACAGCTCGCGGAAACATTTAGAAATTGCTACTCGTTACGTGCTTGCGAACTCTCCTTCGGTTTGCCATCCTAGAAACGCGCCACGAGCAGAAACTCGTTGGCTAACGAGGTTGCCGGAGTATTACCCAAAAAAAAGAAGAAGAAGAATGAAAAAGGAAGTCAGCTTATCAGAGATTTGTTCCACAAAGTTCGCGAAGCTGTGCGGAAGCACTCGTTTGCGGAATTTCTCCTCCAGCTTCGTCGAGTGCGCTTTAACTCGAGCTGCATTTCGAATCGATGGCGTGCAATATTCTGAGAGAATATTTGCGCGAATGGCGTCGAAAGGATTAAAATTGCATTTAATAAATTTCGCAATCCACTCGTCGACTGTTCGAGGGCTCTCCTATCCACAACAGCTCGTAAAGTTTCGCACGTATGCTTCTCGAGAAAGCTTCGAAGCACGGAGAGCATTCAACGAGAGAATTCGCTCTTGAAGTTCGTGTAGTACCTTGCAAATTTATTTCACGTAGAGTGTTACGAAAGCAGCTCGTATTCTCTACGACTAACAAACTTTTCGTCACGTTTAACGCTAGATTTACGGAATATTTTTTATCAACACGATTACCCATTCGAACGTGGCAAATTGGCTCGTTTACGTAAATCTAATGTTAAATAATGTCGGGTCTACTTTTTAATTTGCAAAGGTTCTTAAATAATTAAAGCTGCAGTCATTTTGTCATTGTGACTTTTTCATTCCAAACCATCTGGTATCTTGTATCGACGAAGATAATTGCATAAGTCGTGTGTATTAAAATAGAATGTACAGCTGAGGAATATGTAACAAAGGAAATTTTTCAATGAAACGGACTACTCGCACCTGTGAAGTTACCGCATACCGAGCATCCCATAATTCCACAATGGAAACCAAACAAAAGTCCTTTTACACGAGAACAAAGCACGTCCAATAACATTCGTAGCGTGGAACCGAGAATGGTTAGCTGCATTAATTGAGCCTCTCTGCAGCTCCGTTTTTTCAGGAAAATCATTACCTGCATTTCCAGCGCACATCCCTCACACCAGGGGTGGCCAATAGGCTGATTGCGAATCAAAAAGATTGGCCAGTAAGATGATCTCGAAGCAAAATTTGAGACAATCGCAGTTTATTTATTTATCAATAGAAGCCTTTGGTACATACACGGCAAAAGAGAAGAAAAGAAAAGAAAAGAGTGTTACATCCGTGAGAAGTAAAGAGAAAAAAATTACAATAGAGTACATATATTTACAACAAAGTATACTAAGTTTAGATTTTTTGTGTTAACTCTTACAAGCTTGGTGGTACAAGTGAAGTACCATCTTTGTTGTATTTTATTCGGCTCGGTGGTATTCAAATTGTACCATCAAAAACATATATCTCCGATGCTGCATGAGTGCTTAAAAAATGTGTTTTGTATAATTTTTCTTAAACCAATAAAAAAATATGCAAATTTTTCAAGTTTCATTTCGCTTGCAGGTTTGGTAAAAAAATAAGTGAATTTGCTGTGCCTGTAGGAATTAATTGAACAATTTTTATCGGTGAAGCACAGTTTAAATTTTGTTTTGTTAAACGAGAAATTTTTTTCTGTCAAACACAGTTCGAATTTTGTCTTGTTAAACGAGAATTTTTTGTCGGTCAAACACACTTCAAATTTTGCCTTGTAAAGCAAGAATTTATAGTCAGCCAAATTTTCAAACTTTGTTTTCTAATCAAGAGAACACAGCTCATTTCTTGTCACAGTTCAAATTTTGTTTTCTCATCAAGAATTTGATGTCTATCAAACACGGTACAAATTTTCTCTTACCAAATGAAAAAACAGTGTCAGTCGATCGCCCCACATTTTTCTGGTCGAAAGTCGATCGTACATGACATGCAGTTGGCCACCCCTGGCTTACACGTTCCACCGTAATTTCAACGAACTTTTCAAACTCGTCGAGCCATCGGCTTCACTACCTTCCGTCTCATATCGGAGCGTGCTCGCGTTCGTTTGGCGTGCGCGTTTCGCGAAAGCCATGCTCGGACAAAGGGCGAAATGGGTCGAGCACGTCGCCAGATCGGGAACGTGAGATGTCGATGGTGTTACCGGGCGAGCTTCAGGCTGCCGCGCGCAAATGGGATTAACTTTTGTTCCTAGTCGTACGCCGAGTGGAAACGGCGAAACAGCCAACCGACGCGTCGCGACGCCCTACGAAGGCGAAGAGGACGCACTCGTGCGCGCCAGAGGGTGTTTGTTGGCGCACTCCTGTTTTGCGCTTGTGAGTGCAAGCGAATGTGCTCCAAGTGCACTCGCGTGAGTCTCTAGAGACAATAACACGCTCCAGTAGTCCAACTCTGGGGCACGCTTGTAAGTTGATACAGCTGGAGTTACGTTCGTGTAAATTCGTCGTTACAGCAAAATCTGTTGGTAAACGCGTTTGCGGATGCACTCGAGTGGATTCAATAAAATGCGATATTAGTAATAGTAGTTGTGCGTGCTACGAGCTCATGTCAAATTGCTTTGGTAGTTCGTTTGATACTTATCCAACTACTCTGTGTTGAACCTATACATAATATACAAGACATGCTATAATATGCTGATACGCTTGTGTGATTCCACAAATGTATTCACGTTGATATCTGTAGTTACAATAAAATGCACCACTAATAATAGTATCCCTTCTCATACCTATCCACAACTACCCTCTCCTGAACCTATTGTGGTAGCCTAGTGAAATACATATTTAACAAACCTAGTAGCGTTAAAGGGTGATAGGCCTGGGAGTGTCTCAGTAATTTTGCATGCTATACGGCGTTGCTAATCAATCGATATAAATCTATAGAGAGAATTACGACGACGACGTAAAAAAGTGAGCATGTGCGTGACGACGCGGAAAAGGTTTAGATTTTATTCACGCGTTCTTCACTTGTACCTTTGTTTTCACATTTCATTAAATAAATAATAGTTTTTAACATCTATCCACTACACTTTAAACAACACATATTCAAACATACCTATAACCCTCGTGTAACCACGAATGCATTCACATTAATACCAACAAATGCAACAAATCGTGCCAGTCTCACCATCGTACGTGCCTACGAACACAAACAACGACTCCACAAGCACGGACACACTTTTCGTGCACCTGTAAACGCACGTGAGAGCTACGGTGTACCGCTGAGGCTGCATCGAGCAACTGCATCGGCAGTCGGAACTGGATGCAAACGGCGTGCAGTCATTTCGACGGCTGTCACCGTGACGTTCCGTTGCAAGCGTAACTCCGCGTCCGTTGAATTATAGGCCCGCACAATGCGCCTGTGCACACGCGCGCCGAGCAAAGGATGCGCTTCGTAGGCGGACACTGGCGCGTGTGCGTTACACGATCGATCGAACGTATCCTGTGCAGACAGAAGCGCAGTGGTAGCAAGCGTTCGACTAGGTTCTCGCATCGACCTACACCCTTTGTGGGATCCGTTATTATCAGCGTCGGCGATAATCACAATATTAATTGATTCGATAGTACGCGCCTAATGCAATTACCACGAACGATCGGCGCATTGCCCATTCTAACGATCCGTTTTCCCAACTGACGAAGGGCCGAAAGTCACTGTGGCACGAAAAACGGATCAACGAGCCGAAATTGTCACCCGTTCGTTTTCCAACAATTTCCACCTACCGGTTTCCAGATTATTAACCGTTTCGAAAAATCGTCCGATACACACTCGAGCGTGTAAACGTCCGAGTACGCTCGATGAAACGATAATAGCTGCGCAACGGTAGTTAACAGTTTGATTGTCACTCTGTGTTTCCATGGACTGCCTGTGGCGCCACATTTTTCATTTTTTTGTGTTTTTTCTTTTTTGGTAATATGCGATCTTTGAAGTGCTGTTAATTGTAGTTGGTATAATCATTTTTTTAATGATTTTTCTGGAGGTTATCGAGGATCATCGTGGCACCACAGGAAAAACAGTGGCTGGTCACATATGACCAGCATGGTACTGAAAGTGTTAACTGATAATAGCAAGTAATTTTTTATATTTTATAATCTTTGTATTCCATTAACACTTTGACTGCCACGCTGAATTTCCGTGGATTGCCCGTGGCACAACAATGTGCATTTTTTTATTAATACATAATCTTTCAATTGCTGTAAATTGCGATTGTGTAATAACTTTTTCAATGATTTTTCCACATTTTTTTCATGATGATGCCACATTAAAAACCATAGCTGGTCCCATATGACCATCATGGCAATGAAAGTGTTAACCACGATCCGCGAAACAACAAAATCAACAAAAGTATTACGAAACACATTTAAAAGGAAAAAAAAAGGAAAACCAACGAATACTAACGACGAGACGTATTTTTAAGCGGCGCCAACGAAATCCCAGGAGAGCGCCCGTCTGCGCGTGTAAGCCACTAAATCGGCCATCGATACCAAATATATCGGTCGAGCGCGTATTGTGGCGCATTGGATGCGCCGATCGAGCATCGCGCGACACACGGAGAGGCGAATCGTCCGATTGGACCCGTGACATATCACGATCCGTATTGCACGTAGTAAGCACCGCCAGCTGGAGTTGAGAAGAGGGTCCCTTGGTCCGTGTCATAGAGTCCTCTGAATTTATGCACCTCACGAGAAGCCGCCTATTAAATGGCGGTGGTGGCGTCGTCGTAACGAGTTTCGTACTTTATACGCGGCCGGGCTTAATTTACAGTTACAGTCGCACCGGACACTACGGATTATTACGAGTTACGTGCGCGCGCAGACGATTCGCGGTGTGTCGTAATAGGCCGTATGCAACGATTACCGTTAAATCGCCGCTTGTTAATTCCTTCGAGCTTTTTCTCGTTCGGGACAATCGTGCCACTCGATGCGGCACGAATTTACAGGACAACGAATCTTTTTAGCACAGGAGAACCTTCCTTCATGCGTTCGAAATTTCGCGCGAAAGAGTTAGTTATCTAGAAAAATGTTTATGGTGTGATTAATAATTACACAGGTTAATAAAAAGCATTTTTTTTAATGTCCTGGAAATTAAACTTGTTCTTTACTAAATCGAGGATGCTGATTCCAATAATCGAAGCTGTTTGATTGAATTGGTTCGAGTTTTCAAGATATTCTTAATTTTGTTTCTCACTGGTAAGTAACGTGTAATAACGTCATTTTTCCGTTTAATATTAATTGCTTTGCTTTTGTTGATTCAGTTATGCGTTACGAAAAATTTATTCATCCACATAACAACTTGGTTAGGTATTAGGGTTAAAATCATATTTAAGAACTGTCGACGAGGACTAGATAACTAGCCATTTAATACCCGTATCACGAATGCGCAAGTGAAAGTGCAGCACTAATTTAGGATGTGAAACCCAAGTACACCGAATTGTCGTTATGTGAGCAAGTATGTTATTCGTAACATATAACTCAATGATAAAAAACAAAGCAATGAATATTAAACAAAAAAATAATGTTGTTACTCGTTACTTACCAGTAAAACGCAGAACTGGGGATATCTCGAAAACTCGAGCCAATTCGAACAAATGGATGCAATTTTTGAAATCAGCATCCTCGATTTAGTAAACAACAAGTCTCGTATCCAGGGCAACGAAACCACTGTTGACCAGTGTTACCTAAGTTTAGAACGAAGTTTATCGCGCGTTGCTTTTATTTCCGTGGAATTTCATCGAGCAGGAAGATGTTTTTTTATACGCGAGAGTGCTATCGCGAAGGCAATCGATGTAAATGGAGAATATCTTGATGTAACGACGGAATACCTTTCGATTCGCGCGTCAAATAATTCAAAGTTGTCATGGAGCATCGATACAACTGTCTCGTGATCCTCGTCGTGAAGGGGTACCAAGCGCGAGCCCAACGTCTCATTTATAAATTTACAATGCAAAGGGAGAAAGCGCATAAATTAAGATACCCCGGGACTTTTCGTTTCTAAAGTCAACGCGGCCGCCGCGTCGCTGAGAGGATTCGCGCCAGAGAAAGTATTAATAAATCCTCGAGGGATCGATGCGATAATAATCAGACTTCTATTTTAAATCACGTCGTTTATTCCAGCTATCACTGGAAATTCGACCCACGATCGTTCCGCCCCTTCGCTTCTTCCTCGATAATCACGAACATTTTGAAATCAACACAATGCTTCTTTTTCGACAAGCGTAACAAATACGATAATCGTTTGCGTACGATTGATAGAAAAGTTGACGAAACAGTAAGCAGAAATTTTACTGTTTTTACAACAATAAGCTCATCACCATGAACAATTTTTACTACGACTTCGCGATTAAGAAAAAAGAAAAGAGAAAAGGAAAAAATCAGATCGTAGAAGATTATGAAGATGGAGTACTTCGAGAAAATTTTGAGAATACTTTAGAACAATTTCTTTAAAAAATGAAATACTAATTTTGAATCATTTTTTAAAATGATCCGTAATTTTGCAAAAATAATTTCCTTTGTAAAACACTGTATTCTCTCAACCGAATGCACGAGTACCTACATATTCTAACAAACAAATGACTTCACCGCTCGGTAGATAAATTCGATTAGTGGCAAGAATTCTTGCACGGAAGAGTCTCGTAGCAATTTCAAAGCCAAATAAAATGATGTATCAAACGAGCCCATCCTGCCGGTGAAATCCGTTGATCCTGCTGCTCCGTCGACTGGATCTGCATCACCGTTAGGAACTGCTGGCCCCTCGAGTGGATTTCTTGAAGGACCGGTGCCGCTGGTGGCCTCCATTGTCCAACGGCCATGCCACCGACGCGGTAGGCAAATAAATTTCGCTCCGCTATTCATTTCGATTCTAACGCGCGGTGGATTCTTGTCCTGAACGTGCTAAACCAGTCTTCTCGAGATTTCGAATCGGAAGCGAAAGCACGACGACGAGGAAGATCTCTCGACGACGTCTAATCTCACCTCGAAATCTTTTCTTCACGGTCATTTTTTCGTCCCACGCTTGACACTCTTGAAAAAAATCACTCGGATTACTCACTGTTTTGGGATTCAGATCTACGATCGACAGGCGTTCGACTTATTATGATTAGTAAATGCAACCTCAGATGACGAGAAGCATTAACACTTTGACTTTCCATGAATTGCCCGTGGCATCACACTTTGCATTTTTTTTTTTGTATTTTTTCTTTTGTTAGTGTGTGATCTTTTAACCCTTTGACTGCGGCGAATCCGCTCGGTATACAATCCGCTTCCACATTACTAAATCGCTCGGTATACAATACGCTTCTCGTGCAGATTTATTCTTATAATTTTTATTTAACCACGTGTGTCTTGATAATCGCTTAATGTTGGGCAATTTAAACATTCTGCTTCTTTTTAGAAAGCTTCGTTTCCGATCTCTCAGTCAGAGCTTGAGGATTTATTTTTGAAATCCTAATATTATTTTATGAGGTGCAATATTACTAGTGATACCTCATGTGCGGGGTGCACTCGAGTATCAAAACAAGAAGACTCGGACAATAAACAGTTGAAATGTAACTACGAGAGGGTGCAGTCGTATTAAGTTCGGATACTCGTGCTTATTTATTTTGTTTTTATGCTTGTGATATGATTACTGTCAGTTTGCTTTCGTCAGTTGAGATTCTCCTTACGATTTACTCTTGAAGTATTCAGAATTATTTTATTGACATACAATGTTACTTGTGATATTTTATTTCTGCTGTACATCCGAGTATCAAAAGAAGAAGAGAAAAATTTGTAAAATAAACAGTTCCAATATAAGTGGAAGTGTACAGTAACCATGTTAAGTTTCGACACTCGTGCTTTCGTCTATAATTTACTCCTTACATTAACAATCAAATTAACAACAAATAACGAGAATAATTTTCCATTTTCTGTTACAATTTATCTCTGTGAAGCAAGGCAAGAAAAAAACAGAAGAAGGCACTGCAGAGCAAGAAAGAAATATAACTCTCTTAAATCCGTGAAATCAAAATTAAAGTGTGAGTCTCGGCTTTTCTAACAATATTAATACAATCTCAACGGAGCCTCATGACACAGAGAATAATCTCACGCGATATCGCCTCTCACGAAATAATTTTCAGGATTCTCCCGGAAGTCTCTCGACGTCACGTGATCCCTCACGATTCCAAGCCCCCATCTCTGCGTCCATTATAATTGGACGGTGGATTCGATGAAAATCAAACGTTAACCAACGCTCTTGAAGCGTGATTTACGAGAATCGAATGCAATTGGACCCAAATTCAATCTCCGATCTTCCCACAGACCAATCGTTTTTCCGATATCTAATACCTCCCACTTATTTCGCTCAACTACACTGAGAGAAAAGTATATGATATATCCAACTATAAATGGCATAGTAACAAAATTATAGTTGGAAATATCATATTTATGGTAAATGTTACCATAATGTTGGTAATAATTACGATAGATGGATAGTATAACCAACTATATTATGTTTTTATCCAAAATTATGGTTATTTCAACTAAAAATATAGTATGGTTGGAAATATATAACGGTGAGAGAAGTATCTATTTTATATAGTTAATATTACCAGAATATTTCATACATAGTGATAGAACTATATTCACATTTCACATTTTACTATACATATGATAACGAGAACAAAGGTAATAGTTAATAATACAACCATTTATATAAATCGTTCATTCGACTATATTTCGTATGGTTAAGTGAACTATAAAAATATGTAACTATAAAATATAGTGAGATTATAGTAAACTCAACCATTTTTTTCTCACAGTGTGAGTTTTGCCACTATAATCTAACTGTTTTCCACCTCTCGGAGTACATAGTCTGTGAGGAACAGTTGGTCGCAGTTCGTGCTATTGTATTTCGAGATGTGCAAGATCGGTCGTGTTGCCTGGTCTAATACCTGCGATCAATCTGGAACAATAACTGCGAACGAAACGATCACGATCCACGTGACGATCTTACACGTGGAACAAGAGTGGCTCGCGTGAAAGTGATTGCGAGTTCGCAAACGGCATGTGGCAGGAGAGACGGGTTCAGATTTCTCCTTGAGAGCTTTTTACGACGTGAAAGATGTCTCTCGACTGACAACTAAGTGCGTGAGTCATCGTTCACACCTACGCTGGAGGCTACTAATGAGCGGATTTATTTCGAGGGTATTTTCGCAGTGTCGTAAAGCTTAGGTTTAATTCGCACTCTGGAATAATCGCACGAGAGAATGTCCTCGTAATTTTAATCGAACGTGTTCGTACTAACGGAATTTTAATGTTGACACACTTAATTTAAATCTGATAGGTTTAAGTAGATAGATCGGATGACTTGTGAATTCATTTTATTTCTTTGGTTTGTTATAGAGGACGTTGATGTTAACACTTCAATGGTAAAAAATAATTTTTTATTCAAGGTATATTTAGACTGGTTCAGGCTGTTAAGAATTTTCTCCACTTAAGTGCCAATGAATTTTAGCACGCTCTGTATTTAGAGAAACTATCTTTGGCCAATAAAATGCTTCTTTTTTGTATCCTCCCACAATCAGAAGAACGAATTAAATGATTTCTCATTAATTCGACATTTTACTTGTATGTACTTTATGCGTGTGTTTTGCACACAATTTTCGATCCCCATTTTCTGCTCGCGTCTTAGCTTCTCTCGTCGAATCTACCAACCTCGGCCGATGCTCCTAAAGGGTTAAAGGGTCTTTTACGAGAGTGTCGAGGGCCCGTTAAAAAAAACCTGTAGTCGTGAGGTCCGTGACTAGCGCCTCGGTTCACGGTCCATCAAGCTTCGAGAGACCTGACGACGACAAGAGGTCTCCGATCAGAAAGATCTCGTGGTCCTCGCTTCGTCGAGATAATAGCAGCCTGACGAGAAGATCATCGAACGATTACCTTTCTCATTAAAAATCGGGGTCTTACGAAACGAGGCTGCGCCGGCATGACGTCGCGTGCTGATTCGTGAATCATCGTCACAGGCACCGTGGTGGTGCATCACGGTCGTGATGTCGTGAAAGTCAATCCTGCATGACGTCACTTGTAGACCGTTCTCATCCCGATTAAACTGTCCCCATGGTAAATTGACGAAGATCGATGGCTCTGTAATGCAGATGACACCGATGTCTCATTTACAGTTCCACGTAAAGCGTCTTTTAAAGTTTTACTTCCTGTCGGCAGTCAAACCTTTCGCGAGCGAATTTTTTGAATAACGGTATTTATAATTATTGTGTACAATAAGATCAGTTTGCTTTAATGAAATTAAACAATATATTTAAAAAATTAGATCATCGGTATTCAAGATTTTCAAAGTAGTAAACTAATTAGAAATTTGTTGAGAAATATTTTATAACTCAAATATATGACTTACTTTAGTAAAATAAGTGGTTCTTATAATTTAGAAAGAGTTGAAAAGTAGAAATAAATGCGAAACAAAAATGCACAGTGATAGGACAGTAATAAGAAATGAAATTTGTGAATGTCAAGTTTTCCGCCTAATAACAAAGTGTTGGCATGGTCGATAAAACAGTTTTTTTTTTTTTATACATGGTTAGTTTCTTGAGACATAATTTTTTTCCAAAAGTAACACAAATATTATTAGATGATTTAGGACCTTTATTTAAAATACTTTAAGCATGGAAAATATGCGAAACAATACACGTCAATACAATTTTTTTATATTCTTGATCATGAACAATACCATTCGATAGAAAAACTAAAAATTAAAACTCAAAAAAAAGTTCCGCAGCTAACTGGTTAAAATTGGAAATTGAAGTTCTTAACTGGTGTACTTTACAATGTACACCAGATCTAAAGAGGTTAAAGATCGATTCCACGTGCTCGTGAAACAGCACTAATGTTGATAGTGAATTGTAATGCAAAGAGCAAGTTCTATTGACGAACTCGATAATTAATACGCTCGTAAGATTTTTTAAAAAATTCTAATCAACCGTGGAGCGTAGCTGTGGTTCCTTCTTGAGAATCTTTTCACTTCTGGATTCAAATGCAGAATGAGGAGAGCCTGGCGAAGACGCACTGCACATTCGTTAGTCGTAATTATTCACAGGTAATCCTGATTAACGATACGATGAATATGCATTTCCAAGGAAACCGCTTGGTATTTCTCTTATTCCCACGTAGCGCGCACATCTAAATCACTCTACGGTTAATTCCGATATTTAAACAGGAAACGACGCCGTTCTCTTTGGCAATCCTACGAAGCGTGAATGAGTTGAAATTAATTATGCAAATTCTTGCGAATAAAGTTGTACGCGCCGAAGGACAGCGCGAACTAATGAACCTTAACTTCATTCACCGATGTTGATGTCACATTTGCGATAGCAAGTCGTCGTGAAAGAGTCTTTGTTAAAATCTCATTAAAATAATTTATTATAATGAAATGGCTCTGGTACGTAAGTGGATTCGAGGTTGCGCGCATCTCGAGCTTTTCATGCAAAATTCTCGTAGGTGCATTTCGTAAATTAATAAAGAGTAGAAAGAATATCAAAGTGTAAATACTCACTGACGTCTTAAGAATATGCAGAGTAGGTATTATGTTTAGAACCTATGAAATTTTAAAAATAACATTATTAAATAGGAATCTACCCTAATACAATAAAAACAAAATGGAAAAAGTTATTTTTCCAAATTTCAAAAATAATGTAAATATATCAACAATTAAATAACGCAGACGGTAAATTAAAAATGCTTGCAAATACAGTTTTGATGCAAAAGACGACGATTCTAAAACTCTCCTGTAAGTACTACAGAATTTGTTACCATTATAAAATAACAATCAGAAATTCACAATTATAAATTTGAATTTTCTGATCTGCACAGGCATCAAAATTTTCCACGCGACAAAGCGATTCACACAACTTGTCCGTCTCTCTCTCTGTCTCTCTTTTTACTTCCATCACGAAGATCGTGATTCATGAATGATCGAGGGATCCTCGGAATCCCGACGGCATCAAGAAAGTAAATTCTCCGTGACTTAACCGACGCGCCACTCGTCCTCCTTCTCTCCTCTCTCGATTTCACCGCAAACGTTTCTGATGGAGATGACGCCATTTCTCATTACGGTCGTTCACGTCGTCGTAATAATTACGCTATCCTCCCTCTCGCGTGTCGCTCGTTCTCGTGTCTCTGTCGACTGGCATCTTCGCGATTCGCCGCCACCCTGGATTGTCAATAATAATAATTCTAGGCAGAGGGTGAGACCGCGTGGGCCAGATGCCAACGTGAAACGAAGAACGCCAACGGCTCGTGGCGTCCCCATTGCTCTGGACGACGATCTAATTGGTCCAGCAATTATTGCTGCGACTGTTACGAAGCAGCAACGTTTTCGGAGTTCCAACGCGCACGCGTGAGCTCAGTCGGCTCTCGTTCCTTGACATAATTAAAACAATTTATCAATCGCGCTCTCCACGGCCTCTCGGCTGGAATCGGTGGTTTAGTTCACGGCATTTCAGTCTGACCATTCCCTTCGTTCGACAATTTTTTGCTCTACGAGCCTAAAGTTTAATAGAGCAGTAAATTGAAGTGGCGCTTGGGGACGTAACTGATTGTAGGTCCGTAGAACAGGGTGCTTGTGATTATCGGAGCATTTTTCTTTTAGTGGGCTGGAATTTGGAGAATATTTCATCTTTTTTCTTTGCTTTCGTTCGAGAATTTTTTTGCTGTACGAGGGTAAAGTTTAATGGCTAGTGCAAGCGTGGGTAGACTCGTAAAACAGTGCACCTATGATTATCTATTATTACCTATTATGTGCACCTATTATTACCTATTTGTTCGTTTCGTTGAACGAAATCTAGGGAATAATTAATTCTGGATTCGTTGCCTTCATTCCAGAATCTTTTGATATTGGAGCATAGTTTTATAGCTAACGCAAATGACTGCAGACTCGTTAAACATTGCAACTATAATCATACGTCTTTTTTTCTTTTCATCGAACAAAATTCAGGTGACATTTAATTTCATTTGATAGAACAGTAAATTGAAGTAACAGACTGTAGGTGCGTAAAACAGTGCGCTTATGATTATCATATTACAATGAGAAACAAATAAAAAAGGAAATTGTGTTCCTGAGGAGGATCTTCAAAAAAAGTGTGCCTCAATGAGTTAACTAGTACGAACGAGCACAAATCTTTCCAAGTTCCCTATACAATTCCACTTCCAAGCTCTCACAATTTCACAAACACCGAAAGTGCATCTCCAAAGATACTGTATTAATTCCATAACCGATTGGAAAAGTTCGTTTCTGCCAGTACTGTTCGGACAAGCGAGCAGTAGCTAACGAAGAATCGGACCGTGGGTCCGGAGATTGGATCTCTCGAAAGTTTCCTCGGGCAACAATCGGATTCTCTACGCGAGCAAGTATCGATAGTACGTGCCCATTGGACTCGCGCTCGCATTGTGTCGCGGACACGAGCCCAATGTGTGCCGCACGGAGACCGACGCGAAACCGTAGACACGTTAACTACGAGGTAACTTCGAAATTCTCGGCAACTCCCTGCGGACGGAACGCGCGAGCCATTCACGACGGTCGTTGCACCACGAGGACTCTGCAATTCCTCGGTGCCGAGGTTTCGAGCGGTGAGAGGACGAGGAGGTGGAGGAAGGCTCGCACGTGCGCGCCTCTCCTGGCATCGTAGAAATTGCATCGTCTTGCAACTACACGATGCAACCCGTGACACACACGTGAACTCGTTTCGCGCGGAACCGCAGAAACACGCGCCGCTTTGGAGTCCAGGTACTAGGGCGCACACGTGTTTCCTACGAGCGAGCCACGAGTGCAGGATGGGGCCGGAGAGAGCGCGTTAGTCTCAAATGGAATCCTAATTGACATATGAATTGGCGAGTGCCAGGTAGAAATAATGAAGTCATTGTTGCGCACCGTGAGAATTTATGCGCGTGGGCAAAATGATTTTACACGATCGTCAAATCCGTCTGCATCTATGTCCGTTTCGATACTTTCGAAGGATTAATCCTTTCGTTGCGGTACGCGGTGTTTTGCCGCTCGTGGACAAGCTTCGGAACAAGAGTATAGAATTTATCGTGAGGTGTTGGTGGTATGATTTATTGTTTCGATTGTTTGATTTTATTGGTGTTCCGCCACGCGGTGGGTAAAGTTGATATAGAAGGAGGTGTTTTTAGATTTGCCGTGGCTATGTATTTTGCGGAGGATTATAGTCAAGTTTAATATATAATTTTGAGGACAATTAACAGGTCGTGTATTGTGTTAGCACGAGAAGATTTGTTGGTTCCTTGGTCGTGTTATATAAAATTAGTAAGCATAGAATAAATTTTCTTTAGTTCTCTGCTAGCTAGATTTTAATTAACAGCTTTATTCACCTTTAACAAATAAATTCGTGAACAATTAACGTGCGATGTATTGTTCCACCATGAGCTTTGTTAGTTCCTTGGTCGTGTTACATAAAATTGGTAAATGTAGAATGAATTTTCCTTAGTTTTCTGCGAGCTAGATTTTGTATGACCGCTTTATTCACCTTTAATAAATAAATTCATGGACAATTATCACGTGGTGAACTATCCTACCACGAGCTTTGTTTGTTCCTTGATCACGTTACATAAAATTAGTAAGCATAGAATAAATTTTCTTTAGTCCTCTGCCAGCTAGATTTTGATTAACAGCTTTACTGACTTTTAATAAATAAATTTCGTGAACAATTAACACGTCATGTATTATCCTACCACGAGCTTTGTTAGTTCTTTGATCGCGTTAGATAAAATTACTAAGTATAGAATGAATTTTTATTAATTATTTTACCAGCTAGATTTTACCAAACTCTACTTACTCTTATCAAATAAATTCACGAACAAAGTGCACGGTGAGCGACGAACTATCTCGCGCGCGATACTTCGCGTCATTGCTCTTCTATCCGATGCGAACGGAAGAGGGTACGATAAAAATGTAACAGGATATCGAAGTGGCACTACGAAAACGATGAATCGTACCCAAGGACAGAAGCCAGCCACGGTGAACGTTTCGTGCGGATTGCGTTCGTGTTTATAACGGCGTTTATTGTTTATTGTGCCGTCACGGGACATCAGCGGAATTGTTACGAGGAACGGCGAAGTGAAATGCAGAAACGAGACCGGAGATAAGACGGCGAGAACCGGTGGTAGCAAAGGAGAGAAGCAGACCTCGAAGAGTAAAGCGGAAAATGCGGCTCGGAAAGGTACGCAGTGAGGTTGGGAGAATGCGAGAGGAGAAGCCTGGAGAAACTTTCGTATTATAAACACGAGATATTTGCGAACGATGTCACGAGCAGATAGTAGTAGAGAAGAGAGAAGAGAGACAGAGAAAGAGAAAGAGAGAGAGAAATGCCTGTGCCCGGAGGCAACAATGAGCTCGCAGACGTTGCAAGGATATTCGAGCGTGTCAGAGGCAGAGTTTATCAGAAACGATAATACGAGACTCTGCATGGAGAATTGATAATTCGAGCATATGTAATCGTAGAAGCGTGGAAACTCTCAATAATACGCTTACGTCCTTCCTTGCTTAACACTATTTCTACCACAACTATCAAATGACTGTTTTTCAAATTTCGATTAGAATTTCCTGTATGCAACGAAATTGCATCGCCTTTAAATTTCACGACTTTTCCTAAACTACACGTATAATACATTTTTCAATATTTTAGGAAAACTACCTGCAAGAAATTTTAATCGAAGTTTTATTTTCCGATTTTCCTTTCATTTGACCGATCGTGGTAAGAATAGTGTTAAATCAATGTGATTTCGAGGGAAATTTCAATCGCCAAGAAAATTCCAATAATTTAATAAGTCACTCCCTTTACGGTCGTGCCTAAAAACACAAATGTAACTCGTTTCTGCTGGAGACATTAAAATATAAAAAAAGCAATCTTTCTTTTGGAGTTTCTTAAATCTCACGTACACAAAATTACGAGCTCTTTGTTTTACCTACTTTAAATAACCGAATCACACACTTAATTTCCTCGTAACGAATAATTCCACAATCTTAAGGTCAACTTTCGTTCTCACCTAAATTCTCTACAACCCTTAACACCGTGATGACGCCTCTCGACCAAGACATCTCTCGCCACGAACGTAAAATCTTTCCTCTCTGCTCTCAGAAAGCGCGGCGGAGGCCCCCGTCAGCGTGTCAGAGCGAGGTACAAGGAAATTCGTTTAAGTCTTGGCTACGGATAATTACCGAGTTAGGCAGAATTACGTCATAGTCCTTACGTCAACTTTCCTCGCACGACGAGGTCGCGCGCCGAGCAAGCTTTCAGAAGCTTTACAGTCATTGGGCGCAGATAAACTCTGGTAATTAATCCTCCGCCGCGACGTCTTCTCCGGTGAGAATGTATCCCGATTCTTAAGTGCATTCCACAAAGTCGAAAAATGAGATAACCTCATGGCGTTTAAATTGAACGAGCTACCGAACGAAGAAGATTCTCCAGCAGGAGATCATCTAATGGGGTTTTCCTTTCAAGCGGTTGCGTGTCGTAAGCCGAGAGGAGGCGTCTCTCCTCTTCCTCCCGCGCGCAGAGATCCTCCGAGTTGAATTGAACGAGTAATTAGACGACGAGTAATTACCTTCAATTTCCTCCTCGTACTTTTCTTACCACTGGAACGATGCAACGGCATCCAGAGTCGCATAGGCAATTAAGTGTAATAAATGGATAGTAAAGGTGATCGTTTCCTTCGCTTGTTTATTGTTTCTCGAATGTGTTCGCGTAACAGGACACGAAGAATTTTTCGTCGATCAAATTGGGACGCAGCTGGCCACTGTGCAATTCTTTCTCATTTTCTTTATTTCGTTAACCCTTTGACCGCTAAAAGCGTATATATACGCCTTCACAAGTGCATCAATATATTCGAAAGGCGTATATGTACGCCCTCACAAATCCATCAATATACACGAAAGGCGTAAATATACGCCCTCTGTATTTTTAATTTATTTGCCATTATTATTTTTTAAACCCGAAGAATGGTATCAAATTTCCGGGTACTGTTTGGTATCAGTCCAGTCGCAGCAAGTGACATGCGAAAATCGCGCCGTCCATATTGATGGATTCGTCCTGAAGCGCGCCGCAGTCAACAGGTTAATAAGACACTTTTGCTATGACAATATTTATTTTACAATTAACCCTTTGACTGCAGCGCGCTCTCGGATGAATCCATCAATATGGACGGCGCATTTTTCGCATGGCAGTCGCTACGACTGGTTGTCCACTGGTAGTGACCAGAATTCAGCTATTTGACAACACAATGTTAACAAAATACTGTGCATAATGAATTCTCTGCCAAAAAATCAAAGTCTTACGACTATCTGGATCCGAGAAACAGCACCACAAGCTATTGACGTCCTTCGATCGATTTCCTTAACATTTAGAATTTCTATCTAAGGAACCAGAAGATGCATAAAGATACATATCATTGTGTTCAAAAACACGAAATCTTTCGATTGGCACAAGTTCCTTCCAAAATTTGTCTGTAAATTCTCATAATATAATTGCCAATGGACACTTAGCGTAAGAATATTAGCCATTCCTTATGCCTCTTTTACACTTACATTTTAACGTCCCCGGATCGTCATCTCTCATAATGTTGAAAGTTCACGATCTTCGTTGCATTCACCTTGGAAAGAACCCAAGAAAGCTTCTCACAGATGACGCTTGTAGGCTGTTAGCCAAGGTAGTCCAATTAATTTATCAGATTTTCTCTCCTCGCTCTCTTTAATTCTTTAATCAACGGAAACGTGGGAGAAGGCGCGCGCACTGAGAATCGGACTCGGTTCAGTAACCGACACGTTCCTTCTGGCTTATCTCGAAACGAACGTCCTTATCGCGCGCGCGATGCGAGGCCGACAATGGCGAGCGCATCCTCCCGCGCGAAAGTGCATCTGCGAGAGAGATCAGAACAATGGAGCTTCCGGTGTGCGTTTCTCGTGCGCCAGACGAGTTTCCTAGTGGCACGTTGGTGTCCCGCTGCGGCTGACGCTCCCTGCCTTTAATTCTACACCTTTCAAGGTAATAAACGTGACATTGAGGAAAACCGCGATTCCGCGTTTACGTTTGTTAATGATATAACAAGGCGTTCCTGGTAATTGGACTAGAATTTAATCTAATTTAATTTATTTAGCATCCAACGATAGTGCAATTGATTTTATAAAATGTTGAGAAAGTACAGGAAATTTTTCGATTGGCACAAGTTTCGTTCCAAAATTTGTCTATAAATTCTCATAATATAATTCCCAATAGACACTTGGCATTTCTTACGCCTCTTTTACACTTACATTTTGACGTCTTCAGATCGTCATCGCTCATAATCTTGAAAGTTCACGATCTTCGTTGCATGCACCTTGGAAAGAGCCCAAGAAAGCTTCTCACAGGTGACGCTTGTAGGCTGTTAGCCAGGGAGTCCAATTAATTTGTCAGACACAGGTCAACGAAAAAAGCATTGTTTTCTGTTTCCGTGGAAACAAGAGTTGTTCTTTACTAAATCCAGGATGCTGATACCAAAAATCGAAGCCGTTTGTTTTGAATTGATTCTCGTTTTCAAGATATCCTCAATTTTGTTTTTCACTGGTAAGTAACGCGTAACATCGTCATTTTTTTGTTTAATATTCATTGCTTTGGTTTTTATGAGTGAGTTATATGGTTAGGGTTAGGGTTAAGGTTCCATTATTACGAGTTATTCGTAATTAATGATAATGCTTACCAGTAAACAGGATAGTACATTATTCGCAGAAAGAAATCTGTAGATATCGTTTCGATAGCTTTTAAACTCTCTACTTTAAGCGGTCTGGTAATAAGTGATATATCATAAATGTTTTAACGAATGCGGAAACACGACGTTAATGAATTTTACCACCGGCCAATAATTCCGGTTTATAATCGACAGCTAGTGATACGAGAATGAAACTAAAGTATACTTTCCCTTCCTTCCGTTAGAAAGTCCTGTTACCAGCTAATAAAGAGAACTATGCACACTTGCACTTTTGCCCGTAAAATGTTTGATCAAACAATTCCATTTCTTCCAGACGTGTGCGCACGATTACGATATTTAAAATGTGAAAATAACATATACGAGAACAGAATAAATTACACTTACACTAACAGCTAGTAACAATAATAATCTAGAACTCTAGAAATGTATTTGCGAACATTATTAGTAAAATTCGTCGAGAGAATTCCAATCTGGTAATCTTCGGATACTCCTTTTAATTAAAATTCATCAGAGCTTCCTTTATTCGATGTGACCAGGTTGAGTGGTGTATTATGGATGGATTTTTATGAAATCTATATTAAAATTCCTTTTATCAATCGAAATGATCAGTCTGCTCGGTCTCGTAACAACGATGCGGTGCGTCACGTCGAAGCATCGCAGGATGCGGGCGCATTGTGAAAGAGGAACCCGTGCCAACCATCGAGTCCCTCCTTCCCTCTTTCACCATCCATCCTTCGTTCCATTGGTCCTCTGCACACCTCTTGCATATTGTATTTTCGCGGAACCCATGCGACGCGTGTTTGCGCAACGCTCGAGCGAGGACGAAACAACAAGGGAATAAACAAAATCGTGATACGACGATGCTTTTCGTATCACTCCAAACACGGAGGAACATAAAAAAAGTTTCGAGTTACTTCAAATGCAGTACTGTTAATTCTGTCCTTTCGTAAACGGATCATATGCATCTGCTTTCCGAATAGTGCGATACGCCCTGACAAATGTGCTTATTTGTCGGCAAATAATAGAATAGAAACGATAAGGGAATACACGAAATCGTGATACGACGATGCTTTTTGTATCACTTCGAACACGGAGGAACATAAAAAAAGATTTAAGTTACTTCTAATGCAGTATTGTTAATTCTGACGTTTCGTAAACGAGACATAAATGTCTGCTTTCTGGATAGTTCGATACACCGTGACAAATACGCTTATTTTTCCTTAAACAATTGAATAGAAGAATCGTGGGACAAGTTTACAAGAGTTTCTTCGTGAATATCACACTTGGTGAGAAAATTTTAATTTTTTCATCGACAACAAACAATCCTCATTGAGCTGTACACAATTCTCAAATCACGAAGAAGAAACACCTCTTGTTCCATCAAAAGATTCCTATTGACGTCACCGACAATATCTTCTCGACACTCATTTGAATTTATTCATCGACAACAATTCTTAATGAGCTATACACAATTCTCAAATTACAAATGAGAACCTTTCTGTCTCATCAAAAAATTACTATTGACATCACCTGGCTTTTTCGCGCTGATCTTAATTTATTCGTCGAGAACTAACAATCGTGAGCTGTATACAATTCTAAAATCACAAAAAAGAAATACCTCCTCCTCCACCAAAAAACTGATATCTCCAAAAGAGACTCTGTCTTCTCATCGCTCATTTGAATTTATCCATCGACAACTGCCAATCCTTATTATACTGTACACGAATCCCAAAGAACCAGTCACCTATTCCATCAAAATCTTACTATCGACATCCGCCAAAGGAGACCCTATCTTCTCATCGCTCATTTGAAATTATTCATCGACGACTAGAAACTAATTAATCAATACTCCCTCATCCTTTAACGCAACAAACCTCAACCCTCTCTTACCTCTACCTCTCTCTACAAAAAAACCAAATTCTACAATCTCACTCAACAGTCTGACAGCCGTCGAACGGAAAAAGAATACATCGTGTCACCGAGACACGGGATCATTGACACGGGGTCATTGCTCATCACGGGATACGCACTTTTCCCGTCGTCATTAACGCCAGGCTCGTCGTCAATGAACGTGGAATGTCGTCGAGGTCATCCTTCTATTCCAGTCACTACGCACGACCACAACCACTACCGATTTACGAATCGGTAAACCACAAGCTCCTCCGGCGCATAGGTAGCGATTAGTCATCGCCGAGGCTCATTAAAGGTCTCGGTGGTGGATGAATTAAGGCTGATGCTGCACGAGGAGATGATGAAAGGAAGGAGAGACGGAGAGAAGAAGTTGAAAGGAAGGAGAGACAGATAGAAGAAGATGAAAGGAAGGAGAGACAGAGAGAAGAAGAGAGACAGAGAGACAGATAGAAGAAGAGAAACGAGAGGCAAGAATTTTCTCGCGCGGATTAAAGTGGGTCGGGTACCCGAGCATCGGCTGATTAGCTTCACCGTGACACTCGCGTCTCCTTCTTTCTGCGAGTCCCTTGCGTCACTGGGTATCGAAGTCGACGACCCAGTTTTTCTCACCTCGAGGTCAAGCGACCCGCAGGAAAAAAAACAAATAAGAGAAACACGCGGGTGGGATGAAGTACCAAGCGTGCGCCAGGACGCGTTGGAACTTTCCTTTTTCGCGCCAGGTGAGAAGGTGTGCTCTCCCACGCGGTTTGCTTTTTGGCGCCGATAAACGGTGGATCGAACACTTTGTTTATAATGAAAGTCGATGTTGCCTTCGTTTGTGAGAGCAACGTAGAGGAAGAGATTGGTGGAGTCTAGAAAGTTTCTACGTTCGAGCGTGAATTCTTTGATCGAAGGTACACTCTGGAATGTTGATTACTAATTACGGGTTGCTTTAACGAGGACGTGATGCGGGTGAGAGTTAAAAATGCACAGGTGAAAGAATTGATATTTGTTATTGTGGAGAATTTTCCGAGAAGATAATTGTTCTCTGATAGAAAACAGGAATTGCTAATTATTTCCAATGAGCGACAGAATTTTCTTTTTCAATGTGCACACTTGTGATTAAAACTTTCTCCCATTCAAGCTGCTATCGGCATAAATGAAACTCGTAATTATACACTATGTGGCTAGATAATTAAACTTTAACCTTTTCACTCCGGTGCATGTTTAGAGCAAATCATTAATACAAACGGAGTGATATTCACATGTTAGTTGCTGTAACTGATTCTCCACTGACCAAAACAGTACACGAAGAATTGATACGATTCTTAGGGTTTAAAAAAATAATAATCTCAAATAAGTTGAATCAATTGGTAGAATAGGAAAGGTAAACATCTACAGGGGACGTATATTTACGCCTTTCGTATGTATCGATGGATTTGTGAGGGCGTATATATACGCCGTCAGTAGTGAAAGGGTTAAATACTAATCGACACACTTACTACATATTTCAACTACTCGACCCGTTTGTCGTATAAATTTCCACGCTGCTACGAGGAGGAACATCTTTTTCGAAGGGAAGTCCGCTACCGTTCGGTTATGTCAGCTCGCGAGAGCAACAGTCTGGAAATCCTCCAGGGTCCCGAACGACGGGGTTGGGCGCGAGAGAATGTTTTAATAAATGGGTCACGGTTATTTATAGGGAGGGTTACTACCTCACCACCCCCTGGAAGCCCGTGCGTGAACTCCTCCAGGCTGCTACCAGAAATCGATGAGGTTTCGTGCGCGCTCGCGCTAACGAGACTGTCTCCAGGACAGGAGAGAGAGAGAGAGAGGAAATAGAGAGATAGAGAGAGAGAGAGAGAGAGAGAGAGAGAGAGATATAGAGAAGGTACACTGTACCACGGGTCATGCTGGCCAAATAGGTAAAGCAAACGATGCCTAGTAAACGGAAAGAGAATCGCTCAAGGTGCTTTACGGTACACTTACGGAAATTTCGAAGAGATCCTTAAAACACGATGATCCGCAAATTGACACTAGTCATCCGCGAACCGCATTCTTTAAACAACAGATACTCGAGGATGATAGGAGCCCAGAGAGCATGGATAAGCGTTTTCGTTAGACCGGACATCGTAAACCGTCGGAGATAAAGCGGAATCGGCAAGCGAGGAAATATTTGTCCAACGTGGGCGACATCTGATAACAGAAAGCCGGGAGATGGAGATAAGGGTAGGTCGCTCTCCAAAACTAAGGGTATGGAAGCGAAATTATTTTCGTTCGAACGGTGAATACAACAATCTCTTTCCAATAGTAGTGCTACTATAATAAAGAGGATGCAAATACATAGCATAATTTACAAAATCCTCGTAATTCCTTTCCATTACGTCTCTGTCAAATCAAATAACCTACATTACCTATTCTCTATCCTAAAAACCCCTAAAAAAGCAACCACAAAAAATCATCGGGAATGCTCAAAGCTCTCGTTAATAAATAAATCCATCTCCTCTCCATCGAGACGAAACTTTCAAACGGTAGAAAAAGAACGACTGAAAAACGTCGTCGCTTGGAAATTTTATGCTGTCCGTAAATCCAAGCGGTTTGGAGCTTCAAAGCTAGGAACTAGCCTTGCAGATTCGACTGCGAAATGTGTTTCGTTGACGAATGTGGAAGGGCAGTGATAAATAGATAAGCGAACGAGCAAACGAACGAACGACATGGTGCTGCTGGTAGTTGGGGGTGGAAGGTTTCGCATAGGGGTTGGAATCGATTGAATCGTTCTTGGGTGCAGTGGCAGTACCAGCCGAACATCGAATCGGCATGTTCTTGACGCACTCCACTGCATTCGCTGGCTGACATTTAACAGAGCACGCGTTTCGCCAGATGCGCTCGCATGTCTCTCGATAAAACGGCCGACTGGGCGGCTTTATCTAATATCTCGTGCCCGCGTTATCCGCAAAAGCGCGCCTCTCGTTTCGCGATACGCGTTGTTTAGAAATGGGGAGATTTTTCGTGATCCTGGACAAAGAATCATTCTATCCGGTCGAAAATTTAACTTCCTTTCAGTTTTGTTGAGTATCGCCATGGAAAAGTAGTTGTTGAAGGGACTCAGCACTTGTAAATTTGGAAACATGACATAATTCTGGCAAATATTTGTAATCTCGAACAAAAGCTAATTATTTTACCTAGTTATAGTTCAATTTCCTTTCAGTTTTTTTGAGTATCGCCATGGAAGAGAAGTTGTTAAAGGGACTCAGCACTCGTACATTTAAGGACATGAGAAAATGTCGGTAAATTTTTTGTAATAGCACACGGCAATTATTCTCGCACCCACCTCGCCCAGAGACCCATGTCCCTGGACCCTCTTTAACAACCTCACCTCGGGTAGGGTTAGGGTTCAGAATTTTATGCCCCATAATTTTTGTCATTACACAAATTACAATAAAGTAAAAAATAACGTTGTTAAAAATTATTTCGTTATAAGCAAATTGCATTTTGTACAATTTGTCGATACCGTGTAAATGTATGAAAAAAAACATACTTTCCATCCATTGAAAGTTGTGCTCTATTTATTATAGTTTTCGAGATAGCACATTTCAGCTCAACTTTCGAGGAGTAGTTTTACCCCCTAAAACTGAAATCTGGCACGTATAAAAAAATACGTGTCCCTTAGATTTTCGTGCTTAATCACATATTTCAATTGCAAGCAAATCGGAGGGGGACACCTCGTAAGGTTTCCTTGTAAGTAAATTATTACCCAGGAGATCTACGTATTCCAGTAAATACATTCGGTATTTACAATATTTTTATCGCAAAAGGTCATTTCGTAACTCAACCAATACAACATTTCACTAGAATATTTTGCTATCCTCTATTTTACCACTAGGAAACTATTCTGAAACTTTCTCAAACCTAACTCAAAAAAAAAACCCCAGAAAACTTACAAAATATTGTACATTCGACAAAAAATTCGCAAAGAAAAATATAAAAGTGTAATGACTGAAAATTAACAAGAGAAAACGAACTTCTGCTTTCAGGTAACAATGAACGGGCCAGTGTACGCGTCGTCCTGCCCAGCCCTGCAGTCTAACCTCTCGCTTCACACCTCGTCGTATTACAGCGATTACAGCGGCACGACCGCGAGGAGACGATTGTCGTCGACAGGCGAGGCCGATACCTCAGCTACCTCCAGCTACGAGGGCAGCGATAGCTCCGAGAACAGCGATGAGTCACGACTCGAGCCAGTCAGCCAAATGGAGCGCGAGCAACTCGAGACATTCTTTCGTGGTCTCAAGTCCCAGGTAAATGCACCGTGAAATTTATGAGCTCGAAAGCGATTCACCTTCCACCCTTTTTCCTACAGTCGTCCTATCCTTGCCACGGCCACCACGGACGAGCGTTATTTCATTTCACGCACGCCACTTCCTCGTCGGTCACGTTAACTCGACGTCCGAGACCGAACGATCTAACAGGCCGCTTTGGAGTCATCCGATCGTACGATTCGGTCGAAATGTCCCACGGTGTACGCACCTGCTGCGCCCTCGAGAATGTATACCTTATCGGTTTGGAATAAATTAAAGGAATTGTTTATTAGTGGGTACTGATAAGTAGAGCGATAGGCCCTCGTGGAAAATTTCTACAAGAAGGTAAGAATGAGGAGTGGTAGTGATAAAGATAACTTGGTTGTTGTCATTTGTTGTAGAGTAGTTTAGTTCCTTTTATCTCTTCGTTTCTATTGTCGAGTTTGTGGAAGGTCTTCAAAAGGTTTTTTGTATTCGTTGCTTTTATTTAGAGTGAAATATTTATTCGGGAATGAAGGTTAATATTGTAGAGCTTTAACACTATTCCTACTACGACCGGTCAAATGACCGTTCTTAAAATTTCATTTAGAAATTTCATTCGTGATTGCAGCGCTTTTAAATTTCACGAGTTTTCCTAAAATATTGAGAAATGTATTGTACGTGTATTTTAGAAAAAGTTGTGAAATTTAAAGGCGATGCAATTACATTGTATATAGGAAATTCTAATGGAAATGTTAAAAATGGTCATTTGACCGATCGGTAGGAATAGTGTTAAGATGTGTACAGATATGGAATAGAACGTTGTAATGCAGCAGACTTGGGTTGTCAGTTTGGACCTACTCTGTAACGTTGAAACAACGTAACAGTTTAACTGCATTTTTTCATTTTTACTAAATAGTGCATATATCCTACAGTCGCAATGTTCAACTTGCGCACAAAATAATCACAAACTGATGGAACGATTGAATGATCATGTAAGCATATGTGTCGTTTCTTCTTAGACGACGGCATCGTGCCGATTCCTGATCATCCCTTATCAACAATGTACGAACGTCTTGAACATTAACGCACAACGAACGACGTAAATTTTTATGTGGCAAAAACTGTGAATTTGCGGAAAAAATATTTTTGCATCATATTCTAGAACGTAAATTTTTGCAAATCTGGACCCGATTTAACACAACACCGCGCAATTCAACATTGTTACATGACAGAATAATTTTAAGATGTTCTTTTACGTGTACCCAGCTTCACAATTTAACAAGTTAACATTTTGACTGCCATCGATGGTCATATGAGACCAATCACGGTTTTTCCTGTGATACCACAGTGGTCATCGGTGACCTCCAGGAAAAATCATTATAAAAATGATTATACTAATCGCAATTTACAATGCTTTAAAAAATCACACGTTAACAAAAAAACACACAAAAAATGCAAAGTGGACCATCCATGGGAAATCAACGTGGCAGTCAAAGGGTTAACATCGCAAGAATAAACGAAACATATTACATTTTTGCTGCTTACCTTAAAATTGTCTATAACCACTTCTTTCGTGCTTTTTAGGTATTTGTCTGCGAATCACTGGCCAACTTGTATCTCGGAAGCGCTTCGCAGGCAGAAAGATGGGAGCTTAGATTCACCGGTATACCGGTAGTCGTTCTCGATCTTGGCGAGACAAGATCAAGATCGAAACGGCGAATTCAGATCCTGCTGGCCGAGCGCGGCTCCTGCTTCACTTTGTGGCGAGAAACCATTGATAACCTGTCCTCGTACAAGGTAAGCTCTCGTTAGAATAATTGTACACGATTCGCTAAAAACATATAAATATCATTCAAGTAGAAAAGAAATTCTTTTATAAACTTAATTTTTCGAAATTCGTTTCACTGTTCATTGTCATTGTTATGGAAACATTGTGAAAGTCGATCGCTGATTCTTTAGAGAATTTCGACGGTTCTGAGAGTTTTACAGTTTTATTCGTCCATACCGGATTACCTTTTTTATCAAAAAGATTTTACTCTGCCTGGAACGGATATTTTATTTACAGTAGGCAGGACACGAGCGCACGTTTCACGCTACACTTAGCCGAGAATTCATTACAATCGCTGCTGTTGGCGCTCTTGTATCTTGTTACAGAACGGTGTAAATTTCGCTTCGCTACAATTGTAGCACTCCGATTACTGTTCGCGAAACGCGCTCGAAGGGAGAAACAGATTTTTTTTCATGAGGCGACGGTGGCAATAATTGAATTCAAGTCCTCCGTCTTCTTTATTTCACCTACCAATTTTATTTCATTCGAGAAGTAAATCAAATTTTCCGGACACAAAGAACTACGCGCCAGATGTAAAATAACTCTTTAAAGAAATATCGTTTCATTTACTACAAACGTTCTTATGTCATACGGATAATCGAAACTAAATATTTAAGAATATTCGAATAATTCGAACTTAAGTATCCGACATACAATTATTCGAATTCTCCGGACATTTAAATATTCAATTTTCAACAACTCTCCAAATAAAGACCTCCAAAAATGAAATACCCATCTTTCCACTTATCTAAAAATAACCTCCCACTCGAATAAAGCCGAACTCCATCGAGAACACGGAATCGTCAATTTTCTAATTCCACCAATTGTCCACAGGTCTCGGGACCGGCGTTTCACACGATGTGTCTATCGTCGGACCACACACGTCTGGCTGGTCTCAGCTTCGACAATTCAAAAGCTGCGAACGATCTCTGGCAGCACATAGAACGTCTGGTCTCGTGTCCGGAGAACATCAGTCTCTCGGTGCCGGGTAAGAAGAAGAAGAAACCCGCTCAGAAGAAGATCGTTCTCCCGGCAAAGAGCAACATCAGCCAGCCCTGTCAATTCCAGCACGTAACCAGCGTGGACGTGGCCGATCGATCGCGATATTTCTCGCTCCAGACCCTGGTACCTGCTCTAAGCGAGCTGGAAAATTCCTTGGAAGCGAGCTTCTGAGGAACGGCCCCGACGGATGCTGCGAAGCACCCCAACTCGTAGCTTCTCCAGTCGAAATTCTCATCCCCATCCCACCATTCTCATCCCTCCTCCGAACCGACACGAGCTCGTGGAACCGCGAGAGGAAGTTACGTAGGAATTTCAAAAGCGAATTTCGAGACGACTGAGCGAGCTACTTTCGGCAGTGACGTCAATGGGCAAATATTTCTGCTGCCGGAAATTGTGGAGCTTGAGCATAAAGCGAAAGACCTTTCCGAACGACGCACCGAGAGAAGAACGACGGACGAAGCGTCGAGGAAATTTACGAATCGGGAAAAATAAGATGATTTCCTTCTTCGAATGACAGATATCGAGTAGTTTGTAATTGATTGTTCGAGGAAGCGTTTCATCGAGTGCTCGAGAGGGAAGGAGAACGAGAGAATGGATTGTTCTTATTGGAGAGAACGAAGGGCTCGAGGTGGAAAAGGATTTTTCCAATTGAAGACCATCCTTCTCCAAACGACTGAGAATTTCTCGCTGGATATCTGGTGCTAATCACGCGCGATGGAAGAATTTTCTGGAAGAACGTACGAAGGACGTGGCGCGCTTAGGAATTCGGCCCTAGTGCCGGTACCTTTCATTATTCCTCCAACGTTGACTCTTCCATTTTCTCTTACATATCTAATGTACGGTCGCTGTTGTAATATTGTTAATCGAGAAGTATGTATTTAAGGGATACGCGAAGTCTCGAGGTGGTTTCGAAGGCTTGCTTGATCCTCTGACGACGTTGAAGAATTTCAATGTGAGCTTTGTTCGAACGAACGATCCTTGCAAGCTGGAGAGATGTAATTAAAGGAGATGGAAACGAATGTGAGAGACTACGATATCGATGATTGATTTACGATGGCGAAGGATGATTGGATGCGTCAGAGGATCATTCGTAGGAAAATCAAAATCGCAAAGGCGAGAATGGGCGAAGAATCATTCCGATTGAAGCTTCACTTCCTACGATCGGACACTCTTTAAAAGTACAATAAGACAATGTTTTAGAGTCTCTTCCCCGTAGTTCGAGACACGCGACGACTGCTGTTCGACGTAGACAAGTTTCCCTCGCGCGATAGATGATTTAGGAAATCGATGTTAAAGAAAAGGGCAAGGAGAAAAAAGTAATAAACAATGAGAAAAGAGAAGGCAAAATGTCACTGTCGTTACGATCGTCCAATACGTTGTTCAAGAGACTGATGATTGTCCCTCCAAAATTCTCGACTGACGATAAAATGCGAAACTTCCGAATGAAAAAACCCCACGGCCATTTCGAATTGTAAACACGGCACTTCCGCTTTCTCTCGGTAGGTACGATGTTTCAGCAGAGGTTGTTCGATAAAGAAGAGCTCTGCTGTTACGCGTTCTTAAAAAAAAATGCTATATCGTCAGACACAGTATCAACGATCTACAGAATACAACAATGTCGTTTCGAACGTTTAGAATACGTGTTCGCATTCCAAGGAAGAAAAAAGGATTACATTTAGAAGATAGTTATGCATCGCGTCAGGACGATCACAGATCTCGCAACGAAACGAACGGTTCTGCTCGTCGAATGATTCGAGAACGTTGCAGATGATTTGCGAACGAATGAAAATCGTCCTGAGGTTATACACGAGGCATAGTTAACGTATTCCATTCTTAAATCATGTTCGTCATACGGTAATCAAATTATTGTCTTCCTAATGAGATTCCATGCAAGAGTATAAATAATAGGTGTTAGAGACGTAGTTTCGCCGGTGTAAGGAAAAAAAATCTGTCGTAGATAAGACATTGGAAGAGAACGTGCTTCTACCAGGGATTTAATTTCTGCGCAAATCGGACACCGTTGCACAGAAGTCATCTGTTCATTATTAGAACCATTGTTTATGAAAATTGTTCGATGGAAAAATCTGAGGAGTCGAATATACCGATACTTTACCGCAATCTGATGAATCTATCGTAAAATTACAAGAAGAATGATGTCGAATTAAAATTAAGTCATGCTTTGATATATGACTAACGGACGAAAAATCCACTAATTCTTCTTGCAACATGTTTTAAGTGCAGCCTCGGGGAAAGTGCGCCGTCGAGATGAAATTTTCTGAAGTATGATTTTTTCTATTATTTATTTTTTTTTTTTCAAATGACCTTATGCATCTATAAAATACAGTTTAAATGCCAGTTTCTATTTTGCATACAAATTTTGAAGCTTCTGGAAGGAGAGTAAACACAACCTTCGAATTTTCGTGTATGCACTTGCCCCGGCTCACCTTATTAAATTTCGAATCACATTAGCGAACACGCGTAATGTGACCATGTGCATAATTCATTGAAAATACCTGGAGCATCTCTCTCGTAGAACTACTTATTGTTCCGATCGCTAATACCTTAGATGAAAGAAAAGAAAAAAATCAAAAAAAAAAAGAAAAACATTCCACTACGATCTAAGGCACGAGCACTTCCTCCGCTCGTTATCTATGCATTATCTATTGCCGATCGAATTTTAAGAGGCATCGTTTCTCCTAATCGTGTTTCCGCATGAATGTTGTCTATTAACAACAGCAAGAAAGACTGGTCCTACCATCCTACATCTATGCGCAAGTTAATATAGTACCTAGGTGTTAGACGTAAAAGAACAGTCCCAAAACGGCTGGAGACGATTCGTCGTTTAATGTTGAGCTGTTACACTGAGAAAGAAAAAAACTGTTAACTCGACAAAATGCGTTTAGTTGGTTATGAATAAATTAGTTCAAATATTAAATATATTTGAGTGAAAGACACGGTAGTTATTACAAAATTATTTGACTTACCTTAACGCGAAATTTCTTTAGGTTCGCGTTTAATTGAATGACCTAATATCTTTTTAAATCGACAGGTTTTTTTTTCCTCAGTGTACATTGGCGCATGCGTTATTATTGGGGACTTATTTGATGTAATTTCTAAATAATTCAAGTGCGCAAACATATCCATGAATTGCCGAGGGTCTGTTACATCGTACGAAGAATACGCACAAATGCGTTTCCTCGATTATTATTATCGAATCAAACTTATGGTAATTTGTGAGAAATCTTTAAGGATAATTAGCATCGATTCTTTGTGTTGCGAGATCCGCGAGGAATGTTTCTAGATGAACGAAGGAGGGCGAGCGAGAGTTTTTTTTTCTTTTTTCTTTAAGTGCGACTACTTTTGTAAGTGCGAAAGTTTTTACTTTCCGAGGGAGGAATGACAAAGGGAGGAGTGCTACAATAAAGATTAACTTATTGCAGCGTAGGACAAAGGTTTTACAACAATGTTGTATATTCCGAGCGGATAATTAGACAATTAAGTACGTTATAATCTTTGATATCGATTAGCATTAATTTCGTTTATCTACGACTGTGATATAAATATATTTGTATCGTTACGTTTCGTAACATATCTACCCATATTGATTAATATCCATTTTAAAATTGTAAGAATATTAATATCGTTATGTATGTAAAATATAATCGTGGTAATAAATAGCGACTTCAAAACATTAACGGATGATTTACTATTCTTGTTGGGTATTGTATTAGTTAATCTCGTGATTGTATTTCTATGCTTATAGTTTGATTCACTAAGTAATATCAATTGGATTTTCTCTTTATAAAATTTAACATTACAGATGTGTTTAGCTGAAATAAGACATAATTAATTAGCACGTATTTTCCTTTGATAAATTTGCAGGGACGGAAAACACTATTCCACTCATACATCGGTAACAAATTGATGTCTTAAGATGTCAATCATCTTAATTTCATTCAGTATCTCATATCAAATGTCATCGACATAACAATCGAATCACGTTGGAGCACTTAAAATGGTAAATAATAAAACTCTATCACAACACTCTTAAGAAATATTGCATTCCACGTAAAATCCATTCTACATTCCACTTGTATCGCGATCTAAGATAATTATCAATTCACTTCTTAATTCAATTAATCAACCGCGTACGTATTAATCAAAACAAATTAATAATAAACAAATTTAGAATAGTATTAATAAAACAAATTTATAATAGTATTAATAAAACGCGACAACACAATTGATTTATATCACCTTTGATATGAATTTTTCAATCCACTCGTCGAGCCCGTGCACGCGACGAGTCCACCGAAGCGATACACTTCCACCGGAAACTGACATTTTAAAAAAAAAAAGAGCCTCTCTCATTGAATTATTCACATCTCGCCATCTACTTCTGCCGCGTTCCGATTTTTATTATCGAGAAAACTTCATTAGAACTGCACCGTATCAAAGTGCATCGAGGCTCGCCAGCACAATCTCCGATGGATCGTCCGTTCGAGCAGTCACGCGTACATTCTCTTATCGGAATCGGAATTTTCAAACGTAGAAGTGGCGCGTCGTTCGAGGCTCGCCAATTTGCACGAGCAAGCCGCCTCGGCACGCGAAGAAAGTTATCCGTCTTCTTTAAAGCAGTAGACAATCCATAGGGCGCGAAGATAATTTGCACGTGGGCTCAACCCTTATCGATCTCGAACAAGTGGCGCATTAGTCGACGGCATTTGTCACCTCACCGAGCTCGTTTAGATTCTCTCTCGCCTATCGCGGATTCTTTATTTATCCTACGACTCCTATCAGCTGTCAGTGCTCTAGAGGTAAAGCGCGTTTAAAAGGTCCACTGTGTTTGGCCACTGTCGCCGTGCACAACCCCTCGTAGAGAACTGTTAAGCACCGTTTCCTTCACCGTCGTCCCCTCTCGCGTGCTCGCCAAATGACAAGCGTGACATCCTCGCGCGGAGGAAACGTTTAAACGTGGAACCGGTGATTAGTCCGCAGCTCGTCCTTTCCACGTGAAAGTCGCGCCCGGTTTCCGGGCTCGTAAAATTTGGAGGCGCGCTCTTTAATTATTCAAACGGTGGGAGAACGCAGACACGCATTCAGTGATGTTGTTTTATCGATGGACGAGAGAACGAGGTTTTTTTTTTCCATAAAGTTCTACGCGTGCAATTTTTAACGAGAGCTCGTTAGTCGAGAATTCACTTTGCAATATTTCTCACGATACGCGACAGGACTCTAGTCTGCGAGTCGAGGATCATTCTTATGGTTCACGTTACACGGTAATAATGGAAATCGTTGGTTCCTTCTTTTTTTTTTAAAAGATCAGAAGATTACCGTGGATTCGATCCCGCGGATAATAAATTCTAGGGATTTTTCTGTTTCCTCTTTTTCCTCTTTCTTCGAAGAGAACGCGCGCTTGGAATCGTGAATAATTCACGAGTCCACGGTTTACCGTTGAGTTCTTACTTCGCGCGACTCCAGGCACAAGAATGGATTGTAAAGTAAGATCTCGTAATGTCTGCGATTCGTCTGCATTTTGAATTAGCAAGGCACACACCCTCTTTGCAAATATGTACCTTAAGGTGGGAAAAGAAGAATTTACTGCTGTCGCGTGACTCTTGGGTACAGGTTACATTAACGTTTACAGACGTGCCACGCCGTTCTCTTCATCGTCTCCAATTGTTAGCTCGTGTTTTTCAGTAAGAAACTTTTCTTTCTGCCAACCCAATTCGCTCTACCACACGTAACCGTCCCATTATCCTCGAACTTCGATCATCCTGATCGCTAGGATACTTCTTTCCTTTATTTTTACCATCTAGACAATTGGAGATCGACTCACTATATTTTTTCTTACCATAGGACGAGGTCATCTTGCGCAATGACAGCACACTTTCTACAACTCTAACACCACGGTCCTCATAATCGACGAAAGTGAAACACTGACCTAAATCAAAAGGACATTTGGGGGTGGCATTCGGTTAGTGTCATCCAGTGAGTCCCCAGACATCGTGCCCTGATCAAATCGTTCAATCGAATCGGTCGATCGATGAATCTTTTAAACGCAAAAAATGAATCTCTTTTTCCGTGGTCGTGGCCAAAAATGAATTTCGTAAATTGAGCTTGTCAGGTGAAATTATGCTCGTGTGATTTTTAACGTGCAACAGGCTCTGGACCGTTCATCCGGAGTTTTCGAGTCCCTAGTTTTAATATCCATTCGAAAGATGGTCTCACCTGGAGACATTCGTCCACTTTTCTACACAGCAAGATTTTTCGGCTGTCCTCCGCACGTCGTCACCGACGACGACGTGCTCGTGACGAAACGCGGTACCATTTACAGCGCGTTCTGTGCCGCGATTTACTTGTGCACCTGCCTCAGTGGTATGTATTTGATCAGCACCACCAGTACCCTAGACACGAAGCTTCTCATTCTCACGGCCGTGAGGACGTTCCTCTCTTACGCTTGTCTCTTCGCCGACACGGGCCTCACGATGTTTTGGAATCGAAAGATTCGCACGGCACTCTCGCAGTTGCGGAGCTTCGATCGTGCCACAAAGTTTGGGGAGTATCAAAATGCTAGAAAAATTCGCAATGGCTCCGCCGTCCTCGTCTTTTTCCTTCTCTTGTACTGGTTAACCGTCGGCTATGCTACCTACAGGTGAGTAAATTTTGGGTCTGTTATTTGTTTCGTTTAAGTGATTCGTTGTCTAAAATCGTCATTTAAAAGTCTCGGTATGAATAATTTTTAATATGCGAAAATTGCGCGCCACTTGAAACTTTCGCGGGAGAATTTTTTGAATTATGGTATTTATGATTATTGTGTACAATAAGCTTAGTTTGCCTTAATGAAATTAAACGATGTATGTAAAAAATTAGATCACCAGTATTCAAGATATACAAGGTAGTAAACTAATAAGAGATTTGTTGAGAAATATTTTATAAATCAAGTATATTACTTCTTTTAGTAAAATAAGTGATTCTTATAACTTAGAAAGAGCTAAAAAGTAGAAATAAATGCAAAACAAAAATGCACAGTGATAGGACAGTAATAAGAAATAAAATATGTGAATATCAAGTTTTCTGCTTAATAACAAGGTTATTATATAGGTTAGCATAGTCGGTAAAGCAGATTCTTTTATAAAAAACAGTTTTGTAATGTTCCAAGAGACCCCACTCTAAATGTAATATAGGAATTCTGATTGTTACTGACTTTTATCATTCTATTCAAGTACAGTCAAACCTGTTTTGATGCGGTCCTTTTTTGTGCAGTTTTTTAAGTGCGGTTTTTCCATTTACCACATAAAAAACTTTTTTTAAAATGTGTTACAAACGAAAACCTTATGAAATTACACGATATTTTTTTATGCAATTTCTTTTATGCGGTCCCTATCCCCCGCACAAAAACAGATTTCACTATACTGGATAAATTCTAAATAATATACGTGAAATAAGTTCCATGCATTTGAATACAAAGAACTAAAAAACTATTGACATTCCATTAGACGTTAACTAAACGGAAATCTAAATAAATTCTCTAAACAGATTGATGTGTCAGCAGATGCGAGACCACAATGCAATTGTACAACGGACTAACGTACGGCCTGATCAATATGACGATAAGCTTGCAAGTAATGAAGTTCATCGGCCTGATCATCCTTCTGCGACAAAGATTCCAACGACTCTGCAAAATTCTCCTGCAGCCAGCAGGTACACTCTCAAGCCACTTAATTTTCAACTCAAGCTTCAGATGGATCGTCGTCGACTCTGCTTATTTATTAACGACTTTCATTTGTCAGGGCACGTGATTAATCGTTCGTGATTATAATTGGTCACCCGTCTCGTCCTATTTCGCATCACGATAAACGGAAGACGAGCTTTTTTTTTTCTTTATTTTTTTTTACCACCCTTTCAGTCACGGCCTCGTCCTTCACTTCGCTTCACTTTCCACGTGTCTTCCGTCGTAGCACACTTTCTTGTCTCATCCGACGTTCTTTTTTAGACTTTGCTTTGTTATCTTCAACGTGCATTCTTTCGTAGTCATTTCTTTCTCTTTTTCTCGCCTTCTCATTCGCAAGAAGAAGAAAGAATGTTGTGTTTCCGAGTTTCGATAATTAACACTTCGACTGCCACGCTGATTTTCCATGGATTTTCCGTGGCGCCACACTTTTGATTTTTTTTTGTTAATATATGATCTTTCAAGTGTTGTAAATTACAGTTAGTATAATCGTTTTTTAATGATTATTCTGGAGTTCAGCGGTGACCACCGTGACGCCACAGGAAAAACAAGTTGCGGTCACATATGACCATCATGGTGGTCAAAGTGTTAAAAAGCGCAGAAACGAGCCTGCACTCGAATAACAAAATCCACGAGGGATCCACGCGGTGTTGTTTCAATCATGAGTGTTTTGTGTACCAAATTGACAATCGAGATTTCAATAATTGCTATCAATTTTTTTAAACGAGTTTTTTATTAAAATAAAGAAACATGAAAACACTCTGCGAACGTCAAAAAACAAACAAATAATAAATTATGTATTTTTTAATGCTAAATTACTGAAGATCCATCGATCGAAGTAAAATGTACATTTTGCTTCAACATCCCATTACGGAAGGAATTTTTTGGAAATCATCCGTTGATGGGTACCAGTTTTTTTCAAAGGCCTACCAACACATCAAGGGTGTTTAAAATCACCAGATTTAGTACAAAGGTGCCAATTTGAACGATCCTGGATCCACGTGGTTTCAATAATGGTGAATTTGCAAGGACGAAACGATCACAATTTTCTCTGATTGTGAGTGGCAAAATTGATAGATGAAGTTCTCTGCGACGACGAATGTGTTAGTTACTGAATTTATGGTGCTTGAACTGAGTTGAAGTGAGGTCTAGGTAAAGTGTTTCTTAAAGATGATAGTACGAGTTGATAAGAAAATTGGGTCCATTCGATAGTGCTTGAGTCACCAGCGCATTCACAATTCTAAATCGACAATTGGAAGTAGAATAATAAATGGTGAAAAGGACAATATTGAAACACACTTCGTAGAATTCTACAGTGCTTTCACTGCGAAATATGCACCAAACTTCCTTCTCCACGTCTCCTTTCCTAATTCTAAGTGCACCTGCACACATAGTCCGACACGAAAGTCATCCTTTACTGCACTTTTTTATTTACGATTCTAACTTTCGCCATTTGCCTCCTGTATAATGTTCGAAGTTTTCTGTGACCGAGTACCCCGACGAAACATCGCGAGCTCAAGTCCTAATTGCATCGTGTTAATGATTCAGCTGGATAAAGCGTATAGTAAATTCGAGCAGAGGGTTACTTTACAATTAGCATACACACGCCCCTAATGAAAATGAGATTGCGACGGGAAACATGTGTTACAACTTGTAAAAGACAAACACAGAGACCCGAAAAGAAACAAGTGAATATTATTATCCAAGGAACTGTTTTTTTTTTTTTTTCTTTTCAAATAATTATCTACAACAGTGGAAAGATCAACAGAATATCTGGACACTCAAATTCAAATTTCCATAAAAAATGAACAACGTACCAGAAGAACTTTTCATTTGTATCCAATCATCTATTACACTGAAAAAATTGTAATGTTAAAATACAAACTTAATAATTCATCTTAATAGATATTCTTAATAGATAAGAATATTTTCTTATCGATATGACGGTTTTTGGAATATATTCTTAATAATTCATCTGAATGTCGCCACACAATGCGTGTCAGTATTCGGTTAAGTTAGGTTACGCATGTCGATGCCTGTATCTTGTTCCTCTTGCAATTTTGCGTAATTTTGAGTACTATATTATTTTGTGTGCTGTGCAAAAAATATGGATAAGGAAATGACGAAGTGGCTAGAAGAAGAGGATTTAGGCGATTTAATGGAGATATTTACAAGCGATAGAAATACATGCATACATATATGAATTGTAGCCTTCTCTCGTGACTACATTTCTCAACCAATTCCGATTTCAAGGTACGGATAATGTAATTTTCGACAATATAAAGAGTGAAGCATTTCATTAAAAGTTTTGTTTCCAATAATTATATACGAAATATATTCATACAAATTTTTTACCAGGCTATGTTAAGAATATCTGTTAAGAGAATTCGATTAGAGGAATCTGTTTAGAACATTCTACTCTTAAATTAAGAAGATCCTCTTGTTGCTTATTTTAGTAGGAAATATTCTAAACTTAAGTGGTAAATTCTTAAGATAAGAATACAATTTTTTCAGTGTAGCAAATCCTGCGCTACTCCAAATACTAATTTGACAAACGTTTGTCGAATGTTCCAAATTCTATTTGGAAAGACGTTGAACGAAGTTGACTTTCACAGCTGGCAAGATCATGGTGGTGGAGCAAGCGAGCAGGCCGTTTCGGCTTCAAGAGATATGGTGGCTGCATTGTTGTCTGGCAAATGCAACCGAGACGATAAACTCCGTTTACTCGACGCAATTGCTTCTCTGGATCTCGAGCATGTCGTTTAACACTCTGTCGCGGATCTACACGATCAATGAGGGTGGAACAGTACCGTTGCTGCTGAGGGTGCGAGAATCTTTGCTGGTCTCCGCCTGCGTGACGTATCTTCTCCTCATCACTACTATCTGTCACTCAACTTCGGCCTATGTAAGTTGCTCCACCTCCCGCCGATCGATAATTCATTTTCCTCCTCGATACGCTTAAGCCTCAAAGATATTGCGTTTCGAGCCATAGATTTTTCATTATACGCACACGCGCGGCTAGAGTGTGTCGTTTGCCTTGTGCTCGTTTTATAGATTTTAAAGTGACCACGCGTAATGTTCGTTACGAAGCAGAGTGGGGCAGAATGCCAAAAAAGTGGTCCAAACTCTGTATCTTCTTTGAAGATAATTCTAATGGCGTGAAATTTGGAATTTCTATATTTTCGAGGTCGCTGATTATGATTTCGATATGAGAATTATAAAATTTAAAATGGCAGGTGCAATATGGCGACTAAATGAAGTAAAATCTGTATAATTATTAAATATATATTTTGAAAAGAATAATATGAATAAGTTCATATTATGCTTTGAAAGAATGTGTAATAATTCTTAATACTTTAATGAACTCTAAAGTCACCGGTATCACTAATTGTAAGTAGAGGAACGCGCACTTTAACAGTTCATTTCTTTAAAAAATCTTCCTATAAAGTGACTCATTTCTATAGCGTTTTAAAATACAAGTATTTTTTTATAATTTCTGGAAATTTAGACAGTGAAACCTTAAACTGACATTTTTCGACTTTTGGTCAGAAATCTTTCGAATGGCCCCACTGTACGAAGGTATAAATACAAATAAGATAATAATTAGTTGTGGTGTTCATAGGCCAATCGAGTGGGCGAAGTGGCATTCTCTCCTTTGTCACCTGTCGTGGGGAAACGCGATTTCGTTCAGGTAAAACCTCGTCACTCTGCCGATTTCTAATTGTTCGACTTCGTATTGAATTATTGCGTATTGATTGTTGCTTTGTGGAAGCAATTAATATCATCGAGTAATGGCGCGCTTTTATATTACATTCGTTACATTATTCAGTGTGCTTCAATGTTTAATTGGTTCGATTTAATTACTCCTCCTTTTCGTGTTTGCTCACCTCAATTTCTCTATTTGTTGCACTCGTGCCCTTTGATCTTCTACGCTCTACTTCGACGCGGGGCGATCATAGGACAATACAGAAGCTGCAGCCTATTTTCAACTAAAAAGAGTGAACTTCTTTGCGGCAGGAGGATTGATACGGATCGACCTGCCGCTTCTGCTTTCGGTAAGAATTTTGAGAATTATTACTGTCATTTTCCGATTCGAGGAATCTTTAACACTTTCACTACCATGGTGGTCATATGTGACCTCAACTTGTGGCGCCACGGTGGTCACCGATTACCTTCAGAAAAATCGTTAAGAAAATAATTATACTAACCGCAATTTACAGCACTTGAAAGATCATATATAAACAAAATAAAAAAAAATCCAAAGTGTGGCCACGGGCAATCCTTGGAAAATCTTGCACACAAAATGTTAAGCACCATATTTTACATCACGTGTTTAGTAATGTAAGTCGACGTTTACACCGGGCTGTTTTATAAAAGCCTGTGTGACGATGTAAAAAACAGAATCTTTCTGAGAAATCTTTTTGACACTTTGATAGAAGGAATGCTTACTAACAAATGTAATTGTTTAAGCCTTAAATACTGGACGGTCTAAAATCTACATAGATGACAGATGTGAGTTTTCTGGGGACCTCCGAGCTCTTTCTTTTTTAAATACACATTGTTGTTGCATTTATTCGTGAACAATAAAATATAGTATTTATTGATTTTAAAGATTGCAAATATGGGCAATAAAAATATTTTATCTTTGAAACGATTACACTTAAATGAAAAGATACAACTGCACCTTGATTATTCATAATTAGCAAGATACAAAGAATATACTAAAACTTGTTCGTGAAAATATAACAACCAATATAAATTAAATTCTATCCTCATGACAACATACTGTTCTTTTTTCTTCTTTCTGTTATTTTCGCAAGTAAACCGCGTACATTTGTTAGATCTAATACTGGACTTCTTATCCTGATTTTTGAGGCACATATCGCACTTACCTTGTTTCTTTTCCAGCACCTATTCTCTGAATAATATTCTGGCACATATTTAAAAGACGGATAGCCAACAATACGTATAAAAAGAAAACTACACTAAAAAGATTCAAACTGGGATCCCTAATGACCCCCCATTCGGTATTTAAGGGTTAAATCATTTTGAAAAGATACAGATTGTATGGAATATTGTTGCAGTAGGCTAATGAAAGGAGGTATTGAAAGATTGCATTTCGCGTTACATAGCTGTACCTGAATATTTAATACCCAATTATTTATAACTACATGGACTAAGAGCGTTCGCAATCCATCATCATTCTACCTTTTGTGCAGTTTCCATCCTTCTTAATTCTCTCCGCTCTGTTCCGACTTTCAATTGGAAGGTACATCCTTTCTATGGTATAATGGCTTCAAACAGACTTACCCAGAACCCTTTTAAAACCGTTGAAAATATCGTGCACGATATCCAACAAAGCTTTCGATTCAACAAGATACACCAACTTGCATGAAATAAAAAATTCCACGAAATTTCAACCCTTCACCCCTTAATTAATGATCATAAATTTATAGATAGCATCGGGCATTACGACGTATCTAGTGATTCTTCATGCTGCAAATAACGTCTAGTCACAAAAGTGTATTTATAAAAATGAAAATGTAAAGCTTGGTAAGTACGCAACGAGCCTTCGACTAAAAGAGAAACGAATGTTATGTTAAAGAAAAAAATCATTTTCGTTCGCAGAAACGAATGAGTAAATACCTGGGGCGCAAAGAAACGGAGCTAAAGGCGAACGAGATGGTGGACGAGAATAGAACGAAGGTAGATGAGGATAAACAAAGATGAATGAAGGGGAATCGGAGCACGCGAGACGCATAAAGGATGAAGAACGCAGCAAGAGACGGCACGTCATTGGTAATAGTTACCATTGACCTTTGACAGGAAATGATACGACGCACGGCCAATGAGAGCGACTGACTCGAAGTAACGGAATATGCGTGAAATTCTCACCTGCTGTTCCCTTCTGCTTTCCCAATGCGTAACACGATCGCAGATATCCGCAGACCATCGTCCAATTTTCGATAAGAGTGCGTCACGAGGATTGTGAGCAAAAATGCAAAATGTTCCGCGTACAAACGTTAAGATCATTTTATTGTTAACCGATAGAATCGATTACGATTCATTTTTAATTGAAGAAAAGTGTACAGGAGAAAATGTTCTTCCCGAATTTTACATAAAGTTCGAGAAGCGCGAGTGTTTGTACATATTCTGCGAAGAGCCTCGGCATTATATACATATTATTATATAGTTGGAGATTTTCATTTATATTTATTCGTATTTCATAAATCCTCGAGGAATAATTGCTCGATGATGAATACATGATGGATTTGAGATATCTGTAAGAAAGAATCGTGTCTTTCAAGTAACATTCCAAATGGCGCGCTTTGTTAATTTCAAGAAGAATGATAGTCTATTGTTCCGAATCCTTTGTCCGTGCGCGTCACAATGCGCGTATATAAGCAACATTTTTATAGATACTCGGCTCTGTTAACAATAATGTCAATAAAGTTGCAAAGGCTGTTACTTTCTATAGCCGGTCACCGGGGAGGGGGAACAAGCTCGTAAACTTTCCGGATTTACGAGGAGCTGATTCTCGTTTCACTTCCGACTTTCATAATCGTTCAGATAAACCCAGCCCAACTGTTTTCCAATTTCTCAAATGTCTCTTTAGAATTTCGCTATTGGGTCACCGATCAAAAGCTTAATCCGATTCTCGAAGGATAGATCGAATAAAGTTAGGTACAATGATTCGAGGAAAATTACTTCATGGTTATTGTACAAAATTTATTTATCCTAAGTACCTACACTGAAAAAATTGTATTCTCATCTTAAGAATTTACCACTTAATTTTAGAATATTTCTTACTAAAATAAGCAACAAGAGGATCTTCTTAATTTAAGAGTAGAATGTTCTAAACAGATTCCTCTAATCGAATTCTCTTAACAGATATTCTTATCAGATATTCTTAACATAGCCTGGTAAAAAATTTGTATGAATATATTTCGTATATAATTATTGGAAACAAAACTTGTAATGAAATGCTTCACTCTTTATATTGTCGAAAATTACATTATCCATATCTTGAAATCAGAATTGGTTGAGAAATGTAGTCACGAGAGAAGGTTACAATTCATATATGTATACATGTATTTCTATCACTTGTAAATATCTCCATTAAATCGCCGAAATCCTCTTCTTCTAGCCACTTCGTCATTTCCTTATCCATACTTCTTGCACAACAAAGCGCACAACATAATACAGTACTCAAAATTACGCAGAATTGCACAAGGAACAATATACACGCATTGGCATGTGCCGCACGCGCCGTGTAATCTAACTTAACCGAATACTGACACGCATTGTGTGGCGAAATTCAGATGGATTATTAACAATATATTCTTAATTTAAGAATATATTCCAAAAACCGTCATATCGATAAGAAAATGGTCTTATCTATTAAGAATATCTATTAAGATGAATTATTAAGTTTGTATTTTAAGAATACAATTTTTTCAGTGTATACCCTTCACCCTGTTTGTTTGTTTTTCAAATAATTTTAGGACGATACATTATTCCCTTAGATTGCTTTTACATAAAATCGCGTGGCACTAAACAAAATTACTCCGACACTCTGTCCATTCTGACCCAGATACACAAAGCTTTTCGGACTCTGCCGTGTCTCACACTATGGTAGAGCAGTTTGTTGCTCCCCATGTCAGCCACAATGTAAACACAGCTGATGCTTATCTTGTCGAGCTCGCATCGCGTCACGTAACGACAAGCTGGGTGAGAAAGTAAAAAAGCATTTCAACAATACTCCCTACGTTTAATTACAGCGAAGTCGAGAACATTGGAAAATTCTTCCGACCAAGTAACAGTTCCAATATAAATCGATCGATGCCAGATCCTACGTGCAACTCGTGACTGATTCCATTAACACTATTCCTACCACGACCGGTCAAATGACCGTTTTTAAAATTTCGTTTAAAATTTCCTACATACAACGTGACTGCATCACTTTTAAATTCACGACTTTTCCTAAAGTATTGAAAAATGTATTATACGTATATTTTAGAAAAAGTCGTGAAATTTAAAGGCGATACAATTACGTTATATATAGGAAATTCTAATCGAAATGTTAAAAATTGTCATTTGATCGGTCGGTAGGAATAGTGCTAAAATACAACGTGCCATTGGAAAATATTAACGTTAGAAATAAAATGTTGAATGTTGCTGTGAAAAAGATATTGAATCGATTAATTGTTTGCCGAGATCCGAGATGCTACTGATTTCTTTTTTTTCTGAAGTCTTGAAATATTGGATGGGTCAGGTAATGGAGCGGGGTCAGGAATCTTGTGCTAAGATATTGGTTTCGGTTACGTTACCTTGCACAATGTTGACAAAGCTATGCGTCATCTTTTTTCCCCCCCGTGTGATCGCGCGACAAGTACTTGACCGTGATAGATTTTCATTTCGTTTAGGAATAACCTTGAACCTACTCCAATTTATACATACTAGAGAAATATTACACGTAGGAAGAACAAAGTGAATGAGTTTGTTTAATATTATCAGTGGTTATCGCGCATTTACGTATATCAGAAACAGTTGCCCATTCTATAATTTCAAACTTCGTAATTGGTTTCACAACTTTTATGTTACATACAAACCATCGAATATAACCCGAAGTAACTTCAGCAGAATTTAATATGCACACTTCTAAGTTGAAAACTAATATTTAGTCTCCGCATGCATTTTAATAAAGTTTTGTCCAACCGACACACTTACCTCGTCCTCTGGACCAATATACCTTAAAGGTAAAAGCAGCTGATTCTAAGCCCGAATTAAAATCGTGCTTACGCTCAGTACGTACGATATTGAAGTCAAGAGAGTTAAAAAGAAAGAACTGTAAAAAATAAAAATACATTTCAGTCTTCATTTACTCTTTGACACGAACTTTTATTCATTGATCCTTTATCTCGCATGGTGCACGCTCTTTCGGAACTTCACCAAATGGAATTTCCACGCGGAGCACAGAGTTTCATTCGGAAATTGAAATCGATAAAATTGATTCGTTTAACCGACTATTCGATCAAACTGTTCCACGTTGCTTAACCGTGCTAAAGAAATTTTGTGGATATATGTATACCAAAAATGCAAAAATGTCTGGGTGTGTATGATAAAAAATTACTAAAAGTAGTGAACCAATTAGATCACAAATATTGTGTCATTACAAAAAATATATATGCAAAAGTAGGTTTTATCCAGTTAATTTTTCTTTGATTTATTTCTTTGAAAGCATAGTAAGAAAATTATAATTCACTTAACTCTTTTTGCAATAATGGTTTGCTGTACAAAGCGCGTGAAGCCCTTTTAATAAATAAAACAAATTAGGTTGAACCGCCTAACTCCTCTACCCTGTTTATTACTGCATTCAAAATCAAAAATTCATCAATAGAGTCATCTTCGGAGCAATTTTCAAATAATTCATCATTACTGCTCTCACTAACAACTCGTCCTTGTAATGTTTTTCTAGGAATAATCATCACTATCACTATCGCTTTCATGGACACTGATATGCACATTCTCATCACTACACAACTCTGAATCAGTTTCAAGCCAAATATGTTCAGACATTACCCTAAGGTTTAAAAAAATAATAATCGCAAGTAAATCGAATCAATTAGTAAAACAAGAAAGGTTATAGTAAACAATTGCCGAGAGCGTATATTTACGCCTTTCGTATGTATCGATGGATTTGTGAGAGCGTATATATACGCCTTCAGTAGTGAAAGAGTTAAATAGCAATCGACACACTTACGACGTACTTCAACTACTCGAACCATTCGTCGTATAAATTTCCACGCTGCTACCAGTACGAACATCTTTTTCAAATGGAAGTCCGCTACAGTGCACGAAGAATTGATGCTATTCTTAAGGTTTAAAAAAATAATAATCGCAAGCAAATTGAATCAATTGGTAAAACAAGAAAGGTTATAGTAAACAATTGCAGAGGGCGTATATTTACGCCTTTAGTATGTATCGATGGATTTGTGAGAGCGTATATATACGCCTTCAGTAATGGAAATGTTAAAGACACACCAAAATGATACTGTCGAGCTCGTCGCAATTTTGGCACGATGCATGAAGATCCTCCGCATTCGAACTTGTTAAGCAACTGCGATTACTCTCTAATTCCATCTACCTGCGACACAAAGGACTCAATTGGCTTTGAGGCCGAAAATTCCTTCATTTTTCGGTCGAACGTCATTACGTCATTGCGAGCACGCAGTCCGGGCTTGATGCAATTTCGAGATTATCCGCGTGTGGAACAAAAGGATGTTGGACGCAAGCGCGATGCTCTCAACGAACGTGCGCCTGCGAGTGTGACGGTGGATGCCTCGCGGAGCCACGATCATTCTCTTCGGTTTGCCAGTTTGCCGTTGATCCGCGCCAGAAACTTCACGCGCGAGCGTCTCGTTTTACGAGAGAAGCGTGTACACGCGTAACTCCAAGCCAGTGTGTAATTTGAATTTCTAAAACGCATTCGACTTCAATGATCTCGAATTCCAGTGAACTGATCTTCTAAACGTCCGTGAATGGCACCTCTGCGACCGAATGATCTATTTTCGAATCGTTCGCAGACCCTTGCGAAAGTGTTTCCTCGGTGGTGGAAAAGCATGGAAAATTTCGAAACACTTCTCCTTCACGAAGAAACTTCCTTTTTTGTTATTTCTGCAATCGTGTGACGCGTGGAGAGATTTCCATTGTGAATTCGCGAGGTGGTTTGAAAATTGATTTGATCGATTAGATTTCGAGAAGGAGGAGTGTACGAGGAAAATTTTCGAAGTCATTTTTTTATGAAGTGTTGAGTATTGCTGTTTGTAATTTTAATGATACTTTTAATCACGAATATTTCTCGCTTCGAGAAACATCACGTCTTAATATTCTACAGTTTCTTTTATCTCTTCTTTAATGTTTCTGTTTTACGCAAGTTTTTTTAAAAGCTTGCTCGACTTCGAGATACTAAATTGTACTCTTCCTCAATTCCGGATAAATTGATAAATTATGACGAATCGCTTTAAAGGACGCATCGATATGAGAGTATTGGAATTTTAAGCTTCCAATTCGCGAGTTCCACGAATTTCGTAACAGATGGAAAGCGCTCGAGGTTATACGAACGCCTTAGGCAAATATTGCGAAGATCCAAAGTAAATCGATATGCACCGGAAATAAAACGAATTATCATTCGAAAGCTTTCAATCTGTCGACAACTCGACGTTCTTCGATCGACATCCCCACCGTGACACAAATTAAACGTACACCGAACGAATCGAATGTGTCATTAACAAACCGGAGCGAGCTTGTTCTACGAATTACAGTGCAAAACGCGGTGTCGTTCCTCTCGTTTGCGGTCAATTGTTCGAGGATTGATCCTCCTTGAATAGTGCAGAAAATAATTGACCTCACCGCGATAATTGATCAAAGTCACGAGTTATTTCGCTCCCGTTCGAATAATCAAGCCGGAAGAATGGCACCTAATGACTTGTGAAATGTGAAATGAAAGCCACGAACGCGCGTCGCGCGTGTCGAATTCTCTTGAAAGAATTTCACGAAGAAGCACGCGAAATCGAATCAAACTCAACGATGAAGTGTGTATGGAGAAAGTAAGAATAAAATCCAGCAAACGAAGTGCCAAAGTGTTCGAGAACCTTCGTAGTAAGTACGTTTATCTACCGCATAGCGAACGAAGCACTTGTCGATTGTCATCCGCGAGATTCTTCGAACGGTAAATCGAATTCGTCCACTGCGATTCTCAAGACCGTTAAACTACCGTGAAAAGTAGAAGCAAGCGTGTGAGCTCTCGCGAGAAACGGTGCGTTTCATTTTCTATGCGCTTTTATCGGCCAATGATTGTCGCGGTGGCACCCCTAGGTGCCTAGTCGACGGCAAACATCCATGATCCAATTATTCGACGTCCTAGAGACCTCATCCGGCACCACCGGTGCCTTAAGGATCGCTCGGAGAGTTGAGACAATTTCTTATTGGCCGAGGAAATCACCCCGATTGCCTGGAAAGGATAAAGTCGATCGATTCGAGGCTACGAAATTTATTCGTTTACCCTGGACGACCGTTTGCGAAAGGAAGTTTCTCGAATTTTCAGCTCCAAGATCGGATTAACGAAATTCGCGAAATTCCAAGCGTTCTTATCCTTTCGCGTTTAATATGCTTTCTTATTGTACATGGATTTGCTTTCAATGGATTTCTCCGCGGTCCGCGTGGTAAAGGCGGTAACTGGAAACTCGAGTAACTACGATGTTTATTCGAAGATCATCCGAAGTTAAACTGCAGTTTCCAGCTTGTAAAGACCGTTAACCAAAGGATCCTTTGAGGCACTAGAACGGTTTATTGGACTTAACGGCTTTGCGCGCGCCTTCGTGATCGAGGTAACAAGCGCACGAAAGAACGAAAAAAGACGTCGATTTTATTTGACTCGTTAACAACTTCCATAGAGTGTTTTAACTGGGCGTGGAAAATGTTGGATCACCGTTCCGTGTTTACCGAGTTGATGTCGTTTAAAGATTCTCGAAATTACCGTAGAAAAGGAAGAAGGAGCATTGTAATGCTAACGGATCCCTTCGTAAATCGCAATCTCCGTGAAACAAAAATTATTCCAGTGAAATCGGGCAGATCGGAAGGTCTGGAAATCAATCCACTCGGAGCCAGTATTAATCCGTCTTCATTCTATCGCACCCGTGTAATTGCAAAGTCTAATTGAAATTTTCCATCGACTTTCAATTACCCCCTTGTTTTTAATTCATCAGTCCAATTACGGTCAAAAAAATTCCCAAACCAGGGTCTGCGTTTTTTCTCAGGAAAAAAATCTCGATGCTCTTTAAGAAGGGATCCTGACGTAGAAGGTTAAAAAGACGAGTGCTTTTAGCAATTTTGTTTCTGTTAGTTAAAACCAGTAAATATTTTTGGAACTTTGAGAGTATGTTGCAACCATATTGCTTTTATGTAATAAAATTGTTGTGAAAAGAAAATGTTTCAATTTTCGGAAATATGGGATCGAATATCTAACGTGTCGCAGATTATCTAGCAAATTGGCCTACACCGTAGCGCCTCACAGATTTATCCAAAACAAAAGAAACAAAAACGGTCTTAACCCTTTAACTGCAGGTAGTTTTAGTAGAGCCACGTGACGCCGCTTGCTTAACGACAGCTGTCATCGCTTACACTAATTTGATTACTAAAGTGATATTCTATCTTAAAAGATTTTTTTTTTTATTGTATTTATTTTATTTTTATTAGTGGTATATAAATTTTATTATTAAAGTGATATTCTATTTTAAAAGATTTTTTTTTGTATTTATTTTATTGTTCCTAGCAGTGTATAAACAACAGTCACTATTTGATATTAGCAAAAATTTACTTGTTGTTTATGCACCATACCCGCCTCTGGTTATCATTTTAGCATGTCGTTTTTAAACCACACTCGCAATTAAAGAGTTAAAGATAAAACTCACAATTTGTCGGTAAAGGTAAAAAATTTGAAATAGGTTTAAAATGAACACAATGGCGAGTTTTATTTTTATCCACAAAAATTTATGCGTTTTGATTAAAAAAAAATTGGTAACACATTATTTGTCGGATTAAATAGATTCACCGATAAATTACAGATGTTAACTGTGTGAATGTACAAGGGCAACTCGATTGGTTAAATAGTTTTATCATAATAATACACAATTCCAAAAATGTAGTTTCGAGAAAAATTCCTCTATTTCTGAAGATTAGAATATTTTCTTCCTACAAAAATCTAGTTACATACTAGAAACACAGTGTAATATACTCCTAAAGTTCCAAAAAGATTGATTGCTTTCAACCCACACAACAAGAAATTACTAAAAAGCACTCTTCCTCTTGTTTCTACGTCAGAATCCCTCCTTAAAATTCCATGCGCGACAAAGAGATTTTTCTCAAGGTACCTTTTAACCCCGTAACACTTTCTAGACTCCACTGTCTTCTCTGTCAAGTTACCAATTTACCGGAGTGGTACAAAGGACCCATAAATTCGCTTTTGCTCCTAATGCGCAAACCGAATAGAATATCGATGCACGGTCTCGCCACCTCAAGGAATACACGAAGAGATCCTTCGTTCGGCACGGGTCACATCCGGACTAACTTCGTGTGCGCGAGTCCAACAAGACAATTATCCGAACTTCCGGCTAGCAAGCAGTCACGTTCACTTTCTATCTCTCATAATTCGGCCGAATGTACAGTCCCGTAATCTCGCGTATACTCCAGTGTTTTTCCACTCACGTAGAACCGAAGGTTCGTGAGCAGTGGAATCAAGGCAAGTGGAAGTTCATCGGTGAGAGATAAATCTTTCGACGGTGAAGAAAATGGAAAAAGTTATGCGTGACGCTATTGGCGTGACGATGTCAACCATTCCGGAAATGGTATCCTCGAGGATCCTTGAGATTTCATCTAACGCGACCTTGAACGATGGCTCGGCCTTGATGAGTGGAACATTGAGTTACAACGATACCGACCTGATCAACATATTCTGGGAGTTCTACAACAATTTCAACGGCGAGGCCAACTATCTTCTCATCATACTCTACGTGCCGGTTATGGCGCTGGCTGTGGTGGCGAATGTTCTCGTGATCGCGGTGGTCTTCAAGTATCATTACATGAGAAGGTAAAGTTGCATTTTCTGAAAGAATTCCGTGAGATTCGAGATAAAAGGACGAAGAATCGGAGAACTTGTAACGTTTCAGAGGTTTACTGAATGTTGCATCAAAGATTGTTTATTTTAAAACTAAAGTAAGTCCATTTAAAAAATAAGTCACTCCCTTTTCGGTCGTGCCTAAATATATACATATATATATATATAAATAAATCGAGGCAAATTGCAAGTACAGCTTGAGATACTTTTTCTTTTATATTGTGTTCTTCTGTTCTTTGTGTTATATTTCTTTATTGTGAATATCATAAAGAAACGAGGAAATAACGAGTTTACCAATTTTCCAAATAAACAACGCATATACGTATATTTCAAAATCCTTTAGACTATCACAAAGAAAATTCTACTAGTTCTACTTATCAAATTCTTGAACGTAAGTAACACCGATGCTCACTATCGACCTTCACCAGCAATAACGTGTCATAACTTCATATGGAATACAAATCCGTGAAGCACGAGAGGTGTCACGGTTTACGATTGCTCCAATATCGTATCCAGCACACGAAGTATCGGCAAATGGAGAAACTAAATACGATTAAGTCATAAATCTCTTGGAAGTACGATGCACGACACTCACGTACACTCACTCGAAATACACAATGGCCTAGAAGGAATGCGCATTCTTCGTTCCCCGTAGGGCGGTAAAAATGGATATGAATAAAATTTTCATCGCAACCAGCATAACGTCCGCATTTACAAGAAACAATTTCTCGTTCGCAGTCGAGTCGAATTATCGTAGATCACTGGTGAGTGCAACTATCGATATAGTCTACCTGCTCCAAGAAAATTGCAAACCCTCGGGATGCACTCTCAGGTGCAAACTAATTATAATTATCCTAGCACGATAACACACCCCATTTCGATTGTAAATTTCATTAGGCGCTCAGCGTCGATTAGCCGCATAGACTGTGAAAACATTCGGGAGAACACTCTGACGCACTTCAGTCCTTAATGAACGCGACGACGCTAATGACGCATTTAACTGCATTTTCTTTTTCTCCCTTCACCGTCTCTCCTACATTTTTCCAACGAGCGTTTTCCACGAGAGGTATCCTACGACCCTTCTGCTCTACGCGCTGACCCCTTTCCGTTCTTAATTTCCTTCAATATACTTTCTCAGGAATTCTCCTTGCCCTCACTCTCTCGTTCCCTCCTTCTTTTTTTTTCTCTCTCTCTCTCTCTCTTCGAATTTTTCATCACGTTTTTCCTCACCATCCCAATTTTCTCGCGCGCGTGGTATCATTACTTTGGCATCCCCACCTTTCGCATCATTCCTTCACTCACCCTTTCCACGAACAGAATTTAACGACTACGTGCTCGTCCTCGTACCACCTCCTGACAGATTTTTCTCATCGAATTTGGCGCCGATCAATCGAGCACGAGGAAAGGTGAACAAGTGTTAGAGCGCACCCTAGAGGCAGACAGCAGCAGGATCTCCAGAGTCTGATAATTGGTCTGCGTAAGTTGTTAGGCAACTTTCGTGAGACGTAGTTTCGTCCAACTACTTACGAGCTTGTGGACACCGCTGTGCACGTGGGGCCTGCTACCCTCAGGCAACGACAACTAACTATTTGGTATCTATTGTTGCTCCGCGTTTCAAAATATTTTCAAGACGCGTCGACGAACAGAGACATTTGTTCATCCCGAAGTAACATAATCCCAGTAACATTTTCGTTTTGTGTCGGTTTTAATGGCGACGACGCGTGGAAAGAGGAAAAAAGTGTCCTCTTCGAATGGAAACGAGCAACAAGTCTCGACATTTGTCGCCACCAACAGAAACACGAAGAAACCCGAAGAAACATTAGGCAACAAGAAGCGACTTTTTCAGAAACGTGCATGATCTATAAAATGTTCCACATTGTTGCCTCAGTGGGGATGCAGCTTAACCCTTAAATGCATAAAGTATCGATTTTGATAACAATCATATAAAAAATCAAATTATAAGCAACCTACCTTTCTTTTTGCTTTGGTTCTATGGTTTGTTTTTTTTATTTCGAAATAGAAATTCATGCATTTAAAGGTTAAGACAAGAAAGAGCAACTTTTTTAGAAACATGCAACAATTACAAAAAGTTTCTCGTTGTTATCTCTGTGAAGACGCGGCTTTTGGATTTTGGTAGGTTTTAACAGCGACAACGGGTGGAAATCGAGCAAAAAAAGCGTCCACATTGAAGGAACAATTGTTTCGTTGCTACGTATAGCCCCGTGTTTCTGATTTTTTTCTGATCTTCACTACTCCAGAGAAAACATTAGACACCAAGAAGCGACTTTTTGAAAAACATGCAACACTACAACAAGTTCCACATTTTTACTTCAGTGAAAATGGTCCGTCCCCCTCCTTTTTTTGCGAACCAATATAATCCAGAGGAATGTTGAAAGTGTTAATGATCGTGTTCATCATTGCGCGTATTTACAAATCCAAATGAAAGGGCAATGATAATGAATAATTTTGCAGGAGAGGATTGCAGAAGATAAAAATACAGCATGAGATGCGTAACTACCGGTAGCTTCTTCACGAGATTGCGAGAGACGATAAATCCAATCGAAGCTCAAGAGAAACTTTCTCGAATGGGATTATCTTACGGAAATTTACGAATTTATGGAAAAAGTCGTGACCCCCCCAAGAATTATAGGCGTAAGATAGGAGCAGCGCGAGTAGTGAAATCTTAAATACGAGGCGCTCGTAATTCCTACTCTTCGCGTTAGTAAACTGTAATTAATCACGAAACGCTGTTTCGAGATTTTCTATGGCACTTCACCGGTGAATAATAATTAGAATTGGATAAAGTGTACTTCTGCATACATTGGCACACTTGGAGCCGTTAGAAAAAAGAAAACAGTCGCGTCCCGAATGATTATGAACGAACGAGGATAAAAGAAGATAAAGGACGAAAGCGTTCAGAAAATTTGAATAAAGAATCTGTCGTGGCTCTTTTTCCGCTTCGAAGTGGATAGGGTCTGATAATGATAGCATTGTTCAGCTTCGAGAAGGTCCACCATTGTTCCGTGGGAGGCTTTAAGAGCGTCCTTTTAATTCTTTCTAATTTTTTTCCGATCTAATTACTCAGAAAAGAATCGAGGCCTGAGAATGACAGCGACGTGACAATGGAAATGGTGTGTTTCTCGAATGAAAAATTGGAACACGCTTCCAATGATTGATCGGTGCTTTTTTTCCGTACAATTGGGCTGACGATTATGCACGATTGATCCTCGTGTAATTTGGTGTCGATTAGCAGCATAAATGTTCGAAAATTTCACAAGAATATTATCGTTGACACCGGAGCTTCAGTTAATAAGAACAAACGAGTTATCTATGCCGTTTAACTGGACAAAAGCAACTGGACGTAAACTCGTGAATATTAACCTCTTGAGTTGGAAACACGTGCACGGCATGTCGCTCGTTATTTATTCTAATAATGGAAATTACATACTACACACGTCATTTGTTTAATGTGTCCGAACAGATCGGAACACGTTATACACGTCGAGTGCTTTTACAAATAATGATTGTTGCTTTTATTATAAAATTTCGTTTATTTTATAAAAGTGTGTTGAGTTTCACATCCCAAGATAAAATTAATTTACAGCACAAGAGGTAAAATGCGTTATATCACGATAAAAATGTACATTCTTGAATTAATTAATTTGTTTATGTTTTTCTGTTTGGAAATCTGTCAGAGACAAAGAACGTATCGGTTTTAACAGTGACCAAAGTATTTTCAATATCATCCTCCGTAATAGGCCTGCATAAAATCTCGTGTCAGTTTAAATTGTTTTTTCAAGAGAGAACCTTGGCTCTATATTTTCAAGTCCCGAGGTTGCAGGAATTAAAATAAGCTACGGTGTAAAAATCTAAGTTATCTTTAGTGCACTTTTCTGAAGAAAAAAGTTTACCTTCGTCCCTTTACACGATGTTATGAAATATCTTTCTGTTTTTACTTAAAACAAAGTCTTCCGCGTAAAATAGAAACGAGAGGATGCAATTACCTTGTACGAAAGGTAACATTAGCAATTGTCTTGCACGAAAGCAAGCATGAACTTCTTTTACACGAATTTGATTTAACACGATTTATTTTGAATTAAACGTGCTTTCTAATTCGTGTTAAATCAAAATCGCGTAAAAGAAATTCGTGTAAAAACAAAATTGGGTGTATTTCTTTCCTTTTTTTATTTTATTCTCTTTATTATTTTCATTTATGATACGTTCGTCTTGGATTACTCATGTTGGTTGATCCGAAGGACCTTGCATTCAGACCAGATAATAATAAAGTTCACGAAAAATTCACACCTAAGTAAAAAATAACCCAGGTTCATTTCAAATTTTAATAACATCCGGAACTTGAACTTGAAATAGGGAACACCGCGAATAAATTACACAGACAGAATTTCAACGAAATGAAGAAATCCCGTGGATGTACAAATATTCGCTGCTAGGTACGTGTAACTCTCTCGCTTCGTTTGTTTTCGATCGTCGTTCAAGAGCATCGTTCAAATAAACAATAGTACGAACGGTGTCTACATTCAAGAGGGAAAGGAACGGGAGCGCGCGCTCTGATGCGAGTGAAAGAAATCACGAGAAAAAGAAAGAAAAGAAAATAGATTTGACGATACGTTCGAAGCAGACTAAATTGTTAGACCGATGGAGAACTTTATTTATCCTTTTTTAACTTTACAAACGCGAAAGAGTTTTAGTTGCGAGACGTATAAAAACTGCAGAAAAAATAAAAAGTACAATTGGAAAAGAAGAAACGTAATTAAAGAAGAATCATCGACAAAGGTATTCCTTAAAGAAACATTAACTAAGAATAACTGCGATTATCAGTAATCAACGGAGAAAGTGTCGTGCGATGAAAAGGGAAACGAAAGAGTAAAAATGTGAGATTCTAGAAAGATGCTTGTTTGATTAACGAAAATGATCACTCATTTCCTTGCTGTTGTTTCAGAAGCGTATCCGGCCTACCCGTTTATTCTTCCTCGTGGAAGAATATTCTCACATTCTCCTTCTTACAAAGCTCAACGCTTCGCGTAAGCGTGGAGAACGCGTTCCGATCCGACGTACAAATCTTGAATTTGCCGGCCAGAAATAATAAGCCGTGCCCGAATGCGTGGAGTATCTGGATTCTCATTTCCTTCTTACGAGACGGTCTCTGGTTTTCATTAAATTCCACCAGGCACTTTCCCGCAAATCTTATCGGCCCACTTACATCTCGATGAGAGAGTTCGCTTACAGCATTGTTATTACTCTTATCGGCATACTTGTCTTCATTACCTCTAATAATCCCTACGGATTAAAAATTTACCCGTAAATTCTATTCTTCGCGGCTTGCTACTTTGCATTACTGCTAATAATTCACACGACGACCTGGCCTCATCGCGAAACAACTAATTTCTCATGCTATTCTACACAAATAAACATTTAATTTCGTTTATCCTCTCAGCTTAAGCAACTATTTCGTGGTGGACCATTCGTACGACAATCTGCATTCGTCAAGCGACAAATAATTTTTCACGCTATTCTACACAACACGAAATTTAATTTCGTTTATCCTTTCAGCTTAAATAACTATTTCGTTGTAAATCACTCGTACAACGACCTCCCCTTACGACAAATCATTTTTCACGCAATTCTATACAACTCGAAATTTAATTTCATTTATGCTTCCAGCTTAAGCAACAATTTCGCGATGGACCATTCATACGACAATCTGCCTTCGTCAAGCGACAAATAATTTTTCACGCGATTCTATACAACTAGAAATTTAATTTCGTTTATCCTTTCAACTTAAGTAACAATTTCACGATGGACCATTCATACGACAATCTGCCTTCGTCAAGCGACAAATAATTTTTCACTCCATTCTGTACAACTCGAAATTCAATTTCGTTTATCCTTTCAGCGTAACCAACTATTTCGTAGTGAACCTCTCGGTGGCTGATCTGCTGGTGACGACGATTTGCATGCCAGTCGCAGTCAGCCAGGCGATATCGATTATTTGGATTCACGGTGAAGTTATGTGCAAGCTCTCGGCTTATCTACAGGGTAAGTCTGTTTCGGTAGCTACAATAGTTAATATCACCTTTGATATGTAACAATGAGCACGCACTTTGTAAGCGTTCGTGTGGCTTATCGATCCGAGAGAAGATTACACGGAGCGCACCGCAAACTGCAATGTCGGTCGGTATCGGGATAGGATGAGTGTTTTATCCTAGATAGTGCAATAAGTGGTTCGTGCATGCGTCCAATGGATGTAATTAAAACACAAAGGTAGAACGCGCCCTTCTCGACAACGGTGTGACATACACACTTCGCAGAGACTGCCTTTATCAACTTTCAAAGCGGCTTGTTAAAGAGAGAATTCGAAATTTCTTCTTGTGCCTGGACAATGTTAATTATAGAGAGTCCCTGTTGAAAATTAAAATCACTTTATACTTTCTTAGAGCATGAAATGATACGGAAGAGTTAAGTTGTGTTGATTTTCTAGAATTCATTATCCTGTGCATTTTAGTTCGATTAACCAGTGAATGCATGGTTTTCTTCTCGATGATGGTTCCTTTATTCTTTGTCTACAGAAAGAAAAGAAAGGTAGTAGAGAATAAAAAAGTGCGAAGTGTAGAAGGGCGTGTTAAGAGAAGACGCACGCATAAAGGAAAATCACAGGATGAGTGATTACATTTATGTATCGGTAATCATATTTATGCATATTAACCACTTGGATGTTGGACGAAAAAAAAATTTTAGTGCCAAAGTTGAAAACTTTTTTTAAAACTACATCCAAATTTTACTATATAGGTTTATAGGGTTGCTGAGTCCGAATCTGATATCGGATTCGGGATCAACGATCCCCAAAGCATATAAATACCAAAGTAAAATTTAATACTAATAGTGTAAACATGTTTGTTTTTCCAAAATGCGCATATACGCGTGATGAAACAAAAGTGGCACGACTTTTCTTGACACGTATACGCGTCATTGTCACCGAAAGAAATAATTAAAAAGTGGAATGGTACAAAAAAGTTAAGGTGCTCCTGTCGATTTTTTTTTAGTATTTATTGTCTTGCGCGATTAAACATTTTAATTCGATTAAACAGTGAGTGCATGGTTTCCTTTTCGAAGATGTCGACACAAAGGAAAGAAAGGTGGCAGAGAAAAAAGAAGAACAAATTGTAAAAGGGCGACCTGAAAGGAATTGCGCACCTAGAGAAAAGACACAGTGTGTGTAGTTACATTTACGAATCAGTCGTCGTGTGCATCATCGCGCACATTACAAGCATACACTCGTCCAGTTCTGATCACGACCTCATAAAATGACAACCAGATTGAGTTTCCATAGTCCTTATTTTAGCGTTGTGACCTTTTCCACCGCGGCTACGTTCATTAAAGAAGGATGCTCCGTGTCGCCAAGAATCGAGCAAGCCATTTACCCACAGCTACCATCGTGCCTTATAAAACTGTGACAAAACTGAGAATTCCAGAGAAAATGAGAAATCTCTTTTCCATTGATATCCCCTTAAATTCACTTCTCCTAAACTAAATTACAGTGGAATTTTGAATTTTGTATTTACTACCCATCCATGAAATAATACTTTTAACGATAAGAAAGTAAGTAAATAATCCATGACGCGACAAGAATGTGAAAAATAGAATAAATTATTATAGAACTGAAAATGTGTAATAGAATAAAAAAAGTAAATTATCGATGCCCTAGGTCAACGTCGAACGTCAACAAATGGACCTTTTAACACTTTGACTGCCATGATGGTCAGATGTGACCACACCTAGTTTTTCCTCTGGCGCCACGGTGGTCATCAGTGACCTCCAGAAAAATCATTAAAAAAATGATTATACTACCCGCATTTCTCAACACTTTACCACTCAACCGCAAGGGTATATATCAAAAGCTTGAAGTTTATTCTATTGCACATGACTCTTACATCGAGGGATAGAAGAATGTTAAATGAGTAATTGCACTCACAAGTACCATCGGTCCCTCTAGCTGTCAAGGACATTCCAATATGGCTGCTCTCGCGACTGTATTTTCTCGAATTCCTGCAATCTACGCGCACTACGCAAACATATCGCTGTCATCATCAATAGAATAAACTTCAAGCTTTCGATTCATACCCTTGCGGTTAGGAAATAATGTAAAATGGAGCAGAACAATTTGGTCCAAATCTCCTCTCATTTCCGCGGTTTCTATTGGCTCTAGGTGTAATCCCAAGGAGAAAGCCTAGTGGAGTTGGATCCCCTTAATCCGACGGCAGTTTGGACGTGAAAATGATTTATAAGCTGGCCCTACCTAACGAATCTCACCAATCTCCTCGTAAACATGACAAAATGGCTCACCTTACAGGGGTCGCAGTAGCAGCCTCAGTCTTCACGATAACTGCCATGAGTATAGACAGGTACTTGGCGATAAGGAGCCCAATAGCTTTCCGTCGAGTCTTCAATCGTCGTAGCACCGTTCTCGTCATCGTCGCACTCTGGCTAGTGGCACTCAGCGTCTTCGCACCACTCCTCAAAGCGGTAAGTTTCCATAGGACAATTTCTAATGCATCGACCCTTACAATTCCCGCTGTTATTGACCCTTTGACTATGGCGGACTTTGACACGTACCAACCATTGCATACGGTACACTGAAAAAATTGTATTCTTAAGAATTTACCACTTAAGTTTAGAATATTTCTTACTAAAATAAACAACAAGAGGATCTTCTTAATTTAAGAGTAGAATGTTCTAAACAGATTCCTCTAAACAAATATTCTTAACATAGTCTGGTAAACAATTTGTATGGATATATTTCGTATATAATTATTGGAAACAAAACTCTTAATGAAATGCTTCACTCTTTATATTGTCAAAAATTACATTATTCGTATCTTGAAATCGGAATTGGTTGAGAAATGTAATCACGAGAGAAGGTTACTATTCATATACAATACATGTATTTTTATCACTTGTAAATATTTTCATTAAATCGCCGAAATCCTCTTCTTCTAGCCACTTCGTCATTTCCTTATCCATACTTTTTGCACAACACAGCACACAAAATAATATAGTACTCAAAATTACGCAGAATTGCAAGAGGAAGAAGATACAGGCATCGACATGTGCCGCACGCGATGTGTAACCTAACTTAACCGAATACTGACACGCATTGTGTCGCGACATTCAGATGGATTATTAAGAATATATTCCAAAAACCGTCATATCGATAAGAAAATATTCTTATGTATTAAGAATATCTATTAAGAATATCTATTAAGATGAATTATTAAATTTGTATTTTAAGAATACAATTTTTTCAGTGTACACTTCGAGTGCCGTTTCAGTGTCACATTTCCATATGGTTTCAATGTCACGCCTCAATGTCACAGAATGTGCGACGAGTGAAACACGTCGCGGGGTTGCAAGAAAATTTACGAGAGCGCGTGACCAGCACCGCGCACCGATTTGCACGACACTACGTGAAAGCCGTGAAACACGAAACTTTATTTCCACCACTTTTTCGCACCTCCTTTTCGTCCTGGTAGCAACTGAATAAGCAAAGTGCGAAACGTGACAAATGTTTTCAATCTATCAGCAATCACCGTGCTTCCTCGCATTTCTCGTTCTATCGGGAATTCTCACCCTTATCGTCGAATAACCCTGACTTACTACAGCAAAATATGAAGATTTCTCAAAATGAAAGCACCCGGTAGAATATTATTACACCACTCGTTCGTTACTCTTGACGACAGATCTTCAAGACGATTCTCTGCTGGAATCATTATTCCATTTAAATCAATCCATCGTATTAAAATCTCAAATGAACAACTACCAAATTTGCCCGAGGCTATTTTAACCGTGCCCTCGAACATTTACTTACACCCTTTGTAACAGTTTCACGACCGAGCAATGAAACTGTGCACTCGAATTTCCCCGTCAACGTGCTACAGGACACCCGGATACTATTTCGTGGACAACTACAACGTTAAATCTCGTACAAAGTTCGCGAGATGTTCGAAAGCTACCTTGCTATTCATTGTGACACGGTTTACAAGTACTTCATACAGTGAGAATCGTGAACTCGAGCGTACGAGCTTAAATGTCTTATTCCTTTATCGTTGCAAGTCGCCCACGCCGGAGACTGTAATCCTGTCTGTAAGATGTCAGGCAGAATGTACAACGGGATTTTCGAGATCTTACGTGCACCTGTAGCTCTTGGTTATTGCATTCAGATGAGTCTCCAGAGCCCGGGTGGAGACCTCGAGAACATCACTTTTCACGGACCTTGGACAAGCGTGAGAAACTCCTCTCGCAACCTCGCCAACGATCGACGAATGCCACCTGCTTTCTACATCTGCTCCGAAGACTTCAAACCCCTCGGAATACGCGCCAATCTCTTCGGCACTGCCTGCTTCATTCTAGTCTACGCTGTACCTGGTAAGAAATCAAGCTTAAAAGTTTATATTTACAATGAGACATTTTTTTCCAGTTAATATTTACAGAAAAATATCATCTTTCACAGGAAACAGTAAAAATATCGAAGTTTAATGTATTAAATTAATCCTTAAATGCCGGACGATGTAAAATCTAGGTTAATGCTGAATGGAGGTCCTTTGTGGACCTCGTGTTGTTCTTTTTTTTAAATATACATTTTTGTTGGATTTATGCGAGAACAATGGAATATTGTATTTAAGGGCATGAATTAATACTTATTCGTTGATTTTAAACTTCGCAAATATGAACAATATATGTAGATATTTTATCTTTTAAACGATATTATATCTAAATGTAAAGACACAATTATACCTTGATACTTCCGAATTAACAAGATACAAAGAATATATTGAAAGTGGTTTATAAAAATATAATGGCCAATATCAATTTAACTATATCTTCATGCCAGCAATCAATAACACAGTACACTATTTTTTTCTTCCTTTCTGTTACCTTTGCAAATAAACTGCGTACATTTGTTAGATCTAATGTCCGTTGCGAAATATCGACTAGTCGCCGGAAGACCAAGTATCAAACAACCATACTCAGCGACCAAACTCAGCCACCAGTCTCTGTAGTTAAATGTGCTGAGTTCAAAGTTATCAGTTATCAGTATCGTAAAGGCCAAAGTACGGTTGGTCGACAGGAAACTTGCTACCGTGTGAACGAGTGCATTTAATTAAATGCACTTCGTTGGTCTCTGCGACTTACCTCGTTTCCTTCGCAGTATCCATTCTCCAAATCTTCTGGTACATAGGAAAGTGACCAACAATACTGATAACAAAAAGTACGCTAAAAAGATTCAACGTGGGGTTCCTAAAGTTCCACCATTCGACATTTAACACTATTCCTACCACGACCGGTCAAATGACCGTTTTCTAAATTTCGTTTATATTTTCCTATATACAACGTAATTGCATCGCTTTTAAATTCACGACTTTTCCTAAAATATTGAAAAATGTATTATACGTATATTTTAGAAAAAGTCGTGAAATTTAAAGGCGATGCAATTACGTTGTATATAGGAAATTCTAATCGAAATGTTAGAAATGGTCATTTGACCGATCGGTAGACATAGTGTTAAGGGTTAACCCCATTCAGGTCTGACGCACATTGTACCATCCACTGACTTAGAATTTCAATACCTAAATTTAAAATATAAAACTTATGACTACAACCATATGTACGCCCTAACTGTAAGCATATTTTAGATATGTTTAAGATATTTTAAATAATTATGTCCCACATCACCTAATAACACCAAAAAGAATCTCAAAAAAATATTTCTTGGCTTTGAAAGCAAAATCAGGTCTCCAGGTGTTGAAACATTTTTTTCATGGTTTCTCCTTGTCTTAATTTTACGCTGCGTCTACGAGGATCGTTAATAACATTTCTGAGAATAAATGTGAGCTTCACTCAGCCTGTTAGACTCAATGAAGCTTGTGACAAGGCGATAAAATATTCGGTTGAAAGTTCGAGTGAGTTTCTCAAAGTTCGCGCGTTTAATCTACGGGAAGGGACGTGAGGACAAAGTGGGCTGTTGGTCCAACTTATCATACTTTCTGATTAACAATTTCATTTAAGCGTCGCCCGTGTTTTTTTTTTCTTTTTTTGAATACATGCCCCTTTTTTTGTCCTTCAAATTAAACTTGCGCGTGGAATAAGGAAGAGAAGCAGACGAAAAAGTTCATTTTAACGAAACACGCACGTCCTATTTGCATATACAATATCGGTACGGCAATGAAGGAGATTTTTTGCGCGACGCATATGAGGAATTTTTTTCTCCGTCTTGAACACAGTACTCTTGGAATTTACGAAGCTTCCACGAGAAGCTGCCACAAGAATATCGATTACCGTTCGACCTATGCAATCTCGAAAAAATCAACATCTCAAATGCGACAGTATAATTGTATTAATCTCCGAAAGGATAAAAAATTCACAATTAATTGTCACAATCGATTCTAAACAGATTTCAACTTTGCATAAATGTGCCGGTGATCGTGAAAGTGGTCTAAGTCAATAATTCCGAAAAATTCATTTTTCTATTTACATAGAGTTATTATTGTCACCTATACGATTGAAATATGGAATGATTTGTGAACGAAACTTTTCTGGCTAGTCCACTTTCACAATCACTGGCACAAATCATTGCTAAGCCTTTTGTTACACTCTACGTGCTAAACGCCAAACAAAAAAATGAATATTTACAAATTATGACAGAGAGGAAAATAAATAAAAAAAATCTTTCGTTTATAAGAAATCTGCGTCTCAAAATTCGAAGGATCAAGATCTACCACCACTCCACAAACACTATCTACGCATGCCCTGTATATCTATAACTAAAATAAAATTCTTTCTTCTCAGGATTCGTGGTTATACTCGCGTACTCGATGATGGGCCGCACACTTTGCGCGCGGAAGCCACCGTTTGATTGCGACAGTGTCGAAGGAAGCGCCAGCTCGCAACAGGTTAGCTCCTAACAGTTAATCAACTGGAATTACGCGTTTATGATCTCTTGCAGACGCGGGACGTGAAATCGTGACAAAACGGTGTCGAGTGCAGAGAGAAAGAGAGAAAGAGAGAATATGAGAGAGAAAGAGAAAGAGAGAGAGGGAGAGAGCGCGAATTTACTCAAATCTATTAAATTCGTCTCGAAATTAGCTTTCTGTTTCCAGAGCTTTAGGCTGGTGCGTGAGCGCCGACGGATAGCATGGATTTTGCTGTTGCTCGCCGTGCTTTTCGCTCTCTGCTGGCTTCCATTCAACGTTCTCCGACTTCTGGTCGACCTCGGCGCGGTCGGTGAGTATTCAATTTACCCTCGGGGGTTAAAATTACCAGGAAATGTATAGATAGAGGTCAGCGTGGAGGCTGTGGGGTGAGAGACTGAAAGATTGATTTCTCTGCTAGATACAGAGAAATACGATCGGTTTTGCTCCCGCACGATGTCGCTCGTAACTTAAAAAAACATTATTCGCTCGATGGGATCGCCTAAATTAATCGAATGCTTCATTCGTAATTCCTTACTTCTTTATTTCTTACACTGAAAAAATTGTATTCTCATCTTAAGAATTTACCACTTAAGTTTAGAATATTTCCTACTAAAATAAGCAACAAGAGGATCTTCTTAATTTAAGAGTAGAATCTTCTAAACAGATTCATCTAATCAAATATTCTTAGGAGATATTCTTATCAGGTATTCTTAACATAGGTAGCCTGGTAAAAAGTTTGTACGGATATATTTCGTATATAATTATTGAAAAGAAAACTCTTAATGAAATGCTTCACTCTTTATAATGTAAAAAATTACATTAACCATATCTTGAAATCGGAATTGGTTGAGAAATGTAGTCATGAGAGAAGGTTACAATTCCTATATACATGTGTTTCTATACTTGTAAATATCTCCATTAAATCGCCCAAATCCTCTTCTTCTAGCCACTACGTCATTTCCTTATCCATATATCCTTAATTTAATTTTTCTATTTACATAGCGTTATTGTCACCTATACGATTGGAATGATTTGTGAACAAAACTTTTCTGACTTACAATTAGACCGATTTCACAATCACCGGCACAAATCGTTGCTAGGCGTTTTATTACATTCTACGTGCCGAACAGCAAACAAACAAATGAATATTTACAAATTATCACAGAGGGGAAAATAAATAAATAAAATAATAAATTCAAAAACCGTCATATCGATAAGAAAATATTCTTATCTATTAAGAATATCTATTAAAATAAATTATTAAGTTTGTATTTTATGAATACAATTTTTTCAGTGTAGTGATGTTGAAATTTTATTTAGGGGATTAGTAAAAATAAAAGGCCCCTGCTTCGTTTAAAATTACTGCAGTTCTGCTTATGGGAAATTCGATTACGCGTACAAAAGTTGAATTTTTATATTGCATTCTGCGTCTGTAATGAAGCTTAATTACATGCAGCTGCGATGGTTATTAAATGCGCGCCTAGTTAGTACGATGCTTCACCTTCAGCCACACATGGCAGCACGCGGCAAGGATCACGTGATTCAATTCATAGTATGTTAGAACTGCACTTGTAAAGTGACGTAATCTGTCTGATATAAAGATTAGAAATTAAAACTCAAAGAAAAAAATTCCATAGTCAACTGGTTAACACTAGAGCTACGAATTTTATTTTCATATAGAATTTTTTTTCGTCGACCACAAATTTTTACAGAAAGAGCGCCTTATTTCATTATCAGAACTATCAATCTTTTTTTCACGTGAACCACTCATTTTGACAGGTTCGGTAGTTCTAGTATTAAAAGCAAATTGTTTCTAGAGCAAAGCAAGCCGATGAACAACGCACTCTCGTATTGCCTGTTTCTGGGACACGCGAACAGTGCTCTGAATCCGGTCGTTTACTGCTTCATGACGCGGAACTTTCGTCGCAGCGTTGCTGAAATACTGTGCCGAGGTCCGCACGCATTGGCACGTCGCAAGCCACGGCGCAAAGTAAGTGTGAAGTGTTACGATGCCTTTGTTCCAGTGTTCTTTCTCTCTTTCTTACTCTCTCTTCTTCTTTCTCTCTCTCTTTCTCTCTTTCTCTCTCTCTTTTTCTCTCTTTCTCTCTGTCGCACGTGTTCACATACGTGCCGCTGCTCTGTATTAGCGATAAACATTGGACGTACCCGCATGCATACTACCACAAAGTGCCTTTCTGTTCCCTTTCGTACGCTCGGAAGCCCCCGCCGTCGCTCTGGGATAAACTAGAGATGAAAGAGTGCCGAAACGCAACGGCGGAAGCGAAGCTCACTTGCCCGGGGTAAGTGGAGATTCATTGTTTTATTGAAATTATTTGCACCGACTTCGTGAGCACCGACGCGCGACTTTGACGATTCACTTTGAATTTACCTTGAGAATAGTGAAGGTTTCGTGAAAAGTGTTTCGAGTAACTTTCAAGCGAGCTTCCATTTCACGAAGAATCTTGCGAGTAATCGAGTGAACAGAGATCTTGGATTTTTTTTTGTTTGTTATAACTTCTATCGTTGTGCGCATACACACTGTAGGAGTAACAATGTACATTGTAGCTTGACGTATTTTGATATTCAACAGTGAACGTAAGAGCGTGAGCACAAACTGAGGTGGTACCTGAAGAAGGGAAGTATATTGCAATTAAGTGGACTTCGTTACATTGATTATAGGAAAATTCGTACGCGTCGTTCTTTTATCGGCTGGAAAAGTTTGTAATAGTATTTGTAAATGTGACGAGGAAAATAGAGACTTGTTATAAGAGTAGGCGGGTGGGTTCGATAGGGAAAGAAACTGTGTCGAAATAATTTGCATGAGTCTTTTAAACCCGTGTACTCCTTGCATGAGTGTCCGTCGTTATTATAGTGTAAAATAAGCGCGCGTGAAACGGTACTTAAGGTACCAGTAACAAAAAGAAAAGCTATACGTGTAAACAATTTTAAAATCATTCACCAAATGCTTCTTATCAAAATCCATTGCTGCTTCGTACTGTTATAAAATTAATTAACATAAAAGTAATTTTTCACTTGAAGTATTCTTCAAATTTTTCTACAATAAGCAAAAATCTTGTTATCAATTTCCAAATGCATTATAAAATTCTGAATGATTACACAGGTCAACAAAAGAAGCATTTTTTGTTGCCCTAGAAACAGCACTTGTTCTTTACTAAATCGAGGATGTTGATTCCAAAAATCGAAGCTTGTTTGAATTGGCTCTAGTTTTCAAGATATCCTCAGTTTTGTTTTTTACTTGCTAAGTAATGTACAATATAATAATTTTTCTGTTGCATATTAATTGTTTTGCTTTTGTTGATTTCGTTGTGCGTTACGAACGACATATTTATCCACATAATAACTTGGTCAGATATTAGGGTTAAAATCATATTTAAGAACTACCGACGACAACTAAACAATTAACTAGCCATTTAACACCAGTAGTGCAAATGGATAAGTAGAAGCACAGCACTACTTTAGAATATTGGAACCCAGGTACACCGAATTGTCTTTATGTGGGCAAGTATGTTGTTCGTAACATATAACTCAATCATAAAAAACCAAGCAATGAATATTAACCCTAAGTCGTAAGTCACCTCTCACGTGACAACAGTGCTTTGTCGCTGTGGTCGTATGTCACGTGTGAGGTGACAAGGCGAATATCGGTGTAGCGACGTTTTTATCTTAAAAGAGGACTTCTAAATAAATTTGCACTGTATTCTAATTAAACAAAAATAACCAATGATGATTTATTGAACGGTTATAATTTCTAACAAAAATGTTATTCTTATAATACTGATAATTTTTCACATATTTCCCGAAATCAACTGCAATCTAGTGAGAATCGTGTATAAAAAGCTAGCGTCCGATAAGGGTTAAACGGAAAAATGACATTGTTACGCGTTACTTACCAGTGAAACACAAAACTGAGAATATCTCGGAAAACTCGAGCCAATTCGAACAAACGGATTCGATTTTTCAAATCAACATCCAAGTCTCATTTCCAGAGCAACAAAGCCACTGTTGACCAGTGCCATTATCTTACAAAAATCAAGCCAATTTCGAGTAACGGATTAACGTTAACAAACCGCGTTCTTGGAACGCACTTCGTAGAATTCCACGTGGAGTTAGTCTTGTTCCTGAAAATTGTTTCAGAGCGTGCAAGGGACCGCAGGTGTCGAGGACGCTTGCGCGGGCTCGAGTTTGACTGGGATAGGTGGAACGAGAAAGAAATTGCGTCAAAGAAATATGCAGACTGGGTTCGGTTCCAATACACCAGGTGGTGGACAACGTCCCATATTGGATCTGCGACGGACAACTACGTCCAGTGCTGGATACGACAGCTTTTACAGTCGTTACAGTGCCCACAAACGATGTTACATGCTGAAGAATCTTCGTGCTGTACAACAAGCGCCTACCAATTCAGGAGGCAATGAAAAAAAGACTTTCGAGAGCAGAAATGAAAACGAGACCAGCCAACGTAGAGGCAACACTTTGGTTACCACGGACGAGCGCTGAACTCAGCGAATTCTTTGTTATTGCTGACTGGTTTTATATTTTCTGAGTTGCAGTACACGTGTATGTCGTGTGACTGACGAAACTGATTGAATCTCGAAAGGACACGATACTGACAACTGACTGACCGGTGATTATACGTCTCAAATGATTTCCATAGAGTTTATTACAGGCGACGTTTTCTCGCAAAAAACGTCGAGATGAAAGTCTCCGAGTAACTATGTATACTTGTCTAATATGTGTTCCATTGTCTTGGTGTGAACTTTATGCAGAAAGGAGTAGTAAGGTCAATGTCCCTATTTCTACTCATTTAAGACTACAACGACTGCTCGGATTATGAAATTTATTTTTAACAACGAGCCGTTACCTAACGAGCAACGAGCCAATGCAACTTATGCCTGAGTATCTAAATAATAAATAATTAATCTTTCTGTAACATCCGAATATTCGTTGTTTTATCAACCGAATATTAATGTTAAAAAGAATAGTTCATGGTGAGTAGTAATCAGGACTGGAGTAGAAACTGGGACGTTGACCTTACGGCGGTGAATAATTGTTCTGAAAGGTGATTGTAAAAATCGTTGTGAAAGTATTGTGACGCCTGTGTACAATTTTTTTTTATTTCGAGTCTGCGTCCATTAAGTTAAGACGATGTATAAAATATGTCTATATACGTCAAGGATAAGAAGCTGTTAAATAATATTGCAGCGCATTTACAGCTGACGTAATATATTAGTTTAATTTATTGGTGGGAACAACGAGAAGTAAATGTCTGGATAAAAAGAAGTATTTATTAATGCATATCTTGGACGGATGTCTTCAAATTCGATTAACCTGTGAAAGGACAAATAGAAGTTGAAGGATAAATTCTGAATTTAAAACGAATTGTCTTCGTTCAAAGGCTGCATCATATTTTATTATAAATACATCATGTGTGGCACAATTGTGTTACAGCAGAAAGTTATACATTAATGTGTAGTCTGTACCAACTGTATACCTGTGCATGCGAGCTTCTATGTATACATAAAGACTCCTATTCTACGAATGTTCGTAACAATAAGAAAATTGTATAAATCAAAGAGATCAAAAATATAAAACAAAAGCCCTATTGTTCGTTCCCAGTGGCTCAGAATGACTATAGCATTAAATACGACAAAACACAAAGTAGAAACAATCCTGCAGAAGTGTGCAAACATAGGCCGAAAAATTTCTTTGATTTTTATAATTTCATATATTCGATTGAAGAACAGAGATGCACGCAGGAAAGAAAATAAAACAGCAGTTCGTTTCTTGAATAAAATAGACGAGCGTTTCGAGCAAATCCAATTGTAATCCAACACACAAATTCTTCGTTACTTTTGACTTGACACATTCAGGTACGACACAATACACACAGTTTCCAAATCTGAGGATTCACGAAAATCTCCGCACGATCGTTAATTTATTATTCTTATTCCTGAATATATTTATAATCGAAAAAGTTTTAGTTACTCCAAACAGTAGAGTAGGTGCATAAATACAATTTCGTCAGACGAGACAAAGACTTCCTTCTCTACCAACGTGAACAATGTCTCTCGTTACTCCCAATTAGCAAAACTCCACAATTTCACAATTTCCTCGCACAATTACCCACACATCAGAATTTCAAAAATGCAACGTGTAATCGGCAATAATCTAAATGCAAACAATAGTTCAAATAGTTTATTAACCACACGGCCCGTTCTGTATAACAGTTTATCTTTGCTCGTTGTTGTACGTCTATCTGCTCCGTCTCCTCTCATCAGTCTCAACGGTAGAAATGACTAATCTGCGCTTACAAGTATTAAAAACTATTGCTGGTAAAAAAAGTCAAAAGACTGTCACAGAACAGTTCGCCATTTTTTCTCTTTATTTGAAGACAATACACATTCACGGCTCACCATCTCACGATTCCATTGCGCAGCTCGTTGTAAGCCGATTCCGCGATTACACCGTGATGCTGGCTATAATTATCTAAAATTCGCGAATTATCTATATCCGTTACAGTCTTAATTTTACGCTCGACGACATTCCTCTTCGCGTGAGACTTCAATGCCTGATACGGCATCGTCGAAGCGCTCTTAGCTCGATTGTCATCCACGAATACGGTCTTGGTCAAGTGCTGATTGGACTTCACCGTTCCGTTAGGGTCGGCTCGAACATTGGCCGTAGGACTTAAATAAACATTCTTCACTTGGGACGATAGAAAAAGACGATTGCACACGTTTGACTGTCGCTGCTGTTGGCGCAAATCTCGTTGCACCTGTTGTCCAGGTGGTTGCTGTGGATGCAACGGTACGGTCTGGTTCAGATAATTTCTTATTACTTGCTTCTGTGAAGTGAGCGGTTGGCTCGGCGCGTGTGGACGTTCTAAAAAAGTGTAGTGTTGATTGACGCGAGCTGTATTGTCGTTGCTGCGATTATTATTACTGTTGGTGGTGTTGCTGCTGTTGTTGTTGCTCGCGTTGCTGCTACTGTATATTATACTGCTGTCACTGCTATTGTTACTGTCCGATGCTATCTTCGTAGAGTGCCTGGTCACCTGATTCGGAATCTTCGTCGTGTCTTTGGACGACGGACACTTTGAAGTCTCGTAAGTGATCGGTCGCTTGCAGAGCGAATTCTTCGCTCGAATGCCGTTCAGAGCGATCATCTTGTTATAATTCATCACTGTCTGACGTTGCAGTTGGCTGCACTGCTCGTTGCTCATTCCACGTCTCAGCTTCGCTCGGCCCTGCGGTATCGGTGGATTCAACTTGTCCTCCAAGCTGTACTAAAATGAATTGATGAAATTCGGTAACACTTGGGTAGAGTCGTGTAAGTTGAAGAAATGTTTATGTACGGTAATTTTGATGGATTGCATCTAATTCTTCAAGCTGTACTAATGTAAATTAATGAAATTTTGTAAACTTGGGTACAGTGGACCAGCTTAAAGAAATATCTGTTTACAGGAATTTTGATAAATTACATCCATTCATCCAACCAGCAATAAAATAAATTAATAAAATTCGGTAAACTTTGATACAGTTACGTAGCTTAAACAAATGTTTATACACAGCCACTTTGATAATTTGTTTATCATGATACTGAACCATTTTCACAGACCAAAGGGACCAACTCGACTTTTTGAGTGCTTTTAAATATTTCGACTAACAAAAATCAAATAACGAAATCATGCTGCATTTTTCCAGTAGATTCGAGCTAGAAATGTTAAATTGGGATGACGCAAGCGAAGAGAATGTCATGCACGGTGTAAAGGTAAATACACCTAAGGAGTGTACGTTCTACGAGTTGCATTGGATGTGAGTGGTAGTTACAGTACCTAGACGAATCCCATACGACAGGTAGTCTGTAACGATAGAATCGTTCGTTTATTGTTAGTGAAGAGAGAAGGTGAAGAAGAAAACAGGACGAGTAGAAAACAGCCTGAACAATCAAGCACCGGAAATGACGAATCAAATAACTTAACTACCAATTGTGAGACGAGCACTCTTTTAGCAAACGCCACTCGATGAAACAATGAATTGATATTTACACTGGTGGGCTGAACAGAGTCTGTAGATCGTTGAGACTTCGACAATTGTTGCTGTTGCAGATTGCTCAGCAGGAGGCAACTTTTGGCAGCACCAGGTGGCAGGTTTCCCAAATTACCGTTCGACATATTGTACGCATACTGTGCCGCTATCTTTCTGCCTGACAAGTATATGCAATGTATTAGATAAGCTTATAAAAACACACTATAACATTCACGTATACAAAATTCACGATATACGAAAAAATACACCCAATTCTGTTTTTACACGAACTTCTTTTACACGATTTTGATTTAACAGGAATTAGAAAAAACATGTAATTCAAAATAAATCGTGTTAAATCAAACTAAATCGTTTAAAAAGAGAATTAATTTTTTTTCCAATTCGTGTTAAATCAAAATCGTGTAAAAGAAATTCGTACAAAAATAGAATTGGGTGAATTCGAATCTGTATTTAACCCTCAACAAACTATGTGATTTCTTTTATTTAAAATGCTTAATCCATTTGCATCATTAGCACATATATGCGCGGAATTTTTCTAGTCATTATCATCGAAGCGCGCAATTTCTTAAATATTTTAATAAATTGGGACCGTTTAGATAGAGGAGATACAATAAGAAAAATGTTTGATGATACGGACAAACTTTCCTCTTTTCCATATGATGCAAATGAGCTAATAAGTACTTTGGCTATATTTTAACCGTCTCATTACAGAAATTGAAATAATTAATTTATCACCTAGTATCCTAGACACAATACGATCATTTGAGGGCCAATGCGAATATTCTCAAACCAAAAACGTGTAACCAAGAATTATTCGAGCCGTTACCGTTCTGACGTGGCTTCTTCAGATTGCACTGCACCGACGGATCCGTGACACAAAATGTCGTGGCCAATTTTCCATTGGCCATTCCTCCTCCGGTCACGTCACCGTAAGAAGTTCCAATCGCCTTCCTGTTTGTGAATGTCGTACGCACTTACCGAGAGAAAGAAATAAAACTTTCCTTAATGCTTTCGGGGCTAATCGAGTGAGATCATGAAATCCACGTGAAAAAATGGGCCTGCCGAAGCTAACGAGGTATAAAACAATATAAACAAAAATAAATTGAATAGATACGAGCAATCTTTCGTAATTACCGTCGTTGCGCACTGGCTCGTAAAAGTTCTCGTTCTTTGGCACGTCCTTTCTCAGATCGCACAAAGATGATCTAAGATGCTTCCCCGCGTTGCAGTCCGAATGCCAAACGTTCATTGCACTTCCGTTCCTATCGTTCACCGCCATTTCCTTTTTTGCATGATCCGACAGTCTTCTGACTCTGCACGATTTTGACCTGCGCGACAATCTTTCTCTTCACAACGATGCTCGTTGGATAACAATAATCATGAATTTACCCACGTGTTGTTCTTCTGCTCTCGATGCTTCTCGTCCATTATGGCGTAGAGCTTGTTCCTGTATTCGTCCACGGATAATTGAACGTCGTCCCTCAACAGTGGCACCACGCTAGAGCCCCTTTCTGGTTCGATACCTCTTCTATGGAAACTGTAAAAGAAACGAAATTGGATTGTTCATCTTTGTGAATCTTGTGTCGGTACTCAGGCTTGCGTTCTTTGAAAAGAAGAATTACTTTGGAAATCCTTTTGAAAGTTAAATTAAGAAATATGGAATTTGTAAGCAGAAGTTACCCTTTAACATAAAGTTACCCTGTAAAAATAAAAATCGAAAAAGTAATTCTAGATGTAAAATATTTGTTGTTTATTAGAAGAAGAAATTTAAAAATTCGAAACTAGACTAAATCGTTCTAGACATTTCCTATATACATTCTGAAGTAATACGATGACTAAACAAATTACAATTGCTACTCCATTCCAAGAACTATATTATAAAAATCCTCTAAACAATCATAAATTACGCGTGTATACTTATTATTGGCTATATGATATCTAAGATTCGTGTCTTATAATAAAAAAAAAAATAGAATCATCAATAAACAGACACCCGGCTTAATTTATCAAATCGCTTATTGACTCACGAAAGTTTCGTTGCGTCCGTAGTTAAAGAGTTAAAAGTAGATTACAATAATATTTTGTAATACATCATCCTGGAGACAGGACCACGCCCTGTCTTACACGTTGTGTTTAAAAAATCTAACGTCACCGAGCCACGTTTAGCATTCACAAGAGATCCAAGAAGGAAAAAGCAAGGAACGCGAAGAGATACGGTAAAGTCTTCAAAGATTAATCATCGAAGAAAGGCAGCCTGATAAATAAATATGCTCACTCTGCGACGTAAGCATGCGCCAAAGCTTCGACGGCAGTCAGTCTTTGCGTGGGGTTGAAGACGATCAATCTATTTATAAGATCTAACGCCTTGCCCGACGCTTCCGGCAAGAGATCCTTCAGCATGCGCCTGGGCCCCGAGGGCATCTTCTCCAACAAGTTCGTCCCGTATCCAGCACTCACCGACAGTAGATCTAAAAGTTTGAGAACTCTCGATAAAGACTTCGGATCAGCTCTGCGGCCTGTACTTTCCACTTTATCCAGACCAAGTGAGAAATTCATCAAGATCTTCGTTCTAAGCGTTGATAAAGCTGCTCACCTTCATCCGTGGGCGGTGGCAATGTAGCCATTATTCTCTCCACTTGGTTGATCGTCGAGGATCCAGGGAACAAGGGTTTGCCAAGCAACATTTCACCCAAAATACAACCCAGCGACCACATGTCAATGCCCTTCGTGTACCTAATTAATGAGAGCAATTGATCTTCTTGCTCCTTCGGCTTTTCAATTTCTTTCAAATGGAAATTCCTTTTATAGATTGTTTAAAGATTTTTTTATTAAGGAGGCATCCTACTTTTTCAGGTCAAAAAATCAATTTTTTTCAAGTTTGCCATATCAAGCTTATAATTATTGGAATAGCTGATTGTTTATGTAGGCAAAAAGTATATATGAATTTTGAAACGCGATTTTCTTAAAATAGCTTTTTCTATACTAGTAGCCGTAATGTCTCAGAAACGAATGATCACACCGACTTGAAATTTTGCTGGTTTATATAGCTGGTTGTCCACAAGCATAAAATAAAAACGTGTAAGGAAGAAAAAAGGTTTTACCGCTTGGAAGCAATGAGTATTTCCGGTGCACGGTACCACCTAGTTGCCACATAGTCCGTGAGTGTTGGATCACTTCCGGTTTCACCGTCGCCTTCGCCGATTTGGGTTACCGATCTTGCCAATCCGAAATCAGCAATTTTGCAGTGGCATTGGGCGTTCAGGAGGACGTTGGACGGCTGTGTAAAAATAAATCCAACAAAGTTTAATAAAAATGTCAAACCATTAATTAAATATTAATATTTTTGCCACTTTTACAACACGCGTTCAAAGCAGATGACAAATCTGTGCATTCTTCCATTTATTAATGATTAGAAATTAATTTTTCCATCCAAGAACAATTAAATTATCCCATAGCAATAAATATTCGAAAACTCGTGCTCGTACACTTAAGTTCTGCTGCCACGTGTTCGTGCTAGTACAATTGCAGAGTTTCAATCGAATTAAAAGCATTCATTGCTTTTCTATCGTAAGCTTCATTATGGTGAGACTACTGTGAAAGTGATGTAGCTGGTATCCTTAGCAACGTGCTATGGTCAATGCTTGGTGTCACCCCGTGGCACCTTTTCACATTTGTTCCAGCATTTTTAGGAGAACTCACCTTCAGATCTCTGTGAATAACATTGCCAGAGTGTATGTACTTGATCGCCTTGAACAGTTGATACATTATGAAGACTTTGTGAATGTCCTTCAGGATGTTGCCTCTCTTAATAACATTATGGAGATCAGTTTCTGCGAACAGCCAATAGAAATTTTACCTAATGCCATTCGAGCACGCGAGTGAATCTGTGTCTGTAATTTCGACGATTTTAGCTCAAAGCTCGTCTTAACCCTTATGTCTCTAATCATGGATTTGGTCTGTAAGTTTATAACCGCGGTTTATACTCGGGTACTTAAATAGGAATAGCGCTAAAATGATTCTCTTCATACATTTCTTTGTTGTGCCTTAACATTTTGAGAACATTTAAAGATAAAGGAAGTAACAATTTTTTCGGTGGCAATGTACGTTAATGCACACTAACCCTTCTTATGGTTATTTTATAGAGATGTGCGAATTATTCGAATTTAAATCAATGTTGTTCGAATTTGAAAGATTCAATAAGGTCCAATCATTGCAATTCGAATTCGAATCAAAGAAGACTTAAAACGCGTTGAATTCTATCGTGCATCGAGCGCGGGCCACGTAGAGACGTGCGAAGTATTTGAAATGTGGGCGATTCGATTTGGCGATATTTTTGTCAATTTGGTTCGATTCGAATTTTCTTTTGCAAATTCAATTCGAATTAGAAAACCTTGATTTGCACATCTCTACTCATTTGATACATAAATCATGCATCGTCCAAAACACCCTGGAAGGACGATTAACACTAAGAACTACCAAACCTGTCAAAATGAATGGTCAACAAAAGAAGTTTCCATATGAAAAAAAAAATTAGTAGTTCTAGTGTTAAAGAGAAATTCTTGTGAAAAATTGATACAACCGGTCGGTACTTCTAATGCTAAATGCTTCTAATCAGAAAAGTGTAATAACTAATCGGGACTTTCTAAATAAATTCCACTTCATTTAAGATCAGGTCGAATATATCATACACAAAATACAATACAAGTACCATAATTATAGAACAACGTCAAAACAACTTCAACAGCGTAAAAATAATACGAAGAAGGCTTTAGAAACGCAAATATTTCTATTATTTCGCACTATCTCAATGAGACTTTAGATGCCAAAAACATCTATCCCCAAAAGAAGAACGTTACATAACAAAATCTGTAAAAATGTTACTAAAATTACCTGAGTACCGCCGTTATAGACACAAGGGTTAGAAAAAGTACACAGATCCTTACTAACTCTAGAAGAAGACACACGCACTCACCCATATACTCGAACACCAGATAAATGTCTCGGTCATTGTTCGCCTTGTGCAAACCAATCAACCGTACAATGTTTTCATGATTGGCGAACGACATGAGAAATATAATCTCACGGAACGTTCGCTGAGCATCGGTTTGATCCCTGAACGCATCGAAGATCTTCTTCACCGCCACCGTATCCTTAGTTCTTCTTTTAACAGCCTTCCACACTATGCCGTAAGCCTGCAGTTTGCAAGTTACAATTGTACTGTACAATTATTACATAAGCACGACATTTTTATTCATGTAAATATTAGACACTCCGTTAACAATATTATTAGTCTCACTGAAAGCAAATGTGCATATTTTAAGTACCGAGAAAAAAGCTAAGGAAAAAAATTATTTGCAAAACCGTAATACGCGTTTCTCTTAAAAAAAAAGGCTAACAAATTTTTTCATTTATTTACTTAAACACTTGTGTTAACTCATTGACGCTCAGAACGGCTATAACAAATAGCATATAGGCAAATTGTGACTACAACCGAAAGTTTTTCTGAATAGAAAGAAAAGTCATGATAAACAAATTACGGATGAAGGAGCCCTCGGGAGTTTTCTTGGACAAATATTCTATTACAGTAACAAACAATTTTTGAAATTGTGTTTACTTAAAAAAAAGAACAGTATGCGTCAATGGGTTAAAAAATAATATATGTATATTTATTAATTTAATTTTCCCAATATTTTTTTGAGAGTTGAGAAAATTAAATTTTCACAAATACCCTCGTTACTAAAGAGACATTTATCAACGCGTGCCTACCCTACGCATAAACATCTCTACAAAAACGCGCGTGATGCGCTACCTAAAAGAAGCCAAGGCAACTCGACGAAGACATTCTTATCGATCTTTTTAATTTACCCCTTTGCCGAGTCGTCGTACAATCTCGTACTGCTTACTGACGTGGCCGTCGATTTCCGACACTTTCTCCAATCCACTTTTCTCCGACATCCCAAAGCTGGATTGAGGCCGTGGTGGAAATCCCGGTGCGGATCCCGTGGCTTAAAAGAAGATCAACACCCGAAACCGCACGACAGCTTATCACAGTGCCAGAAGTGGCGCATGCGAGACCCGATCCACTCACATTTTTATATATCAGGAAGGATGATCGCGTTCAGCAGTTTTTCAGTTGGCCTTTGACACGTCAATTGTGTTTGTGTTTATGGAATTCATAGCAGTTGCCAGGGACGACCGTCCTCCAATGCCAGCCACGGATACCAGCGACATCGCGCAATAGGGGTAACTCTCTCCAACTCTCTCATTTACCAGGTGGTACACGAAAACCACATTGAACCGTAACAAGGAACCGTGGTAACAAATAAGGAGTGACGAAGATATTATATGATTTCCATTTACCACTGTGATCAGATCACATCACGTCACTTCAGAGGTAGACATAAATGGACCGTTTATTTTGAAAGCGGTGTAAGTCGATTTTTTTTAAAAAAATTAGATATATAATTTGTGATTGATTTAGTGTAAACTTTTTCTTTAGAACTAATTCATTTTTGTTTTAAAAGAATGGATTTATACCACCTTCGAAATAAACGGTTCAAATCTGATAGGATTATCTAAGGTAGACAATATTTATTTTGAAAGCGGTGTAAGTCGATTTTTTTTTAGAAATTAGATATATAATTTGTGATTGAATTAGTGTAAACTTTTTCTTTAGAACTAGTTAATTTTTGTTTTAAAAGAATGGATTTACACCACTTTCGAAATAAATGGTTCAAATCTGGTTAGATTATCTGAAGTAGATAGTAATATGATAGGACGAATATTGAACTGAACTGTTCTGAATATTTCACTTGAGTTGTAAAAGAAAAGCAGCTATAACCGTGGTATTCGGATAATTTTAGTAAGATCTTTACAGATCTTGTTATGTAAAGTTCTTCTTTTGGGGATTGACGTTATTTTGACATTTAAAGTCTCATCGAGATAGTGCGAAATAATAGAAATACTCACGTGTCTAACACCTTCCTCGTATTATATTTTGTGCATAATACATCCGACCAAATAGTAAATAAAATGGAATTAATTTAGAAACACCCCATTAAACAGTTATTACGCTTTTTTTTACACACGTGTGTAACAATTAATCATCGTTATAGGATGTTCGTCATAAATTATATTAGACGATGCATGATTTATGTATCAAAACAGCTGTTCCTCCGTAAGCAGCGCTAGTGTGCATTAAGGTACTGCGCCATTTTAAAAATGATTACTTCGTTTCTCTTTAAACGTTCGCAAAATATTAAAATACAAGAAAGAAATGTTTGAGGAGGATGATTTTCACGGTGGTGTTCACCCCTAGTGCTATTCATAAGTAAATGAACCAGAGTACCACGGTTATAAAAGTACAGACAAACCTTTTTGGTTATAAATACAAGGGTTAACGCGATTCTCGAAATATCGATTAAGCATATTTCAAGAAATAACTTGGTAACTACCATCCTCTGCGCTTCTTTTCTCTTTTCATTATTTTTGTTTCTTTTTTTTCGTTTTTTTTGTACATATGAGTGTTTATTATTTTAGAATTACCCCTTTGCAATATTTTATACAAACTTTAGCCAGATTAACCCGTCAACCCTCAACGCGTGCACGCTTAGTAATAAATGTTAACAAAAATATTGTCGACTTTTAAAGACCACATAATATACTAATCTGATAACCTATTAGTCGATTATAAACTCCACTCAGCGCGGATAGGACACAAGATTAAGGACACGCTTATACAGACTGAGAGACTGCCCCAGTGAAGGAAAACTCGTTGATTCTCTCACGTCCACGCCGAATCTCAAAATGCATATAACTGGTCCCAGTGAGCAGCGATCAATAGTGAATCGTACGCTAGGATAACATTCGATAACAATCGTAATCGCGCGTGGAATATTTGAACGTAATAAAGTCGCGTAAGGAAGTACGTATATATATATATATATATATGTATAGAACAGGCTCTCGCGTATGTTTACATTAATAAAGGACAGACGCACCTGAGAACATATACATTATACTCGTTACCGGTATCAATAGTAAATCCTATATACTCGAAATTAGTGTAAATGTGCAACTCTGCTAGCGCCAGAGATGGAAGGATCGAAATGTCCGTAAATGCAGATACAGGAATATCTGGTAATGTTAAAAGTAAAAAAGAAAAAAACAAAAGAAGAAAAAAAAAAGGGAAACTGTTTCTTCGCCCACCTCCTCTTACTCCCACTCGTCCTTATTTGCCATTTTCTCAACACAACAATGTCGCGTTCCGATCGGAACGATCTAGTTCTCTCGTTAAAAGCTTGTAACTGTTCTCTCGACGGAACAGTTTCGCAGGTACGATATACAATAGAAATGCATACGTGCAAAGTCATCGATTAAAAAAAAAAGAAGATTCACCGCTTGTAAAAAAATGTTTAAGTACAGTTGCGACGTGGTATGCGCGTTATTATCGACCGTCGATAAAAACCTTTCTTCACACCTTTGTTCTCACGAAGTGCATACTTTCTCTCGATGAATTTAACCGGTGACTTTGCCTATACATCGCTCGCGTGACCTGCCTCCTCGACCAGCCACGTGCCATTCACTTTCTAGGCTGCTGTATGATGATAGGACGAGAACAATGCGCAGGACGCGCGTCGTGCGTAGGCGTAGGTTTCTCGTGGAAGTGTTGCACGGCTTCCGGTGGAAAATCGGCATTACCTTTCGCCGGTACGCCGCTTATCATCATCGTTTTCGGTGGACTGAAAGAACAAAGGATTTTTTTCTGTACTCATTTCTCGAGTTTTCGATATAAAAAAAAGAAAATCACACGCGAAACGTGTAACAAGCAATTGTTATTACCAGTGTTGGGTAAGATAGATTTAAAATTTATCTCGATACAAATAGAGGTACACGTGACAGAATGTATTTAGATATAGATACAGATACTCGGATACTTCAAAAGTATCTCAGATACATATCAGATACTTTCAAATTATATTTTGTCGTAATAAGGTAAATGCCTCAGTAGCGACGCTTGAAACTCAAAAATCAAAAAATAAGAATTTAGAACAACTTAACAAACTGGTTAGTTTATGCCAATAATAAGATTATTTATTTATTAATATTTTATAGAAGGATAACATACTTTTTTTAACCTACAGACCAAAAATATCTGAAAACGTATCTGAAAATGTACCTGAAAACCAGTTAAGATACTATGTTTTGTAACTAGATACAGATACAAATACTGAAATACTCAAATTCGGGTGTACCTTAGATACACAAAATATATCTTGATACGGTATCTAGATACATACATCTACATACTACCCAACACTGGTTATTGCACTCTTGCGATACAAAATGTTATGTTTGTTTTTCCATGCCGCGCACTATCGTCGCGTGCAGGCGCTAAATATCGATAAGCTTGTTTACCGAACGAGTTCGGGATGTGTACTGCGAATCGTACTACGTATATGCGCCGTGACGCGCACAAAATGTGCCGGAGGGCTTAGCATAATTTTCCTTTACATTTAGTTTTTAACTTCCGATAAAGATCACGCGCTCTTTGTGATTTGGACAAAGGCAACCGTTCGATTCCGACTCTCCGTGCGATTAGAGACATTTATCAGATAACACGTATCTACGATTGAGCGCGACTTGTTTACCTGGTGGACGGTCGGCTCTCTTCCACATCTTTGCTCGGTTTTATGTCACGATCCTCTTTCGGCGTTTTATGCTGAGTGATTCTCATTCCTCCTGCTTTCACTGAAAATAGAACGTGCGCAATAGATTTCATTGCCGCTGAGAAATCTCGCAGTACTTACATCGTGAAACGACCTTGAAATTTACTGGAATCCACGATATTTTGTGTATCGCAATCAGTTTCGATCGCAAGTTCGAAAATATTAAGAGACTAACCTGCTGGCGGATGTCCACCCTTCAACTTGCATTCGTCTAGGCTCGACATCTTTTTACAGCTCGACGGACAATTTGTAGGATGATACTTTTCTCGCAAGACAACAATATGTTTCGTCGAATGCACTGAAAGATTAGTCGGCGAGATTCGCCGGTTGGAGGCGCTGCCAAGAACGTACCCTACCACCTCCTACTGCCACACAATCTGAAATACTTTAGTACCGCGCGCGCCATTTCTGTATTCCCTTATCTACCGTTACAATTCATTTTTTAATGTAATTACGTGATGAAAAACGATCTCGTCGTTACTCCTGGATTCATTGAGGTGTACTTTCACCCGTACCTTAACTTTTACAGGCACAGAAAATTCACTTCTTTTTTTTACCAAACCTACACGCGATATGAAACTTGAAAGATTTTCATAGTTTTTTATCGGTTTAAAAAAAACTATGCAAAACACGTTTTTCAAGCACTCATGCAGATATGTTTTTGATGGTACAATTTGAATATCACCGTGTCGAATTATATACAACAATGGTGGTACTTCATTTGTACCATCAAACTTGTATGAGTAACAGCGCTCATTGTTAGACTTTAGATGCGTCTATACATACGCATACATATCATGCTCATGTCTAACTGTTTAAAAAACACATCTATAGTCCGAGCGCTACTAAAGTACGAGTGAGAGTACGGCTCATTAATTTTATTATAGTAAAGTGTATTTATAATTCGCAAACAGCGCGGGAAGTTTTGAATGTTACAAAGAGATTGACGTGTACTTGAGTCATAAGGTGCTATGTAAATCATAAATAACAAATCTTTGTGTTTTAAATCAGTAAATCGGTAACATCGTACTGAAATGTATAAACGTCTTTTAAGTGCATATATTTATTACGGAAAATGCTGTTATAAGATACAGTATTGTAAGGAATTTTATCATTAATCCTGAATATCCTTCTTCTGCTTCTGTTCTAGGTACGCATAATGTAGATCTTTGCAATCTTCATTTGTGATGTGAATCCAACCAGTTGATTTCATGTGATACACTGCACAAATAAAGAGATTGTTAGGACAAATTGCATCATTTACAGTTTAGAAATAGCATACGAATGATTCACTTACCTCTTACAATGCCTCCAGAGTAAGCATCCCTGTGCGTAGCGTGATAAATCGATCTCCTACCAAGCTCGTAAGCTTCGGTGTCTGTTAAATCCCATCTATAATCCGAATCTAATACACCAAATGCAAAAATGGAACCAGATCCCACGCTGAATACTTTTCCTGGAGTACGAGTTCCCTCAGAATCGACGTAATACAGGCCAGGCCCTCTTTTGTCCCATCCGGCGAGCATCATGCCTATTTTTAAAAAATCATCGTCGCTTTAACGACTCCTTTATGATTGAATTTTTAAATGTCTCGATATCTTACCCATGCTCAAACCCATTCCTTTATAATTATACACCATGTTCGATAATAGCTTACTGGCGGCAGCTATTGAAATGCGCTCTCTATTTCTTAGTTCATACATGCGACATTGTTTAGCTAACACACGATCCCAGTAAACGCAATCTGCAGCACCACCAGCCAACGTACCAAGAAGATAGTCGTTAATTTCGACTATTTTCTTCATACAGGACGAACCTACAAAATAAAAAACAGATTGCAAACACAAATTTTTCAAACTGTTCGACTGTACGAGGAAAGAATCCTGTTGTGTTACCGATGTACTGGCCACCAGTGGCACGAGAATCGACCGCGAGTATGATCCCACCCTGATATTGAAAACCCAAAGTAGTGGTTCCATGATCGAACTGTATTTTCAATTGTCTACCGTTGTCATCGGTACCATTAGTGTAACGAGCTATGTTCTGTGCAGGCTGAAATAAATATAATTACAATTAGAATTACAACAAAGTAAACTTTTAGTAATTAAGAAAACAGATGTATACTACAAGAAACCATGCGATTTTGTGCATAAACTTTAATGGCTTAACAAGCTGCGTATTAACTTAATGTTTCAAATATATATACTTTAAGTTCATAAACGTACTCGCACTCCACACTTAATCACATTCGATACATTTTATAATACGATTGCCGTACAGCATTCTGTCCTAAAACTAAATAGCATTTGAGCATGCTCAGTACTTCTAACCTCTATCATATACACTTCAGTAAATAATTTGTCGTGATTGGATGTAACTTGCAAAAGACAATTACCCTCAAATAATCAAATACCGCAAGCAGAAAAAATTAACTAAAGCCACATAATAAACGTCGATTTTTATAATGACCGCTAACATGATAAAGCAACTTTCAAATCTGAAAAGTGTAAATATTGTCAATAATAAACTCACGTTTATGTAGGGCGGTACTGCTAATTGAGCATTATGAAGAAAATTTCCACTATAAGATTCCACTTCACCCGAGAACTGATCTTTTTCTCGTAATGCGTTAAAATCAACAAGAGAATTGATACCACAAACTTCGGCGAGCGCCATTGTTATAAAATGGCAAAATCAACGAACACCGCGCAGTGCTTGTCATCTAGCTACTTCTAGTGTTTATTTTGACTGAAAGAAGTTCACCAAATTTATCGACGTTGAAATAATCGATATTAAAATACATCGACTTCACTGATCGATGCTTTCTCGAAAATTGATTATTCATAATGATCGTGCGTTATAATTAATCATATGTAATTCACCTATATTGCTAGCCACGTATCTTTCCTATAAGCGGGAGCGGCGCCGAGAAAGTGAGACAGAACCATATATGTAATACTACTATATTGCTAATGGACCGAAAAGGCGACGCAAACACCACAGTGCAGACATATGTATATCAACCTCTCACTCTCACCATAGTTATACTATGCTCTCACTTCGTACTTTGGCGCAACTGCGCATGCGTGCGTTCTATGGCGCTGCTAATGCATGCGCATTATGTTCGAAAGTAGGATGTTCTGTCTCACTTTCTCGGCGCCGCTCCCGCTTATAGGAAATATACGTGGCTAGCAATATAGGAGTATTGCATATATGGTGAGACAGAACCAACAGAACATTCGTACTTTCGAACATAATGCGCATGCGTTAGCAGCTCCATAGAACGCACGCATGCGCAGTTGCGCCGAAAGTACAGAGAGAGCGCATAGTATACTATGATGCGAGTGAGAGGTTGATATATGTCTGCACCGTGGTGTTTGCGTCGCCTTTTCAATCCATTAGCAAACATAGTAGTATTACATATATGTAATTAGTCTTCACAATGTATCCGTGAATATAATGTTTAAAAGAATTACACATTTTATGCAGCATTTCATCTAACGCACTTCGATTTTCAAAACTTCTACCTGTATGTACATAAAAGAGAACTTTTCTTTTTAGAAGTTTGAATCGTTTGAATCACCCTCCAATCTTTTCACGCCAACTCCAACCAATTTGAGTTAGACATTCCACATGATTGGGAACCAAGATCATATAATTTCTTCATACACACCAGCGTCTCCTAGCAATAACATTTTGCGTAACTCAAAGAAATTTGTATATAACAATTCTTTTGGAGCACGACAGTGACGTAATAAGATTTTTTTCAACCAACTCACCGTTTTCAAAGAAGGAATTGTAACACAGGAATCACATGTGTGCACTGGTGTGCACAAGGTCTTTTTTTCAATCATGACCATCATGACGCACGAGATTATCAACAAAGTTGACCTTACTGGCACACGAGTCGCTACATGTCGTAAAATTGTTTTTCATTTCCACGGACCGATGTTATTGTCAGGTAGTCTATGACAACGTAACTGTTAAGAGTGGCGATAGGATTTTATAAATATTTTCTATTTAAATAGTTTAATTTATTTGAACGTTATTTAGTTTTCGTTTATGAGAAACTTATCGAAAGGGCGGAATCGCGCGCTAATATTAATTATAGATAGACTGAAGGCGTAACAAAGTAAATAAGGAAAAGGAATGGCATTAATGAGGGCAGCAACTCACGCTGGTAGTTGGTACGCGGACTCTGGTAAGCAAAATTCCAAAAATACATGAAATATTTCGATGATAAGCGTTTCACTCACATTACTAAATTATAATCTATCAACGTTATGTGTACACAATTTTTGTAAACGTGAGTAAACGAGAGTAAACAAGCACAGCCTAAACAATAAACCATTCAAATTAACTAAGGCACGCTAGAGTTCATCGCATTTTTGCCCAAAGTTAATATAAGATGGAATTATTCTTACCGTTCTATCTTGTATGTAAAGCTAAATTACATATAACGATGCGAGTCTCTCCAATATTTATACCTACTGTTTATATTTCATAAGATTGAAACAGTGTCCCAGAATTACACTTTCTTTCCTATGACTCTTAATTAGATACAAAAACAATATACAGATTACCATGAAACGTACAACGCAGACTGCCAGAGTGTTCATAATAGGAATAATATCTTAATCGGTAATATCTTCTGTAGGTTCAGAGTTGAATAAGCAATTAGAAGGTTGGCTCGGCGCAGCGGACTTATCTCATGGACCCGCCAGAGCAATCATCGCCCCGTTAGTAATTATTTACGCATCTTAAGATTTACAGACAATACCAATTTTTCTCCGCACCAACCGACATATAATATTTCAGACACGCGGGTTACAGCTATTGCGGAGGATGCGCCGGATTTGCTTATCGGCAAATAAGTCCCGTTGTTGTGTAAGTCGCCAATCTGATTTATTTGAGAACTTACTTACATCACTTTCTATTATAATTGTGTTACGTTTAAATATTCTGTTTCTATTAACCCATTGCCTTATAATAATGTCACACTCGTGGTACAGGTTAGGATCCAAATATAAGAAACACAAGTCACGCTTGTATCAAATATAGCGGTCCAAATATGATATTCGCAAGTGGCGCTTGTAGATCAGCACCTGAAAATAGCAACATTTTCGTTTGTCCTGGCGTGCAAAACAATTCAACAGATGTTCTGACATGAGCGGTGACAAAAGAAATCGTAAGGCAACGGGTTAATGACCTTGTGTTCGATTGGTTACATTAGATGTAATTAGACACTAAAGTTATACCAATGACCAAAACTTTTAGTCACCGAGGTAATGAATTAGTTAATTAATTTTGGATAAACAATGCCTTCTTAATGTTACGTGTATAGCAATGAAGTTAAATTAACGTAATGCGGCGATACAGCCGCAGAATATTTATTTTAGGCCCTTCACATCATGTGAGACTACCGGGGTGCGCCATGTCGTCCGCTACCATTTATCAAACGCCATTATACGATTTGCACGTTGACCAGCAAGGTACAGACTACTTCTACAGTTTACAAATGTTTTGATTATTACATTGTATATAGTGTACTATCGAGTGTTTTATGCACGAAGCTTAAATATTTTTTACGGTACTTTGTAACTGTTGAAATATATAATTCATATATGTACAATAGTGCGCAGAGAACTCGATGAAACAGGACACTTTGAATGGATGGATTTGACTACCGATGAAGAAGAACATAGTATTGAAATGCAGTTACCTTTTATTGCCAAAGTTATGGAAGGGTATGTGTTAGTTAAATGTAATTGTATCGCGTTAAGTAGCGCATTTCAAAGATCACATGGTAAATTGCATTAACACGTATATTCAATGCAGATTTAAGGATTTGTTCACAATAATTCCAATTTTGGTGGGATCTCTAAGTCCAGATAGAGAAGCTCTGTATGGCAGACTATTAGCTCCTTACATGGCTGATCCGCAAACGTTATTTGTTATTTCATCGGATTTTTGTCATTGGGGACAACGTTTTCGTTATACTTATTATGATAGGTCTTGTGGACCAATACACAGGTCTATTCAAAACCTTGACAAAATGGTAGTTATGCAATTTGTTTTGTTTCGTAACATTGAGAATCCGTTATTAAAAGTATAATAATGATCATAATTCATATATAGGGAATGGATATAATAGAAACTTTGAATCCTGCAATGTTTACCGACTATCTTAAGAAATATGGTAACACTATATGTGGACGACATCCCATAGGCGTATTATTACAGGTAATCCTTTACTTACGTAACATGTAGGATTTATAACTTTAATACTGACACTAGGGCATCTGCACTCGATGTATGTTAATTTCACGAAGACCGTATTACAAAATACTTTTTTTCATGTTTTTCAGGCTATTCATAGCTTCAAGGGAAACACAAATGGTCAGAGGATGAATCTAAAATTTCTGAAATATGCTCAAAGTAGTCAATGTAACAATATGAATGACAGTTCCGTTAGTTACGCTAGTGCTTCCCTGGTTCTAGAGTGATAAAGTATATTCTTGGGTACAGTGATGAGCATTGAGAATAGACATTTACTAAAAAAAAAAAGTGAAAGAAAGAAGTTATTGGATATTAATAACTCATCAGGTTGCACTAATCGTGTGTATTCTTTTGAAGCTGAAGATACCAGTGATTCAAAAACTGTGCAATGGTGTACAATATTATACACATCATGAAACAGTTATGCAGTGTGTAAAGGACATATTAATTCCTGTAATGAAAGTGTACGACCGTCAAAATGTTTTTATATAAATGCATTTTCTTTTATTACTTACAAGAAATATTCAGTACTTCCAATATAATTTTGATAAGGGGAGGAGCTTAAGGATTTCTTTGCTTTGCTTAGTGATAATTGCATAACCAACATAACGGAATATGTTTATGGTTGGGAGAAGGGAAAGTAAGTTACAGCTATTGGCAAAGAAGAGGTAATCACCACCATTTATGGATGTTCCTGAAACTGCTGTTATAATGTCATCTATAAAAGAATATTTATACGTCTCCTAAATTTGTAGATTAAAATGGTCAGTTGTACACTGCTTTGAGATACAAATATTTAGAAGTATTTATTGTGCCTTGCAATTGTGGAAAAGAGTGTGGAGAAATCTTAGTGTTTGGTGCTTCGTTATTATATGCTCTATTTAAATTGAGTTGTTTATTATAATTGTTTATATTAAAATATTGAAGTTGAAATTATACATTTTACTAAAACATAATATGCTATGTATTTGGCAGTAAGACATCGAAGACTGTAGACTAATAAGAACAATGTATAAATTAGTCTGTTCTTATTGCACAGACTAACATTTGACTGTGATTATAAAACACTGCGGTTATGAAAACATATTTCAGTTACTTTCACCGATAGATAACGGCATAAATGTTGTGTTATTTTTTAGTGAAAGTTCTTTTGTTTATCTCTGTGATCGAGCAAAGTAAATATATATATGTATGTTTTTTTTTTCTTTTTATTAATAAACATGTTTAACAAATTTCAATACCAAATCATCTAATGTAAGTATAGTTGTATCTGCAAAATGTTTTTAATCGATGATTTCTACTTACATTAACTCTATTACTCTAAGAACACAACAATAAGAAGATAATGCAAATATTAACATTTGCAAACAACTCTTCTATGCCATTAGCATGACTGACCTATGATAATAGATGTCTTGACTCTTAATGGAAGAATAGCATACGACTTAAAATATTTATGTCCATTTTAATAGCAAAGCAATGGAATGATCTCATATCCTTCCTGTCCCATAATCTATTGTTTAAGTACCATAAGCTGGTTGGTTAATTAGAATGTACTCTTACGATGGTATAAGATAAATGTGAAATCACTACTTTTGTGTATAAGTAAAAGGTGTACTATGGAGTCTTCGATCTTTATTACCACGGTTATTTTTTTTATATATTTTACAAATTTCTTTATACAAATAACAAGTGTTTCGTCAAGAAATTATGTATGTGGCCCACAAATTATTTAATTATAAGAAATATTAATACGGATAGTATAAAATAACTAATTTATCATTTCCAGGTAGCTATACTTGTCCCTAAAATGATTCTATGGAATTGTAAAACTAATCCTGCGCATATTGCTTTTTCTATCTTTATATATCAAGGATATAGGGGTTTATACTTATATGAAAAACTTAGATTAATTAATGCATATTGTTTTACAATAATGTACTGAATCTAGAAACAAAAATATATGAGAATTTGTGTATAATACGTTAATTATAGTACAAACTATATCCGTACGATTAATTACAGCATACCCTTTGTACATGTTCTTGAATAAATCTAACTACTGCGACTAGTAAAGTGATCTTATAATGCAGCCTTACGTCAATTTAAAAGTACAAGAAACTTTTAAAATTGTTCATATGATCTATGTCTCATACTTGAGGTACTACATTTATATCTATGTCATATTGTTGATCAAGACCAATATAACAGTCAGACATTAAGTAAAATGTTAACTTTATTTGTCCTGAAACATAAAAGGCTGTTAAACTGTGTACTGTTTGATCGGATCTCAAATTTAAAAACCTTATAATCAGAATTACCTAGTGTGCAGGGTGTAAACTGTAACTGATGATATTTTAATTGGTGATTAATGCCAGCTGCTCTTTTTAAAGCCCATAATTCTCTTGTAGCAATATCACCAAGTACAAAGAACCAACCTTCGTCTTTCCCTTTTTGATACATGGGACAATTAGCTTTTAATGTAGGTGAATGACATTCTCTGTTTATTCCGATCACTAAAGTATAGTCCTGATTTTGACGCACAGTTATGCATTGATTACTATTTGGATCCAATATTATACGTTTCTGTTCCATACTATCTTCCCAGTATCCTTGTACAGTTAACTCTATGTTCATTATTGGCATGTGTTGAAGTACTTGATATATCTAAAAGAAATTCCAATTTGTATTGTACTAAAAATACAGTAAATGAACGACAAAAAAATCAACACTTTGATATAATAGACTATGTAGCTTGAGATCAACAATATCCTGATATTCAGATATTCATCAGATGTCATAACGATATCTAGCAAAAATAAAACTTACTTCATTTATTTGGCTTTTAGAAAATTCGCTAGTTAAAATATTTGCAAGACGGTTGCAATTATTCCGTGTCGAAATACATAATTTGGGTAGAAGTACAGCCAAATTATTAAATAGGGGCAAGTGTTCCTTGTTTACATTTGGTAATGTAAGAAGCGCGGATTCGTCTATCCATCGTCCTTGAATGATCATTTGCAACAGTTGTATTATTGTAAGAGTACTTGCAAGCCATCCGTTTTCTGCTACTGTATCTATCATCGCCTGAAAAAACGATTTATTGCAAATCATTTTAATAAGTAACCAGAAATTTTTCAAGAATAACACATACTTGAATTATTCTGATCGCTTGATCAAGAACTGATTTTAAATCTGTAACATAATCTGTACAAGGTAGTATTAGCCTAGAAAAGTGAGCTTGAAGTAAAAGGAATGCTTTAACGTTCGGAGAATCGTATGTGTATCGGTCAACTGAATATCGACATTCCTTAGCCAATTCTCTGTAAAATGTTTAATATTTCATTAAATTTGATAATTCTGATTAATAAAATATTGTAGTACAATTGGCTTTTTATCTGTCTTACTCATTTATTAGTTCCTCATTGTGCCTGACAGGTAGTTCATTATACTCGTAGGAATTACACAAAATGCGTAGATATTGATCAATTGTATAGTCTGCTTGTAGTGATTCTGTAAACATCAACATTGTGTGATATGACAAATAGTAGAATGACGCTATTTTACCCATTGACAATGGCATTAAGATTTGTTCTATCTAAAACAAATTAAAATTCATGTATCAATATCGATCACATCTGTAAAATTGGTAAATAGAAATTGACGTTTGAGAAGTTATTACTGATAAAGTTATTCTGAAAATACACATTACTAAACCGACCGAAGAACAATCTTTTCGTAAACTTTTAATTCTATTATTAAAAATATTTCATATTCTACAACAAGTTGTAATAATTAAACATCTTAAAGGAAATATAGCAAATTTTTGCATATATATAAAACTTACATCATCGTAATCAATACAATGAGAGTCCAGTAGAACCTGTATAGTCCTTTCAACCAATGAGGATAAATAATGGTTAACCATATGTGTATCTAATGCATCAAGATCGTAATAATTTGGATTTCTCAATAGTCTTCTGAAGAAGTAAGTCCACGTCATATAGTCTAGAAATTCTTGTTTCGTTTTAATGGTGCCAGCTACGATCTCTGCATTAATATGATCAGGTAACACAGCCAGTAAACTAGATTCTACTGGAAAAGGCTCATACAGAAACTTCTTGTAGAACTCTTTCTTTATGTCATGTACAAGTACTACAGCAACGCCCGAGTCATCATACTGTGGCCTGCCTGCACGACCCATCATTTGAAGAACGTCAGTTATTGGCATATCCACATATCGTTTCTTCTTGCCGTCATAATATTCCGTCCCTTTTATCACTACCAAATGTGCTGGAAAGTTTACGCCCCAAGCTAAAGTTGCAGTCGTTATTAGCACCTGAAAATTAGTTTTCGCACAATTCAATAATAGGAAATTATGTAACTCACAATGAGAAGATTTTAAATTTCTATTACTTTTATCGTCACATATGCTATTCGAAAATTGCAGAATGTTCACATGTCAGGGTATTAAGAGTATAAGACATGGACGGTAAAGTTACAATTAGGCAGTAAAATGCAAGAAGTGACAACAGGTATATTCGAATTTTATCAATACCTGAATTCTATTATGTACGAATAATTCTTCTACAGTTCTTCTATCTCTATCTTGAAGTCCGGCATGATGAAGCCCGATTCCAAAGGCAAGAGTAAGTTTCAAGTTAACATCTTTAATATTTTCTAAGATGCTATTCATTTCTTCATCCGCCATATGTAACCATTGTTTAGGATCCTCTTCGGCTGCAAGATATGCTGTTAAGTCCAAGGCAGTTAAACGTGTTTGTCTTCGTGATGAAACAAACACTAAGGAAGGACTAGATGGTGCATGCTGTCTAATCGCTTGAAATGTAGGCCGATTCATAGTTGCCATACGAGGACAATAATGCTTTCCAGGAAATCCATTAATGTGAACTTCTAACGGAACAGGTCTAACAGACGGTCGGAAATTATACAATCCCATATCATTAATTCCCAACCAATTAGCAAGATCTGCTGCATTGGCTAAAGCGGTTGAGAGACCCACAACTCTCAATTTACGCGAAGTATGCGATGCGATAAAATTCGTTCTCGACACAATAACTTCTAATACTGGCCCACGATCTTCGCCTAACAGGTGAATTTCATCAATGATTATTAAAGCAACTTTCTGTACATAACTTCTTGTTTGCCAACTTCGACTAATACCATCCCACTTTTCTGGTGTGGTAACAATTACACTGGCAGTTGCTATAACTTTTATATCCGGCGACACATCACCAGTAAGTTCAACTACTTTATATCCCAATTGTTCTTCGAACCTTACTTTCCAGTCATTAATTCGTTCTCTAACTAAAGCCTTTAAAGGTGCTATGTACACTATCTTTCGGCCCGGATATTGCTTGAACACTCTAAACATTGCTATTTCTGCAGCTATGGTTTTTCCAGATCCCGTTGGAGCGCCAAGAAGAACATTATTATCAGTGTGATACAAACAATGAAAAATTTGCGTTTGAATGGGATTAAAATGCGAAAACTTGTAAAGTTTTTCAAAACGAGGATCCTTCAGCGCACTTTTCGATAATGGTTGTAATTTCAGTAAATCAGTATGAGGGGGATGGCTTTCTGGTAAAATAAGCTTGTAAAAGGTTAGCGGAATTGTTGTTGTACAACCAAGCCAGCGATCGCTAGTTGCCTTTACGAAATATTGACTTGGTAGCGGTTCGCATAATGGTATTGTCATAACAAGTTCTTGTGGAAGATTGCTATGAACCATCTTCCTTGTTAAGGTAAAATATTCATGATGGTAAATAAAGTTGGTATCTGAATCTTCTATCCATATCCAAAAAGCTTCTGAATTTTGGCCATGTATTTTATCGTTCCATTTAAACTGTGGAAAAATTTTCAAATGTATCCTTAAAACAGTGCGTGTGATTGGTTGTAAACTAGCTTCCATCTCAAGAGCAGGAAATTCGTCACAAGATTTTTTGACTAATACTGCAGCTTTAGCATTACGCAGAAAAATTCCAATTTCTTTGACATCCATATCTTTCAGTCGATCAATTGTAAAGGAACGCTCTTCTATCTTGTTTATTATTTCAAAAGGTAAATAGAAAAATCGTCGTAGAGGTGTCATATAATCCCATTGTTGCAATTCAAGCATTTTAGCCATTTCCAGTAAACGTCCAGCCATAAGTGAATTGTTTTTTCGTAACATAATTTCAAATAATGCTCTACAAATTCGTAAGGCATTCTGAGTAATATAAGCTTGATCTGATATTAGAGAGAATGATTTGAGATGTCCCTGTGATAAATATGTTTGGAGCAATATATTTACTTTGCCATGTATATTTTCTGCACCACCTTTAGGAGTAACTTGGCAATATTCACGAATTAGCTCAGTCAGTTCGTCGACTTCATCATCTCTTACTTTAAGTTGTTCAAATTCTTGAGAGCGCGATATCATTGCAAGTATATCTGCTTCGTTCATTGCTGGTTTGATCAATTCATTAAATATCTCGACAGTGTCATATTTTAAATAGAAGTGACTTGCAATTCGTCCCAAATCTGTTGTACTTAGATCTCCAGTTCGTAAATTATAACGTATCATTCTGGCCTTATCTAATGCTTTAGCTGCTATACCTATTAACTCTGTTCTCGTAAGTTCCAAATTGGCATCGTCCTTAACAGTTTGGTAAGTAAGTCCGTATGCTAAGAAATTCTGCTTCATTCTAACAAAAAGATAAGTATAACTTAACCATTCTACAGCCTCTAGTACATTTGATATAGTACCAAGTGCAATTTCAGCATTTAGATTATCAGCCAAATAAGTGATAAAACTACTCTCAATTGGAATTTGATTTGTCAAAAGAGACAAGTAATGAGACAATTTAGTGTGTGATGTGATGATAACAGCATGTCCCGATGTGTCAAATTGTGGTCTACCTGCACGTCCAAAAATTTGCAGAACGTCAAGTATACCCAAATCAATGAAAGAACCATGTTTGGCATCGTATATTTCAGTTCCACGTATAATTACAGCATGTGCGGGCAAATTTACACCCCATGCTAATGTAGATGTACACACAAGCACTTTGATCAATCCTTCCGAGAAATATTTTTCTACTAGATTTCTATCTGAACGTAATAAACCAGCATGATGGATTGACAGACCACTATTAAAAAGCTCAATAAGTTGTTTGTTACGTGATTTAGCAAAAGCTTTGTTTAAGAATTTTGAGTGTCCTTCATCTGTGAAAAACTTAATAGTATCATTTTTGAGTGCTAATTCTTTCAATGTATTTGCAAGCTTGGCAGTACCATTACGAGCATGAACGAATACCATAACTTGATGTCCCTTACGGACCATATCAATAACTTTGTTATAACACACAAGATCCATATCGCTAATTTGTTGCAATGGTTTAATTGCCTTTACTCCAATAAATGTTTGACTAAGCGGCACAGGTCGAAATCGATGGTCAAAATAGAAAAGTCCTTTATGTGGATTCACTCTTAAGAATCGTGCAACATCTGTATAATTTGGTAGTGTTGCTGAAAGTCCAACTATTCTTATCATACTCTGCGATGATTCTACTTGACGTAGTGTTCTGGCAACTAATGCTTCTACTACAGGTCCCCTATCACCATGTAATAGGTGAACTTCATCGATAATTAATAACTTTACAATACTTGTGAGTGATATGTCTCCTACACCTTTTCTTGTAACAATATCCCATTTTTCTGGAGTTGTTACAATCATCTGTGTTTGTTGAATTTCAGGTTTGCTTAATTGCGTATCTCCAGTTAATTCACGAACACATACACCGAGGCAACTTAATCTTTTGTTGAAGTTAGCAGTCATTTCTGCTGCTAAAGCTTTCATGGGTGCTATATAAATAATCTTAAATTGATCCTTCATTAATACACCTTGTTCAATGTGTTGTTTTAATTGATGGACCACAGTCAGCATAGCGACATTAGTTTTTCCTGCTCCAGTTGGCGCGCAAATTAATAAATTCTCATTTGTATGATATGCAGCATTAAATACTATACTTTGTATTCTGTTTAGTTGAGTTATACCGTCAAAGGCCATTTGTCCAATAGCATCTAGAGTTGATATCCTCACAAAATCATTTCCAACATCTAGTGGATCTGAGGTATGTATAGGAATATAGATTTCTTCGCACAGTTCTGTGTCAGCGCGTACAATGTTTTCTGGTAACATTAATTTGTTACCCGATACTACACTTGGTGAATTTTTACTAGTGGCTTTTGAATCAAAAACAAATGGAAACGTAACATCAGATCTATCCCCAATCACAGGTTTTCTTGGAAAAATTGGTGTGTGCTTTGCGATTAATGCTTCTTGCCTGAGCACTCGTAATTCGATAGGATCAATCCGTTTTTCCTCAACATCATTTTTATTGTCCCGTTTATTTGTTATTTTTTGCAACTTCTTTTCTCCTTTACGTACTAGCTTCGATAGCTGTTTTTCTGTTTCAGATACCACTGTCACTTGCCCACTAATGACTGGTCTTTCGGACGTATTCTTTCCTTTACCGGATTTTGGCGCAGTATGCATTGCTAGTATCGCTTTACTATGTTTGATAAGGTATTCTATATATTCAATGTGGTCATAGCCTAAGATATCGAATAATTCTCCTTGTATATTTTCTGGGTTTCTTAATTTATCCAATATTACTTTAACAAAACGATCAAAATTCATTTCCGAAGAATACTTTTCATGACAAGCCCTCAAGCCCTTTGTAACAGTTGCTTCATCAAACTGCAATAAATTTTACATAAGTATATATATATATATATATATATATTTAAAAATACACAAACACTTTAAAAATATCTATATGATCGAAGTACAAACTTTGGTGTTGTCTGCTGAAACAGTCTTCGTTTTATAAGCCATTGAGAACTCATTTGTACTTTGTGCTGCAGTTTTCGTGGACATATTGTGCAACATGGCGGTATCCGGCCATGCGACTCTTGCTTGATTGTAAAGTATTTTCGCACCAAATATATCTATTTGAGTACTGTCAATATTATTGCTATCCGAAACTAGTAAGAGGGACAGCATATCAGAGTCTAGTTCGGGACGAATCATTATAACGATCTATTTTAAAGTACATATACGAAAATATATATTTAAATAATATTACTGTACGAATAATAAGGATCGAACAAATGTTTCTACAAACTCGCGAACTTTACCTTTAAGATACTATCTGCAGTATGCGATGTTATGTGCCCTGCGACTTCTTTCAATGCTTCAAACTTTTTCCTGGTAATCTGCGTTTCATCGATTAACAGCCGTAATGCAAATACAGCAAATTCGCCTATAACTTCCTGTGGTTGTCCATCTAACAAGAATATTTATCAATAACAGAAATCTTCATAAAATGTACAACACACAAATGACACAAATTACAAATATCTGTCTAATATGCTTTACATTCAATACGCGTCATGGTAACATAAATATATGTACCATACCAAAAATTTTAGACGCCAGATTGTACAGCTTGTGAAGATGCCCTAGAGCAATGCGCGATGCACGTTTGCAGAGTAATTTCCAAGTGAGCTCCCTGAAAATAAGAACAAGCTTTATTTCGTGCGATGCTATCATCACTACTGAAAAATTTGATTATATATCAAAAATACTTTTGGTATTTAATTCACATCGATCAATCGGCTACACTATACCGCATTGCAACGATAGGTAGAAAAACATCGAGTATCACGATTACCTTAAAAGTGAAGTAACAATAACATATGCAACAAACTGCATTACCTCTTCAGCAATTCTGTTTTCTCTCTTCTCTTTTTCTGCAAATCGTTAGGCGGAATCGTTACTAATTTTTTTGTACGACCCAGATGGGTGAACATCCTTAAAGACCTTGTAATGCGTGGTAATTCCGGCATGATGTAGTATTGGTTGTAATTACCGCCTCAAACTGAAATAAAACATAGTGAGTTGTCCACACGTACCAATGGTGATCTTACACCGTACATTGTTTTCTTAATAAAAAGAAATGATTAATTAGCACAATTGATCTTACTTAATACAAGCGTGAAAGTGTTAAGTACTCGTGGCCATAAAGGTTATGCCGAACTCCTGAGTGTTATTCTCTGTTAAAATAACTGATTTCTCGAAGATCCTTCGTCACTTGTGCGGCAGTCAAAATCATTTATCGGTTTTCTCGTGCACATGTTACGCAGTACAATGCAATAAAGTGCACTCTGCATCGAAGAAAAACGCGAAACAATTGATACGCGTTTCACTACATTTCACTTCGTGGTGCAAGTTCTTCACTGGTACTTCCCCTGTAAAGTAACTTTAAGTTCCAATTCCACACGCAAAAATGCAACTTGGATGTAATCTTTGGATATCTAAATACATTTGTAACTGTCGAACGTGAATGTACTTTGAAACACATATATTGATGCATATATAGTATTTTTGAAATTTTTTATCGCTTTATAGGACTTGATACGAAGTAGTAATGTCACAATTGAACGACATATTAAAATTGTATACTACCGTAAAGATTACGTCACGTGTCTTTGTTGTAATCTTCTCAAAAGTGTACCAAAGTGTACAATGAAATTTGAACTGGACAATTGAAAACAATTGGAAAGTGTCAATTGTTTCTTCGATAATCTAGTTACTTTTTCGTTCCTTCTTCTGGTAACCTTGTTGTCGCAAGAGAAAAGATAACTGCGGCACGGTGTAAAAAGATTCTTTCTGGCGTATATCACGAAGTAATAAAAGAATATGTTCTCAAAGTGAACAACGAAATTCGAAATCGACAATCGGGAACAATGGAAAGTGACAATTGTTTCTTCGACATTCTAGTGACTTTTTCGTCCCTACTTCTGGTAACCTTGCTATTGCGAGAGAAAAGATAACTGCGGCACAATGCAAAGAGATTTTTTCTGACGTATATCGCGAAGTAATAAAAGAATATGTTTTCAACATGGTATTTTCTCTCATTATTGTCCGGTAATATTATGTGATTTATACTAGTGAATAATTCCCATATGAAATGAAATTGTCACTGTTGCTTTATCAAGTGAGGTTACATCGTTACAAATGACACTGCGACTTGGTCGAATGAAAATCCGACCGGGAAGTCGAGCGAAGGATATGCTTGAAAATATTCGAACTGAAGCGTCTTGTTGATTTTGATCAGTACGGATAAGGATCATTATTTGGAGATTACACGAATGTTGTCAAAGCGGAATATGTTCTTGCATAGGGTCTTGAATGGAATTATCAAGACCCTAACAGCCCGAAATATCGCCTTAACAATAAGGTAACTCAATCGTCGGATTTTAGTCTTTCATTTGTACCCTATCGCGGAAACAAAGAAATTAAGGAGCCTCGCGGACTGGTAAAAATTACTTCTCACAACTTCTACAGCCACACAGCGGAGCATATTTAATGAATAGATTTTATACTTTAGTTACTTGATATAACGATATTTGTTGCCAAGTAGAATTCATTTTTTTACAATCCGAATTCTTTATATTTGCGATAACAGTTACGTGATACCATACGCCTTGCCATAAGAATTTCAGACGTACCTATTTATTATTCGTTGGAATCCATCGACGCATGCATATTCATGTTAATATCCTGTCCAGCTTTTGATCAAGACTGCCAATCTAAGACTGAAATACCGATGCACGGGATAATCAACTTTGATGTTAAATACGGACAGCATCAATGGGAAACTGTTTTTCGTGCTTTAAGGTGCCACTTCCACCAACTACTACTGATCGTTCAGTTGCATTGGAACATAAAGACGGTATTAATGGAATCTTTCATTATTTCGTTACAATTGTAGCAAATAAACGTAGCATTACTGATACAGAGTTCGCGCAAATCAATGTGACTCGATAGTTTAGGTTTATCGTTGATTTGGTTTTAAAACATAAGTAGAACGACATTATTAATAAAAATATTTTATATTATATGTAAAAGAAAGTATTATCGATTTATGCTTCTCTATGTTTTATTAGTATTTAATGCAGCATTCTGATTTGCCCTTGCGTAGAAACAATGGAACTCAGGGGGTTGTTTCAAAATTCTTGCCAACAAACTGGCCCGCTTGTGTCTACCGAAACACATGTTAATGGAAACAGAAAGCCACTAAGCGTGATACCAACGCTTAATAATGTGGGCTCTGATAATTGTGGTTCGGTACCCAGTGTACAAAATAACTTACGATTATCACGTGGATTTTATGCACGACTACCACCATTGGGTCGGTCCGGCACGTGTTCAGGTCTTAATCTAACTACAGAATCGAAACAACAGCGAGAATTATCTGAAAGCAAGATAAATGCTCTTTTTGAACAGTACAAGGTATGAAATAGTCATTCGAATTCTTGTATTATTTGTAAAATTTTTACAGATTTATATCTTCTTATCAAATGTCAGGATTTTTTTTATCAATGAGGAGAATAATATTTATTGATACAAATATACTGTTACAAAAGAACTTTATAGATAGTACTTTAATTCAAACAGAATCGTTTATCTATTGATTATACATTTAATTGGCTTTAATTGGAGATGATCTTCTATCTCTACGAAAGTTGTACATAACATTAGAGTACAATTGCAAGTCGTTCCTTGTGCTCATATATATACATTTGACAAACGTGTAATTTATAGCATTTATTCTTTGATTTTAAGGATCCTCATGAAGATGTAATATTAGCAGATGGAATAGAAAGATTGTGTGATGATCTGCAACTTTCGCCAGATGAATTTAAAGTTCTTGTTCTTGCTTGGAAACTAAATGCCGAGCAAATGTGCCAATTTACACGTCATGAGTTTACAACAGGGTTGAAGTCCATGAGAGTCGATAGTATACGGGGAATACAAGCACGATTGCCAGAAATTGTCCAAGAATTAATAATCAATAGTGATTTATTTAAGGATCTCTATCGATTCACATTCCGGTTCGGTCTTGATGTCTCTTCCGGTCAAAGAATCTTACCAGCTGATATGGCTATTGTCCTTTGGAGGCTTGTTTTTACGATACGTGAACCTCCACTCCTATCCAGGTGGCTAAAATTCCTGGAATGTCATCATGTACGCGGAATACCTAGAGATACATGGAATATGTTTCTCAATTTTGCTGAAAGCATCGGAGATGATCTAGGTGCTTACGATGACGCAGAAGCGTGGCCCAGTTTGTTTGATGATTTTGTGGAATATGAGAATGATCAAATGAATCAGAACATTACTAAGGACGATATTATGAAAGATGCATCAATTGATTAAGCTTAATGCTTCTGTTCTAAAGAAACATTTATTCTAGTAAGATATTATTATCTTAAGCGAACCCTTTGAACAGGATCATTTAAAATAGTTTAACAAAATTGAAATGCTTTACTTTTATATTAAAGATATATAGTAAATTATACGCTATACCCACATTTTTCGTGTTATTGATCATTTTTTATCAAAATAGGAATATTTATTAACTGTACAGAGTTTTCTATTTGTTTCAATATATTTGACAAAGTTAATATGAAAATTGAGAAAACAATTTTTAATTTGTCGACAGTGCTATTGATAAAGAAAGATTTACACAAAATTAAAATTGTTAATAGATAATGCAGAATCGTGTAATATTCTAAATAATCAGAAATAAGATTTTGTGACTAAGTATGTATGTTAATTTATATGCATTTAGTTACACAAAGTGGTATTTGTCCAGAAATGGTAAATTATATATATTTTGTTTGTAATGTGCTTCAAATATGACTATTATCTAACTGTGGTACCAACAACAGGGATGCGTAATCTCGTAGTTTTTAAAATGTACGGAAGTAATGAAAATATTTTATGGGAGAATTATTTTTTACACATTTTTTAATTTGAACATGTACAAAGTGAACATATTTATAATTATTAAGTGCAATTACATCCAAAATAATACTGATGAAATTAACATTGGAAATTATATTCAATCTTATAATGAAAGTAAAAAACAAATGGAATATATATATTACATTCATATAATTTTGCTGCAATCAAATTTTGAAAGCATTTTGGTTGATAAAATTAGGGAAGCTATATAAATGTAAATGCATTAAGGAGAAGAAAAACGGTTTCAGTGTATATGTTCAATAAAATGAACTGATTAACCGATTCTATTTTATCAAATTAAATTGCTTTTAATATTACTTTCACTAGTACATAAACCAAGGTTCTATGTCTATATAGGTAGGACTATATAATATATCATATTAATTACTATAACGTAGTAGTGTCATAACAAGTATCACAAACAATTTTTCACTGTAATAAAAATATAATAAATTTTAGTTTGAAACTCTTATTTTAAATATTGTATAAAAAGTACAATTGTAAGAAAACAAAGCAACATTTTAATATGATTCTGTTCAAGGGATTTTGTTCAGAATAATACACCTTTTAATATACAGACAAGTTAAAGAATCCAACTTTACGTAACAAACGAGTTTAATGAGTCTCGTAATCTAACTTTGTGATATACATTGTGTGTGTCGAAGCACACATTTATGAATTACTTAATATTTCTGACACTTTTTAAAAATGTGGATAGGGGCAAACAAATGTAAAATAAAGATATGGTATATCTTACATTATACAGAGATCCCAAAATTTACCTGATCGAGTATATTATATTTTATTAGATTACGGTACATAATGTAACTTTGTGCATAGCTTACATAAGCAGTTTTAGTGTGATGTAACATATACTCGTGACAAACAATGGGTCATGCAGCTAAAGTTTATTACATTTCCAAAAATTGTATGCATGCAATTTTTTTTAAATTACGTTCCCATGTATCCATTTCAATTATAATTACGATAGCCTCTGTAATGCTGACAAAAGAAAGGAGTATTATCTTGTCATTATAATATTTTCCACAATAGAATTCTATTGTATATTATAAGTATATGTGAATTGATTATAGGCATGTGACGCATTCACATAATATTGAAATCAATTTTTCACAATGGATGTCTTATGTCAATGAGATATACAAACCCATTCATTGCTTCAGAATGCAAAAGTTCTACGAAAGAACTTTGTGTTTATTACATTAAAAATAGCATGACAATTATAAATGATTTCTAATACACTTTTGACAAACTACTTAAATATGTATTCACCGTCCTATTGTCTACAGTATCTGGTACAGATACAATATAAAAATGCCAAGTATATTTTTCATTAAAAATGTATATAGTACTTACACAGAGGAACCGAAACATGCACTAGTTAGATGAGTTTAACTTTAAACAACAGTACAAATTACACAATGCATAGCAATTGAGAGAATAAATATGTACTTACATGCTCGGCACAAGCAATTGCATAAATTTCTTAACTTATTATTCATTCATGCATACTAATTATAATTTTGCATATAATAAAATATTTCTCAACAGTGTAGCAGTTACTATGCATGTGATCACGAAATTGTACAATATAACAGTGTATGAAAAAAGTTCTCGATTAATCAACATACAATATAATATATATTCGTAATATATTGAAAAACAAATAAATAAAAGTTCTTCTGTGTAAAGAAATATACATTAACATAGTCGTTACACGAACTGATTTTAATTATACTTCTAGTTATGCATTGTTTAAATTCTGCAACGCACATCTGTTATATACGAATTTTTGCATTTAACAATTATCACGTAAGTTTCAATGTAAGCTTGAGCCCGAATTTAGCGGATTGTTAAAGTACACTTTACTCTACCAGATATCTGCGACCTGAAAGCTTCCAGTTAACTAACTTTCCCCTGAATCATGTTTCTGTAAAATGCATAACGATCATTGTCATTGTGATACATTAAAAGCAGGTTACATCTTATCTAATAGCTAATATCTCATTATCAAGCATAATCTTGATGAATGTGCGAGGAATCAAGTGATAAATATAAGTATATCTAAAACAAGAAAAAATGACCTATTTATAATTAAATCTGTACATTATCTGCTATATCACATACATTATTTGATCTTTATTACATATACGTATATTGTTCTGTTATATATCATTATAACACAGCAGTGTTATAAATGCAATGTATAAGTTAACAGGAAAATGGTGTAAACATTCTTATCGAGAGAAAGAAAATCTTTATACTTGTACAATCCTTCTGTACTGTAAACTCAAACAATTGATGGATGTAAAGGCAGCTGTTGAACAGACTCTCAACAAGATGTTAAGTAGTAATTTATATTAGTACAGAGAATCAGTGAAATTTTCCATCGGTAATACTTAACAATTGCATGCCAATTTCATTACCACAACATACTTGAAATTCGCGAAATTATCTTAAAATTGGTAAGATCTATATAAGATACTGCCTTCCTTATTTGCCAATATTTCATAAACACATGCAGACAATTTCTGCACGATTTACAGTCTACCATTCCTCATTGAGCAAACTTTTACAGTAGATTATGCAAAACAGAGCATTATAACAAATACGAATAGCAATCGGCATAAAAGAAAGTTTGTGTATCTACTGGTTATATTTTAAAGAGAATAAAGATTTTGTAAGTTTGTAAAATAATAATTCTATTTTATTTAAAAAGTAGCTTTGCATAAATTTTCAGTGTATCGATACAATATAATTTAGTGTTCATACAACAGTAATATTATAGTGTAAAAGTCTTATATTATGAGTGATAACCAACAGACTATACATATAAATACAAAGTAGTTTTTCCATTTATTGGCATAGTGAAATATACAGCTTGAAATTGCTACAATTTATAACGCAATGAAAAAAAATATTGTTTAAATATTATCTGAACCTTACATTTTTGACTAAGTGTTTCTCTATCTATTTATCTAAAAAAGTAATACTGTTTATTCTTATGAATATCAAAGGGGACGTGATCAAAGTACGGTTTTTTGCACTTTCAAATTATCAATTGATTGTAGAACCTGTTAAGATTACGCAACTATTTGTGCAAACATATGCGAAATAATATGAAACCGATTTTATAATCTTATTTTTAATTATGCCACATTTGAACGTAGGAATGTGCTGAAAGAAGCATAAGTGTTATGGACTGTTTTGTAATGTGTACATGTCCATTCGTGGGGGGAAGAAGTAGTAAATTAGCATCTGTATATCCCGAATCAATTTGATCAATCTTCGTCAATCTTCGTTCAAGTTAAACGATAAGTTGTATACACGTTCAAGGATGTAGCAACTTCAAACAGTCATGTAACTGGACGTTTTTAATCGTCAAAAACATTCTGAAAAAATTGAGTGTCCTTTACCAAAGATAAATGATAGACCCGGTTTACAACGGTCGCATAACTGTTTGACGAAACTGGACGAAACATCAAGAACGAGTTTTGTACTTTCGACAATAACGGAAAAGAATCTCTACACAGCTGTTTTATTGCAAAATATTTATGATATTTAGCCCTTAAATGTGAATCTGCCCTAAAAATCAATGCTTAAGGGGAATCAACCCCGTATAGTGACCTAAAAGGAACTAGCCCGGGAGCCAATAGAATTTGTAGAAACTATGAAAAAGTCCTGAGGATATGTCGTCTTCGTAGTACGTCAATTCCTCATGAGAGTGGTATTTATTGAAAGCTTGAACTCTGCTGCACCCCGCTCTGGTCTCGTATAGAGGGACAAAGCCGCGATAAACGAATAATTGCAGTCGAAAGAAGCATCGGTCTCTGTAGCTGTCAACGACAGTCCAACATGGCCGCTCCAGCAATCGCATTTTCTCTTATTTCTCCGATTTAACGACACTACACTTCAATATCGGACCAGAGCGGGGTTGGCACTTCATCACAGATATTAGGAAAATTCGTTTCACTGTACTTTGTTCCCGTAATAAGCTGTGATTTCTAAACTACGAATCCAGCTGTCACATCGCCGAAAAATAGCGTATGATAGTTCCCGAGTTTGGAGCCTGGCGGCGTTCCCATCGATTCTTCGCTCAGGTGCTGCTTCAACCACAATCTTGCGGGGCCCTGTGCCCACCTGTGCCCTCGGACCACCTCGGACATGCCCGACAATGCCCGATCGCCGCGCTCATTCAAATTGATTCACATAACCTGACATGACCTGACATAACCCCGCTAAATCGAAAACGAGTCTGTTTTGAAATATGATGCCACTATAAATTATGGAAAATTAAAATAAGAGAATGAGCTGAAATGAGGAAAACCTGGTTTACTATCGTGATCCGTATAACTTTCCTGTTTTTATTCTTTATTCAAAATCCATTCTTATTTCAGATGTAGTCAATAATTAAATGAAAGGGGTTTTGTGGAAAAGGGATGGATTGCAGGTTATGCACGCACGAAAAATTTACTTCTTACTTATTTTACGATCTGTTTTCATTGAAAGTATAAATTAAAACTAATTCATAATCATATTATTATAATTACATTATAAAGGAATTGGGGTTATTAGAAAAGCATGAAACGTACTTAGGTTAGGTAGGCAGGAGAAAATTGGAATGGAATTTGTAAGGTTATACCGAGGGCTTAGCCGAGAAAAAATTTACTTATTACTTATTTTATGCTTTGTTTTTATTAAAACTGTATTTTAAAACTAAATTCATAATTATAGTATCTCAATAAATTATAAATGAAAAAGAATTTTTCCGAAACGGATGACACGTGTAAGCAAGGCAGGCAGGAAAAAATTGAATTTAATTTTTTAGATTACGGCCCGAAGTGCTTACACCCAGAAAAAAATTCTTACTTATTTTAGGTTTCTTCTTTATTACAAATATATTTTAAAATAAGATTTACAGTTATATTATTATAATTATAATTCTAAATAAAAAAGGGGTTTGGAAAAGCAAAGGAACTACTCATCAAGACAATTTTATTATTAAAAATATTTTTTAAAACGATTTAGTTTCGAAATGGATCGGATCAGAGGAACTGTAGCCCAATTTGATACTTTTTCATGAATAATCGTGTCAATAAAAGCTCCGTGTCTAATAAGGAGAGACCGTCGCGCGCCGATGCCGGCTTGAATCTCTCCAAATTTAAAATATATTCCAGCTGTCCAAGCTTACAGATTAGTGGCAATCGATAAAGCGCATTTAGAGTTTCTGAAAAAATTACAGTCAAATTTTGCAATATGTCAGTCTATAATCATGTTGTGGCAAAGTCGCGCGTATCGCCAAGAAGGAGAGTTCCGTTGACTCGCCGGGAAAGAGAGGCACATATCGTTCAGAAAGAGACGCACTGATCCGACGGGAGAGAGAAGCACGTGTGGACAAACAAAGACAATCGATTCTCTCTAGGCTCTCCGTCGAGCGCTCGGAAGCTTCGACTACGAAGGGAGAAAGAATCGAGTGTCTTTCTCTCGTCGATACGCATCTCTCTGTCCCGTCGAATCAGTGCGTCTCCTTCTCGGCGATACGTGCCTTTCTTTCCCGCTAGAGAGGCGCGAGAAAGAGAGGAACGTATCGCTGAGAAAGAGACGCACTGGTCCAACGGGACAGAGAAGCACATATGGACGAGAGAAAGACAATCGATTCTCTCTCGAGGCTTGCCAGCGCTCGACAGCGAAAGTCAGATAGGCAAAAAAGAATCGACTGTCTTTGTCTCCTCCATACGTGCTTCTCTGTTCCGTCGAATCAGTGCGTCTCCTTCTCGGCGATACGTGCCTTTCTTTTCCGTTGAGAGAAGCACGAGAAAGAGAGAAACGTATCGCCCAGAAGGAAAGGCACTGATCCGATGGGACAGAGAGACGCGTATCGACGAGACAAAGACATTCGGTTCTTTCTCACCTTTCTCTTCCTTTCGTTGTCGAGCACTGACGAGCCACGAGCCTACCACTTCGTGACTTTAATCGAACAATCACGATATCTCATTACAATTCTCTCTAAAATTAAGCCCCATGACAGTTATTCTCTTTAGCACAAGTCTGAACAATACTATGTTTCAAATTCAGCTAAATTGAAACACATTTTACCATTCCTTGTCAGATATATGTATTTTGTAAGTTATTGATAATGCTCGGAGAATTAGAACAGAATTTTTTTAAAAATGTAAAATTAATTAAAATATGCTACATTCAAAATTTGAGCAGTTTTGTTAGGAAATGAATTTTTCCGTCTGTTCTTAACTACGTCAGAGCAAGGATTTTTCTTTTGATTTATCCGGCAAATGTGACAAATATGTAAAAAAAGATAAATATCTTCCAGAAAGTGAATTCATCGATTGTTTATTTAACAATTAACTGTTTAAACATTTTGACGCATGGATGTCGGTCATTGACATTGGCAACAAATAAATATATATATATGTACTTTAACTAAAAAGTTAATTGTTAAATAAATAATTGATAAATCCACTTTCCGAAAGATATTACAAAAACTTTATGAACAAATTTCGTCCCACTACCGAGACAGTAGCATTTTACATGTTGACCTCGGCATCCTATCTACACCGAAAAATATTTAAAAATTTTAGGGGCCCTTCGTGGTACTCGATTTTCGGCACGACCCTAACAATGGGAGCTTCACGAGACTCCCGTCTGGGAGCTCCTTCTCGGGCCGGTGATGTGGGGTTAGTTAACCTACTGGCCGTACGGCAGCGTTTCGATCGATTCGGAGATAGCCCGTTGGGGTTGATTCCCCTTAAGATCGTATTTATAAATTCTAACACTTAACAACAGTAGCATAGCAACATTGATGGAAACGTAGTAAACGACTGAATTTTATGAAATCGTGGAATCACCGCAGGTAGTAAATTGAATCCGTTAATTTTCTTGGACGAATATCGTTTAATTATCTTGATAGTCGACATGTAAATAAAACACATAAGAGATGCTATATGGCGGTAGTAAAGTGACCCCAGCGCAACGAACTCTTCTCGAGTGGAGAGGACGTTTTGAAAACAAAACGTAGAGAAGCTATTGATTTTGCCGTCTATAAATTTCATATTTTCCACCTCTGCCACATACGGCCGAATTTTTATTCCGTATTTGCGGACTCCATGATTATAGTGTTTTGTTCGTAATGTGAGTATCAGTTTTGTTACCATTAATGTATAGGTTATCAACGTGAATGAATCCGTATAGCGTTGTGTTTCGTAAGGAAAATATTCCGTTTGCAGCATATTAAAGACCGGTGTGGTAGTAAATTGTTCATTGGAATGCACTTGCTTTTCTCTTTTTCTTTTTCTCAGAATGTTGCTATTCCTTTAAAGTTAGGTATCGTTCTGTGCACTTATATGTATGTGTACATATATATGCATATATATATGTATGTACGAGGAAGCTGTAATATATTTTCAGGCATCTTTACGGTAGTTGTACATTTATAACCTCTTAATTTATACTACATAAACAATTTCCATACATTAGTCCTTTATTCTGCAATTAACTTGTAAGTTGAGCAATAATTTATTAGATTTTCATTATTGATTGCTAATCTTTGAATGTGTTTGTAGAAGATGAATGAGTAAATTATTTCATTTTTAAATGCATATGCAATTTAGAATTTGATTAAATTACATCAATTAAAGGGACTTTTATGTGTTTCTTTTTTATTATATACGTCTGGTATGTAAAAATGAACACATGCAATTATTTTAATTATATACTCGCAATTATCTTTAGTTATGTGCAATCCCTAATACGCCAACATCAAAGATGTGTATACATTTGTAAACGATAAATTATTGTCTATGTTAACTGTATAATGATGTAATTATATGTACGATTGGATTTTGTGTGTTTTCCTAAATCGATATTAATTACTCGATGATTTTACCATCACTTATATCACAACTTATATGACAACTTTCTACTCATCTGTGAGATAAATATTCGTCCTATCGTTACACATTAACTACTCATAGTACTTTTGTAAGAATGCTTGGTGAAAGTGCAATTATAATAATATAGATACGTTTAGTTTTTACAAACTTTATCTGTAAAATAATAAATTGAATAATTTTAATGTATATATCTAAAATTCCTTTCGTTACACGTGAATCTAGATGTTTCTCTTATCACATATTATAATTAATGCATGAAAGCTTTGTTAAATAAAGCAAGAGCTTTAGAAATTTGATATTATTAAAAGATTATTTTTTAGAATCTCAAAATTTTCTTCTATACTTCTCGTAATACTAATCATTAATAAATACAATGCCTATCTTGTGTTCACAATCTTTTCTTTTATTGAAAGACGGTAAATTGTAAAGCACATTCGAGTTTATTACCTTAATCAAAATTGTTAACGCATACAATCATTATGAATGTGCATCATGTTGTGCTTATCCAACCAAATCACCGATTTATTATATGCATCTCATGTATAAAGTATTGCTATCAACCAGTATTAGAAATGCTTGCAGAAGTAAAAATACGTAAAGGAAAAATTATGAAGAATGTTTGAATAAAGAAACATTAACATTAGTTTTCATATATAAAAAAACGGAAACAACCAGAATACTCAGGGTTTGCAGATATGAATAGGGGTGAAAATTATATCGGTTGTTGTAGATTGATTTCTAGCGTAGAAGTGGTTTCAAACAAATTTAAATAGTTGTATTATAAGACATACAAAGAGATATACATGAAAAATTTCTATTTGTATATTTTTACAGGTTGTTTAAGTAACAACAATGTCAGTCCATTACAAGTTTAAATCTACTTTGGACTACGATACCGTGTCCTTTGACGGGCTGCATATATCAGTCGCAGACTTAAAGAAAGCTATTTTTCATCAAAAGCGTATTGGAAAAAACACAGACTTCGATTTACAAATAACAAATGCGCAAACTAAAGAAGGTAAACAGTATTTTCTGGTATACTGATATATAATGCTTTTATTAGAGTACTAGATCAAATATCATAACGAACGGTGAATATTTATAAAATTTTCAGATTATACTGACGATAATGCATTAATTGCAAAGAACACAAGTCTTATTGTGGCCAGGGTACCTTTAACGGTGCAACAAAAGAGATCTTGGGATCGCAATGAAGCTCCGGCGTTTGGCAATTTAAAAGATGAAACTAATTTGGGCAGAGCAGTTGACCTTACGAGACTTGATGGCTCCGAAGAAGATAAGATTCGCGCGATGATGACACAGTCAACTCAAGATTATGATCCTTCAAAGTATATTGTCTAAACAGTTCACTATTCCATTACGAATCAATTTCTAGATATACCCACCGTTATTGTACCTATCATTGAAGTTTATTATATGCTATACATGAGCTATGATGCTATTACAAAAACAGAGAATGTATTATTGCATTTTTTAATCTGAACTTTCTGTTACATTTAGTTATATGAAAATACGTGGAGCTAATCAAACCGGTGATGTGCCTGCAAATTATCGATGTTACAAATGTCATCAACCCGGGCACTGGATAAAGAATTGTCCTCTTGGTACAAATCAAGAGCCAATTGAAATAAAAAAGAGCACTGGAATTCCGCGCAGCTTTATGGTACCGGTCGAAGGTCCATTAGTTCCAGGTGCTATGATGACCCCTACAGGACAATATGCAGTTCCTGCTATAGACCAGTAAGACCACATTCATTAATCTAAATGTAATAAACGGGAAAACAGTTACAAAATGTACATATGTAATCAACCATTAAGATCGTGCAGTGTAGCATTAAATCGACGCCAGCAATAACTTTCCAATATCTCAACCCAACATATTTTTCTAAGCGATTTATTAATTTAACAGAGTCAAAACAAATATGTGTGTATAATTCTTATTCTTCTTGTTCGTATTCTAGTCAAGCCTATAAAGAGGGTAAAAAAGAACGACCACCCTTTTCACAAGATCCAGAGCCTGCAGTAGAAAAACCTGAAATTCCAGAAGATTTGTTATGTAACATTTGTAAAGATCTTTTAACGGATGCTGTGATGATACCCTGCTGCGGAAATTCATTCTGTGACGAGTGTAAATTTTTACTTTCGATAAATATGTCTTTAGCAATTACATGTTTTTAGCAATTTATGTATTTACAGTTATTTTATAATACTAATTTAACCAACAGGTATTCGTACATTTTTGTTAGAATCAGAAGAACACGAGTGTCCAGATTGTAGTGAAAAAGATGTTTCACCAGAGACCCTTATACCAAATCGTTTTTTACGTAACGCCGTAATGAATTTTAAGAATGAAACAGGATATGCGAAAAGACAAACGTATAGATCGACAATTCAGAAAGGGCCGTCTATAACTCAGTCAGAACAAACAAAAATTGATAGCCAACAAGCTGCGCAACCATCTGGACAAAAATCTGTTGTAGCATCTAACAGTACAAATGCCCAATCCCAAGAATATGTAGAACAGGAAACTCTTAATTTCGATCCCTCGTCGCAGCCACTTACGTCCTCTAACGTGCAACCACAGGTAACATCAAGTAAGTACATTTTATATATTATACATATAGACGTCACGTTTTTTCTATATATTGAAATTATCGTCAAATTCTTACATACAACCTTTACATAACATACCAACTGTAATACTATTTTCTAAGAAACGTCAATTTGTACTCATTTATATTTTACTTGCATAATAGTAGTCATGAAATTATGAGAAGTGAATTAATTGCGAAATTGTATGTATGTTTATAGAGTCTGTTGAATTTATGATCTTATAGATATTTAATAATTTCATTTTTCAAAAAACCAAAAATCCCATGTAATAAGTAATTCTAGCATTAGAAATATTTGTTATATATATGTACAACTTACATATATTTGTGAAGTTCTCCATAAATACTGTATACGAGCCCATTTTGAAAATCTTTATCTTCGAGTACTTTAAAATAGTACATTATAAAATACTTGTACTGTACAGAAATAATGGTAATTACAAATTTGCAAAAACTGATATTCATGATATGTAACACATTTGAGTAATGAGTTCGAATACAATTTTGTTTATTTTATTTATCATATTTGCAACATTCATTTATAAATCTTAAAATTAGATTTATAAAAGATAATTAGAAACTGGTCCAGAAAACATAAAGTAATAAGAAACAGTAGATTCTTTGGTAACTGTGTTCAAGTATCATTTATCATAATACTGAATAATCTAAATTTTTAATTAATGAAATTTAACAATATCGATGACATAGTAATTTCTTTTATGTAAACAATTACGAGGGAGCACGGTAGCAGGTAGTAGCATTAGAAAACGCTTTTCAAAACATCTTGAATGATGATACTGAGCAACGAGAAAAAATTCTTGTTACTTAGTTTTGTATTTAAAGAATATAGTTTATTTTATCAAAATGTAATGAGAATAACACCAATAAAATATCAATATCGTTATTATTGTGAGAAAAATCTCGCGTTTCTCAAATTACATTTCGCGGACAAAAACAAAAAGCGGACGCCATTGTGGATGCATTTAACAACCCCGGAGTTATCATGTGTTATTGCACGGTGTGCTTTTTGAGAAATATTTTATTTCAATATTAGAAAGAGTCGATGAATATACACGCTCTCGGCGTAACCGATATTGTAAATAGTAAATGTACATTACATCGTAGCTGACTGTTTTCTCTTACTTAACCTAAAAGTTTTATATTGAGCTATTATACACGTATAAAATGTGAAGTGAACAATAGAAATTTAACCATGAAAGTAAGACGAGTGCAGAGTAATATTAATTGCGTGGATATCATTCACCTTTAATAGCACTACCAGAGTCAACTTCTGAATCAGACTTACAAAGTGATTCGGTAACAAAGTTAACCACTGACGAGGAGACCGAGGTACCTCCTCCTCCAGGGACAGAACCGTTGCTCCCAATTCCAGCAATTGGCAGTTCGCCTGAACGCGATAGAGAACGTAGTGATCCACCGAGTCGAGATAAAAAGGATCGCGAGAATGAGTATACAGGGGACAGACAACCCAGAGAACGGAGACGAAGTTTTAGCAGAGATGGTCATCGTGAAAGGTAAAGCGATACAAAGTCATAGCATTTCTGCATTATCATTGTAAACGAATAACGAAATATGATTACTGTAAACATAGATATACGAGCCGTACATTTTCAAAGTGATGTACGTCCACTTGGCCCTCTAAAAACGAGAAAAGATAAGGATTCATTTCGCTTACGTCCGAATGTGTTTCTTGGATGTTTTGAAAAAATTGGACTTACACCATTTTCAAAATAGCTCATATGTGATATAATTTTTATAAAACTTTGTCGGATCACATTGTTTATATGTCTATTAGTATTGTATAATGAATTACGCTTGTTAAACTTCAATTTGAGCATAACAATATTTTTTACAGTAAACAATCTTGTTTACCTATAAACATAAGGAGTCGTTAAATCGTTAGCATCTCATATGACTCATATTAGGTATAGCGATATAGTAAATACTTATCTATTTCATTCATATTTAGGAGTGGGGAACGCGGTCGTAGAATTGAAAATCTGCGTCCCTTGAATCGTCGTCGATCTTTGTCCCCTAGGCCGTCTCAACATAGTGAATATTCATCGCAGGGCGCACCATTGTCACATTTAATGAACCCACCTCCTTCGAAAAGTTATCAAGGCCTGCCACCAGATGACGGACGTTATGCCCCTGCTATGCATTACGATGCTGGAATACGTCGATCAACTGAAGATCGCCCTGGTACTCCTACCGTAAGTGTAACATATACCATATGCGCACAAAATAATAAAATGCGTGTAATATTACGTGCAATTTCCATTTATTCAGTGGTATCAGTTCTTACTTTGAAATATAATTCAACGTGTTTGTTCCAGGTCGACGAACCACATTTACATGTCCCTCCTTCGGGAAATCAGCCGCCTTTATTACCATTTCCACCAGGTGAAGATCGTATGCCGCAACCGAATTACAATCAACCACCGCCAAATGTACCACCACACAATCCGCCGCTACTACCAGATCCGTACATGAGTCATCGAATACCTATATATCCGCATCAGCAAGGGTCACATTATGGACCACCGAGATACGAAAGGCCACCCTATCAGCAACAAGGATACAGACCTTCACAACCTCCTCGCAATTATAACGGACCACCTCGACCGCTTAGAGGGATACATCATCGTAAGTGACTTTAAAACTGCATCGAATACATTATGAGAAATACACATTATATAACTAATTATATATGTATATGTTGAACACATATTTTCCTTTTTCGTAAAACTATTTTTACAAAATATGTTATAGTGGGCTATAGAGGATTACAGCCGCCGCCGCCGGGTCTTGGTAGAAACATGCACAATGGAAACCCACCTGGGTAAGTAACATAATGGTATTAGCATGAGTGTGTTTATATCTACAAGTGTTAATGAAAAATAAAATGTGTGCTCTAATAAAAACTTATTTTGCAGCATTATTGATGATCCGTTAGAGGCATTTGAAAGAATGCTCAGAGAAAAAGACGAAAGGGACAGAAGACTTGGTAAACATAGAAGAAGAAGCAGAACACGGTCAAGATCTCGAAGTTATACGAGATCTAGATCACGTTCGTTTAGTCGTAGATCACCATTTACGTCACGTATAAGTCGATCACGGAGTCCTCCACCAAAGAGGAGACCGTCACGATCACCACTCCCTCTCAGACCACGCAGCCGTACTCCAAAACGCAGATCTAGAAGTGGCAGCTTTTCAATTAGCAGGTACATAATCAATTTGTATGAAAATAACCGTACAAACAGTGATATTTTCAGTTACAAAACCATTGATTTTTCTTATAGATCGAGGTCCTATTCTCGTAGTCAATCGCCAAGATTATCTTTACCACGAGACAGAGATAGGGAAAGGGATCGTGAAAGAGAAAGAGATCGTGAACGAGACCGTGATCGTGATCGTGATCGAGATAGAGAGCGTGATCGTGACCGGGAACGAGATCGCGAGAGGGAAAGAGATAGAGAGATTCCTCCTCGATATAGATCACCGCTTAGGTCACCTCCAAGGTATGCTTTTAATTTGCTGCAATTTTTAAAATGCTTTACTGTACAAAGTATGTACTAAGAATAAACTTCTGTTGGTGTTGTATTAAAATTAATTGGGGTAATCGTTAGGTTTCAGAGAGACCGGGATCGTGACAGAGAACGTGCTAGATCACGAGAACCTAGAGACGGTTATAATACATATTATAATGACTCGCCAGCACACGATTATCAGTTCAGAGAACGAGAACGTGATATACCACCTAGAGACAGACCGATGCCCAGATATCCATTAAGAAATCAGCCATCCCAGCATAACATACCGCCATTGTTGCCACATCTAGTCACAGGAGGTCACCCACCACCTCTTATGTCATTGGGACCTCCACCTACGGACAGGAAAGACTATTATGATTCCTACAACAGGTATTTTCGCCTCAATAGTACTTTAATTCATGTACACGCTAAGCAGACAGTTTACCAACATTTCATATGCTGTCCTGGTTAGGTTAAACATTCGGAGTCCTGGCGAATGAAAACTAAGCGAACAATTAATTTTATCTTTTATTACAAACATTTATGTACACAATTAACAAGTGATTATGTGTATGTATATAAGCGATTATACAGAAATATGCATATATAAAATCACTGAAGTACATATACAGGATTGTTGCATGATTTTGGCACATTCTGTTCTTATGTAGTACACTATAGGTTTGTAATGACATTATAAAGAGTGAAGTGTCCTTACCTTGCCGATTATACTATCAGATCTGATTTTTACAGGAAGGAGAATTATATTAGCTTGCGATTGAGCTTCACTTGTAGATAATGTTGCCCCAATCTGATTTAATGCAATGTTAAATTTTTTAACATTTACGGACAGTATGATCTGTGATAATATTGTGTGATAGATTGATAGACCTGTGATACTGTAGTGGACACTTTGTCTACGTGAATATAATTACTCGAATACTTCACTAATTTGTTAGTTTTAGGTTACAGTTTATATTATTCCTACGGTTTTTGTTAATAGATTAATTATTGTTATTGTTATTATTCTTATTTGTTACAAGTTCGATGATAATATCAATAATATCACAAATTATTTAAGATACGTCGTTTTTTAACAAGAACAAATAATTACGAAAAGAACAATCACGTTTATAATACCAAATATCAGGTGACCGTTGCATCTAAGGAATATACCAAACTTATGCAACCATTCCATTATTGTTATCTGTTTATTATTGCAAGAGTGATATGTTTATTGTCGTATGTTGTGAAAATTGCTGTTTTACTGGGAATACATTGATATATTTCGTTTGTACAAAATTTTTATAATTATTCTCTAGTATATAGCATAATATTAAAAGGAATGAAAGATCTATATCAAATTAAATAAGTCACTCCCTTTACGGTCGTGCCTAAAAACTGGCAAGAGTAAAACGGAATCGTATATTATATATTAATGGTGCGATAAAGACAGCTTGAAATGCGAGCATGAAATAATTCTTAAGGATCAGTCGTGAAAGTCGAACGGCAGATACTTCCAACGATATTCCTTGTTTTATACCTACAATTACCTATTTATATAAACAATATTCTATACCATTTACTTATCTTCAATAAAAAAAAGGCAATAAAATATGTGCGACATACATATACATATTTTGCTATAAAGTATACCTGGACAGACTGATGTTTATATATTCCGCATTACAGTGTATTTCATAGTATAAATCAAAATGATGGTATAACATACCATGGTGTGACTGTATCTTATCAATGGAAGCAACTTTTTTATGCATATTTATGACAGTGTTGGCAATTATGACATGAATTTAATACTGCAATATTTTGATAATAATGAAATGCATAATGCATTTCTAAGTAGAACTTATGATTTGCTTTTCTGTCTAGATGTATATTGTATGTGATATCGTCTTTTTGCTTGCATCTCCATTAATAAAATGTACAATTCACGCGTTATTTGTTAAAGGATTCAGTAAAAAAACATTTTTAGTAAAACTAAAATAAATCTCAAACACAAAAACTTAAGTGTTCAATGAATGGTTCAGATATTTTGCAAATACTATTGTTATGTATATTAGGAATATCTTACTGAAGTAAGAATTTCATCTTATTAAAGTCATCTTATCAAATACAGTAAGATATTTATAAATCAATGTTATGTCTGATGTCGTTATTAAATCATGATATGGCTAATAGAAGAAGCCAAAGAAGTATGTTTTAAAACATAACAAACTTGCTTCAGTTCATGCCGTTACCCGAGATAAATCATAACACGGTTTAAAGAGTACAGAGAAATATGTGTCAGAGTATATGCGATACTGTGTTTTTCAATGCGATATGCACATTCTGCAAAAATACATATATGTATATGCATATATTTGAATATGTATGTGTGTGCGTGCGTGAGAGATATGGCTTCTGTACATATAGTTTTTTGTTGTATTTTTTAAATATTTCTCACTAAGGGTATACCGTGCACATGTGTAAAAAATTAATCATTTTTTTAATTATTTTTTTAAGAATACAGTTTGTAGAACTACACTTTTTAACAAAAGTTCCTCCTTTAGTTATATAGAACAGGCAAAAGACACATTGTTCCGAAGTAATCTCACAGTATATCAAAACTATACAATTTCTTTTATTTGCAGTTACTTTTAAATGTGTTTCAATTTAAGAGTAATACATAGTGTTTACTTTAAACATATTTAATCAGTAAGTAAACTCAATCGTACTGTAAGAAAAATGGTGCAGTCATAATCAAATTTAAACATATTTTACCTATTTTTATAATGTTGTTTGTAATTCTTTTATGATAGGACAATAATCTACTATGGTAATATTCCGTGATTACAATTACTTATTTGGCCAATTTCTTGCATTAAGCTTATAATTTTTTATTTTATTTGTAAATTGAAGAATATTTAATTGAAAGAACCAGAAATGAACTTTCCATTCATTGTCTGTTGCCACAAAGCAACACTAACACTAGACAAATAATACAAATGCGAAATGATTTGATTAATGAGATGTTTTTCACATGAGGTTTCTAGTTAACTTTGTCAGGTTCATTTTAATTCTGGAATTGGTTCTGTATTCTTCAATCCACGTTTTACTTCACTAAACTGAATTGTTTTGGAAACTGTTGGAATGTAACGTTTATAGGTACATTTATACTATGTAGCCAAATATTAGTGAGTAGTATAAATGTCAAAAAAATGGTATTAATATGTTATATTCAATGGTTATTTGTACAGTGTTTCTTTAACAGATAATCAATGTGTACAAGCATAAAACAATGATTGGGTATTGACACTTTTTTGTATTCAAAAAGTGGAAGCTGAACATAGTCCGAATTTAGATGTCAAAAAGCAAGTTTGAATATCTATAAATGTTCGAAAATAAATTCACCTGAAATCAATAACAGCAAAGAATATACATATGCATAGGGATTATTGTGTTCACAAATCTATAAGATCGTGATCATGTTTTATCATTGTATGCGTTTACAAACTGAGTCTAAACTGTCAATTTAGACTTAGTCTTTAAAAATTTTAAAAGAAAGTACTATCTTATGTAATACAAATCGCAGTTATTACAAATGCTGTATATATTGTTCACATTCATGAAAATGTCTTTTAACTATTAATTAATTTAAATAACACTTAATGAAATCCTAGGCTAAAGTGAATTGCCTGTATTACTTATGTGAAAACATTAGCTTCTTTTGTACATTTAATCTGTACTGTAGAATTATGTTTTGTTATACAATTCTTTTATTTTCAGCGAATGTATTTCATGTGTGTTATATTAAGTTTACAAAAAGATTATTACATGTTTAGGAGCACATAGATATATTTTTGAAAAATTGTATAATTATTATTTATTATTGTTCTGTTTGTGTTTATCTATGTATTGAATACAGCATTTTGTATTTTACATGGATATACCATCTTATTTATGTGTATGTAATTATGTTACGTTAAACAAATATGAAAGATCAAAAAGTGAAAGAAGAAGAGAGAAGCAAGGATAATTATGTGCATCAAGGACCAACTTGGAGAGTGCAGAAACTACCCAGCTGATTGACACATCTACATGGTTTCTGAATCAGGTGAATTCAGGGCCAAATCAACATTTGTAACAAAACAATAGAATGCATATACTTATTATTCATTTACAGTGCTTGAAGCAATTGGCTGAAGTACCAAGTACAAATAATGTTAGTGTTACAGAGTTATTGAATGTTACATTTTGTAATGTAACAGTATCTTGAGTATCACATTTGAATAGCGCTGCTTGAAAGATATGAGTATTGTACATATCGGTGAGTAATTTGAGCTTAAGTCTATTTGACAAATATACAATAATTAATGACTTTCTTCAGTTGACAAAAATGATATTAAAGTTATGAATGTTGATTTACTTATTTTACGATATCTTAATATTACTCAATAAACTTAATGCACTTAGGTAATAGATGGTTCTTTAATTTGACTCATGTTTCCAGCTTATAAAAATGACCAATTATATTACCACAAAAAAATACATGTTTAATGATTTCATATAAAAGAGTTTATGTCCCCATCTGAACAAAATTTCTGAGTACTTCAGTTTAGGTGTTCACTTGTAATATTTTATTTATTGCGAGGATGCAAGACTAAATTTTATTCGTTGATCAAGATTGTCGCACTGCCTGGTGCTCCCTTCCTTTTCATAAATAGCTTGGACATTAATATTAAATGGACTAATATAAAATTAGCATGTACGTTCTATATAATAGTATTCCCAAAGACATATGATATTTCATAACTTTTGAAGTCTAATGACATTTCCATTTACATGTGACAGTACAACGGACACGTCAACAGCATCTGTGACTTTTATGTCTGCAGATATTCGGGTCCACCGTCTCAACGTTTTGGTAGTCCTTTACGGGATCCGCCTCATAAACGATTCGATGATGTAGCACCACCTGGAACAGAGGGCTATTATGATCTTTCACCACCTGGTATAGAGCACAGTGAAAGATCCATTCGCGATGATCGAGAAAGATCACGTATATTGAGGGATCAAGAAGAGCGTGACCATGTTCTAAAAGATCATGATAATGAAGAACGTGAGAGGCTAGTTCATAGAGATGAAAGGTAAAAAACATGTAAAAATTAACAGTTGGTATTAGCCTACAGTATTGGACATGTTTACAAAAATTTGAATATAGCGTATAAGAAACAAACAATATACTTACAAACATCGACATTTTAATAACAGGGGTCGTGGTGAACGAGAGGATCGTATAAGGGAAAGAGAAGACAGAGATCGGAGAATTGTTAATAGAGAACGGGAAGATCGTGAACGAGTAACAGGTTTGCCCCGAGAGCATGATGAAAGAACAAGAGATAAGGATGATCGAGACAGAAGAGAAAAAGAAAAGGAACGTGACGATAGGCATCGTGATCGTAGAGATGAAGATAGGCATACTGAAAAGAAAGATTATGATAAAGATCGGTACGGTGTAATTCAATCATCTCTTCTTTGCTTTTTTGTATTTCATATGTTTAAAAGAAGTTGAATTTTTTTTTGCTGTAGAGAAAATACCACTGCTTTATGTAATGCTGTTATTGCTTGTTTAGTTACAGGGATGAAAGAGAACGCCATAGACAAGAGGACAAAAATCGTAGTCGTGAAAAGGAACGACGTGATAGGGATTATGATGCTGAAAAAGAAAGAGAGCGTCATGATCGTTATGAAAGGCGATCTGCCGAAAGAAAGAAAACAAGAAAAAGTCCAACACCATATTCACAGAAATCTAGAAGCGAAGCGAAGGATATTTCACCAGAGCGTATAAAGAAGAAAGAAAAAGATCATGAAGAAAAAACAGAAGAGAAGAAGAAAGAGAAAAAAATTAAAGAGAAGAAAAAGAAAAAGGATAGTGATGAGAAGGAAAAGAAAAAGAAGAAGAAGAAGGAAAAGAAATCTGGACAAAAAGAAGTTTCAAAGGATGATTCTGTTAAATCACTTGAGAATGAAGATGCTTTAATTGAAAACAAATTAGAAGTTGAAAGTGCACTTAAACCCGACAGTTTAAAACCTAGTAATGAAGAAGACAATATTGATAACAGAATAGAATGCATTCCAAGTGAACAGTGTATCGTTCCTTTGAAAGAAGAATTTGAGGACAAATCATTAGCTATGAATCCAGAACCACCAGAATTCAATGAAGCAAGCCCAGATAGACTAGAACATACAGAATTTGGAACAAATCCCCCCAATCCTAATTTTAAACCAATTCCAGAATTAAAATCAGAGATGAAACCAATAGATAGTCTCTATGCTGGATTAGATGATACAGAGATAAACACAGTCATAACAGAAAAATATTCGTTACTTTCAGAAACTGAAATGGAGGAAAAAGAACCTTTATTGGAAGAGAAATCACCAAAGAAAGATGAATTTTTAGCTCCTATACCAGAGTTATCGAAATGGGAAAGGGATGATACAATAGAAAAGTCTGATAATATTTGCGAATCTCCTGCAGAACAAAAAATTCAAATGGATGACAATAAGTCAATTAAAGTAGTTACCTCAGAAGTTCTGAAAAGAGCTGAAAATGCAATATTTCAAAAAGCTATTAATGCAATTCGACCAATTGAAATTAAAAAAATTAGTGAAAGTAGAAAAATCTTATATCAGAATCCTGAACCCAAAGTGCTCGAACCAGAACCTAACAGAGAACCGAGAAAAAGTGTTAATGTTACTATTAACGTGGGAAGAAATGAGAGAAATGTGGAAATTACAGAACCTGTGAAAAAAGCCAAATTAGATAGAACTAAGTTTAAGCCAGTACCAGAATCATATTCACCCACAAGACTTTCAGCTAAAGAAAGACTAGGAGAGAAAGTAGAAGACAACAAAGAAAGAAGAATCAGCCCAATAAAAAATTTCTTGGACAGAAGGGAGACCAAAAATGAAAATCAATCTAGAAGTAGATCTCCTCGAAGTAATAGAGACAAAAGAATATCACCTCTTATCGATAGACGTGTGGAACCCCCACTGAATTTAAGTAATGAACGCAAAGTATTTCTTGATGATAGAAAACGTGAGAAAGATAGAAACGATCGTTCAAAAGATAGAAATGAATTCAGAAATGAACGACATGATATAAGATCAGATAGAGAATCTAGAATTGAATCCAGATCAGATTTCAGAGCAAGTCGTAACGATTCGAAAGGAGAAAGGTTGGAAAAAGATCGTGAGAAGGAACGAGATAGAGAACGAAGGGGTCGGACTCCATCGAATACGTACAAGCGAAATGAAATTTCAAAAATTAACTTATTGAAACCAAAGGATGAGGAAGATGACAGAAGAAGGGATAAAAAAATAAGAGAAGACAAGAAGAGAAAGAAGGAACACAGAAGCAGGAGCAAATCCAAAGAGCACAAGAAACGTAAAGAAAAGAAGCATAAAAAGGACAAAGATAAAACTCAAGATAAAAAGCAAAAACACAAGGATAGTGCAGTTCTAAAGGAAAAGGTGGAGGGACCTGAAAATAAAGTAAATTATGAAAATCCTGAACCTATCCTAGCGGAATCTTTGAAAAAACAGAGAAAAAATCCTAGATTAGTATCAGATCGAAAGCGAAGTATACTCGATGAAGCTAGTTTTGAGCCGGACTATTCCGCTTCTGATTCTGAATCGGATGGGGATGATAAAGCGATTAACCTGCCCACAAAAAAACTGAAACTTGAAGAGCCAGAATTGGAGAAGGAAATTGAAATAAAATCATTAAAAAAGAGATCAAAGTCAACGAGTAGCGAGGATACATCTAGTAGCTCGGAAAGTTCAAGCACTGATACAGACAGCTCAGACGAGTCGCATAAGAAAAAGAAAAAGAAACACAAAAAGCATAAAAAGAAAAAGTCTACTAAAAAAGAGAGTAGCACAGATTCAGATACCTACACAGATTCTTCTGACACTAGCAGCGACGAGGAGAAGCATAAAAAGAAGTCTAAGAAATCAAAAAGTAGAAACAAGCAGGCTAAGAAGAAGAAAAAGTCTAAGCACAAATGACATCATTAGATGATCTCATTATTTCCAAACCGAGTCGGGCAAGATATTTTCTTTACATATGCTTTCTAACGTTATAAAAGAATTTTTCTTAAGAGTCTACAAACATGAATTACACGAACAAGATTTATTGTTCTTGGCATATCTATGGAGTGCGATAGATTATGGATTATTCTATACTCGCGACATTACTACTATAGGGTTCAAAGTTCTTTTGAACAGAATTTAGTCCATTATTTATTAGTAAGCGAAAAAGTCACTTCGTGTATCCATGGAAAATTTGTGAAGCGATCAGTAGTAGATGAGAATACAAACTCTTACCCTCATGACTGCAATTCTGAAGTTTAATTTTCGAATGCTACACGGCCTTTGCGAATTCTTCATGTTTCAATTTCAATATTAAAATGCTGTAAGTAATGTCATTATAATAAGTGGTGTACATTATAGCAGACAGTAGATAATGATATCTTTAAGAAACCTCATAATGGTACTTGTAGAGAATAGCGGCTACATTTAAGAGCTGTTATGTCAACATAACATTGTACTTTCATAATGTACGGTCAATATGTAAAAGATATCATAAAATAAAAAAATTCTTTTAATTTGCCATTATATTTACTATAAAATTATAAGTTATTGATTTACTTATTTTTACTTACACACTGTATACATAAAGTCAAAAATATAAATATAAATGTTACATTATACAATGGAGTTTAATCTATGCTTGTTTTAGCATAGCATTTCTAGTTTTATTAAATGTAAATATCAAATACGACTCGCAGAAATTACTGTTTACAATTTCATTTATGTATTTAACAATGTTGCAGTAATCGGTTGTGCTTTTTACTAAGGTATTACAATAAAAACACACGATAACGGAATACAAGTCGATATACAGCAGAAGTTAACTGTAGTTATCATCGATAAAATTATATTGAGCATAAGTTTATCATTTGGTTTGTATACTCTTCAATGTTTCTATCAGGCAGCAAAGTAACGGCAGAGATGTACTCTTCTCGTCCTCTTTTACCTTCAAACCTTGTGCTAGGATTGATCGATCGAGAGGATGTTTCGATAAGTCAGATTCTGAAAACATTGTTACGCCGATGTAAATAATAATTTTCTTTTAAATAGTCTTTCATCTTGTCATATGCAAAAATACCTGCAATGAACACAGTACTGGTATATTTGTATCCCATCCAATCCAAATACTCTCGTACAAGTTCATTCAACAACTTTATATCCTGCGAAGGCTTGACAATTGGTTTGCTCCCTTTGTGAGAATTATCTAACAGTTTAATTACTTCTGTTCGCATCTCCGCTTTCATACGTCCAAGTTCACCTTCGGCTTCCAAAGACTCTCGAATAGCTGTAATCCAAAATCATTCATTAAATACAAACGCATACGTTATTCTTATAACGTTTAGATACAATGAAATTATTTGTATTTTTCAAAATTGGCGCGCTTCCGATTTTCAACTCAACATTTTCTCGAAAGACGCTCCACAAATATTTTACGTATATACACGACGACGTACTTCTTTGCAACATACCATTTATTAAGTCCCTTTCCGTTGCCATCTCGCTACTCGCACGTGCACCGAATTAAACGAAAAGGTAAACAGTGAGTTGAGAAAATTCGAAAGAGCGACAAGAGAGAAATGAAAATTCAAAACAATTTTCTAAGATGGCCGCGACGACTTCGATCGCGGCTATTGCGAAATGCAGAGAACAACCCTTTGTTTGTTTCTAAGAATCGATGGAAATGTATCTGCTACATCGGTTTGCAGCAGTCAGCAGCAGTTACAATGAGCGTAACGAAGCTCGACGATTCGTCGATGGTCTCCGATGCAATTCGATGCGCGATCTAAAGGAATAATTAGAAATAATATTCGTACGCGGTACGATTAATAAATATAGTGACTTTCGGAACGTATCGCAGAATTCACAGGCAGCGTGGCCTATTTAAAGTCCCTGCCAGTCCCTGCCGTCTCTCCTGTCCTTCATAATCGCGATCGTCACTTTTACTTGTCCTCCTCGCCGGAGTAACGTCCTTCTGCTAGTTTGACGTTTGTTTAAATAAAGTCAAAGCTTCGTTACCCGGTGCGCCCTGGTAAAATCAATTCGATAACATCCAGTGGGTAGCAGTTTAAAAAATTTCCAGTTCATCCTTCTGTCTGTATGCCTTGCATACGCCTTCGTCTTTTCAAATTTTCCATGAGTGAGTTATTTATCGATTTCGATATTAAGACACTTGAATAATATGCGTGCAACTGAAATGCTATTAATTTCTGCGAAATAGAGATCCATCTCAAACATCGGCAAGCGCGACGAAACAAATAGCGATAAACGCTGCGCGAATTGGCTGCTTAAAAAAAAAGGATACTTGAAGGATTAACGAGTAAATCACGTCACGATATCTTTTTTTTTTTTCGACATTCGCAATTATAACGATGCGACATTGTGGTTCCTCGCAGTACTTTGTTTGTGCATCGAATGGGAATTAAGGCACTGTTATTACTCCAATAGCTCGTTATATTTGAAAACAAATCGAAGCTTCGAACTTTTTTTTTGTAGTAAGTTGTTCCTCGACGTCGAACTTTTTCGTTTAATCAATTATCGCCTTGCGTATTCTTCGCTAGAAAATTATTGACTGTGCATTTGTCGTTTCTGGAAATAGCGTTTCTAGAAGTAGTCTTTGCGTCGAATACGATGTATGGCAGTAAATAAACGTTGATAACAGACTCCTTAAGTTAGAGTTACGTTGTTGAATGCAAAAGAAACTGTAATTGAGAACTTTCAATTCTCTTCGCATTGTTTGCATCTTATTAAATACCGAAACGCATATTTTGTTCACACGTTTAACTGCGTAAGTAATATTTCACGTAGTAGTCACTTTGTGTACGCAATTTTCATTGTAATCGCTGTATGTTCGACACGCGTACACGCATGAGCATTAATCATATGATTTTTCCATTTTGTTTACTCGCAGATGTTAATACTGTCTTCCTACAGCCATTGGTAATGCAAATAACCTTCCATACCTTGAAGTTCACAAGACTGTTCTCATCTTCAAGTTCGAATTGTAGCTGAGAGTAATGTAGAAAATGTGAGGAGGTGCGGCAGATTTACAAATGACACATAGTGTTCATCTTTACGCTGTTTACGCGAAGTACGTCGTATCTATTACCATTGTAAGATTTCAAATTATCTCTGTACCTTCGATACGATAATCCGAGTAGTGGATAATTTTAAAATCAACGCACATTAACTTCCGCGAGCGACGACACGATTGTCGAAGTACGACACATATTTCTAGTTACGTTTTACAACAGTAACGTACTTAGGCTAGTCTCTTTTATAAGTAATACATAAGAGAAGCTAATAATCTTTGTTCGTTGCAGACTGACATGAAATTGGGTTAGTTCGGTGGTAATGCGGGGATGTGGATCTGTTTCGATCCAATAGGAAGCCGAAAGGGCTGGGGGGCTTCCGTTTCTCTTCTCATACTGTTTCATTGGAATTTCATCATCGCCGATGCGAGTTTAACAAATACAGCTTCTTCCAATGCCCCGAGTAATACCGTTGCGCCGGAGGTAGCATTGTCAACGGCGAGCAATCACAAGGACGACGAATGCAGGAACGTAACCACTGACGACGGGGGAGGTAATTGTAGTTCGGTGCTATATAAGGCGGGACAGTAGCTCGATGAACTAATAAGCGTACTGTTATAAGTAGTAGACGAATGTAGTAACCGACGAGGAAAGTTTTCTTTAATACACGATTGATAAACGATGATTCGCTTGCCATACGCTTTGATATCTTCTTCTTTTTTTTTTATTTCTTCATTCTTACGTTTTGCATTTGAATAAAGATCCGCCGTACACTTATAACTACTTTGTTCACTTACATTCAATAGGTACGGGACTGTCAGTGGTTAGCCATGGAACTGGCTATCCTCATTCGCCAATAGTGCCTCCGACTTTCCTGCACCGAGCTCTTACCTGCCAACCCTATCATGGAATTTATGTGAACCATGTCTACTTTCAACTAGCAAATGCCTTCTTTCTATTGTCACATCTTGCACCGAGTGGCATACATGGTGTACTCTATTTAAGGTGCACTCTATTCGTGGGCTGTGCCTTTCTTGCTTTGTGGGGCTGGACAATAGCTTGTTGGCTGGATGCTGCTCTCTGGAATGCTCTCTTTGTTGCCATCAACTTCGTCCATGTATGCACGCTTCTTTACAAGCTCAGGCCTATCAAGTTTTCAAGGGAAGTTGAAGAGGTAAGTGAGAACAGTATGATACAAAACAATGATCTCTTGGATCGATTCACAGGAACTTTCCTTTGCAAGTATATTATCCCCTTTTGAGCACCTAAAATTACACGGAGTATGATCAAATCTGCTTATCCGGTACACTTAAAACTAAATACTTTGATATTATTTAATGCACGGTTTGTGCTGATGTTGCATTTTTCTCTAAATTAATAAAGCACTAATGAACAAGGCATATGCTGTAAGTAGCGAATAGTTATTATCCTTGCAGAGGCTGGCATAGCGACATCCCTTTAGACAACCCCCGTAGATATAAATATAGTATTTATTCTTTGTATTAATTATAGGTAACTTTGTCAATGTCTTATTTTCATTAATATTAATGCTGTAATTAGTGTTAAGTTGAAATACATGTATGTGTATTACTAAGGAGAAGATATTTACTTTCATTCATTATGTATACCAGTATTAGTAGATATTAAGTAGAGATTATTTATCATACGGCAATTGTTTCTCTATGGGTACAATCGTGTAAAGTAATTCGATAATTTAATTAAATATGTCGCAGTAGAAAATATCAGTGGATTCTTTTGCTCGTTTAGAATAATGATAATTTTATGTGCTCAATCGTTTATAGCGTAAGGGTTAAAAAGCAACTTCAGGATCTTGCATCATACGTTCTATGCATTACGTATGTATTAATTTTGCTTTGTGAAATTATATTTTAACAAGTTTTATATTCCCATAAAAATCATAGATATCGTTAATAATTGAGACATAAATATTTAACGAAAATTAATTATATTGCATCATACCTGCATGCAAGATCGAGCTTTTATTTAGAAGACTAATGGAAAGAAAGCAATTGCATGTGTAGTTAATGCAGTCAGATTGATATTTGCGGAATATACATGTCAACAACTAAATAATTGCGAGTAACGTAGACTAATTTTGTGCAAAATGCATTCTTTACTTGATCTATTTCATGTATCATCTAATAATAGATTAACTTATTAGGAAAATAATGCTTTGCCATGTTAGAGAGAACGTCGATTCTATGTTTAGATAATTAAATACAACATGCTATGAATTATTGATTAGTTCTAGATATATTGAAATGGATTGAATTATTTTCATGTGTAACTATGATATACGTACTTTTCTAAACGAACAAAATGGTTATATTTGCTTTAAAGTAAAACACATTTTGTGCCTAGCAGATGCTATATTTTGTAATATTCAAGACTAGTACAGAATGAATTTCATTACTAATTTATCCATGATAATATCACATAGTCTAATGTATAAATATCACAGGTACCAAGAATATTTGAATTTTGTTATTATTTATATAATAAAGTCGTTTGCAGCGTAAACAATTGCTATCATTAGAATTACTCGCAGACAATGCATTATACGTGAAATGTTTATTTTATATTTTACAGCGAAGCGCGCGCTTGATACGATGAGATTAGTGTTCTATCTCATCTTTGCTCTTTTTTCATACAGGTATATATTGCAGTGTTCCAGCCTTTAAGAGTATCACGTCATCAATTCAAAAAAGTGTTAAACTGTATGAAAATTATTCGACAGTTGAAATATCAAGAGGTTTATGCCCAAGAAAAAGTAACAAAAGTTGACTCTCTGTCTTTGGTCCTTTCTGGAAAGTAAGTTTACATGTTTTATACTACGAATGTATCATAATTGGATATCGGATGTTATGGAGCTTCACAAAAGTAAATTACATAATACAATTTGCATATGTCTATTAATAACTTTTAGCTGAACTATAATAACTTTTTTTTAGATTAGTAGTATCACAAAATGGGAGAGCACTGCACATAGTCTTCCCGCATCAGTTCCTGGATTCTCCAGAATGGTTTGGTGTATCTACAGATGAATACTTTCAGGTATGTGTGTGTTATAACTATGTGAATATAAAGCAGTATGAAATAAACATACAAAGATATATTTCTCGAACACCAAATGGTTTTTACAGGTATCAATAACAGCTATGGAAGAATCAAGAATTTTATTATGGCACAGAGACAAATTAAAATTAAGCATAATTAGTGATCAATTTCTGCAGGCAGTGTTTGATCATATTCTGGGCAGAGATGTAGTTAAAAAGTTGATGCAGGTAATGTACCAAATTCATTATTTTTGTATTAGCATACACACATGCACATATATGTAACATAGCGACAAATTGCATAAGTTTTATTCGTTCCAATGTTGTTATCTTTGATAAAGTAAATTATAAACTGTGCATTTCAAGCTTTTTCTCGTAATAGGTTAGCGAAACGATGGCTGCCAGCAGTCATCAGCAGCAAAATGGTCAAGTAGTTGCTTTAAGCGGAATTGGAGCCTTAGAAAACGATTCTGATACCAAACTTTTTGTTGTTAAAAAAACTGGTGACAGTCAGGGTATAACAGCTCTCATCAGTCGTCAACTTCAAGGTTCGTTTTTTAAGCTTTTATTTCTGCAATTAAATTTCAGTCAATGTCTAACGCTGAAAGTCATAAAAACAAAACACATCATGTAGAATGCTTTCAAATTTGTTTGTTGTTTGCATTAGAGATAATTTCCCAATGCACGAAATTCATATTTGAATTTTTAACCTATGCACTTACAGTAACAAGTAATCTGTGAAGAACACTGTACATGAAATAAATCTCTTAATTTGTATTATCAATATCCCAATGCTATCTGGTGTTGATGTATAGGTGTGTCCGAAGTTTTAGTGCAAATCGTTGATTATTTTTTCTTCAGAGATAAACACATTATCCGCAATTAGAAGCATTTTCTATTTGTTCATTATAGAAGTCTACAAATTGCATGCACATTTATATTAATTTCATAGTGCATGTTTTTATAAAAGTACTATTGATATACTTTCTGTTATTCAACACATTTGCTTTTTATCTATGGTACAAAGACCTAAACAAATTACATTTTTATCATAATTATATATGAAAAAGTGTAAATTTGATTTGATACATTCAGTTATTGAAATAATAAAACTGTTTAGAACTTCTAAATTAAATATATATCAAGTTGTTAATTAAACAGTTAATTGTATGAAAGAATAAGAGGATGGTGATCAGTAGCTGTCATAAAAAAAATAATACACTTATCTTGGTCTTTGTAGGAATACATATTCAAATTGTGCATACTAATTTTTTTTTTCCCTATAAATACTTTTTACTATGTACACACTTTTATAATTCCACAACAATTTTAATTCTGCTTTCAATAGAAGAAAGAATGCCGCTGCTGTACACGAGTCAAGAAGTGCTGAATAATACCTTACATCATTCAAACCAGTTATACTTGCCCTATATTTTCCCAGTAAATCCTGTTGAATACAGTTGTCAATCCTCCCTATAAAGCCCTTACAAACAGATTATGCAACATGGCACAAATTCACACGTGGTATATATTTTACGTTCCTGCAATGGATGCACACACATTATATGAATGTGACAATATAACTTCATTCCTTATTTTCTTCTGTCATTATATTCAGGTGAGTTTTGCTTTTGTGTTTGTATATTTCTTTGCAATATCATTAATGAAATAACAACTAATAGATGTTTAATGTTTGTGATATACGTGTAAATTATTTATGTGTATTTTATTTTTGTTAGAAATATTTGTATTGTCAATGTCTTTGCCTTATAAATATGTAGATAATTATAACAAAACTTCAACATTGTGCTGACACATAGTAGATCGGAATTAGCTAAATATGTTATCGTACCTTGTCTTATCATAAAATTGTCTTAGCATTATAAAACAACCTTACATTATCACCTGGACAAAACAGTTACAGTACAGAAAAAAGTGTAGGAAAGCAATAACATTTTAGATATATCCTTAACATGTATGTTTTACAATACAGCCAATTTTCTTGTCTTATCATCGGGATATAAGTTCATTAAAAAATAGTAACACTTAAGATTTTTAAATTGCTTATTTCACTTGATCCCATCTGTTTTGTTACGGTTCTTGTGCATCTGACTTGTAAGCATCATGCATAATAGTAAATTCAATATACTTATTGAATTTAACACAAATGTGTTAGTGTAATCTAAAGAAAAACAATATTTTTGCAGCAGCTGGAGATCCAAATGCTTGGAGACTGGGAAGAATCGAAGAGACTGATCATGAAACACCTGTTTAATGAAATGAACGTTCTATCAATGTCATCCTCGACAGTCAATATAACATAATACTGTTCTTTTCATAAATCGCACTTATGAAGAAAAAATAGCCATCTTAAATAATATCGTAACTGGTGTGCTGTGCGTGGGACAATTCAACATTCTCTTGCCAATTACTAATTTCCCCATAACTAGTCAAACCATTTGTCAGTCAACAAGAAAGTCTGTCATTTCTAGCATAATTATTCCATTATAGTTTGTAACTTAATCTATCACTACCCTTACTTCATGCTTCCAGTATATATAGGTATATTTGATTATTATGGAATATTTAATTGCAGTATAAAGAAATATTAATTTACCTTTAGCCTTTTTTGTAAAATCTATATTTTCTGCAGGATGAGCAAATTTGTTTGAAAGGATGAATAATCTGATGTGGAGATGATTCGTTTGACTGGTGTAACTTCTGTAAAATAAAGGTCTGTGATTCTAATGGAACAGGTAGAAAAGAGAGGCCTAAGAGCTGATTCTTTTTCATATCCAGACATAGTGCCTTTTTACTTATTCATTCTTTCTGTATTATCGATGAAAACAAAGGATACAAGAATACTTCATTTATTTCCATATACATATATATATAATATATACATTTCGTGTTCTTTTATGAGATTTTTTACCTCTTCCTGTATTGCCTACCTGAAAATACTTATTAAAATGTTATTAAATAATTGACATGCACAATTAAACAAAAGATGAAGTTACTCCTTGAATGCATAGGAATGCAACAAATTACAATGTAGGATATATTATTGGAGAATTTATACCGATATGTTACTAGTGGGCATCTATGGAGTATATAACTTTTGCCGGCTAGTGTAAAGTTTCCAGAAATTGTTCCAATAATGTAATCATATCTGTATTGCAACAACGCATGAATTATTTTTTTCGTTTCTTTACGTACTATTAAGTAAAGGAAAAAGTACTTGTGCATTGTAAACAAGGTGGAAACAAATAGCGAAAGAAAATTAACATAAACTTTTATTTAACATAATATACGTATTGGTCACAAAAATTTATAGTATGTCTCATGCTATACATTCAGAGTCACCGTGGGAACAGTGAATAAAGGCGAAAACCTTGCAAAACTGTTTTGTCTAGTCTTTGTAAGAATGTATTTAGATTATCATTATCAAAATCATGCCAAGTTGACGTTTTAATACATACTTTAATAACACTTTTTATATGTAACGATATAGTTCTGCAAATGCTTTACCTTGAGTGTTACTTTTATTGTAATAATGTAATGATTAACATTTTTCTTGTTGCATAACTGCGACGATACAAAAGCGATGGGCTACTGTAACTATGAACAAAAATTATTGTCAGTTAAATGTCTTTGTATTCCAAATACCATTTTCGCAACATGTATATCTAGAAAAAAAATGGGCCCACGAAAATTCCATTGTTTTGTATTAAATATAAGAGATATCATATACATTTTATTTTTCATATATATGGCTTAGTTGTTATTTGCCTTTGTTGTTAATTATTTGTAATAAGTGTTACAATTATTTTTATATATGTACTTATTTCTATTACATAGTTAGGAAATAAAAAATGGAATATACGATATAAGGAAAACTTGAATCACATTGAATACAATAAAGATTAAATGAAGAAACAAATAAAGTTAGTTTTAAAAAAAATAAACGAAGTTTCATGAACATCATTGAACCCGTAGACCAACAGTAAATACTTTTACTTCGCATAATTGATGAAGTAATAATAAAATATATATATTTCAAGGTACGTATACATAGAAAAAGTAGGTATCAAAATATTGAGAAAAAATGAAAATAAATTTCTTATTGCTGGTCTATAATATATTATGCCAATCTACGTGTTGTTTGTCGAATAACGAAATTTAATATTATGATTTGGTTTTTCCGTTTATGAGTTTTCTGTAACTTAATTATTGATAATGCATGCGCGTGCGTATCGCAGAATCAGAGTGCATCATATTTATCTGCGGGTACATATGTGTTTCTGTATACATATGCTTCCTTCAGTGAAACACATACCTACGATATAAATCTCGGATGGCGTAATCCGATAAGAAAGAGATAGCTGCTGACACTCTAGCTGACTCTAGCACATAATTATAGCAGTATATAGTAATCTTTGCCTCTTGGCATTACTCTTAACATTATTTTCACAAAACCGCACAGATACAGTGTTATAAAGTATCGTACGTAATTGACTAAGTGTGACAAAAATGTCAACTTTAAAAGCATACGAACTGACACATCCAGAATTATTGTCAGAACAGAAGCTGCGCGAGATTTTAAAAAATGTAAGTAAGATCAGGTTATGTTTGTTTACTATTTCTTACATCCCGTTGTAATGCGGAATAAAGGACGAAACGTTTAATAAATTATCATCGATCGTTTAAAGTATCCTGCATGCTTTATACTATTACGATTTGAGATTAAATGAGATTAAAAAAATGACAGATAACATGAATTTGTTACAAAGTGGAGGACAAGAGGAGCTGAGAGATTTGACATTTACCTTAAAATGGCTTTTGAAATTTGAGTTTTTGGAGTAATATAGGCTTTTGTTTTTTGTACGTAGAGATGCATCGAAGTGGGTAATTTTGAGAAATTGCATAAAGCAGAACTGATTGAATTATATAAACGTGTTGCTTTGCCGTTGCCTCAGAGGAAGCATGAAAAGAATATCGATCGCTGCGAGCCGGAAATAAAAGTCGATGCAATTAATGAGAATACAAAAGCCGAGTAAGTATGAATGTCCTGCGCACTTTTGATGTTCGAGTAATGCCGTTTAACAACGTACACGCTCTGGAAAACCTTCCTTTCAGTACTGAAGAAACAGCAGTTTTAAAAACAAGCATCGGCGAAGGTGCGAAACGAACGTCACAGTGCCTTCAGACTCAGAAATTAAGTCTTTCCAGTCCGGAAAGTAATTCGTCTTCTAAAAAAATTTGCCTCGCTGACGATTCAGAAGAAGAGCCAAACGGCAGCAATGATAACAAACGTAAAAACGACGAAACCAGCGAAGTACGCATAAGTTCATACAATGTATATTTCTTAAAGATATAAAGTTTCGTGCGTGTGAGAGATAATCTATGTCTAATACTTACACATAAATATTAAACATTGCAGGATTCGAAGCAGTCGGTAAAGAAACGTCAAAAAATCACCTGGCCGTAATTAGTATTGCTACAGGTTTGTGATGTCTAGTGGTAATTTCACTCATATAATTGTCATAATAAAATTTGATATGTTACTTGCCATAATATCTCGAGAGACCAATTTAGAAAAACGAAATGGTACAGATGCTTGAACCAATGCTGAAGATTCAAAGCTGTGGTAACTAACATATCAAGTGAAACAATGTTGTAGATTCAAAGCTGTGGTAACTAACATATTGAATGTATACAATGAATTATCTATTGGCATCTGACATGTTACATATTGGTTTGTAGGTGTCCTAATTTAGAGGAATGTTTAAATTCATTTTTGATATTACCGAACAGCTTTAGTATATTATTATTATTGTTACAAAATAGATAATTTCACTCAGCCATTAATGATGTATGGAAATACTATCACCGATTCACATTATTTTTGATACAATAATACCGTGCTATCAAAATAGAGTTTTAAATCGATCATTTTACTTATAGCCAACTTATACTACAGTACTATCGAGAGATTTTAAAAGTGTTTGAAAGTATTATCATAAGCATGTGCTTGATAATTGACAATACGAAATTGGAAAAAAAAAAAATTTTTTTCTCTATTATGTGTACAGTATTTCGTAGAGATTTGTCTATAGACAGATTCTATTTACATAATGTATGTTAATATGGATGAAAAAACAGAGTTCCCATTGAATGAGAACTCGTTTGGACATGTAATAATTAAGAATGTATCTATGCTCTCATTAAAATCTAGTTTACCTAACCAACGTGTTACTTATTCAGCTTGATTTTTAACCGTGCGCATCGTCGAATATCTCTGCAGTACTGAATTATGAAAGATGCATTATTACTGTGTGACCTTTTTATCCTCAAAATTATTTCTATACGACTTCATTTTCACATATGATACTATATTAAATCAACGAAAGCCAAATAGGAGCTATCCTATCTTTCTTTGTACGCATTCTATCCCCTAATGTAAATGTTGTGTGATAAAAATGATTAAAATCCATATTCTCCCGTATTGATGTAGATTTAATAGGCGATATTATAACAAATCGTTGAGTCTGTTCAATCGATACATTATCCTATTTAGTTTACTTACACGAGTAACTAAGGAGAAATTAAGTCCCTTCATTCGAATCATATCTACACACGGTACCACTTCTTGTTATAAGAACTGAATGTAATTTCCTTTGTGCCGTATCTATGAAAACTTTCGAAATAGGCGGTATGCTGTAATCTTTCCAAATTGATTTTTAATTCTTACGCATTATTATTATTAGGTACGATGCATCGCAGCCAGGCTGCACAATCGGAGTAATCGTGCTCCGAAAAACTAAGCGCCCCAAGATTTCGCTCTGCACTTTTGCCGCTGTCCATTGTAATTCTATGAGCGTCGGCCTGACGTGACGGAAACGTTACATTTACAAAAGCTTATATAGCTACTACCAAAACCATGGGGCTTGCGCAACGGTGAAAGCACGGATTGTCCGGATAGGAGAATTATTCACCACGCCATTACCGTATGTTCTAATTTATGTGTACCGTTATTGCGACGAGGAAGCTGGAAATCTATAACAGGTAAAAATCATCGAAGTTTGTTATCGTTTTTAAAACAGTTTCATGGCACTTTACCACTTGCAGTTTGTTAAATCTCGTACAGATTTCGCGTGTGGCAAGATCAAAAAACTTTCCATCAATCTTCTGTGGAATTGTGTCCTTAAAAAGTTTTCTAATCCTCCATTTTATTTGGATAAGGAACTTTTAACACCTTGGATGTGCACCATTGCATCTTTTGCTACAATTGCACTCTTGTACCATTGCATCAATACACCATTATCATTAACATTGAAAGTTCTTGATTGTAAAACCTCTGACCTGGCAGAAGCATTTTTGGCAATGTCTATACAATAAATTTTAGGTGTACCAGAAAGTTTTCTCGTTTTTACTATTAGTGCGATTCGTGAGCTTGTTACAACTTGTATAACTTGTCTGTTAATGTAAATAGAATTCTTTTGCATTATGATTGATCTTTGATACTTTGCGTATGTAATTAGTGTTTGTGTTTAAAGTTTGAAATCTTGCTTTTAAAATGGTGGAAAAGTTTCCATAAGAACCTTTTTTATGATGTTTAATGTTGTGTGAGTTTCATAAAAAAAAAAGTATACGATACAGTGTTGCTGGCAGAAATCAAATTTAACAGACATCACTGTCCCTATTCAATAGCACAGGAAGTGTATGTCTGTATGACGAATTAGGAAGGCTTACTAAAGTAGATGATATAATATTGCTGGTAGGAAACGAATCTAACAGACATGTCACTGCTCTTAATTAACAGCACAGGAACGTGTGAAATAAGTCACTCCCTTTACGGTCGTGCCTACAAGATTGGCAAGGTTTAATCCTTTTAGTGTTGCGCGAAAAACGGGTGCATGTGCGAAGATAATCGGACGAATTGGACGAATTTACTAAGGTTTCGGAAAAAGCTCATAAAATCCAAACTAGAAATGATATTTACAAAAATTTCAATCGAGAAACAATTTTTTCAATTCTCTTGCAATGGCGCAATAATCATAGGCGACGCCAGAACTATTCATGCGGATGGGCCACAGGTGGGCCAGCGTTTTTATGGGTGGGTCATATTTACCTCTACGGTCGAACTTATACCTCTTTTTTTTTTGTTTTTTCTTTTAACACTATGCCGTCCGCACGTTTCATCAAAATTTTTTCACTTGGCGCCGGCGGCTTTTCGAGGATCTGAGAAATACGTTCGTCAAATTCTTCGTGTACCTATTTCAGAATCGTCCAAAGATACTCCTTCACTTTGTTTTTCTGAAGATGTAATGTCTTCTATTTCTTCACAATCCTTAAATTCAAGTGGAACATCAGACACGCTGTCCGTGCACTCATCACGTATAATCGGGTCTTTTCTTTCGTTTGCCATTATAAAAGAGTATAAGTTTATACAAAAGCAAAAAACTTGCAATTGTAACTTATTCTTGCTGAAACAGAACACACGCAGTATTGGCGTTTGTACGATAGCTTTGAACGCGCAGCAGAGTAGTGCCACCGGCGCTTGTCTAATTGTTTTACACATGGTACCAACGTGGTGCCACCGGACGGCATAATGTTAATATTAATCTTAATATTTTTTTTTCGTTTAACATTAACTGTAGAACTTTAATTATAACAATGGCTTCATATAACAAAAGCTGAAAATTTTGATAGACTACGACAACATAATTATACTAAAAATTGTTAAAACTTTAGGGTGGGCCAAAGGATGGGCCAGCGTATTTTTAGGCCACCCAGGCCCACCCTTGGCGCTGCCTCTGAATGCAATTAAACCATTTATAACATTTTATAAATTTATTTTGAGATAGAGTTCTCTCGCAATGCGAATAGTGAGGCACTATTTGATGCGCAACGATATATCGTCGCTGGCACTTTTCGCAAGTGTTGATATCGTCGTCTGGCACTAAAAGGGTTAAAGAAAAGATGGTACCACGTAAACTTAACACTAAAACTACCACAATCACCTAAAATAACCAATTAACAAGAGAAATCCCCGTATAGCAAAAATCTTGAGTACATTTAGTATTAAAAACGAAAAGAGAAACGAAAAATCTTTCTGGTACCTCTAATGACTCCTTGGATGTGTACCATTGCATTCTTTCTCACCATTAGACCTTTGCACCCTTGTCATTAACATTGAAATTTTCTTGCACGTTTTTGGCAAAGTCTACAGCAAGAAGAAGCATTTTCTACTGAATGTCCTGTTAACGTAATACCCTGTGAATTTTTGACAACCAGTCTTGGTTGAGTATTCGGTCGGGGAAAGCATCGAAATTGCTCGTGCGGATTACGCGTCGTTCTCGAATTGAGAGCGAAAGTTTTTCCATCGCGGATGAACCCTCGTGTCACGTAGCAATTCTCCATAACGAACTGCTCGCGATGCAACGGGTGCTACCGGAGCAATATATCGGTGCGGTCCTCACGTGCTAGCACACCAACCTTCCTATAAATACCTTTGTCAACGGTCAATCGTTGCTCAGTCACCGTTTGTCTATCGTCGCATTCGTTCGATCTCTTAGATTTCTTTTTCTTCTTCTGCAAAAACACTTAAAGGGTCTCAGAAGAGTATGGCTACCAAGGTGAGAAAATGTGGGACTACGTGTGTTGGATTTAGTAAAATATTCTTATTGCACGCTACAGGTTTAATTCAATCTCTATACTTTATCGAAATTCGAGAATACTTCTAATTACTTTTCAAGAAGACTGTAGACAGTAAAATAACTAATCTGTTGTCTATAATGGAAGTGGTATTGCAAATGTGTATAAAAATTAATGATAAAATGTAATAATGGTACTAGGAATAATAATAGTAGGGCGTACATATAATTATCGTGAAGTTTCATTGATTAGTGTCATTATTCATTTTAATAGTAATATTACATATCAAAAAAATTAATAAGGCTAATTAACATTGCTATCTTTAATTTTATGGCACAGTAACACTATTCGTACTAATTGGTCAAATGACTGTTTTTAGAACTTCAATTAAAATTTCCTATGTACAATATAATCGCATCGCCTTTAAATTTCAAATTTCTTAAAATATATGTATAATACATTGTTCAATGTAGTGTGATTACGTTGTATATAGGAAATTCTAATCGGAATTTTAATAAGTCACTCCCTTTACGGTCGTGCCTAAAAACGGTCATTTGACCGGGCGTGATAGGAATAGTGTTAATTACACAAAGTTTAATTTTTACTAAAACATCGCGAGAAAAAGAGCAACGCAAACTTGTTCTATTATTGCGTTTTTTATTTCAATCTCTTTCCATCGACTAACCCTGAAGAATATTTTTCAGCGTGTTACTTTGGTTTTCGATGAGACGTCGAGAAACCGACTTCCGGTTATATCACTAATATCGATTTTTATCATTCGTTATCCAAACTGACGTTATTATTAATTCTAATACCAATAGTACATATCAAGAAAACTGACAAGACTAATTGACATTGTTATCTTTAAATTTCTGGCAATTTTATTACACAAATTTAAATTTTTGCTAAAACATCGCGAGAAAAAGAGCAACGTGAATACATTTGGAAGTAAAATCAGGGCGTAGCGTTGCAGTTATTATTTCAATCTTTTTCCATCGACCAACTCTGAGAAATATTTTTCAGCGTGTTACTTTGGTTTTCGATGAGACGTCGAGAAACCGACTTCCGGTTATATCAGTAATATCGAATTTTGTCATTCGGTGTCCGAATTGACGAGACTTTTTCCCTTTCCCCTTCGATTTCGTTGGCTTTCGAAATTTCGCGGCGCCGCGCACTTGCTCACGCGACACGCGTATTCGCATCCATTAACACACATACGCGTTGCTCGGCCGGCATATTAAAATAAAGCATGTGCCCATATCGACGCGAGCGGATATAAAACTGTCTTGAATCCAATAAAAAAAAAATCTACTTCCTTCATCCACCAAGCACTGAAACCAAATTATACAACAATATTATATTCCACTCGATTAATGCCATACCGACGAAACGTAAGCTTAAACATATCTAATATCATCTTTATTGACGGTTGTACTGGTTAAACATCGCTACAAGTCGTGAAATCTTCATTGACTGGCAGAATGATATTTATAAGTTGAAATTTAAATTTCGAGTGTCAAATATGGTAGCCACGTTTGTTCTTGCAAATCAACATATTTGACACTGGCAATTTGAATCTCAATTTATTAATACCATTGTGTCTGTACGACCGTCAATGAAGATTTCACGACTTTAAGTGATGTTTAACCCTTTCGGTCATGAGGTCTTCATTTAAGGTCGTACTGAATGAATGCTTTGGACACAGGTGCTATAAATATACACTGTATCTAAGCAAACTCTGTTACAAGTTAATATCTCCGTTATCGTTAACACTAGGTTTACGGAAAGTCGTCAAAAGATAATGCGTGACCGAAAGGGTTAAGCTTTCGTTTCATTCATTCCGTAGCGAAATCTTTCTCATTATTATCGATTATTTTTGAATATTATTTTCGAATATTATCAACTACGGCGACGTATTTAGTAAGCGCGCAAACCTTCACATTTGCCCATAAATCGTTATTTAGACAATTTACTAGCAAGTCCTGTTATCCCTTAACTCTTACAAGTTTGATGGTACAAACTACCTTTGTACAACCCAGTTTGAAGTACCACCTTTGTTGTATTTAATTCGACACGGTGGTATTCAAATTATACCATCAAAAACATATCTCTCCTAAGCTGCACGAGTGCTTAAAAAACACGTGTTCTATAATTTTTCTTAAACCAATAAAAGAATACGAAAATTTTTTCAAGCTTCATTTCTCGTGCAGGTTGGATCAATAAATAAGTGAACTTGCTGTGCCTGTGAGTTTTGATAAAACAATGAAATACCTTGAAATTTTTTCCTTCTATTTTTCTTAAGGTAACAATCGTGTTTGCGATGGCGACGTTGGTGGCCTTCTGCAGAGGAGCAGCTGTTGGTCTTCCAGTCTTGCCTGCGGTTCCTGTAACCAAAGTACTGGTGAATCCTGGTGCCGATTACGATCCTCATCCTCAGTACAGCTACGCCTACGACGTGCAGGACAGTTTAACCGGAGACGCGAAGAGCCAACACGAGAGTAGAAACGGGGACGTGGTGAGCGGAAGTTATAGTCTGATCGAGGCCGATGGCACGAGACGCGTGGTCGAGTACACAGCAGATCCTATTAATGGATTCAACGCTGTCGTTCACCGAGAACCAGTGGCCCTTATCAAGCCAGTTGTCAAGGTCGCCGCTCCCTTCGCTTTCCATCCTTAAAGATTTCTCAAGGACACGCTTTCATGGTACTAATAATCGTAAGAAGAAGTCTAGACGATCGCGATTACTGTGAAATAATCGTGGATTCTTGGGATAATATCAACGTCAAGTTTCAACGATGAACGTGTGCTTTACTCGTGATAATATTGTATGCGCGCATTCACGTTGTATATGTACTCGAGACGGGCTTCGAATTGTATTATACGTGCGTTGTAAATAATTGTAAGTTAATGTTAGTAATAAAGATTTTTGTTAGTTAATTATTGTTACCGAGTCACTGCGCTGGGTTGTGCATTTGTTTACTATTTATGTAATATCCAGCTGTGGGGTTTATCCTGCCAATGGATTTAATCTCGTCGTCTACGGAAAAGTCTTGGACTTGTTCGAGGAATTGTATCAAGGATTTGTTAAAGTTGCTGCGATTTTCGCTTTTTATGCTTAACGATTTCTTGGTTGTAAGATGAAGCTTCGAAGATCACGATTCCTGCGAAATTGTAGGGGTGCTTAAGGTAAAGTTAATACTCGACATTTTTCTGAATGTTTCAGCATTGAAGGTGCGTACTCGTAATAATATATTCACGTTGCATATGTGTACGTGACTTCGAATTTTAACGTGTGTGTGTTGTAAGCGACTGTTAGTTATTATGTAGTAATAAAGGTTTTTCTTGGTTAATTGTTGTTATTGAGTCAGTGTGCTGTGTTGTGTATCCGTTTAGTGCTTATATCCGTTTAGTCCGCAAAATCAATCTGTTTCTTTGTCCTGCCAATGGATATAATCTCGTCATCTGCAGAAAACCAGTCGTCCTTCAGTTTTCATCCTTAAAGATTTCTTAAAGACGCTCTTTATTGGTCCTAAAATGGAGTCTAAACGATCGCGATTCCTGTGAAATTATAGGGATGCTTAAGGTAAAGTCAACTCTCGATATTTTTTAGAATGTTTCAATAATAAATGGGTTCTATTCATGATAATAAATTCTCGTTTCATATGAATTTGTCATTTTGAATTTTAACGCGTGTGTGTGTTGCAAACGACTTTTAGTTAACGTAGTAATAAATATTTTTGTTGGTTAATTAGTGTTATCAAGTCAGTGTGCTGTGTTGCGTATCCGTTTAGTGTTATGTAAAATGAATATATCCGTTTGTCCTACTAATGGATTGGGGGTGGGTTAGGGTTAAGGATCTCGTCGTCTGTAGAAAACCAGTCGTCCTTAAGGGTGTTGTCCAGGTTACCGCGCCCTTCGCTTTTCATCCTTAAAGATTTCTTCAGGACACCGTTTCTTGGTCCCAAAATGAACTCTAAAAGATCACGATTCCTGCGAAATTATAGGGGCGCTTAAGATAAAGTCAATACTCGACATTTTTCTGAATGTTTCAGCAATGAATGTATTGTACTCATGATAATACATATATTCACATTGTATATGTACTCCTGATAATAAGTATATTCACGTTGTATATGTACTCATGATAATATGTATATTCACGTTGTATATGTACTCATGATAATAAGTATATTCACGTTGTATATGTACTCATGATAATATGTATATTCACGTTGTATATGCATGTGTGACTTCGAATTTTAATGTATGCGTGTTGTAAACGACTGTAAGCTGATGTGGTAATAAAGATCAATGTCGGTTAATTACTATTATTGAGTCATTGCCCTGTGTTGTGTTTCCGTTTACTACTTATCTAAAATAAATCTTAACAATTCATATAATCTCGTTGTCTGCAAGAAACCAGTTGATTTTATGAAGCCCATTCGAAGTTACAGCGCCTAGGTCCTCGTGGCCATTGTTTTCAATTTTTACAGACTTCTCAAAGATACCTTTTAAGGACCCAAAGAAAATATTGAAGCATAAAATAATATTCTAAATTCTACGAAGTTACCGCGTGTTCTTTGATATACTCAGTACTCGATCCTAAAGTAGAAATCTTTCCAGAAAATTTCACGATTAACATGCTGTACTCAAGGTCAAGTAATATAATCGTAGGATCTTTGATAAACTCAGTACTCGACCCTAGAGTGGAAATTTTTCCAGAAATATTTCACGATTATTTCTTTGGGACACGGTGGTATTAAAAGTGTCTCGCCTTTTTAATAATGCGCGGATATGCATGCTGGGACATTTTTGGGTCCACCTCGAAATATTGCAATAGATACGTACGCGTAGATTTTCTGTGCAGCATGGATCTATTTTATTTTCTAAAATTCCGTACCCCAAGGAATTAACATGCTGTACTCAAAATCAGTACTCGATCCTAAAGTCCGAATTATTCCAGAAAGTTTCACGATTAACATGTTGTACCCACGACGAACTATGATACTATAATCACATTAAAAATAATATACTCGTGTTCTACTTGCACCATTCAACATCATTAATAAGGACACTCAAAAATATTTAATCAATAAGACGAATAATCTGTGTAGGATACAAAGTGATAATCGATATGAATACAATAAGGTGCGTGACATCCTTTTATCGTTGCCTGCAAAATTCCCCTTTCTTAGGTAAACGACAAATTGAATTAGAATTACAATTGCAAATTGGAGGAAAGCGCGAGTACAATGGCCAACGGGGACAATGCTTTAGGTGTCGGCGATGATTCTCGCATTTAAATGGTCCAGTAAGAGTGTCCTCACTTGCAATAATTACTGAATAAGTGACGTCCTGCGCGGATAGAAAGTAGGACCTTGTCGAAGGCGCCGTTCGAATTCTACCGACGACGATTGCGCATCGATTTGTATTTACGATCGATCGATCGTCTGCCGTTGCTGGAAGTGTTAAAATAAAAAAGAAATTGGCAGTCTGGGCCAAACATATCAGAAACTGCAATTTTAAGGAATTACTGTACCTTAGATTTCAATAGAATCCAAAAACTTCTTCTATAAAAATGTCCTCCTGAATACGTATAATAAACCACGACCAAGACTACATTTACTTTAAAAGCGAGTGCAGATCTTTTTTTGCAAAGCTTAAGAACGCAAATAACAATTGCCAAAGTACAACATCTATGCTAATTAAATATCTAGAATTTCTAATTGCGATTCACCATTGAAAACCCCTTTACACAAGAATAAAAAACTACAAACCTCAGAAACCCAAGAGAACCCCTACAAAAATAAACACACACACACCATAAACAATGTACATATTAACACTATTTCTACCATGATCGGTCAAATGAACATTTTTAAAATGTCGACCAGATTTCCTATATACAACATACCTGTAATTGTATGGCCTTCAAATTTCACGATTTTTCCTAAAAAATAAATATACTCAATTTTTCAATATTTTAGCAAAACTCGTGAAATTTAAAGGCAATGCAATTACGATGTGTACATAAATTTCTAACCGAAATTTTAAAAACGGTCATTTTAAATGGTATTAACATTAGATTTACCGAAATCAGTCAATTTGACTGGTACAAATGGAAAATCGCGTTTATAAAAAATCTTCGGTAAGTCTAGTGTTAACCTCGAATTCTCAACGAAAACAAATTCTCCCTTTTTTAACCAACTCGAGACAATCTTACCACTTGGATTATTCGACTGAGCTGATCCCACGTTCTCCACCCGTTCTCCACGTTCTCCAAGCATATCCATCCAGCACCCCTACCGCCACGCGACTCTTCTTCACGGAGAACCATCCACACCCACACCTACAGTCTCCACCATCTCTCTCCTCTCTCTTCACCGAGCAGAACGCATCAGGCATTCTTCACGAATTTACATCGCGATTTCGTGGCGGAGTGACCCCCGTGAGGCGTCCCCCCAACTCTTTATTGTCATACAAGTCGCGTTTGCAGGCGGACTGTTATGAAGAAACATAAGCCAGCCGGGTTGCTCATCGTCATTGGATGCGCGCCTAAAGGCGAGCGTAGACTATCGCAATGTATTTTACGAGGAGGTCACCCGCCACCACCTGGACAAAAGAGGCGAGGACGAATCGTGGTGGACAAGCGAGACGAGAGAATGAAGCGAAGCGCGAGCTGAAGCGAGACAATGCCTGGTTCATGATTAGAGGCAGGTGGGAGAGGTGCTTTTACGAGCGTGTAGGTACACGGGTGCTGTTTTGAGGACGGGTGCAGGCAACGTTGGTTATCGTCCTCGGATGACACGAAAACCCAACGGCGCATCGGCCTGTATAAAAGTCGCGGCGATCTTACCCCAAGGCATCAGTCCTCTGGCGATCCACTCGAGAACAAACATGGCCTGCAAGGTAGGTGTCAGGAGCTGGGATGAGCTAGGTGGTTTGGTAAGAGGGATGATTGCCACTGCAAAAAATTCTATTCTTAAAATACAAACTTAACAATACATCTTAATAGATATTCTTAATAGATAAGAATATTTGGTACTCTTCCGTTAGCCGGGCGCAAATGTCGCCAATTGTGAACCAAACGCGTGGCAAGTCGCTTCTCAGTTTACTCTAACTATCCGGTAGTGACAGGGGCCATGTGCTCTATTCTCTGAATTCATTCAAAACAAAGCACGTTTTCCTTTTTTTCTTCCATATCTCCCAGCTCCTAGTAATCTTGGGATTGGCGGTGGTGGCGGCGAAAGCTGGAGTGGTACCAGCAGTACCAGTTGCAAGAGCTGCTCTGCTGAGTCCAGCAGCACCAGTGGCACCAGCAGCCGTTGCTGCGGTTCCAGCCGCAAACTTGGAAGAATTCGACCCAGTGCCAAGGTACAGCTTCGCCTACGACGTCCAGGACACTCTAACCGGCGACTCCAAGGCTCAATACGAGACCCGAGAAGGTGACGTGGTCCAAGGCAGCTACAGCCTGATCGAAGCTGATGGCACGAGACGCATCGTCGAGTACACAGCGGATCCAATCAACGGATTCAACGCAGTCGTGAGCCGAGAGCCAGCAACCGCAGTAGCAACAGCAGTTGCCTCACCATTGCTTCCGTACGCTCCAATCGCAGCTGCTCTGCCACCGGCCGCTCTACCAGCAGCACCGGCACCAGTCGCACCAGCAATTCCGGCAACAGGTCCGGACTCAGACGTGGAAGTGGTCGAAGCAAGAACTGGTCCATTGAATGCGGCGCCCATCACGAGGGAACAAAGACTCCAGCAGCAACAGCAGCTCCAGCAACTTCAGCAGATCCGGGAACAGCAACGCCAACAACAGCAACAACAGTTGGAACAGCTCAGGCAACTCGAGGAGCAGCAGCAGCAAGCAAGGATCCAGATTCAGCAACGGATACGCCAGCAACAAGGCTCTCAGGATCAGCAGGCTCAGCAACAGAGGGCTCCAGTTCAGCAACAGCAGGAGCAGCAAGTTAGGTCGAGGCAACAAGAACCTGCGCCTGCCAAGGCTCTGACCAGGCCTGTCGCACAAGCGATAGTCAGCAATGGTCCAGCTGAGTTCGTTCAAGGAACCGTTGCTGCGATACCTACCTCCAGAGCGATCACGACCTTCTCGACCTATCCAGCAACTTACGCCGCTTACACTGCCACATACTCGTCTCCATTGGCCTACGCTGCTCCATTGTCCGGAATCACCTACGCCCAAGCTGCACCACTTCTGTAGAATCTTCATCAGAGATTGTTGCTGATTGTCAGGAGTTGCTCAATATTCCGTGCGATGTTGCTATTGATATTTTAATAAATCGTTTACAATTTGTTCTGTATCAATCTCGATTTTTGTTGTCTCTCGATTAACTCCTTATCAATATTCATCGGCATCGCTCTTGTTAAGTTTTTAGATTGGTGAAGAATTTTTTTACGAAGTGTCAGTTGAGTGTCTAGTTGGAGGATTCGTAGTGTATTTTGAAGTGCCAATTGAAACGCGTTTACGAAATTTTTGTATCTTGTTTTGATTTTTCTATGTTGTATAGTCAGTATGAAATTCGAATTACAAGTTTTTCTTATTGTCATTTTATTATGTTGAAGCAGTAGACAATAAGAATTTCAAGCTTTCACTTATCATCTTTAAATCTACATCAAGTTGAATGCTTTGCGCTCAAGAGGTGACTGTCACTTTGTTGCGGCAACTCGAACGGTGACACCGATCACCATTTGGGATCACATAATACATAGAGTGACCACAATATTCATCTGTGTTCGATTTCTTTTGAAACTGGAAACATTATACAATACATACATATATTTTATATACAGGGTGTCCTATTTTAGATAATACACTCAAAAATCATCGAAACGGTGCGTTAAATAAAAAAGTGTTTCAAACAAAAATTATACGACTTGAAAAGAGCAATCAGCAGGTGACAATGACTTGACCTTGGAGAGTACTTTGAAGGTCACGCGAAGGTCACCGTCAATTTTTTAAATACAACTCCCTATTTTTGATAACATATTCTTGTAGCTTATCTCGAGAGCTTTCCAAAACATTATAACAAAATATCTTTCCATCCTGAGTACATTTTCAAATCAAAAGGAATTTTCGAAAAACGCCTCGAGTGGAACGGGTTAATCCAGTACGTGACAGTGCGTCGTTTCATTGACTTCTCGCGAAGCGTCGCGACGCTTCGCCAATTACTCACGGATTACGCGAGCGCGCGTGGGCGTAATAAGTAAGAGCTGCGTGAAATAACGCAGGTGTCGATCAATGTCATCGATTCGCGGATCGATTCACCGTCACGTACGCAACGGCGCATGCGCGCTTGACCGTTACGTAATCGCGCGTGCGCGTGAACGCCCGTTCGTCATTTGTTCGTGCTTTACGCAAGAACAAACGATTGGTGGGCAACTGCGCATGCGCGGATTCCGAGCACGCGCGCATGCGACCTTCGAGTACGCACGTTGGCTACGTAACAGGTTAGGAACGATGCGTAAGCCATTGGACAATCGAGAAGGGGACCCCCGTGCGCGTGCCGAAAATAAAATAAATCGGCGTACAATCCGAATCGTGAAGATTGATCGATGAGATAACTGTTTATGGAAAATACGCCCTCTCACGTCCAACGGTCTATATAAATAAGAATGTTTGAAGAATGTGCGAAGTAAGGACCTGCTGAGAATTTAATATGAACGATTTGTATTGTTTTGTGGCGTTTTTTGTGCGAAAATTAATGGACAAGCGAATTTATATATTTGTATATTGTTTTATATTGTGGGGGTATGAAGATTCAGGAGAGTTTTTTCATTGTGTGTAAGTAATTATGGCTTGTGTGTTGCAAGTCTCGAGCATCACAGTAGTTTGAGTCAGTCACTCGTGGCGTGTGCGCAGCCGTGTCTGACTAATGCTTGTCTCGTACTACTGAAACTGTTGGTGCTAGACCGTGAGAAGTGTACGCGTAGTGACGACACGTGCAAATTTGTTAACGCGTAGATAAATGCAGGCACATTAATGAATGAGATGTGGCGGTACGGTATTTCAATAATAACAATTGAAATTAATAATAATAGACTTAACATGCCACGATGTGGGTAAAACGCAATTTTTGTTGTTTTGCCTCTTGAATGCCTACCACGTGCGCGCAAGTGAAAACAGTACCGTAAAAATTGTAGAAAGTACCGTTCAAATACCGGTCCACGGCTTGTTTCACAATGATGATTCATAAAAAAAAAATTCAAAACCAAAATTCATTTTTTGTTGTTTTGACTTCTGAATGTCCACCGCATCTGCGCACGCGCAGAAACGGTTTAAAGTTGTAGAAAGCATCGTTTGAATACTGGTGCACGGGTTGTTGCACAATGATGACGCGCATAAAAAAACATTGCTCACCAGAGAACGGTGTGGGACAATTAAAAGCAAACCAGCCGAGACTTATCTCCTTCGTTCGTCGGGAAACTCGTTTGAGAGTACGACTCCAAAAATCGAGTTTGCAATATTCTTGCAAAATTGAAGGGACCTCGTGTTACGTTCGTGCCAATACTTGTCACATTATTGCGCACTGTATTGTAATCGCGTGCGACCATCTACACCAGCGTTTCTCAATCATTTTCTTATAAATTAATACAATTAATTTTTTTTACAATTAATAAAGGAACAGCTACCAGCATTTCTCAATTTTTATATAACCAGATAGCACAACTCTTGTTTCGTTAATTTTATTTGTCTATGAATAAGCAATATCCTAACAACGAGACACACCTTTTTTCTTTGCGATTCTCGCTTGTTGGGAGCCCCAAAACTGACAAATAAATAAATGAAAACTTCAAAGTGAGTAGGTCCCAAATTTCTCAGTTTCGAAAGTGGGTACTGCAAAAATGCTGGTGCCAAAATGCTGTGCCACTAAACCTAGTCCCAATAACCCACTACTACTTCTCACTTCATTCTGCCGTTCACTTCCTCCTCAACTTCGACTCTCTACCTGTTCTAACACGTCCATTAACTTCTCTCTCGAAAATCCTCTTTGCAAAAAAATATTCTAAGCCCGCGTAAGGATCTGATTTATCCATACACTGTAGATCTCCAAAGCCCAACAATTTATATACACCCTTCTTCTTCGTAATAGGCGCTTTCAGCATTATCTGAAATAGAAAGTTGAACGTTTGTAAGAGTATTATTTTTATTTTTGACGTAACCACACACAATGAGCATATGTCTATTTCCTTTTCTTTTCTATTCTTTCAGTTTTAGTTTTTCTGTTATTTTAAGTTTCATATAGATTTATAAATCTGACATGTGGATGAGAGGAGTGACACTAATGTCATAATGCATATTTTTCTTTTTAATTGGGTGCCTAATTAGCACTGTGCTCTGAGGTACAATAATTACCATCAATACCTTGTTGAGAGTAAAGCTGGAAGACAAAAAGCTAAAAATTGCAAAGATTGTAAGTCCAAGTCCCAAATTTTTCATTTTTCAGTTCTGAGCATGGACCTAACCCACTACTACTTCTCACTCACTTCTCCACCTACTCCACATCAACATCATCTTCTCCCCTAAAAAATCCTCTTCCCAACAAATATTCCAAGCTCGCGCAACAATCTACTCGTGGCACATTATTTCACCGGCTCGCACATGCTCTGGCACCGGCACAATTCTCATATCGTGCCAATTCTATCGGCGAATGCCAACGACGAATTACGTCTGTAGCTCGCGGGCACACGCGCTTTCGATAAAAAACCGAGCACATTGTGGTGGGCCCGGTGTAAAACCGTGAGTGGCAGACGCAGGCGGTGAGGAAAGGCGATACCTACGCGAGAAGAACGAGGAGGAAAAAAAAAGAAAAAGAAGAAAAGGAGAGAGAAATAAAAGGAAAGGAAAGATCGCGCGAGAGTAAGGAAGAAGTGGTAGACCGTGCGGAAGGGAGAACGAGAAGAGAAGCGATATAATACGCTTGGAGACTTTCACCGAATAAACCAGGGCTGCGCGGCCGTCAAAAGGACCGCGCCCAATGTCACTATGCGGCCCCTGCTCGTAATCGCGCGCCCCGTATTACGTGCTCGCTCGCCACTCGAGAAACCGGTCCACTTTTCGGAATACCGAGACGGGCGTGTGTCGGGCCAGATGGGTCCACGCGGGCCGCCTCCAACTTCTTTATTGATTTCGCACCTGAAACAAGGTCGAGAATTAGTCCGCGGATCGTACTCGATTTTTGTAATTTCTTCTAGAGGGTTTCTCTTTTAGGATAGTTTTCGAGTTTTCGTCTCGTTGGGGAAGAAGGTCGAGGAGGAAAAGTTTGTTTCTTTCATTGTATTCGAATGTTGTTTTAATTTTATTATGGGTAATGCAGCTTTCTTAATCTTTCTGGAGGGTGTCTCTTTTAGCATAGCTGACGTGTCGTTGGAAAAGAACGTCGAAGAGCAATTTTTCTTTTTAATTTTATTGTGCGTAATTCGATTTGCTTAATTTTTCTGGACGGTTTCTCGTTTAGGATAGTTCTCGATTTTTCGTCTCGCTGGAGAAGAACGTCAAGGCGCAATATTTCTCTTCACCTTTACCATGGGTTAAGAAAACGCCTGCGCTTCAGGCTCATTCCAATGCGTCGTGATCATTAATCAAATTAAATTCCAAGAGTTTCACGTTTTTACCGTAGCGTCGGCTTTCCAAGTTTGTAACAAGGGTGGATGACTCGTGGCCGCGAGAATTCGAACTTACATTTCACGCGTAATTCAAAAATGGCGCCTTCTCGACGGACAATTATTTTCTCATTCAGACGGCGCGTGAGAAAAAAAGTCAGACGTGTAAAGAAAAAGAAAAAACAAGTCAGCCACTCACTCGCGCACCTAGAGGTGACTACGCACGCCCAGGCGTTCCTCGAATAATTCCGCTCTGCTTTTGCCCGCGTTATGTAACGATTTAAATCGCGGCCTGGAATTTGGGCGCCTTTCTCCCTTGCCAAAGGATTCGGACCGTGCGATCGTCGACGAATCGACTTCGGTGGCGTGTAAACTACCCACGTAAGTGTCTCCCACCTCTCTTACTGTTCTGCCCCCGTCAATCGTTCCGCCCCGTCCAAGGTGTTTCATTTCACCTCTCAACAAGGCCTTTGTTCGCCGCGTCTGCGAGGGAGAGCCGGGAGATCGCGATGGTAGAGACCGCGGAAAGGCAAGAGCGAAGAAGGGTGAGTCGGCCCTGGAAGGTGAAGAGAGGGAAAGGAAAGGAGAGAGAGAGAGAGAGAGAGAGGCTGGTTGAACTTGAATAAATCGTGATTAAAATCAATAGCGTCCCAGGGCGAGTATTTGTAAAAAGAAGAATCGTAAAATGTGCAGCGTGAGCGTCGGACCTTTTGTTAACACTTTGATTACCATGATGGTCATATATTACTGGTCCTGGTTTCTCCTGTGGTGCCACGGTGGTCCAGAAAAATCATTAAAAATATGTTTATACTAATCGCAATTTACACGACTTGAAGGATTATATATTAACAAATAAAAGGCACGAAAAAAATGCAAAGCCTGGCGCCACGGGCCGTCCGTGGAAAATCAGCGTAGTAATAAAAGTGAGCTCCAGAAAAATCATGAAAAAAATGGTTACACTAATCGCAATCTACAGCACTTTAAAAGATTGTATGTTAACAAAAACAAAGGGGAAAAAAAAATGCAAAGTGTGGCGCCACGTACCATTCATGGAAAATCAGCGTGGCAATTAAAGTGTTAATCAAACCTGGAAACTGCGGTTGCAGACTAATAAGAAAATGTATAGTAACGATTTTGAGAGGGCACTCGTTAAATTGATCGAGACCTTGAATGCATTTTTATTTGATGAAGGAAAAAATATACGGGTCCAATTGATAACCTCCGTCTTCTTCGAAGTCGATTAAAAACAGTAGGAGAGTGCAGTCTTTATTACTCCATGCGGATGCAGAGAGAAGAAATGTACGAAAGGATCGGTAAATTTGTATAAATTGTTAATAAAATTCGTGTGCGAACACTTGAGGAGGAAAAAGTGAAGAAGGGTGAGCCGACCCTGGAAGGTGAAGAGAGAGAAAGGAAATGATAGAGAGAGAGGCTGGTTGAACTTGAATAAATCGTGATTAAAATCAATAGTATCTCAGGGCGAGTGTTTGTAAAAAGAATAACCGTGAAATGTGCTGCGTGAGCGTCAGACCTTTTGTTAACACTTTGATTGCCATGATGGTTATATCTTACTGACCATGGTTTCTCCTGTGGTGTCACGGTGGTCATTGGTGAGCTCCAGAAAAATCATTACAAAAATGATTATACTAATCGCAATCTACAGCACTTTAAAAGAGCACATGTTAACAAAAACAAAGGACAATCAAAATGCAAAGTGTGGCGCTACGGGCCATCCATATAGAAAATCAGCGTGGCAATCAAACTATAAGTTTAATCCATAGACATAATATACCTAGACTGCGCGTTCTCCCAAATTTCAGGAGTGGGGGTAGAACTCACGTAGAAAAGGATGCACTCTGTTTTGATGTCTGTGCGTTCTCTCTCGCTCTCGCGAGAAGGGGAAACGTTTAGATTGGCAACTGTTTTCCCGTATCCCCCTTCGCGCGAGAGCGAGAGAGAACGCACAGACATCAAAACAGAGTGCATCCTTTTCTACATGAGCTCTACCCCCACTCCGTCAACGCGCAGTCTAGGTATATTATGTCTATGGTTTAATCCTACCTGTAAGCTATGACGACTGGCTAAAAAGAAAATGTGCAGTAACGATTTTGAGAAGATATCCACTAAAAGGAATAAGAATTAACCATCGTCGTAATTTACATATGACCGAGACCCTGAATGCACTTTTATTTAACGAAGAAAATAAATATGACGGTTCAATTGATAACCTCTGTCTTCTTCGAAGTCGATTAAAAACAGTAGGAGGGTGCAGTCTTTGTTACTGCATCCGAGTGCAGAGAGAAGAAATGTACGAAAGGATCAGTAAATTTGTATAAATTGTTAATAAAATTCGTGTGCGAACACTTGAGGAGGAAAAAGTGAAGAAGGGTGGGCGTGACGCTTGAAGGTAAAGAGGGCGAGGGAGAAAGGAAGAGAGAAAAAGAAACTGGTTGAACTTGAATCGATCGTGTTTAAAATCAATAACGTCCTGCGCCGGGTATATAAATAAAAAGAAAAAGGAGAAACGAGATGCAGAACGGATTCTCGTTCGGATGCCCCTACATCCGGATGCAGAAAGGAAATAAGGAAAAAGAAAACGAGAGAGAAGTAGAGTCGAATAAATTGTTAACGAAACTCTTAGAGATTTCATATTGAAATCCGTTGAAATCTTATCGTTAAACAAACCGCGTGTTTCAATTGGTGCCAGTTGCAGTGAATGACGACAGTCGAAGTGTCTTACACTTCGTAATAGTGGAGAAGTGTCGATCGAATGAATTCGCATCATTAATGAGAGACTTTTCTATAATTTTAGCTTCTGTAGTAGACACGTTCCAGGGAACGCCCATTCACGTGCCATCAATATTGATGAGATGGGTGCTCGAACGAAGAGTGCGTTTCGAGGTGGAAGGGAGAAAGAGAACGCGTAATTCGAGTAACAAGAATTCTCCTTCGCGTGAGCTACTCCTAAGGAATCAGGGATGACACTCGTTGCTACATCGAGCGCAATCGCGCGCGTTCTTGTAATTCGTCGCGCGAACATCGGGCGGAATTTAATTCGATAGTTGAGAAAGATTTCTGGGTAAAACTATTGTTGAAATATTCGTAGTAGTATTGGCGTGAAATCGAGAGTGGTCGGTGTGAAAGGTTGCTATTTCCTAGAAAGAGACATCTCAATTTGTGTAATATTAACCAGTTAGCTGTGGAATTTTTTTGTTGAGTTTTAATTTTTAGTTTTTATATCGAATGGTAAGTGTTTTTTATTGTTCATGATCAAGAATATAAAAAATTTGTATTGACGTGTATACACGTCGAACGCGGTTAACTGGTTAACACTAGATTTGTCGAACATTTTTTATAAACACGATTTACCATTTGAACCATTTAAATTGACTGGTTTTGGTAAATCTAGTGTTAATTCGCAGTTTCCACACTTTCAGATGTGCAACCTGGAGTGAAATGCAATTTTTAAGTTATCTTTATAATTATTCCGTTTTCCAATTTCAAGCGGCTAAAACAAAAATTATTTAATATTATAAGCCTATTTATAATTAGCATAGCATCTGATTTTTATTGTTTCTGATATCACAATATTTTTAAGTTTCGTCTGGAAAAATTCGTGTCGACACCGTCGTGTGAAAGAACATCAGTAATATCAGGATCCTTGTTACGATCATTTTAATGATACATGTAATACTGTCCTGAGCGACGTCTAATAAAATAAATCTTCACCCCAATTGGATAATGAGCTGTACGACGACTGATTTAGTTACCCGATACCCTAGACCGTAATTCATCGTTACGCACGCTTTCACTCGACCTCCCACGTTCATGTAATGATACACTTACGTGTAATTCGCGCTGGTGTTGCCCGAGCCATTCTCTGGGTGAAGGTTACGCGTGCAGTTTGATCGCGAAACATTCGATGTGAATAATTGCAGGCTCCATTAACCCGTAACGAAACTGGCGTACTTAAGGTATACGTATATTATATTAAAAAAGTCAATTGCAACACTGAATTTCAGTATAATCAAGATAGTTTAAACAGTTAATTTTAACATTGTAAAATAATTTATTCGAGACACGCCAAAAAGGGTAGTTTCATATTTCTATTGTTTTGACATCAAGAATGCTTAACTGAAATTAACAAGTCTGATATCAACCGTTTTGACAATTTTGCGGATAATTGTTTTATAATTTTGTAAGAGTATCAAAGGATGATACTAGGTATTTTCTTAACACAAAAAAATCATGTAACTTACTGTTTAACCCATTGATGCTCAGAACGGATATAACCGTCGAGTTATTGGCGATATACAATAAATCGATTTTCTGGAAAACAAAGTTTCAATCGAAAAAACTGTATTCTTTATTTTCGACTTATTTTTTTTTAACATGAGATCACTCCCTTCCCGGTTGTACTGGAAACATTTTTCTGGAAAAATGCCCTATTGCAGTAACAAACAATTTTTGAAATAAAAGTATGTTTCTGGGGGCGATCTTCAAAAAAAGTGTGCATCAATGGGTTAATAAATATACATTTACTCAATGTGAAAACCGAGATCCTTGCCTCCATAAACATTGTATGTACGTACTTGTGACAAGTCACGTCGGATGATAAATTGAGCACGATTTTCTAAAAAGTGCAACGGCAAACCCGGAACTTGAGGTCCGCTTTCAAGGTTGTGGCTCAAGGACACTTTCTTGCACCTTCAGAAAAGTCATGCCTCTTTCTAGTCTTCCGAATAACGATCAGAGCTAGTTCTTTCGTGGAACCAAGGAGAACAATTAATTCCAATCGGAAAATACGCTTTTGTAATTGAGAGACCTTGGAATTCACTTTGCGTAGACCAAATACCCCGTGCCTTCACTTTCTCCTGCGCCAAAGTTATTCCGTCATTTATAATGAACACAATTGTGATTAGAATAAACGGCACAAGTGCGCATTGCAATTATCGGTACCGTAAAAAAGTATGTGAAAAACAGAGACGGCTTGTGTCCTGTTATCCACTATAGAACTGTAGCACCTTCCTTTCTTCTTGATATACAAAAATTAATTTTATAAATTTACCTGTACTTTTGCTGCTAATATTTCTCATCAACAATTGTCCATTATTTTCTGCAATTTCAACAATAAAGGTCCATCATATTCATGATGTATACGTACGTAACTTTGAAAGTTGCAGTACCAGCACGAGTTCAACCATTACTTAATTACTGACATGATTCATTAAAACCCACTCAGTAAACAAACAAGCAACAACCAATGATCATAATCAACCCATCGCAGCAATATTAAAACTCACTGAAACCGACGAACAGAAAACCAAAACCGGCATACATCAACACCACACAACAACAAGAAGGAGACCAAGAGACAAAGAAGGAAGAAGGGTTCACCGAAAATCGAACAACATACTCATTAGCGTGTAATTTCTTTAATCAGTCACTGTTTACTTTCGTCTAGCAAAAAAAGAGAGAAGAAAATAAATAGGAAAGTTCGGCCTGAGTCGACGACAAGAGAATGGCAAGGGATGGTTGGTCGCTCCATGTTACAGGAGAATCGTGACGAGTCCTTTAGTGGTAGTATGCGGGGGCGGCTGCGTACTTGGCTACAGGTGCGGCGTAGGCAAGAGGAGATGCGTATTTGGCGACTGGTGAGGCATAGGCAAGTTGCGCATGAGCAACTGGAGCTGCATAGGCAACTGGCGCATGGGCAACTGGAGATGCATAGGCAACTGGCGCGTGGGCAACTGGAGCGGCATAGGCGACTGGTGAATGAGCGGCATAGGCGACTGGTGCATGAGCGGCATAGGCGACTGGCGCATGGGCAACTGGAGATGCATAGGCAACTGGCGCATGTGCAACTGGAGCAGCGAACTTGGCGTAGGCAACTGGCGCATGAGCAACTGGGGCAGCATAGGCAACTGGTGCATGGGCTGCTACGGCTTTCACGGCAACTGTGGCTGGTTCTTTGCGCACTACTGCGTTGAATCCGTTGACTGGGTCGGCGGTGTAGTCTACGGTGCGTTTGGTGCCATCAGCTTCCAAAAGGGAGTAGCTTCCTTGGACTACGTCACCATCACGGGTCTCCTGCTGGCTCTTGGCGTCACCGGTCAGGGTGTCGTGCACGTCGTAGGCGTAGCTGTACTGGGGATGGGGGTCGTAGTCGGCGTCGATAGCCTTGGCCACGACGGCCTTAGCTACTGGTGCAACCGCCAAAGGTGCGGAGGCGTAGGCCAGGGGTCCTTGTGCAATCACGCCAGCGTTAGCAGCAGCCACGAGGGCGGCGAAGGCGACGAACTGAAAGATTAAGAAGAGTTAGAGTCGATTTTGGATGACGATTGATCGTATTGTCACAGAGACGAGCCTCGAGACCTCGCAGAGGGTCTTTCGGCTGTGCTAATGAGATTTAACCGATGCCTCTTTGGAACATTTACCAACCTTGAATGCCATTGTAGAGGTTTTGGTTGGTTTGGATCGACGAAGCGACTGATGATGTCCAATGTTCCTTTCGGCTGCTTTATATACCCGGGTCCGGGCCGGCACAACGTGTCGGTGGTCCCCACCATCCAGACTCCAGTCCTCGGACTTTCAAAGTTCGGCAAACGTTGACATAGCGGCCGACACCGACCGCACTTGAACTTGGCCGGTTCTGGATCCAAGCCGTGGCAACCGCTCTCGCGTAACTTTTTCCCATTATTATTGGCGCGGCGCTGTAATTAGAATATACTTGGGTAATTGTCCATTGGAATGAGTCCAGAGGTCGTAAAAATGTGGGAAAGAGGGTCAGCGGTTGAAAGGCTCGAATTAAATTCTACGTTGATGTAATAAGTTACGGCTGTGAGACATTTGCGAAGAAAATTGATCATTAAGGCTGATATTCGTTTATCAAAGATCTTTGTCCGAGATATTTTATAAACTGTTCTTTTACCAAATATTTTATAATGTAATGGGTCATCTTGTACAAAAGATTGTCATTATTCTGTAAAATATACGATGAAAGAATATTTGATAAAAGATCTTTTATAGTGTAATATCGACCTAAGAAGTTTGTTTAAATATAGTAATGCGTGTGCGTAGTGTATTAATAGTTCTCGGTATGTTCTGACGATTTTTGCTTTCTTATAAAATATCAACCAACGCGATCCAAATTTTTAAACATTCACGAAAATTTTTTGCGGCACGCGAAAAAATTGAACAGCTGTTAAATTTCCAAGTGGCGTAAGAACAATTAAATAATCGGACAGATTTCGTAAGATTTCCATTTACGTCGTTCGCATACTCCTCTCGGATCCTAGAAAGAATCTTATTTTTAATGTTAAAAAAAAATTAAAAATCCACGATAATAAAATAAAACAATGGTGTACTTGTCGGCTAATTTTTCTTCTCTACACTTTTCGGTAATAAATTCATAGGCGAAGGACATTAACACAAAGGAGTCCCCGTGGTGTCGTCGAAACTTTCGAACGATACCAGACGGCGCTTACCCGGACGCCGAATTGGCCCGTTTCGTTGCGTCATATATTCTAACGTTACCTCCGGCGAGACAGCGAGGTAGAAGTGGAGCACTTTCATAAAGAAAAAATAGGTGGGCCGTCCGATTCGCGCGGGAGCCAAGAGAGCCCGATCGATCGTGGGCCCCGAGGCGATCGAAATCTAAACCGGTGCCGATCCAGAATCAACATTTTCGATCGCTCATTCTTGACCTTCTTTAATCTCTTTGTCACTTCTTTCGTCCTCAACCCCTGTCACCGTTGAATAAATAATCTGTCAATTTCCCAGCTCTTTTCTGACGGATTAGCCCTCGAACCGAAACACGGATACTTTATATCATTAACAAGATCAACCAATCCGGCAGACCTATGAATTGCAGAAACAATGATATCACTGTATTTCTTTTTAGAAAATCCTCTGTTACAGTTTTGCCAATTGTAAATGGAACGAAATATTTCTAGGCATATCTTTTTATCGTATAATTATTGTATTTTTACGACGTATGTTTATGAATTACAAAAATAATGATTACTGTATTTCTTTTTAGAAAATGCTTCGTTACACCCTTGCCAATTGTAAATGGAACAAAATACACTTCTAAGCATATTTTTTTATCGAATAATAATTATATTTTCACGACGTAAGTCTATGAATTACAAAAATAACGCTCACTACGTTTCATTTTAAAAAATCCTTCTTGCCAATTATAAATGGAACGAAATACACTTCTACGTATATTTTCTGATCATCTAATAAATTACATTCTTACGACATGAGTCTATGATGGTGTAACAATTACACTAGGGTATCGTCGAAGGCGCGTTAAATTCGTCGAACGAAACACTTTCTTTCGGCGATCGAATTGAAGAGGCGTGCACTCTAAATGTCAAAATCGGGGCACCACCTGCACAATTCTACTTATGTCGTCCGGTTGCGTTTCTTTTCTCGAGAACAATTCCACCGACGCAGTCGCTCGCCTACACGAGCACTGTACAAATGTAAATTCGATAATTCCTCGCCGTTTATCGAGTTCGAAGCCCAAGGGATCAGCTTGTTTATGATCCTGGAATGGTAATGTAAGGTTCATCGCACCAAACTACCGAGAGCCTCGTCGTCGTCTGGCCTCGTACCTTTTTCCTTCAATTGCAATAAACGAACGAAGAAAAAAAAAAAGAAGTCAAATGAAGTGACTTTGTCGAAATAAAAATTCTCGAGGCTTCTTGCGATCGTTGCAAAGCTCTCGGAGGCCAATGACGATCGGTAAATTACACGCCTACCTTTCATTACGCGAGAGGCGGCCTCCTCTTTGATACTTCACTTCGTCGAGAGCTCGTAAAAAAGGAGCATTAATGTGCCGAAACTAAACGTTAGGTAATAATATTAGACGGAGTAATTATCTCGCGAAAAGTTTCGTCGCCGAGAGAATTCTCGCGGTGAGAAATTCTCCACCGTTGAAATAATTTCGTGAAAGGAACCAACCGGCGTGGGTTGTGACAAAGTCCCCTCGAGGCATCGTGATATTTTTTTTTTATATATATATATAAATTATAGAAGTGGAAATTGAGTAGAAAGAAATTTCATCGACGAATTAAATGTTCGCATAATTTCTTTGTCCACCGTTGAAATAATTTTGTGAAAGGAACCACACCGGCGTGGGATGTGACAAAGTCCCCTCGAGGCATCGTGATATTTTTTTTTTTTATATATATAAATTATAGAAGTGGAAATTGAGTAGAAAGAAATTTCATCGACGAATTAAATGTTCGCATAATTTTTTTTGTCCATCATTGAAATGATTTCGTGAAAGGAACCACCGGCGTGGGTTGTGACAAAGTCCCCTCCAGGCATCGTGATATTTTTTTTTTTTATATATATAAATTATAGAAGTGGAAATTGAGTCGAAAGAAATTTCATCGACGAATTAAATGTTCGCATAATTTTTTTACGCGTAACTAGAACACTGTTCTTCATGACAATTATTCCTAGTAAATATAAATGTAACTGTTCCTTCTTGTTATGCAACCACAAAGTATCCAATAAGTTACATTGATATGTAACATATTTTATGTATATGACATGTAAATGCACGTTTATCCGATACGTCTCGAGTCTTGGAGAAATAACATATAAGAACATTGATAACTGATACGTATAAATGATAATTACGCTTGTGTTATGTAGATTACATCTATATTGTTGTATGGAGAATTATAGTAATCAATAATAACTAATTAATTACAATTTCTCATTCAACAATGTAAATGCAACATGACACAAACTTAATTATCACTTATAAGTGTCAAGTATCAATGCAACACATTGATATTTCAAAGACGGATATGTGCCATATATCTTTCAAAGAAAGCTAGATGTAAATATAAGAATGAAGAAATGTAAATGTAACGTAGTCATGTTGACTACGTTCCATATCATAAATATAAGATTTAAAGCACTGTGTTACGTATCTAAAATAGATCACAGATCTATGTTTATGTATGAGACATGTAACATGCACAAACATGTATGTTACATGTAACTGGTTACTTCGTGATACTTGTCGTTATACATTTGAGATATACACACGTTACATAACTATCTTACTATATTCATCGATTGTATCTTAACGCGGAAGAAACGATTTAAAACAAATTTACGAAAGCAGTTTTCCTGACAAGATAAAAGACTTCTGGATGCTATTCAAAAGTAGCTTCATTACGAGTCTCGAAAGTGAAATTTTTTCTCTCTCCAGCCTACATGCGTTCACGAGGTACCCCGCAATGTCTAACGTTGCGTACACGTCTCGACGATTAACAGCGCGGTAGAAGAAAAAAAAGAAGTAAACTTTTCAAGTTATTAGAGGATAATTACAAAAAAATCGAGCCAAGGTCCACCGTCGAAGCAACCTGGAGGGAACAAAAACTCATATATGAACAACGAAAAAAGAGCTCTTACGTGCGTTCACGCGAGAGTGCGAATAGACGGAACGAGAGTCTTGGCTCACCGAGTGATCTCCTGATTGTAAGTGACATAAACGACAGATTAGCGAACGAATCAGCGCTCCTTTGTGAGAAGACAATGCTAGACGAGCTTATACCGATTAACGATAGACTCGTGCGAGTAGGCCGTAAAACGGAAGCGTCGATAGACAAAACGGCATTAATTTGGGCCAGGCACCTTTGAGAAAGGAACAATGTCGAAGATGAAGGAGGAAAGGCAGAGTGCAGAGCGGAGGAGTATTAGGTAACTGGTGGCAAGGACGTGGCCTAGTCCACCACGAGGGTACCACTTGGTCCCTCACCGGCTCGTCGTGGCCTAACGATGGAACGACAACGATCAACGGGCGCGATTGGGCGTGGTCCGATTTCTTGCTCAATTTTTCTGCCTCCAAGTGGCCGCGAATCGGGTGACCGTCGAAGGTACCGTCACTCGGTTACGTCAGCCCGGCCCGTGGGTCCTGCTCGTTCGGTATAAAAGCCGAAAACCACCCATCCATGGTATCATTCGCATCACAAGCATTCAGATCAACCGATCGACCAGCACACCGAGGAACAATGGCCTTCAAGGTATGGAGAACCGAAGAGGCCAGTGAGCCTTCGGCGAATCCGTCCTATCAGACGTTCATCAGAATTGGTCTAGCCTTTTCTCATCAGTACCTTATTCTCCTTATCGGGTTGAAAAATTTCTTGGCAAGGGTGTAATTGTAGTGTACCGTGATCAGCAAGTAGAGAAACCACTCTAAAAAGTGTCTTTGGACAATTTGAAAACTCATTCTCAATCCTTTGTGCCTGATCAGTTGGACACTCTTTGCTGGAGTCTCCAGACTTGTATCCGTAACTATAGTCTAATTAACCTCTTCAAGGACGAATTTATTTAAGCTGGAATCAAGTCGGCATCGATTGTTAATTTATTCACTTGCAATTCGTCGACAACGTTAACAATGATCGGAGAACAAGGCAAGAATGGAAAAGTTGCGGAAAGAGTAATACCCACGGGTGTTACGGTAGAAAAGATATAGTTTAACGAGAAACTATTGGGTCGCTCGGAAAGTTCGTGAAGATTTTAAAGGTTACTAAAACGCAGCACATTTAAATTTTATTTTGGTATACATTTATTAAATTATATAGGTGCCATTCTGTTCTACAATCTTTCTCCATCTTTCAGACAAAGGTTGTGGAACAGAATGGCACCTATACAATTTAATAAATGTATACCAAAATTTCCAACTGCTGCGTTTCAGTAATCTTTAAAATCGGGACGAACTTTCCGAACGACCCAATAAATGTCTACATATGTGGCCAAGGGTGTCAAGAGGTTAATCTTCATTTTCATTTACAGTTCGTCGCCTTCGCCGCCCTTATTGCCGCAGCCAATGCCGGAGTTCTGGCCCCAGCTGCACCCTTGGCCTATGCTGCTGCGCCAGTGCAAGTAGCGAAAGCCGTGGACGCTGACTACGACCCTCATCCCCAGTACAGCTACGCCTACGACGTGCACGATACTCTGACCGGTGATGCCAAGAGCCAGCAGGAGACCCGTGACGGTGACGTAGTCCAAGGAAGCTACTCTCTGATCGAAGCTGATGGCTCCAGACGCACCGTCGACTACACCGCCGACCCAGTCAACGGATTCAACGCTGTAGTGCGCAAAGAACCGGCCACAGTTGCCGTGAAAACCGTAGCAGCTCCAGTTGCTCATGCGCCAATCGCATACGCCGCACCTGCTGCTCACATCGCACACGCTCCTCTTGCATACGCTTCACCAGTCGCCAAATTTGCAGCTGCACCAGCACCATACGCATACGCCGCAAAGATCGCCACTCCAGTCGCCTATGCCTCACCAGTCGCCAAAATTGCTGCTCCAGTTGCCTATGCCTCACCGGTCGCCAAGTATGCCTACGCACCAACCCTCCTCCACTGAGTCGATCGTACTTCGTATCTAGGAACAATGCATCTCGAATAAAGCTCATTTTTTAGCAAGTACCAATTGTCTCGTACATCATTCTCTCTCACGAATCTTTGTCCTGGTTCTACTGTGTTGGTTGATGCCGTGTTTTTGCGGCTGAGAAGGTTAACAGTAAATGTGCCGAAGATTTCTTCCATTTGGGGATTTCAATTGGTAATCGGTCATTTGACCTATAGCTTTAGTGGTAAAGAAGGTTTAATCACTTGTAGTCAAGCGTCGAGTCGACTTGATAGTTTCTTGTAATAGATCCAATGTCGAGTGTGACTCGACGTGGTCTTTAAGTTTCATAATTGTATGAAAAAATGGAAAGATTAATTTGGACCACAAAGAGTTGAAGAAGGTTTGATGAAGGTTTGATGAAGGTTTGATGAAGGGTTGAAGAAGATTAAGATTGCTTCTTTTGGAGCATCGTCTGGGGGTGACTTCACCATTTTTAGCCAATTACTGTTGGTAATTAGAGAATGGAAAGTACATTGGAAATGATTATGGGGTTCTGATGAACGACTGTTGGGGAAGCTTGGTGCAAGGTGGTGACCAAAGTTTCGTACTCGCATGGCCAGCCGCAATTAACCTTCCTCTCTTCACCTCTCTGCCGATTCACGGACAAGCCTCATACTTCTCAAGCACTTTCTCCGACACTGGACAGTGTTGCACAATACAACCACGCCTCATTCAACCGCCCCACACGCATTGACTATCGCATGCAGTACGCGCAATGTGTTCTCTTGCGTTACTCGGGAACTCCGGGCGGACCAGATTCGCGCAATGCCTGAAACCTTGATCTACTTTCGGATCTGGTATACGCCTCTACCTCGTATCTTTATCCGCGCCAGCTTTGGCCACGTCCTTGTGAGACGGCAAAGATGCGTTAGCTGGACGAAGGATCAAGCGTGGTGGTCTAGGTTCACCTCTCTCCGGATAATCACTGCATTATACGTATGCTCGGCATTTTATTACAAACGTACAAGAAAATATAGAGCATCGATCACACTCTGTAGAAAATAAATCTAGGGGCACTGGCACGCTATAAAGTAATCTACGAAGGTGAAGATTAGATCTGCGAATAAAATTAGAAAAGAAAAGATAATACTTGTCAGTGTCGAACATCCACCAGTCATTTTGTCTCGTTTGTCTCACGGTAATACTAGCCATAAATATTAATGTCTCTTTACCTTAATGCTAGAGTAATCTAAATAAATATACATTAGATACAGTTAACGGTTTATAACAACAACTCTCACTTTTAACTGGTACGCATTCCCAGAATTATTAGTTTGAAAAAATACGCGTCACTGGGGGAAATAATCTCATTCGTACGGACGATTTAAGGCGCGTCTGCTTGACTGGATCGTTCAGGTGCTTCAAGTCTGAATAAGAGAAAGGTAACATTTATAGAAAAGCTTGCAAGTCGAGTAGAAATTATTACATACCTATGTATGGTTACATAATCTTTTGCGAATATGTGCGATGTATCCAATGGCGTGAGAAAGGTAAATTGTGACTCGGGATGAGTTTTAGTATGTTCAAGCAGAATGTCCATTATTATTCGACGGTTCACTTCGTCCTAATAATAAATTGACATGTCGTTAAAAAAATTGTGTCCATGTTATTAACCTCGTGTATACATACCATGAAGACATCAAACTCATCCAGGAAATAAAACGGTAGATTAGTGCATTCCCAAAGTGACAAGAGAAATGCAACTGTAGAGTAAGAGCGTTCGCCACCTGACAAAGATTTTGTGTTGACATTTGTCCTTTTCGCATTGTTCTCTGGATAAACTTCAAGTTCCAATTCCTTCTGCTCGTGATTTATTTTTAATGCACCCTGAAATATTGATTTCGTGTCACAACATCAGTAACCGCTAAGCAGTATTTACCAAGCAAAAATAAAATAATTTTTCGTGACGATTAAACTCCTTAAAAATCATCTTACGTACTTTATAGTTTCGAAGCTTTAACAAACATTCAAATGATGCTTTTACTGTATGATCAATTTTGGTCTTCAACTGCCGATAGATCTCTCTTCGGTACCTTAATCGTTTTTTATGTTTCTGCAATATTATTACAGTTGAAAATGAATCTTTATTTTCTCATATAAAAAATCCAATTAGATTCAAGAATTTTGTCCGGTAATTTGCGGCCTCGTTAAAATACTAAACTTGGGTCGGAAAAGAACTTACGTCTGTACTTTCTTCTAATTTATTAGCAAATTCAATCAAAGTCCCGTGTTTTGTTTCTTTACTTTTTAATGTCTCTTGTAATTTCTCCTTGTTACCAAGCTGTTTTTGCACTTCGTTAACTTGCACTTGTAAGTTTTTATATAATTCTGTTATGTCCTTAGTTGATCTGAAAGTATATAAATAGGTATTATGTTGGACAGGTTTTATAAGAAACTGTTTTTGAGTATCCTACCTGTTTGTATCTATTCTTTCACATAATTGTGTAGCATTAGCTACTACTTCCTCTGTGGTTTCTTGTTGTCTTTTGTACATCGCTTTGGCATTTTCTAAATTTTTGCTCGCTGCTTGCAATTTTCGCGCAGATTGTTCACCTTTCATGCGAAGTAACTGCTTTTCGTTTTTTAGTTTATGTATTTCGTCCTATAAAAACAGGATATTGACGTAACGCTAGCTTACACAAAACAACATAAAAATGCAAGTTTTAATACCTTCAAAGGATCAACTTGTGTACCCAGCTTGTGCTTGAGTTCTGAAAGTTTATTAAGTTCCATGTCTAGTGTTTTAATATTTTCTTGTATATCCGTTATCTCCTCATTCAAAGCTTTCTGCTTTTCTTGTTCATCTTCTATCCTCTTTTCCAATTTTCCAATTTCATCTCTCTGTGCAAAAAAAGGAAAACATATTTAACATACACGTATGTACTATTATTGTACAAATTTATTATATCTTTAAAATTTAAGGATTATTACTTACATGTTCAGATACAAGCATACCTTCGCTCATATCAATTTTATCTTTAAGATTATGTATGTCTAACTTAAGTGCTTTTTGTTTAGAGCATAACTTTGATACATATCCTGCAACATCCGTTAATTCCTTTTTAGTTCGTTGTGCTTTTTCACGTATACTTTGACAAGTATCAACGCACGTTTCTCTTTCCTTTTCTAGTGTGTTAATCTCTTCTTCAAACATTCTGGATGTCATAACATATAGTTATTTTTTTATGTATAATAAATAATCCGTTTCACACAAAAAAGACAGAAACGAAACATATACATACTGTATTGCTTCTCTAGTAGATACTTGAAGAAATTTTGCTCTTAAACCTGGTCGTCCACCATAGCTTCTATAATGTGGATCTGGATGAAATGTATCGCCTTGTTGGGTAATGGCTTTTTTACAATTACGTGGTACTTTATTTGCATCCGACATTATCTCCGATGCATTCTGGCTAGTAGGTATCAATAGTACGCATTCAACTTCACGCTGATCGATCAAACAATTTGCCACAACTGGGTTTGATATTTCCATTGCTTCCAATAAATTATAAAAATCATTGGAACGTGTAGAATGTTCTTTTACGTCATGTACCTGTTCAAAAAACATGAATGAATGCACTAATCTCTATAGTAAATATATGGTTGTCGACACTAGATTTAGTTGCTTTTTCATAAATTTTTTAAAAATGCGCAAAAATAGACTTTGTAAATACATGTACACAATGTATATAACTACTCTTACCTTATCAAAAAATTTGCTCACAATAACTTGTGGTGCTCTATCATTAAAAAAAACATCTTTCATAATTTCTTTGACAATTTTTGCATCTTGGCTGTTGTCAACACAAAATGTACTTAAGAAAGCAGGACCAAGATAACTTTCCACAGCAGGTATCCATGCACGATCCTTGACTTTCATATAAGCACCTATCAAATGAAATTTTAATCATAGCATAACATTTTACTATGAATATATTAATATCGTATATTATACTAATTTTTGAATACAAATGATCGAATAAACAATTTACAAACCAATTGGGCCGCATGGTTTCCGTTTAAACCTCCTCCTTCCATGTTCTTCGTCAATTCTTTTCAGCAACCGTGGTATATTTGGACCGAATACAGTAAATGCATTATCCGATTGTTTTTTCAATTGAGACAGATCTTGCTTTATTTTTCCTAACAAAATATAAAGGATGTATTGATTACAGATCTAACTAAACATACCTTTTGAAAATTGTTATTCTTATGAACCTTCGGCTTGCCGCGCTTATGGTATGCAGAGTTATTTACCTATACGATTTGTTATGTTAACTCTTTCAATGTCACTTGATTGCAGTTCTTTTGATAGCCTGATATCATTAGCTTCAAGTTGCATTTGATCGGTTTGCTTTGTACGTAGCATTGCCTGAACTTCATCAAGTTTCTGCTCTAGCTCTGTGAGATGTTGTTTATCCACATCATTATTAGTACTGAAAAAGATTTGTAGTTGCTTTTGTATACGTAACAATTTGTTATATAAGTCACCTTATTGTGCAATTTATAATATTTTTTATTAAAATTCAATTGTGCTAAGTATTGTCTCCTTTATTCCATACCCTTCTAAACGTTGAATTTCTTTGCAAAGTTGTTCTATGTTACTCTTGAATCGTTTCACTCTACTTTCGCTTGTGTTTAATTCCTGTTGTTTCATACTAAAAGACTCCTTTTTAATATGGCAATTCTTTTTTGAATTGTTATATGTCACAAGAGTCCTATCTACTTCCTGTTCAGCTTCGTGAATATTATTCTCTAATTCCCTATACACCAAAAATAAAAGTTTCTTTATGCAAAATTAAGGGGTATTCAAGAGAAAGTGGCTCACCAACCCATAGGAATCGTGAAAATTATGGAGAAATTTACGAAAAATTTGTGATAGTGGCCATATCGCGCAGCCGTTGATATCACGTATCTATTTTCATTAATTTTTAAGTTTTGCGAGCATTATACCGAAATTCTGATGCAGAGGTGATTGAATACAAGATTCTTGATATTAGTAAACCTCATTTCCTTCCACTCACAAAGAGTTTCTAAACTACCGCGTAATTCGGTTTCCGGACCTCTGTAATTTCCGTGATTCCTATGGGTTTGTGAGCTAATTTCTCTCAAGTACCGTTGCCCCTTAATTCAAACATAAAATAGCAATATTTTCCTAAGGCCAATATTACACTGTAGAAGATGTTTATCTAAGATCAAATATTTTATAATGTCATGGCAATATTTTACTGAAAATGACCCATTATACGGTAAAAAAATTTGATAAAGGAACACTTTATAAAAGATCCGGGACAAAGATGTTTTACAGTGTGAAATCGGCCTAAGACAAGAACTTATAAGTAATTGAAAACATCAACAGGATGTAGTATTACAATAGGAATATAATTTTACTGTATGCTATTGTTGATCTCTACAGTTCTGGAATCCATGCGAGATTCAAAAGTCTGCTGCGATTTGAAACCTTCTTCGCATTCTTTTAAATCCTTCTCTGCCGATTCAAGTTTCTGTTCCTCCGAAATAGCCTGAATATAAAAATGTAGGTAAAAGAATATGTTAGTTTCCATTGAAAGGTAGATAAGAGTTACGGCATAACTTACCTTCGACCATTGTAGTTCTTTTTCTAAATTCTTCATTTCTTCATGCATACTATCAACCTCCTCTAACCTTCTTATGTTCTCTTTTAACTGCATAATCGCTTCTCTAATCTCGGATAACTTCTGAGAAAATTCAGTAATAAAAACAATTATCATTTACTATTCATGACATAAGAATGTGAAATATTTACAGATTACTTGATTACATACTTTTACAAGTTATTGAACTAGAGATTGAATATTGGGTAGTTAACATTAGAGGACATACTTGGTTAGCATGTTTTAGTTGCTCGGAACCTTCTTTACATGCAGTTTGGGCTTCTTTGTAATTTACACCGATCTCATCCAAACGAGTAGCTCTCATAAACAATTGGTACCTATCCTTTGGTTTTGACGAAAGGAGGAACGTTCTTGAGACATCTTGATTTAGAATTGAAATCGGATTATCAATCTGTATGTTCAAAGCGCCAAGTATACTGTTCAATTCTTCTCGTTTCGTTGAAATTACAGTACCTGTAGCATAACCAACAGAAATTATAGTTACAATTATAACAGTTTACATTGTTACAATACGTTTTAACTTTAACTATACCAGTAGAGCTTTTTATTCGATAGGTTGACGAAGCACCAATATTGCGGCATATCGTAATTGCATTTCCGTATAGATCTGTCTTGAATGCCATGGTTCCTTCGTTACAAATCGTGATCTCAATTTTGGCAGTGTTTTTGCCCTTTTTTATGAATTCTGAAAGAGCGCTAGTTAGACGCGCATTCGAAGTATACAAATTTCAAGAAAATACGCTTAACTTGTATACCTTTTAACGATGTCCCTCTACTTGTCGTATGCGCTCTAGCGCCAAGACCTACAGTTAACGCCGTAAGAATGGCACTTTTTCCACTTCCATTTCTTCCAATAATGAAATTTACATTTCCGTTAAATATCACCTCCAAGGCATCATGACACATGAAATTCCGCATACAGATTCTCTTTATTTTTCCAGCTGCGTACTAAAATTTAATGCCACAAATTAGTACTTACGAATAACAAAGAGATTATTTACATGCCGATGCGAATGGCACAAATCATTATGCAACGGCGATTTGTAAAATTGCATTAAGTAAAATTACACAATATTTTCTCAGAATATAAGATTTCAGTGAATACAAACTGAACTATTAATAAAACTTATTTAATTGAATAATATACTAGGAAGATCCAGATAACTAAATCTAATCGCATAATCAATGTAAAATTTCATATTACGCCTATAAACAAATGTTCATATACAATGCACTTATTTACGTTTGACCAATATAAATAACAAACATACTTCTTCGCATTTCCTTTTTTTCCTTTGCCTTGCCTCGTTAGCCATTTCACAAGTAAATTTCTCCTCGAGGAGTCGCGCATTTAAACAAGTCTAAACCTGTCGCGGCGTGTATGAAAACAATGTCTCGTACGAGAATGGTGAAGCGCGCGTTATCTTTTTCCGTGCTGCAATATATCTTCGATAGTGTCGTGATAGCAACTATAAAAATTAATTCCGATTACCAGATACCGAATAGTATCAGATACGAATTTTTCAACAACACTATCCACGTTCACTGGACCGTAACGTTTTTTGAATTCTCTCGCACGCACTGATCAGTTAAACCAGTGAAACTAACCTCACCAAGATAACGTAACACCGCTATCCTCTTCCCGCCATGCGGCACTCGTATTTTTTTGTTTCCTCGGAACATAACGCGCACACAAGCGCCCACCAATCACGGAAGAGCCGCTCTCTTGTGCGACCAATGGTAGCCACGGACACGAATCTACATCTGCCAAACGATATTATAAATGGTCCGAGTTTTATATCGTTGCATCTTTCTTTTATGGCAAATATTTGCATCGCGGAAGACTATAGAAGAATATGCTAAATAAACAAGTGCTGTAGATTAAACATACGGCCTGTTCTTTATTTGTGAACAGGAACTGACATACCCAGAACAGTGCAAAAATGCATGTCATATCCATGCGATACATATATGTCGCATTGTTACGTGTACCACATGCATACACGCGCGTACAGGTGATCGTGCGTGTACGAAGAACACGTATATTCGGCGTGAACGCGGTGAGAGAAACTTACGCGAAAGGAAGAAAAAGAGAAGCGAATATCGATGGTGACACATACACCTACTTACGTGTTCTGTAATGCGATGCATTCACACGTAATATTCTAAATTCATTGGACCGTACTCTCACCCGGTACTTTAGCAGCGCTTGGATTTCTGATGAGCTCTTTACATATGCATACGATATACATATATGTTCACACATGTTTATAAAACTTAATTCTTAAAACTTCAAATTCTGAGCATTGTTGAAATCCGGATGAGAGTACGACCTATAGTGTTTATTTCAATATTTTAGTTTAGAAGCTTCTACATCTTCTGGGTTCTGTCGATAGCGTAACGGGCAAACAATACTTCCGTGTATTCGCGGAATCTTGAGAAAGTTCTGGATTCTTCTCAAATCCGTATTTGTCGCGCTCCGTGCGATAGCGCGAATTGATACCGGCCGGCTGCACGTTGAAATCGAGATAGGTTGTGTCCACGATGCTAGATTTCGGTCTGAGTTCTCAATCCGAGGTGAAATTACTAGATCTCGGATCGTGGATACACAACATTTGGATGAAAATATCGTAAGAAAATCTCGGAAACTTGTATCCATGATGCTAGAACCAGCTAGAACTCGGTTTAAGTGTTCTCGAATTCAATAAAATTTACTACAAACTATAGTGGATGTATGTAATTCGCATGAAAATATCAACGTAGAGGTCTCTAAAGAAAAATGCAACATGTCCCATTTTTTTCGTACTGCTTTGGTTATGTTCCAATATTCACTGCCAATATTCGAAATCTATAGTTTATGTCACGTATACTGTAGATTTTCAGTACTGGCAGTGAATACCGGAACGCAGCCTATCTTTACTTATTTCAAATCTTGGTTGCATTTGGTTGCATTCCGAAATATATTTATCAATTGACAATGTATAAAAATCATACAGAGCACATCATCACACAGCACACATTCATTATTTAGTCTAAATTTTGGTAAGTAGTTGTAGAATATTAATTTAATGAAGATAGATTAATAATAATAACTTACTTATGATCATTTATATAAAAAATACGTTAAAATTATATTAAAGTATCGGTTAAGTTCAGTCAATTTTTTCGACTGTTTTTTTTTTTTAAATAAATATAATATATATAATCATTTTCAGGAAAATGGATAATAAAGATAATGTCAAAACATTGTTGATGTTATATGAGCAACATCCTATATTATATGCTGTAAAATCTGCTGACTATCACAACAGGACAAAAAGAGATAATGCTTATCGGTTGATATGTCAACAATATGAGGAATGCACACATCAATATATACCTATGGAATCTGCAAAAAAGAAAATAAATAATTTAAGATCACAATATCTTGATTGCTTGAATAAAATAAAAGCGTCAAAGACAAGTGGTGCATCAAGTGATGATATTTATAAACCAACATGGTGGTTATTTGAAGACATGCAATTTCTTGATCCTCATATTGCTCAAAGAAAAGGAGAATCTTCTATAACAGTACGTAAAAAATTAAATATTTAAGAGTATGAGAGTATAATATTGAAATTACCATAATCTGTAGGTTTCCAACAAATTATTGGACTCCTCACAATCCAGTATTATAGCAGAGGAAAGTGACAGCGAGGATTTACAATTTTTAGATGTTACAAATATTTTACGAACAGAAGACTCTGATAAAGGTAATATAATTTTAATATATTTACAGATTATAATGTATTTTTTGTTATTGAATTTTTATTAGATGTCGATGTATTTTAACTAAAATTTTAGTTTTAATCTTGTATATGAATTTTTCACGCAAATTTTCATTTCATTCATATAGAAAACATTGAGTCAAATAATCAGTTAGCACTTCCATCAAGTAGTAGCTCAACTCAATCTTACAGTGAAATGCCGCAACATAAACAAAGAAAACGTGCAAAGTTAGATGATAATTCTGAAAAAGAAAAATTTTGGACAGTAGCTACAAATGCTATTCAAACTATGTCAAAAAGCAATGATAGTGATGATGAATTACAATACTGGATATTATACTTAAAAAGTAAACTACGTAAGATAACAGAACCCAAAAAACTAAACAAAGTACAAAAAAGAATTATTGAGTACGTAGATGAAGAAAATGATGAAAATGAATAAGTAATATGTATTCATATGAATCTGTATTACTCTGTATCTATGTTTATGTATGTTCTTTTATACATATTTTATTTTATGTTATTCAGAATATTATTTTAGTTTATTTAGTTTACAGTTACATATGTACCTGATTGAATATATATATAGTACAAAGATTGTGATAATGATACAAGGTATTCAGAATATTATTTTAGTTTATTTGCGTTACATATACATATACCTAATAAAGGGATAGTACAAAGATTGTGATTGTAATGATACAAGGTATTACTTTAGGAATGAAAATATAGTTTTATGTATCCTATATGTAATTAATAAATAAAAATTATATCATAAATTCCTGCCATTCAACCCTGCCAACAGTATTAAAATATTCTTTAAATACATCGCGAATGTGAATTGCACTTTTATTTGGTCTTACATTTATAATTTCTAAATTGTGTAACTGTATATTATTATTTCTTCGTGCAGCAAATCTAATATCATGTTCTATATTTTCGATATCTCTATAATTATATAAATAAGCATTATTTTCTTTGCTAAGATAATTATGTAAGGCACAACACGCAAGCGTAATATTTTGTACAGTTTCAACAGGTAAGTGTATCTGTGTTAAAAGAACACGAAATTTATTTGCTAAAATTCCGAAAACATTTTCAACTATTCTTCTATCTCTACTTATCCTGTAATTACATATTCGTTCATCGTAAGATAAATTTCGTAATGGATATGGCTTTAATATATGATTCTGTAAAGGAAAAGCTGCATCAGCTAATATAACATAAGGAATAGGTTCATTCATACCAGGTAATGGTTTATCTTTTGGTAAATTAAGTGGGTTTTGTGGATTATTTAAAAGTTTGGAAAAATCACTATCGCGAAAAACTCCTCCATCACTCACTCTACCATTAACTCCAACATTGACATATGTAAACTGATAGTGGGCATTGACAACTGCCAAAAGAACAATACTATTTGTGCCTTTATAGTTATGGTACAATGATCCATCTTTTGTAGGTGCTCTAAATTCTATGTGTCGTCCGTCCATAGAACCAAGACAATTTGGGACATTCCATAATTGAAGAAAATCATTTGCAATACATTCCCATTCTGCGACCGAAGTTGGCGCCTGTCAAAGTCGTCATAAAGAACTACTTATTATCGACACTCGTTAACCCACAATACATTTGTTTGTCTTAACATATCTTTGGTAACAATAAAATATAATTAGTAAAAATATATTATTATTATAATTAAATTTAATGTAATTATATAATTTACCTCTAAATAATTGTTTCTTAGGACCTCATATATAACACGGCAAGTTTCAGGAATTATGCGAGAAATTGTACACGCTGGAATTCTAGTGGAATATTCTAAACTTCTGTAACTTTCACCGGTAGCTAAAAACCTTAGCGTGATTGATAGTCGTTCTCTAGGTGATATACATTCTCTCATATTTGTATTTTGCCGTTGAATATATGGTGCTACCTTTTCTACAAGGTGTTCAAATAACTCAATGCGCATTCTAAAAAATCTTTGAAAACATTCTTTATCTTCAAATCTTAATTCGTTATGCGCTAAATTAATCGTTCCTCTCAATTCGTTACTTCTTTTACGTATCCATTTGCGTACCCAAATGGTCCGACAGCGCTGTTCTCTTTTTTCTTTATCTTCAAAAGTTTTTCTTTCTACCATTTCACTTAGGATAGCAATAGTGATAATTTTGCCAACGTCTAATATATTCATAATTTCTATTTTAAATACTATACCTAAGTTATTCGAAAAAATTGTTACGGACAAGCTACGTTATGTAGTCTCCAGTGGTATTTGTGCTGAGCAGCATGGTTTTTTCCCGGGCCGCTCCCTAGTTACTAACTTAACCTCCTACTGTAATTATATTACTACAGCTCTGGATCAAAACTATCAAGTTGATGCTGTATATACTGACTTTAAGGGGAATCAACCCCGTATAGTGACCTAAAAGGAACTAGCCCGGGAGCCAATAGGAATCGTGGAAACATTGAAAAATCCAATAAGATCTGACGTCTTTATAATACGTTTATTCCTCATGAAACTGGTATTAATTGAAAGCTTGAACTCTGTTGCACCCCGCTCTGGTCTCGTACAGAGGGACAAAGCCGCGATAAACGAATAATTGTAGTCGCAAGAAGCATCGGTCTCTGCAGCTGTCAAGGACAGTCCAACATGGCCGCTCGAGCAATTGCATTTTCTCTTATTTCTCCGATTTAACGACACTACACTCGAATATCGTACCAGAGCGAGATCGGCACTTCTTCACAGTTATTAGGAAAATTCACTTCACTGCGCTTTCTTCCCGTAATAAACCGTCAGATCTTATTTACGAATCCAGCTGTCACACCGCCGAAAAATAGCGTGTAATAGTTCCCAGCTTTGGTGCTTGGCGGCGTTCCCATCGATTCTTCGCTCAGGTGCTGCTTGAACCACAATCTTGGGGGGCCCTGTGCCTTCGGACCACCTCGGACATGCACGACAATGCACGATCACCGCGCTCATTCACATAACCTGACATAACCAGACATAACCGACATAACCCCGCTAAATCGGAAACGAGTCGGTTTTGAAATACGAAGCCCCCCATTATGCATTATGGAAAATTAAAATAAAAGAATGAGCTGAAATGCGGAAAATCTGGTTTACTATCGTGATCCGTATAACTTTCCCTCGTGTATTCTTTATTTAAAATCCGTTATTATTTCAGATGAAGTGAATAATTAAATGAAAGGGGGCTTGTGGAAAAAAGATGGAATGTAGGTTAGGCACGCATGAAAAATTTATTTATGACTTATTTTACGATCTGTTTTCATTGAAAGTATAAATTAAAACTAATTCATAATCATATTATTATAATTACATTATAAAGGAATTGGGGTTATTAGAAAAGCATGAAACGTACTTAGGTTAGGTAGGCAGGAGAAAATTTGAATGGAATTTGTAAGGTTATACCGAGGGCCTAGCCGAGAAAAAATTTACTTATTACTTATTTTATGTTTTGTTTTTATTAAAACTGTATTTTAAAACTAAATTCATAATTATATTATCTCAATAATATTATAAATGAAAAAGAGTTTGTCCGAAAAGGATGAAACATGTAAGCAAGGCAGGCAGGAAAAAATTGATTTGAATTTTTTAGATTATGGCCCGGAGGAGTGCTATTACACCCAGAAAAAAATTCTTACTTATTTTAGGTTTTTTCTTTATTACAAATATATTTTAAAATAAGATTTACAGTTATATTATTATAATTATAATTCTAAATAAAAAAGGGGTTTGGAAAAGCAAATGAACTATACTCATCCAGACAATTTTATTATTAAAAATATTTTTTAAAACGATTTGGTTTCGGAATGGATCGGATCAGAGGAACTGTAGACTGTAGCCCAATTTGATACTTTTTTATGAATAATCGTGTCAATAAAAGCTTCGTGTCTAATAAGGAGAGACCGTCGCGCGCCGACGCCGGCTTGAATCTCTCCAAATTTAAAATATATTCCAGCTGTCCAAGCCTACAGATTAGTGGCAATCGATAGTGGCGCATTTAGAGTTTCCGAAAAAATTTCAGTCAAATTTTGCAATATGTCAGTCTATAATCATGTTGTGGCAAAGTCGCGCGTATCGCCAAGAAGGAGAGTTCCGTTGACTCGCCGGGAAAGAGAGGCACATATCGCTCAGAAACAGACGCACTGATCCGACGGGAGAGAGAAGCACGTGTGGACGAGACAAAGACAATCGATTCTCTCTAGGCTCTCCTTGCTTTTCGCCGTCGAGCGCTCGGAAGCTTCGACTACGAAGGGAGAAAGAATCGAGTGTCTTTCTTTCGTCGATACGCATCTCTCTGTCCCGTCGAATCAGTGCGTCTCCTTCTCGGCGATACGTGCCTTTCTTTCCCATCGAGAGAGACGCGAGAAAGAGAGGAACGTATCGCTGAGAAAGAGACGCACTGGTCCAACGGAACAGAGAAGCACGTATGGACGAGAGAAAGACACTCGATTCTCTCTCGAGGGCCTCGAGGCTTGCCAGCGCTCGACGGCGAAAGTCAGATAGGCAAGAAAGAATCGACTGTCTTTGTCTCCTCCATACGTGCTTCTCTGTTCCGTCGAATAAGTGCGTCTCCTTTTCGGCGATAGGTGCCTTTCTTTTCCGTTGAGAGAAGCACGAGAAAGAGAGAAACGTATCGCCCAGAAAGAAAGGCACTGATCCGATGTGACAGAGAGACGCGTATCGACGAGACAAAGACATTCGATTCTTTCTCACCTTTCCTTCCTTTCGTTGTCGAGCACTGACGAGCCACGGCTACGAGCCTACCACTTCGTGACTTCAGATCGAACAAGCACGATATCTCATTACAATTTTCTCTAAAATTAAGCCCCATGACAGTTATTCTCTTTAGCACAAGTCTGAACAATACTACGTTTCAAATTCAGCTAAATGGAAACACATTTTACCATTCCTTGTCAGATATATGTATTTTGTAAGTTATTGATAATGCTCGGAGAATTAGAACAGAATTTTTTTAAAAATGTAAAATTAATTAAAATATTCTACATTCAAAATTTGAGCAGTTTTGTTAGGAAATGAATTTCTCCGTCTGTTCCTAACTACGTCAGAGTAATGATTTTTCTTTTGATTTATCCAGCAAATAACAATAATATGTAAAAAAAAGATAAATATCTTCCAGAAAGTGAATTCATCGATTTTTTATTTAACAATTAACTGTTTAAACATTTTGACGCATGGATGTCGGTCATTGACATTGGCAACAAATATATATATGTACTTTAACTAAAAAGTTAATTGTTAAATAAATAATTGATAAATGCACTTCCCGGATGATATTACAAAAACTTTATGAACAAATTTCGTCCCACTACCGAAACAGTAGCATTTTACATGTTGACCTCGGCATCCTATCTACACCGAAAAATATTTAAAAATTTTAGGGGCCCTTCGTGGTACCCGATTTTCGGCACGACCCTAACAATGGGAGCTTCACGAGACTCCCGTCTGGGAGCTCCTTCTCGAGCCGGTGATGTGGGGTTAGTTGACCTACTGGCCGTACGGCAGCGTTTCGATCGATTCGGAGATAGCCCGTTGGGGTTGATTCCCCTTAAGAAAGCCTTTGATACTGTCCACCACCCAATATTAATTGCTAAGCTATCTGCGATTGGAATTTATGGTAGTCTATTAAAATGGCTCGAGAGTTACTTGACCGGGCGTACTGCTAGGACTAGGTTTAAGAGTGCTATCTCCGAGCAATTTCAAATAACCTCTGGCATACCCCAGGGATCTCACCTAGGACCATTGCTTTTCACATTATTTATCAATGACATAGTTGACATTGCCGTCCATAGTAAATGTCTTTTGTTTGCCGACGATTTGAAAATCTACCGAAGGATCTGCTCAGTACACGATGCTTCACTTCTTCAATCCGATTTGATTCGCCTTGACAATTGGTGCGTGTCAAATAAGCTTTACTTAAACATTGATAAATGCAATATAATTCGATTTGCGCGGCAAAAAAAGCCCATAGAATTCACTTACACTATCCAAAGTATTGCTCTTTCACCAGTAAGTACTATTCGGGATCTAGGGGTGCTCATTGACTCCTCGCTTAGCTTTAATGATCATATCAACCGTACCGTTAGTACTGCAATGAAAGCCCTTGGGTTTGTAATCCGTTTTTCTACTGAATTTAAGCATGTCGCCACACTTCGAACACTATATTTCAGTTTAGTTCTCCCGCACCTCGACTTTGCGTCGTCGATCTGGTCACCTCGTTATGTTTATCATAAAAAACAGCTTGAGTCGGTTCAACACAAATTTTTGAGATATGCTGTTCGTAAACTTGGCAAACCCATGGCTATCACTGACCATGATTATGTACAAATTATGTCTTTACTCAATATTAAAACCTTAGAGCATAGGCGGGCTGTCCTGGATCTAACTTATTTTCACAAGGTATTAAATGGGCAAATTTACTGTCCTAGAATCCTTGAGAGCATTAAGATCCGTGCTCCTGTGAGAAGCACTAGGCAACTGCCATTGTTTGTGCCCTCTCTTTACGCATCTCGATATGCTTGCAACAATGTAATGTCGAGGATATCGAAATTAGCCAACGGATTGCCTAACCATATTGACTTTTTTGGCAGCCCGCTATCGTCATTTAAATTAGCCTTATCTAAAATGCAATTGCAGGGCCTGTAACAATTATATTAATACTTCGGAATCTATGCTATAGTTCAATGCGTCTCCTCCAATATGTATATAAATTTTGTAATTCTAAGGGGCCACCCGTTTAAATGAATAAATAAATAAATAAATAAATAATTATCACGTTTTCAAATAAAAGATGTTAGTGTACCTAAAAGTAATAAAATAGTAATTAAGTAAAACTGTAACAACTAATTAACAGGAACATTATATTATTACGTGATTGTAACAAACTAATTAACAAATTTCTATTACTTACAACATGTATGTATTAAACAAATCCTACTGAAAAATTTTTGTCGAGATCTCAAATGAGAACTTCATACAGAAAGCAAGTGAGAAATTGACTGAGAACTCAAATGAGATTTTCCGCAAAAATTGTTTTCTTTATGAAGTTTTCATTTGAGATCTCAACAGAGATTTTTCAGTAATAATGCACTTACTTGTATGCACTTGTATGTCCTAACCAATCCTAACCGTCCTAACCGGTCCTACACACGCTACTTGAGCCAACTGCAACTGACCTTCTAATTGAGAAAGGTTAGGTTGTGCCTTCTCGACCATAATATATTTATCCGAGACAAAGAACTCTATCCGACAACTCCATTTGAGAACTCAATCCGAGATCTAGCACCGTGGACACAGCGCGGCTTTTCGAAGTCTTCCGAGGCAAGTCAAAAAACAACGAAGCGAAAATAAGATCGCTTCTATTCCGACACTCAAAGTACATAACGAAAATAATCACTGAAGACTCTGGTCGCGTCTATTTATTTAGAATCGTATAAAACATTTAATCTAACAGTTCAAATTGTTACTTTTGATAAACAATATAATTAATTAGTATAATAAATTAGTAAAAGTGTAATTCATTTTGGCTCCCCGTGCTCCATCACTGGCGACTGCTGGCGACTATTCGAAACTTTATTTTCATTGATGTTCGAGCACAGATCCAGGAAAACTAGCACCGCCAGTTCCAATGTTCCTGTGGCTAATACACATATATATATTTTCTATACTTTTTGGGGAGTTTAGCAACGTTCAGATTCCTATGAAGTAATACAAATTTCTATATTTGCGAATAAAATTGTAAAGTAGTCGATCCTGCCTGTAAAATACAACTAAAAAGGAAATACAATACTGTGACATAATCGAACGTAACCCCCGTGCCATCACTCTCCACCAATTGCATCAACAAAATCAGAACTGTTTTCCAGTGAAAAGTTTATAGTAATACTTTATTATCACTTTATACATAAATATTTGAAAGGTCTGATGCTGTAAAAACAAAATTCCTATAAAGAAAAATAATTATATATACATATACATATATGTATGTATGTAATAAATGATATTAAACTAAATAGATATTTAGATGGATAATTAACTCTACAGATAGTTAACTAAACGGTCGTAAAAATTAAGGTGACGTGCAGTCAACGCGTTAACGAGTCACAGGGTGGAAAATACTGACAGATTTAAACGTTGCGTTAAAGAAAAAAATCATAAATTTTTATGCATATATCTGTAAATATGTCATAAATATGTAAAATATTACAAAGCACACACTCTCATAAATCATTTATGTATATGTATCGTATTTGATAAAGCACTCATTGTTGATCCCCTATGAAAGTGCTGTGGGCCACTGGTAAGTAAGTTTCATCGATACTACCTTTCGATGTTCTCTTGGGAATTTGCTTAGACAATAACGATTTGTACTGTGTAGATTGTGAATCATCTGGAGCATGTAAATGTCGTACCTCAATCCCCACAGTACCCTTCGAGTCCACATCTATTACAAGATAAATTATTGAGTTGAATTAATCGTATTTTATATTTTCCACAACGTTCCTATAAAATTTGCCAAACATAAAAATATTCTGTAAATATTTGCGAACATGTACACATTAGATAAGGAAATGTTCCTTAAGTAAATCTGTTTTTAATTTACCTGTGTCTAATGAAATCAGCGAAGAGGAATTTATAGGACTTCGTTGTGTTGCTAATTTCAAATACATCAAAAAAATTAGAATCTGTATAATTTTTCTTAGACCGCTGGGTTATAGATATACCAAGTACATACCTCCTGAAGGATAGTGATATGAGCTAAAGAACAAAATATTATAATATTTAAGATTAATATCTCAAATTAATTTAAACTATGCACTTTTTGAAGGGATACGATTAATTTGTTAAAAATTTTACTTCTAATTTGTTAAAAATGAATCGTTTTAGCATTACCCATCCTGACCAAAATCTTCCCAAACATATGTATCCGACAAATCTGGATGAGTTTCTGTATTAGTCCAAGGTCTAGGCATCAATTCCTGTACAGGTGAAATTGCTAGGTCGGGCAGATCTCTGTATGAAGTGAGATCGCTTGGTAATGTCTGCAAACTATAATCTACAGATGGATAATACAATGGTAATATTGATTGATGCTGAATATCTGATAAATAGATGTATGATACAAATGGGATCTGAGACAAACGTACAGCTTTTGAAATAATATCTATTGGTAGAAAACATTTCGCAGTCTTAAATTTTCTTATTACACTATATTAAATGTTGTTCTACTGTTGATACACGATATTAAAAGGCATGTGAAATGATACGAAAAAACACTGTTTGTTCTGAAATGTTACCGTTTATCATTAAGAGATATTTGCATATACTTTTTTTTTACTGTAACAGAATAATTGGTCCACTGAACTATATAAATTATCCCATCTATTGATAAGGGATAAGGATACTTGCCCCTGAAAAGGATGCAATTAATCGTGGAGAAGGTACTTAGATTATAAACTATTTTCTTACTGTAGATTGTCTGTAATCCTGTCTTGGGTTTTCCAACGATCAAAATTTCTTATTACGGGCTTTATATTTGTGTCTATACTACTTCTCTCCAAGTCTGACCGATAATCTGTATCTTGAATATCACCATCTACAAATACCGGCAGTACAACTGCTATGAAGTCTGAGGTTTTATATCTAGTCAATTGCAGAATATTTTGTGAATATATAAACTACATGTTTTCATCTCATTCTCAGGTATAAAATTAATATGGTCGGATAGAATATCTGGCTTATCCACAGAACTAACACCCAATATCTTTGGCTTTCCCAATCTTCGTTTTGTTTCGCTTGCTCTGTTATCTTTCTTCGGTCTTCTATTGGGCAATGCTATAAAATGCACAAGTAGAGTCATGACATTTTATACAATCTACTTAATTATAATGTACAAATATTCGATCATTAGGTATTTATTTCATAATCAGTGACCTAAAATGTATAGTGTACCTGGCTCCATTGCAGCCTTTTGCTTCCACAATTTTTTGTCCGGTGTAGAACTAAAACACAAAATCACTATTTACTATGATAATTGTGGAATACTTCCACATTATTGTAAAGAGCAAAGAGGGTTGCACGCACGCGCATGGTGGCAGATCCAGCATATGTTCTACTTGTCTTCTGCTTAAGCTCACATTACGAGAATCACACCTCTCTTCAATTCTCTTATGTTCCTTTATTTTTCCATCCTGTATAAGGTACAGGAACGCATCAGTCTGTGCCACACTCACGTCTTCGATAACGTGTGCTACGGTAATAGAACGAAATGTTTAATAGAGAAACAATGGTAAAATCATATACTAACAAGGCTTATTTATGAGTCTCTCAAAGTAATGGCTCCTGCCCCAACATGGTCTAGTCTCTATATCCAATAATTTCTCCCTGTTAATATTAAAAGTGTTATCATTTAATTCTTCTAAACATTCTTATTACTGGATGATCTTTTCAATTTGTTTACGAATCAATCATCATATTAAGCATAAGGTGCTCACGGTGGCATTGGCTGAACATGTATATTTAGTTTGTTTCCAGCGCTAGTATGCGAGGCACGTTTCTCAGAAACTGATCCTTCTATTACATTCGGAAAAAGGGTCTCGTTACTGACAGCAACAAATTGTTGCTCATAGTGCTCACGCTCAATTTTCATGTGACTATTCCTAAAACAGGTGAAATTTGTCTTCATACTTTTCGCATCATATCTCTGTTGCGACCACCTGCAAAAAATTCGAGACAATTAGTTATATACAATAATTTACGTGTATCAACCACGTAGTGTATAAGATTTTTAAAAATCGATGTAAAAATGAAACTTATGTACATTGGCAGGGGTTCGGTAGAAGTGACGTAGTAACCTTGTATGCCAAAATCTGGAATCTCCTGAATGGCAATATACTCGCAAAGGTTTTCAGCAACAGAAGCACATATCGGCGATGCTCTAGAAGATTTCTTGGGCGATGGCATTGCCAATGGCATCATGTCTATCGCCTACTATAATTATCGCTTATTAATTTTAATACGCAATATCATACCAAATATCTATATCTGTTATTTATAAATTGTATAATTCTTAAATTATAGTAATAATAATAACAATCTTATCCGAATAACATACGTAAGAAAGTGGATAAAATAATACAATTAATTTACAGAATATCAGTAAACTACATATGTATGAATATGAAAAGAATTAAACAGAATATTATGTATTAAACTGTTGTCGTTCCACTGATAACGAGAGACGCACCGTTTGCATTTTCGAAATCTTTTGAAACGCTGCGTCAGTAGGTGGTTTTTCAAATATTCCACACAGCTTATCTCTCTGCGCGGCATAGAGTAGCAACTTCAGATATTCGGCATAAGGTTCGGTCGTAGGCGCTGCGTCGTGCATCTGAGAAAGCTTATCTATCCAGGACTTGGCTATACTACGATCTACAGAAAGTGGCAGTATTCGTAGATGTAAACGAAATTTAATGGAGCGTTGTAATTATTAATTCACGTAGGTTACCTTTGACTTCCGGTAGATTTGTTATAGCCGGTTCTACCAATTTCAGAAAAAAGGTAAACTCGTCCACAAGCTCGTCCGTCGACATGATTGATAATTGCTGGAACTTTCAAAGTCTATAAAAATTAATTTACGACCAACATGAGACGAACATTTCTCGCGTACATTTTCATATAAAAATTTACATATTTCGTATACGTCAGGCCACGTCAGGCTGGTACAGGGAGTGCAAACCAGTGCAAACTCCCATATACATATAAGAGTTGTCTCCCCCTGGTGGTAACGTGGCTCTACCCATACAAATCGGAGGGATGAAGAACTAATTTTAAAAAGGATAGGGAGTCAAATAATAGAGGCTGAGTATGCCAATTCAAATTTTTACCAAAAGATTACAGATTCTATTAACTAGAAACTATCGCTAAGCGCGTGCAGCTCTTGGCCTGAGGTGATCCTCGATGCAAAAGCATACAATTTTGTATCGAGGATAACCTGAGTTACCAGGTCTCACCACGCGGAGGTGGCTGCTTTGAGACCCGACCCGGTGGTCCCTGCTTAGCAGGATTAAAAAGTAAACTACTCTAAAGCCTTGTATAGGCTCAATCAAACAAAGAATTGAATATCCACGTGAAATATATTTGGACGACTTTATGAAAAAGTCGTCCAAACATAAATCAACTGGATGATGAAGCTACCTTCCCGAAAGGAGAATAGACAGAATAAGAAGCCTGTCGATTCACCTCTGTACAATATTTTACATCGATCTTTACAGTGTCGCTTGACGCCAAGCGTATAACTTTAACTAAGCTTAAAACTAATCTTAACTTTTATCTTAATTAATTACAACTAATCTTAATAGTTAATCTTATTTAATTATAACTATAATCTTAACTAATCTTAACTAATCTTCAGTGTTGATTCTTAATGTGTCCCACGATGAAACGTTATCCTTATAACTAATCTTAACTTATCTTAATTATTAATTACAACTAATCTTATAAGCTAAATCTTATTTAATTAGAACTATAATCTTAACTATAATCTTAACTAATCTTCAGTGTTGATTCTTAATGTGTTCCATGATGAAACCTTTCTTATACTACATGAAGAAACGAACAGAAATTGTGAAAAATTTGAATTGAAATTTTAAAAAAATAATTGACTTGTAAAAGAGAAAGTGAAATGAAACTGGAACAAAAGACCGTAAAATTAGGAAACTGAAAAGAAAATCAAAACATCATTTGATGTTCAATAAAATTTAAAAATATGCAAAGTGTTGTGTGACTGAAATCAAGAGTTTTAAAAATAAATTTTAAGCGGAACATGCAAAAATTTGATGTAGCAGTGTCATAATATAACATGCAATATGTATGCACGATACATAACCGGCTCACCAGTGTTGCACCATTTCTGAAAAAAAAGAAAAAAAAAATATTAACATAAATAATTTTTGGGAGATCAACGCGATAATATTCGATATTCAAACTTGTTTAAACACTCACTGTAAATGGCGTTGTCGAATGCCCGACAACCGGAACCCCCGGATCCCCCTCAACAGTAATAGATTGGATTGACACTTTAAACAGAAGGCAAAAAGAAATGTAATCCAAGTTAACGAAACGTAATAATTAATCGTAGAAGTTATTAAAACACTTACTGTAAACGATGTAGTCCTGCGCATGAAATCGCGAACACTGGATCCCCCATGGTAGGATAGGGCACACACACTCACACACACACTTGATACAAACACTGAAAATCAAAAAGAAAAAAAAATGTAACCGACTGTTTCAATTGGTAGAGGGTAGTAATACAGTGTAGAAAATATCGAAATACTCACTGGAAATGTTTGTATGTAGTGCTATAACACTTGGGACCCACACGTGTGGTAGCCCATGGCAAGTGACAGAGCCCGCGACCTCGGATGACCGAGGAGTTTACACACGCGACTTATTCGCTCGACGCCCGAGAGCGAAGTGATTAAATGTCGCGCGCCGCGTGTGTGTGACCCCCCACCACTCATCGCTCAGTCCGATTAGTCCCGATCAGTTCCGATGTTAAGTTCGGGCGCGCTCGATTGTAAGCTCGAGTGCTCTCGGCAGCTCTCGGTACGCAACGACCGGAGAACTGTTTATATTGACTACAACACATAATTATACGCTTCTTAACTGTTTCTTTCAAATTAACGCCGAAACTTCTATTTTTTAAAGGTACGTTTATTATTCTCTGTCTTCTCTATCTATATTTACTGTATTATCTATCTCGCAATGAGAAGTCTAATAGATTTTATATTTCATATTCCGTGATGAGGATATATATTTTGTATCTATGCCAAATAAACCCGCTTTACAATTATCGGGAAGTCCGATAATTATCCCCTTTTTAAAATGTCTCCTCCAGAGATTGTCAACTCTCGTATATAATTTGCAGACCTAATTTTATGTGTATGTATAAACGTAAAGTATAAATATAAATAGAAATATGTATCAAAATATAAATATAAAATATAAAAAATATAAATAGAAATAGAAATCGAAATATATATAGAAATGCACTGTATCACTTGTTTTACTCTTTTACTATGTTATTGAATAGCTACGCTCAAATTTTAGTTCTCAAAACTTCGATCCGAATGTCCGATTCCTTCAAAAAAAGAGACGTTATTTTGAGAATTTCGAGAGATTTGGAAAAGGCTAAGTATCTTACTTCGAAAGAACGTTGGATTTTCAGATTGGTCAAATTTTTCTCTGGGGACTTTTCGACGCGGAAGGAAAGAAAACGTTTAATAAGAACCTTTACTACTCTCTGCATGCATACCATCCATATCACGGATCTGTAAATTTAAATTCACGAGCATATCTGCCTTATTAAAGGATAATAGGAATTAAATCCCTCGAGAAGGCCACCACCTGTTGCTCTTTTTTTAAAAAAAGGGCCGTTGTTTTGAGAATTTCGGGAGATTCGGAAAAGGCTAAGCATCTCACTTCGAAAGAACGTTGGAGTTTCAGATTGGTCAGATTTTTCTCCGGGGACCGTATCTCTTGTACCGCATGCTTCGCGTATCCAATGCGCGTGAGACAGAGAGTGGGAAACATGTGCACAGGAGGGGAAGTAGCAAGCGCAGTGATTAGACCAGCCTGCCGTACGTGCTTACTGCTACCGTGGTATACATTTCAAACGACAAAAAAAACTGCAGCATTTCCGTGCGTGCGATAATTGAACGATGCAACCATGCAACGTTACATGTAGGCGCTTACCCATTGGTGCAAATTACATTTTGTTTCTTTCGTACGTCGCATATTTGTGCTGGTGATTGTGAAAGTGGTCTAAGTCAATAATTTCGAAAAATTAATTCTTCTAGTTACGTAGCATATTATTGTCGTTTGCAATACGGAATGATTTGTGAACCAAACTTTTCTGACTTAGACCACTTTCACAATCACCGGCACATTTGAAAGTTAACAGAAATGCGCACGTGCGCGCGGGGAATCGGTTACATCCTCAAACATTAGCTCAGTAGCGCCATCTGAGCAATAGAAAGTGCACGCATCGGTTATCAATAATGTCCAATCAGACACAGTATTCCTCTAAAACTCTACTAGAAACCTTTACACCCATTCGATTCTCCTTCTAAGAATTCTTACGTCCACCTAAACTTAATCCTTCCGCATCAAAACACTCAACAAAACGTATAACAAGAACCTTTACTACTCTCCGCATGCATACCATTCATCTCACGCAGCTGTAAATTTAAATTCACGAGTATACCTGCCTTATTAAAGGATAATAGGAATTAAATCCCTCGGGAAGGCCACCACCTGTTGCATCGTCGCGCACAGGTGCGTGTGAGTGAATTGGAGTGTAAATACCTGCTGAATCAGGTTGTCACGTGACCACGTGCAACAAGTGTGACAAAGTTAATACAAGTGTGTGAGTGAGAATTCGTGCGGCAACGTGCGTGCGAGCACAGCCACTGGCGTAAGAAGGCATGCGCGGCGCATGTGCGCAACTGCGCGTCCACGCTCAGCGCCTCCTACACGATGCATCTCCTCCCACCAGACCGTTGCACAATAGGCTCTTTGAAATTTGAATGGTTCGTCGGTTGGCGTCGGTGATCTCAGCCTGCGACAAATACTCTCTTACCTTCATACACCAAGTACAAGGATACATGAGGGATACATTTCGCACTTTGGAGTTCTTCGATGTCGTAGATTCGCTTGCTGCTAATTTAAACACACCATCGTGAGCGGATAACATTTCACAAGGTAGGAAATAATCGTAGAGAATCCACGAGCGAGGTTTTTCTATTATAGGTGAGAATAAGAAATTTCGGTGGACCGGTGTTCCGATTAGGTAGAGAAGATGAGTGATTCTGGAGACAGTGTCAAGTACAAATGGACACCTGAAAGTACCTCGTTGCTGGTTTCGGTATGGTCCGATAAACAGGTTCAGAAGCAACTGGAGTACGCGACGAAACCGCAGCTCATTTGGGAGAGTGTAGCTAGGTATATGAGAAAAAAGGGATACAACGTTTCGGCTAAGCAGTGCCGCTCTCGAATGAAACAGGTTCTAGTGTGTTATCGAGAGTCCAAGAGGTCAGGTACTCGCGCTGGAGTGGAGCAATATTATGATTCCATCGACAGAGTTTATAGGAGTAAAGGTTTGGAGGACATTAACGTTAATGGAATTGGAATCGATACTGTAGGTAAGGAGAGACGACTACTGAGTATTTTTTAATAAGTATCGATCGGTGATAAGTTATACGACGATTATTAATATCACCAAGTTTGACGCCTTCTTTGTCTCTTAGATTAATGCGCTTATCTCTGTGTTCTGTAGATGCTGTTGTAAACGTGAAATCACCGCCGAAAGATGTAAAAACCAATAAGAACTTACAGATGAGGCACCAATTTCGCGAACCTGTACAGTCACTTTATCGAACGGAAGCTTTATCTCCGACATGGATAACAGGACGTAAGGATTTGTTTTTATTTTTCGTTCATCGTCGCGGTGTATTTTAGTGAAAGTTATAAAATTGGAGCTAATCGATTTTCTATCGTAGAAGAAAATGAGTATCCGGATTCTCCCGAATCGAATGAAACTATCGTAGCACGGCCGTACTTTCCATATTCTCCTACAAGGGACGTTGCTATAAATACGATTGATCGTAGGGGTCATGTAGGAGGTAGAAATATTCAGCAGAATCGCGTAGCGGAAGAACCGATTCGTGAAAATTTTAGACAAAATCTGTTAACGCACTATCCGTACGGTGAAATTCCTTTTCAAAATACGGTGCAAAATGTGCAAAACCATATTATACAGGAGAATATGCAACAGAATCAAAATATGCAGCAAACCCGTTTGCAGAATCACTTACCGTATCACAGTGTCCTTATTCCGCAGCATGCTCAGGATCTAAATATGATAGGTATGCAGACGGTAAATGATGTAGGAACTACTAATGTCTTACCGATTCACAATGGAAACATTGAAACTATTTTAAGACACCAAAACGTCAGGGTTAATAATAATCAAGCCGTGCCTCAAGAGCCAAGAAAAGTTGCATTTGGCCAACACGTGGCAATTAATTATAAACAATATCGAGATGCGTTACAGCGTTGCAGTCAAACTGCAGACTTAAAGCAAAATGGATCATTGTCGCCGGATTATTCTCCCGATGTATCACAAAATTTAAATGATGCATTCTGTCAATCGAAAAGTGATACCAAATCACATACTTTAAACGAAACATTTAATCAACCCATTCAAGCAGAGAATCAGATTCTACGCAACATGGAAGCTTCTGTTCTAACGAATAATGCGACGTGTAATGACGACAGTTTATTGCTCGAATTCATGTTAGATTCGCCAACTCCATCAGAAACAGATTGTAAATCAAGAAACACGGGTGTAAACACTGATATGGTACCGAATGTACCATTGAGAAAAAAGAAAGCTCAGAAATTAGAACAGCTTGTTCTTAATGCAATTAATTCTCAGAATGAAGTGGTAAACAAGGTAAAGAAATAATCATCTTTCTAAAAAGTTTATGTATGAATGATAACTTAGAGTTCCTGTTTCAGATTCTTGCGGTGCAAAATGACATGGTATCGCGGTTTTTAGATATCGATAGAGACCGACAGAACAGATTGGAGAATCGATTGGATCAATTATTAAGCGTCGTTCATGCAAAAGAACTGAGTAAAAATTCGGACACAGAACCTGAGTATCCAATACCACCACCGGAGCCAACAATAACAAATCTAGCACCACCTCCAAAGCCGGGAGTAGTACCACCAAAATTGGATTTGGTTCCGCCAAAACCATGTCGAGTACCTTGCACCGTAGCGAATGCAAATATTGAATTAGTAAATCAAGAGCATGGGTTAACACGACCTGGTGTTATATCTCCAATCACAAGTCCTGGGAAAACAGTGGGTACAATATGGTCAAAATTGGGACCTGTTTCACAATCTCCATTTGTGAAAGCGCAACAAAGATTGGGCTTGCAGTCCATTGGTAATAGTGAATCACGTACTCAATCGTCAGCGGAAAGGCGAATTGCAAAGGAAGTTGGAAAAATGGAAACAAATCTGCAAGTTTTGATTCTTGAAACCAGTAAATTTTTAGAAATGGAAAGATTGCAGGAAGAGAAGGTACAGAATGCTCGTTTGGAGAAGAACCTTGGTCAAAGCTTAACAGCTCGAAGGAAATTGTTTACACAAAGAGAACCGAGTGCCGCGATAATAATTACAGCTGCTTTCTTGGAAGCTGAATGTCGCGCATCCGGGCTGGCAATGAATTCTTACAATTCCTTACCTTCAAATAAAGGACAATTTACAGAAGTTCCAGAGGAAAAAGTACTTGCTGGACAAGGTGAAGGCTATGATCGTTTGTGTCGTGCAAACACGCAGACAAATTGCTTAATATACGAACCTACTGATACATCTACACCGGCTAAACAGAATGTTGGATTAAAGCCTCCTGTTGCGGTACAGACAGAAATGCCAAAACAGACAATTCAACAACTTGCTCAGTTAGTGATGAATAGTGCTCGCTGGAGAGATGCTGCACTTAATCAACAACATAGCAGTAAACAATTTATATCGAATCAACAAAGCAACGACAAGCCCAGTGCACCACCTCCAGTTCTACCGGCAAATGTAGCTCAACGAGATGTACAAAATCAAGCTCTCAATTTAGTTACAAATCAACCTGACAATGGTAATCAATTAAGAGGGCCTCGTACGTATGCTCCTCCATCACTTGAGAATCGAACACTACCAAAACCACGGTTTCCTATGGGCTTCACAACTGAAATGCTGGATGATAATATTACGAACAATAAAGTCACTCTGGATTATAATGGACAAATTGGTTTTGCGCCAAAAGGATTGCAGGACCGAAAGCAAGTCAATGTCCGATTTATGGATGATGCTCTGGTCGAGTTACAACGTATGTACATTGAACGTAATATGGAAGATGAACGGAGATTTGAAAATCAACCATTTATGACAAATAATGGTATCGCAATGATTGATCAAAATCGACACGTTGCGGATCGTTATGGGCACGATACGCTACAAAAGAGAGGCTATAAGGATAAAAACACTGATTCCGACGATGAGGAATATCTGGATACTACCACCAGTATTCATTTGCCTGTAGTTTCACGTAGAGGTTCGTTAACGTCGACTGGTACAACATCTACAGGAATTGCGCATCCTACAAAAGTTACTAAATCCGAATCTCACAATTGTATATTAAGTTAGTATGCTTAAAGTTAAAGGCTTGTTAACTGTTACTCGTTGTTAAACATAACGAATATGCAAAATAAGTTTTTGTTTTTACTGTTACTTTTGTGTGCAATAATTGCCTTTTGGTAACGGAAAATTTAGTTTTCTAAAAATTGTGTGAAAAACAGATTGAATTTTGCACAACAAGACACACAAATATAGTGCAATTATAATCGTGAAAATATTTACAGCATTATTTTGATAAAGATTTATTCATCTCGGATGTTATTCTTAATACTGTTTATCACTATACGTATATATGATTTATATATTGTTAAAACGATCTTGTGTACGCGAATTGAGCGTTTTGCAATTGTTAATTAGATAAGAATACAAAGATTTATATCTGTGTATTGAAATGTTGATGAAGGTGATGTTTGATTTTTTGTTAAAAACACAAGTTGCTTTTAGTTGCTTCAGCAACAATGATTTAATCATATAACAATTTACATTCCTCAATAAACTATTTACATATCAGTTTGTGATGCTATATATTTTAAGCCAACTGTGTTACGAATAAACCGTAATGATTGCATCAATAAAAGATTTAATAATGCTTGCATTCAAATGTGTTGTATCTTGTATCATTATATTCTATATCTGGTTACCCAAACCCAGGTTTCATCGTGTTTCACATTATACAAATTTAAATGTGGCCTCAATGCATGACAATTTATTTAGTCATGATTTATGTAAGCACCAAGTTTCCAATAAATGATTAACTAAAATAATGATGGTAAATGACGATAACATAAAATATACTTATCTGTCTTTGTAAAACCATGGCTGTCGACAAAATTCCACAATTCTAAGTATATGTGTAAGGCTTCTTTGTTTCTTTTGTGATACAGCATACAAATTGTAAAATTAAAATGTTTCACTGCAGTGTACATTTCTTGGTGCGATATGTTGATCTTGATTTTTATTTGGCTGAAACGATGAATGGATTAAGGATGTGCTCGTTAAATAATGGAAATATGCATTAACTTTTGTGCTTTAGATTTGATTATAATAAACAAATGGACAATTAATTACTAGCTCTACTGAAGGTGGTTTGTAGCCACAATATTGAGCTAAAACAAAATCATTGCATGTACTTTCATAGTAATTTCATATCTACGTATCACAAAAAAATTTAACGCGATTTCAGCTAAACGTGATATCTCCTGCGCAATAAAATAGTGCTACAATGTTACGTGTAATATGATTTAACTACATGTGGGATCACTGGTATTATTAATTCTTATGGAAATATATATTACATATAGCTTTATTTATTTTGTATATTTAGTGGAGCTCACAATAGTACGCATAAACTTAACGAACGTTATTAATTGCATTCTTATCTATAATGTAATACTCACATTGGTAAATAAGCGACAAAGTCAAAATGTGAGCTGTAAAATTAATATAGTATTCTACACAAATCAAGTATCAATTGGGCTAGTTGTAAATGCAACTGGCACCAGAGTATTGAGGATTTTTGTTCGCTCATATTTAGATTGTGTCTCGGTAACATCCTAAATAAAAATTTAAACTTTCGTCTCTTTTCTGTTACATATATTATTAAATTCAATGAAACTATCTTATATAATTCCCTGAGTAGATCCCATAGTGATCGTGAACTGGATTTTCAATGATTATTTTACTTTGAGGGATCGACTATGTGACCTTCAAATAATGATACCACTTTCCTAGGCTGGCCCTCCACCGCGTCCTCGGTTTTGACGATGCGATAAAGGAATGGACGATCAACAAAAAATTCTGGCTGATACATCATAGAATACAGCGCGACTTTCACCTCTAAAACAAAAACTTGAGTTATAACTAAACAATTCAGGTGATTTGCAAATAATTCGCGGATGCAGAAGATTTAACGAAGAACGTCCCAAGATCGACGATTCTTCATGTTTATCATCCAGTAGTGGCAAAAATCGAAAGAAGAGAAAGAGAGGATCGTGCACAGTGCTTATTACACATACACTTAAAGCTTTCATCATCGTGCAAGCGTCATGCGACATAATTAAATCAATTAATAAATAATAGTTGTTCCATTGTGCATAAATCCAACTTCTAGAACTTTACATTTTTTCTCTCGCGAATATGAGACTAAGATTGCAACGTTCAGAAGTTTCATGTGAATTACGATCCAAAGAGACAAGCTTCTCTTATTCGTTAAGTACATTATCGATTCACAATTTCTTTACTCGTGTGCCGAGTATTAAAATAGGTTCGTGGAGAAACTTCTTCGAAATATATTTGGAAACATTTAAATCCCAAAGTCTTGCATATCACCCTCGTCAAGAACTACCCTTGTTCCATTTTTATTTTCACATTTTCTGTGTTTTGAGTGCAAATCCAGAAAAGAAGGAAAGCAAAAACACGTTGACGTATAAACGCAGCGGAAATCGGTCGAGCTCGTTAACACTAAACTAGTAAACTTATCAAAATGAGTGGTCAATAAAATAACTTTCCATATGGAAAAAAAATTTTGTAGTCTAGTGATAAAATAAATGCTCTTTCTGTGGAAATGAGTGGTTGACAAAAGAAGTTTCCATATGAAAAACAAATTGGTAGTTCTAGTGTTAAAATAAGTGCTCTCTCTGTCAAAATGAGTGATCAACAAAACAATGTTCCATCTGCAAAAAATTGGTAGTTCTAGTGTTAAAATAATTGCTCTCTCTGTCAAAATGAGTAGTCAACAAAAGAAGTTTCCATATGATAAAAAAAATCTGTAGTTCTAGTGTTAAAATAAGTGCTCTCTCTGTCAAAATGAGTGGTCAACAAAAGAGATTTCCATATGAAAAAAAAAATTGTTAGTTCTAGTGTTAAAATAAGTACTCTCTGTCAAAATGAGTGGTCAACAAAACAATTTTCGAAATGGAAAAAAAATTGGTAGTTCTAGCATTAAAGAGAAATTCTCATGAAAAATTACTGCAACCCTTAATTTTGACCTGTCTCTACTTCTAGTGTTAAATCAGACCGGATTTATAACGTGACCACTGAACAACGGATAGACCGTAGAAATTCCACTGTGCTCGGCTGCTCCTCTCTTGACGATGCTGTAGAAGAATGGACGATCGACCGAAAGTTCAGGCGTAACGGAAATCACGGCGCTTTCGGCAACGATTAACACTGCTGGAACAGAGATCGATTAATGAGTCGTGAGTTTGTTTCACGACAGATCTACAATCCTTCGTCTTGTTCTTCTCGAAGCACCCTTTACCAGGCTAGAGAAAGGTCTGCCTAAGAGAAAAGCAGTCTCGAATGTGATGGTGGGTGTCTACGATGATTGAGAAAATCGTCGTGTGCGATCGTGAGTAGATCAGTGATCACATATTACCTAGTGCTCCATCCCGATTGTTAAGTCTTAGGATGGATCACGCGTCCGCTGAATAGCGGAAGAACCTTAATACCATTATCCAATCCAGCTTCCTTAACGCTCACTATTAGATAGAGGAAGGGTCGATTGACGGAAAATTCCACGGGCAGGACCAAGGTCTTGATGACGAGCGCCGCTGGAACAGAGCAACGGGACCTTCACGCGCCGTGCCTGACGAATTTGGAAATTCTCGCGGAACTTTGTTCGAGTCGAAAGTAAAGAAGAAAAAAAGATGGACTGAAGCGTTTGTAGTTTAATCGGCTGGTCCTGATCACAGAGCATTGTGCAAACTTTGTACACTTGTAGAGTATAGAGAAATATTGGAAATGGTGTTTCTTGTTTTCTTTTAATCCTTTGATTATTGCAAATAAATTGTACCATGGGTAAAAAATGCGTTGAGACAAAGTAAACTGTGATGATTACAAAACTCGGTATTCTAAGATTTCTTGGGTCGCTAAACATGATATAAAAATTCCAAAATTTAAAACGGAGAGTCCAATGTCGGACATTTGCCTTCATTGGCTGAGTAGACTTTCAATCTTGCCGTCATTGGCTGGATGAATTCTCAGTAACCTAATTCTGTAATTTTTCTATTATATTCGGATTCAACGATCCAAAAAACCTTAGAAATACCAAGTTTTGTGACCATCAGAATTACATTGTCTCAACGCATCTTTTATCCACGGTACAATTTGTTTGCAACAGTCAAAGGGCTAAAAAGCATTTTTCGATCAAATATAAAACAGCATTTTCAATATTCTTCAAAGCTTCACAAATGTGCAAACTTTCAATCGGATTGGTGAGTGCCAATTGCGTAGTGTTACTTGCCAGTGATTAAAATGGAATTATCAATAGACATACAAACTCTCATTGTGTTACGTATAATTAATGTAATCAGTGTTGTGCGTATGTGTAATACACGTTAGGACACAATCATATAATATAACATCAATTATAATGGAAATCGTTTAGCAGATCATGGAGATGTAAGTGGATCTCGATTTCGTTAGACTCTGGGGTCCGTTACATGTCCTTGGAACAAAGTGGTAGCTCTAGTGATGACACGCTGATCGTTTCTCTCGATCTTGGCAATGCTGTAGAAGAAAGGACGATCGACGTGTAAATCCTCTTCAAACGTCATAGACATTGCAACAATTGCCAGTCCTGGAAGAGACCCGTTTAAATGGTGACTAAGATCTATCTTGCCTTATTACACACCACATAGAACACTTGGAACACTCATGCCAATTGTGACTGAAGGATAATTCACGATGGACACCAGCAACAGAATTATTCTTCCAGATGAATGCAAACTTTCTCCGATTAGGATTGAACAGTGTTTTATAACAAAGCATTTACAAGGATGCGTTGATGTTGTGCATGCATCGGTCGCAGTGCTCAAACATTAAGTGGACAGGTCTGTAAGCTGTAACGTATTCTTCATCTCGTTTGGATTAGCAGGTTTTCTTTTTGTCCATGGATACAATCGTCTGACTTTTTCTACTTAAGATTAGATCACTTAAAATCTATCATCGTCTATACTTAAAGTGTAGACAGTGGAACTTCGTCTATCCGAATGTGTTGAGTAAGATAATGATTTGGATAATGAGTTCGAGAATAAAAGTTCATTCGTTACACTCGATGATTGTTTAATAATTTCTAATTGTGTGATTGTTCTCTAATAATTACATATGTGTCGATTTTATTAATAGTGACTCAGTTCTTGAGTTCTTATTAGAAAGGAGACACGAAGAAACGAGGTTCCACTGTGATTGTTTGCATCCAAGGATCATCATGCTGACTTAACACGTTCACAACGAATTGAACCACCGCACCGGTGGTACACAGTTTATTTAAAATATTTCTTGTCCATCGTGAATGTGTTAATCAGGTCCACGAGTTACTCGGTTCTAGGTTCTTTCACGTGTCCTTGGAACAACGGTGTAACATTAGTGATCGTATATTGATTGCTCCTATCGATCTTGACGATGTTGTAGATGAAAGGTCGATCGACGTGTATCTTCTTGATCTCCTGCGGTAATGCAGACAGTGTTTTCATCACCATTCCTGGAAGGTTTTATCATTTCAATTGAAAATAAAAGTGACTGCTTGGAAAATTCGCCACGAAATGTCGTTTGATAACACAGATCTGCGAATAATGGGGTTGTGATTGTTGTTGGGCAGCTGATGAGGGTCATTTCCGAAGTAATTTTTCGCGTAGAATCCGAATCACGTTAGGATTTTGAGATATTTGAGGTTATATGCACGAAAAATGGCTATTTTGGCTGTTTTTGAGGATTTTCAAAATTCTCGTACTACCAATCAAATATGGCGGACGTGTCATATTAAAATGGCCATAACTTTTGAAAGAAACATCGTACGGCACCATTCGAGAGCTCATTTTGAAGGGCAAGGATAGTACTAAATGATGGAATTGATAGAAAAAATTCAAAAAATTTTTTACAGTCTGTATCTAACCTCAAAAACAGCCAAAATAGGAATTTTTCGCGTATATAGTCTCAAATATCTCAAAATCCTAACGTGATGGGCCAATTCTGAGCTCGGATTCGGATTCTACGCGAAAAATTGCTTCGAAAATGACCCTCAGCTGCCTAACAACAAAACCTCGCAGATCTGTGTAATTTTCGCACAGGGCAAACGGGATTCCCGATGACGGTCACGATGAAGCAGTGAAATACAATCTTCGACAATGGAATGTTTGGAATTACATGTTAAAAGTCGAATTTATGAAAGGTATGGTTGGAAGTCACAGCACATTTAATTTCTCCTTGAATGTTCTCTCAAGTTGCTAATAGTAGGTTTAAGATTTTTGACCTTAAAATGAATTGTGTAGACCTTTAATGTTCTTTGTAAATATTTATTAATACGTGTACTACGGAAGACCACATTCGACTAATTTTTCTTATTATCTACTGCACTTTAGGTTCATTCACGTGCCCTTGGAACAACGGTGTAACGTTAGTGATCGCGTGTCGTTTTTTATCGATCTTGACAATGGTATAGAAGAATGGACGATTGACGTGTATTTCCACTGGGGGCGGCTTCGGCATAGGCATTGAAAACAACTGTATCTGCAACCCTGGAAGGGAAGCGTTGAATTTTTAAATAAACTAATCCCACGATTTTTCTTTACACATTCCGTGCATACTTGCGTGAAATGCCGTTCGATGATTTTGATCAAGCATGCAGAAACTGAGTGACAATTGCAAGCAATAGAGTGAACACGTTGGAAATACAATATTAGGAATTATATGAGAAATCTAACGTGCACAAGGTATGCTCATGGTGATGATGCGTATTTTATTCTCTAATTTAGTATTCCCTCAAATTCATGGATTGGAAAGCGAACAAACTTCTACAAACAAAATTGTATCGTGCACCTAAAGACTTTTCTATAGGCAGCTAGACGTTTGAACGAGTTGCGTAGAGATCTACTGGACCTAGAATCTATCATTTATACATTAATATTAAGATGTCTCATTGAAAAAAGCACATTGGACATGATCTTCGTTCTGGTCTACTGCACTTTAGGCTCTCTAACGTGTCCTTGGAAGAATGGTGTAACTGTACGAATTGTCATCCAATCGACTTTGACAATTGCATAGAAGAACGGACGGTCCACGTGTATTTCCTTTGGAATCGGGATCTCAACGAAATACGGTGAAGAACCTGGGCCTATCATCACGTCTGGAAGGGAATCGTTTAATTTGTAAATAAACTGAGTACGTCGTTTATTTTATACGTTCTGTCCACATCCGGACAAAATGTCGTTCGATAATTTCGATCGAGCAAAGCAGGGTCTGCATGACATTTGCATGCAGTAGAATGAACTCGCAGGGAATACGATGTTAGGAAATGTATGAGAAGTCTAAAATGTTCAAGGTATGCTCACAATCATAATCCACTTTTTATTGTACCCTTTAGTATTTCTCCAATCTCATAGGTTGGATAGTAAACAAACTTAAATTGTACGGTGCACCTAAAGACTTTTTTATAGTTTGCCAGATGTTAAAACGAGTTGCGTAGGAATCTATCTTCATTCCAGTCTACTGCACTTTAGGCTCTCTGACGTGTCCTTGGAATAACGGTGTAACTGTACGAATTGTCATCCAATCGACTTTGACAATTGCATAGAAGAACGGCCGGTCGACGTGTATTTCCTTTGGGATTGGGATCTCAACGAAATACCGTGAAGAAAGAGGGATTATTTTCAACCCTGGAAGGGAATCGTTTAGTTTGTAAATAAACAGAAATAATGATTTCTTTACGCATTCTGGGCATATTTGCAAGAAATGTTGCTCGATGATTTTGATCAAGCAAGCAGGAACATTGTGACAGTTGCAGACCACGGAATGAACTCGTTGGAAACACGATATTAGGAATTACATGAGAATTCAAAAGTATGCCCATGATCATGACGTGCATTTTATTTTCCAGTTTAGTATTATTCCTCCAACTTCACAGATTGGAAAGCGAGCAAATTTAAATTGTATCGTGCACCTGAAGACTTTTCCATAGTCTCCTTTTCTACAGCACCCGTAGTCGTTAGAACGAATTGCGTAGGAATCTACTGGATCTAGAATCTGTCATTTATACATCGATATTAAGATGTCTCATTGAAAAAAGCAGGTTGGATATGATCTTCCTTGTGGTCTACTGCACTTGAGGTTCAGTCACGTGTCCTTGGAACAATGGTGTAACATTATTAATGGTACGTCGATTGTCCCTATCGATCTTGACAATTGCGTAGAAGAACGGACGATCGACGTGTATCTCTTGCGGTTTCCGTGGTATACTCGGGAAAGAGTTCGGTTGCACCACCGCTGTTGGAAGAGATTCGTTCAAATTGTAAAAAATGTCACCCAAGAGATTTTTCTTAGATGGTCGTAACATTCGTGGAGTTAACCGTAAGATAACGAAATTTTAATCAGTTAACTCAGTTTGACGAGTATACTCGTCATGGAGAAGTGGCCGGATTTTGTGTCATGGCGAGTATACGCGTCATACGTAAAAAGTAGCGACCATTCGCTATTTAAATTGTAATTTTTGTGAAATACGAAACATATTCTCAAATTTCAAGATGTTTAGAATATTTTGAGGCCAGGCCGGAATAAAACAAACAAATAAAAAATATGACAAAGTTGAGATTAACTCATGCGTCCCCGCATGCACCGGCTCAAACAGCGTATTAGTTCGCATAACCAATTTGTTTATATCTCTCAATCCGGGAATTTTGACGGTCACTAAAATTCATAGATATCCATAAAAATTAGTTTAGGACCGTCGGGCTCATAAACCTGCGATTAGTTAACCTCTTGACGCCCTTGGCCACATATGTGGATATTTAGTTTCTCGTTAAACTGTATCTTTTCTACCGTAACACGCGTGGGTATTATTCTTCCCGTAAATTTTCCATTCCTGCCTTGTTCTCCGAGCATTGTTAACGTTGTCGACGAATCGCCATTGCAAGTGAATAAATTAACAATCGATGCCGACTTGATTTCAGCTTAAATAAATTCGTCCCTGAAGAGGTTAAATTGGTTTGTAGCCCCGTACATCGACCAAGTGATCAACGGCTGGAGGAAAAACCCTAGGCCTTTCTCGTTACTGGCCAATTTCAACACTCCACAAACTTCACACAAACCAATCAGAAGCCAATGAAATACCAACTCCCCTCCCTTGCCGTATTTTCGAAAATCTACAAGGGTTACAACAGGAATTTAAATTTTAAACTTTATATGTATTATTCGTGCGTTTCTCGTTAATTATGTAATATATGTTAAATAAGTAAATAAATATTAGCAATAAAATTGGCAATTTTATAAAATAAACCTATCTTTTATACATATATAGATATTGGCGTGCCTCATTGAAAACAGCACAACTCTTCTTCCTACCGGCCTAAAGAAAGTTTAGGCAAAGAGTAGGGATACAACAAGAGGCGATACAGCTGTATCTCTTATTTCCTCACAATTTTACTTCAAAAATCAAAAATCTTCATGAGAATATTTGGGAAACCATAAATGGTAATAAACAGAGGGTAATACTACATACATATTGTTATTTATTGGACAGTGTGGAATGGAAGAAGAGACATTAGAACATTTAAGGAAGGAACGTAAAGAGTTAAGACAGGAAAGAGGGGTAGATAGATGGGCAGTGATCGTGGCAAAGGAGGAGCAGAGGAGCTGGATGAGACAAGAACAAAGAAGAAGGAAGGAGAAAGATATGAAAAACAGCACAGAACGGAGAAAACAGAAGAGGGCCTTATTAGAAGCAAATTTATAAAATGTAACAAAAGCAAATATAATGTAGGCACACTACGTGCCACCCCCTTTCAGAGCCATAAGGCACGAAATAAAGATTACTACTGTTGTTATTTATTAGAGATTACAATGCAGAACGAGTCGTATTAAGTTTAATCAATCCAAATATCCCGCTTCTTCTCGGCAAAATTAATTTTTAGCTACTGAACGCAACTGTAGTGGCTTTTATGGATACAATGATTCTAACTGGTATAACACTGAAGTGGCTCGCTCTGCCTATAGATATGTTTAAAATATCGCCGGACCGCCTCGCAATTTATTTTCTTTCACATTAGTTTCACCTGTACCATATTTCCTAACAATATCGACGCTACAGTTTTGGAGTATGCCGTTTAGAGACATCTTCGAAACGTGAATCTTTCAAACTTTTTACATGAAAACGTATAAAAAAATGATAATTAATTAATTTATACGTCTATTCATAACTGTAATGGCATAGTGTAAAGGGTCATGCACGGTACTAAATCATTTCGGATCTTCTCGTACAGAGACACAACATTGAGAAAAGTTCAACCGTAACTAATAAGGGATTAAACAGACAGGGCATCGAGTAACACGAGTTGCATCTCTACTGCTTGCTATAGGTTCAATCACGTGTCCTTGAAACAATGGTCTGACGTTATTAATGGCACGCCGAGAGTCTCTGTTGATCTTAGTAAGTGTGTAGAAGAACGGACGATCCACGTGAAATTCCGTTGTGTCTGGCTCAATAGGACGTGCAATTAAGGTTATGTAGGTTCCTGGAAGGGAAGTGTTCAATTTCCAAGTTACATTGACAATTTTTCATTACACATCGTACGCACATTTGCGCGAAATGTCGTTCGATAATTTTGATTGAGCAAGCGAGAAAGTTCGTGTTAATTGCAATCAATAGAGTAAACTCGTTGGAAGTACGATATTAGGAATCATATGAGAAATCTAAAGTGTGCAAGATATTCGTACGGTCATAAAGCGTATTATATTCTTCCTCTTAGTATACCCTGAAGCTCGGATAAAAAAGCGTACAAGCTTAAATTGTACCGTACACCTAGAGATTTTCCAATAGATTGCCAAACGCTAGAGCAAGCTGCGTAAGAACCTATTAGAGTATCTATTTATACATATATACGAGGGTATTAGTCGGTCTCATTGAAAATGGCACGTTGGACTGATCTTCCTTCCGGTCTACTGCACTTTAGGTTCAGTCACATGTCCTTGGAACAATTGTGTAACATGATTAACGGTGCGGTAATTGGCCCTATCGATCTTGACAATCGTGTAGAAGAACGGACGATCGACGTGTATCTCCAGGGGTTCTGGTTCCACTATCACGAAGGACACCGCTTGTGCCACCAGTCCTGAAAGAGATCCGTTTAAATCGTGAACATCACCCAAGAAACTCTTCGCAAGTGGTCCTGGCATTCGTGGAGTTAACAGAGGAAGGACGAAATTTTAATTAAGTAGATAGAAGAGAATAGTTTCTAGGCAATGATTCATCGTAAGTGCGAGTGAATCGGGACTAGGTGTAGAAATGAATGCGTATTTGTAGCCGCTCCTAGACTTCGTGTAAATTATCTTCGACCTAACAGTTTACTGTGAGGATTTAAATATGAGAATTTTCCTGAGGAGAGTGCATACGTCTAGCTTTTTCTTCCAATCTATTGGACTCTGGGTTCTTCGACGTCCCTTTGGAATAATGATTTAATCTTACTAAAGGAACATCATGATAATTGCAAACAATAGAATAATTTCGTTGGAAATCCGATATTAGGAATTATATGAGAAATATAAAATGTTCAAGGCATGTTTACAGTTATAACGTGTATTTCATTCCTCCTTTGATATTTCTGAAATACTAAAACTTGAATTGTATTGTGCCACTAGAGGCTTTTTATAGGTTGGCAGGCGTTAACACGAGTTTATTGGAATCTATTTGGATCTAGAATCTATCGTTTATACATAGTTATTAGTGTGTCTCATTGAAAAAGCACATTTGGCTGAACTTCCTTGGGGTCTACTGCACTTTAGGTTCATTCACGTGTCCTTGGAACAATGGTGTAACGTTATGAATGGTACGTCGATTGGCCCTATCGATTTTGACAATTGCGTAGAAGAACGGACGATTGACGTGTATCTCTTGCGGTTCCCGTGGTACAATCAGGGCAGAGTACGTTTCCATCACCACTGCTGCAAGAGATTCGTTCAAATTGTAAAAAAATATCACCCAAGAGATTTGTCTTAGATGATACTGACATTCGTGGAGCTGACCGTGGAATAACGAAATTTTAATTACGTGTGTAGAACAGAACATAGTCGCACCAATAATTAATTGAGCATGCGAGTGAATCTGGAGTTTGTGTAAAAATGAATGCATATTTTTAGTTCGTCCTAGACTTTGTCTAAATTATTTTCGACCTAATAGTTTATAGTGAGCATTTAAATATGCAAATTTTCTTGAGGACTGCGCATACGTCCAATTTTTTCTTCCAATCTATGGAACTCTGGGTTCTTCGACGTGCCTTTGGAATAATGGTTTAATGTTACTAATGGAACATCATGATAATTGCAAACAATAGAATAATTTCGTTGGAAATCCCATATTAGGAATTATATGAGAAATATAAAATGTTCAAGGCATGTTTACAGTCATAATGTGTATTTCATTCCCCCGTTTAGTATTCCTGAAATACTACAACTTAAAATGTATCATGCAGCTAGAGGCTCTTTACAGGTTCTCAGACTTTAAGACGAGTATAGTGGAATCTACTTGGATCCAGAATCTATCGTTTATACATAGCTATTACTGCGTCTCATTGAAAAAGCACATTTGGCTGAACTTCCTTCCGGTCTACTGCACTTTAGGTTCATTCACGTGTCCTTGGAACAATGGTGTAACGTTATGAATGGTACGTCGATTGGCCCTATCGATTTTGACAATTGCGTAGAAGAACGGACGATCGACGTGTATCTCTTGCGGTTCCCGTGGTATAGGCAGGACAGCGCTCGCTTGCATTACCACTGCTGCAAGAGATTCGTTCAAATTGTAAAGAATATCACCCAACAGATTTGTCTTATTGTTAGATGGTCCTGACATTCGTGGATTTCACCGTGCAATAACGAAATTTTAATTACGTATGTAGAACAGAACATAGTCGCACCAATAATTAATTGAGCATGCGAGTGAATCAGGAGTTTGTGTAAAAATGAATGCATATTTTTAGTCCGTCCTAGCCTTGTCTAAATTATTTTCAACCTAATAGTTTATAGTGAGCATTTAAATATGCAAATTTTCTTGAGGACAGCCCATACGTCCAACTTTTTCTTCCAATCTATGGAACTCTGGGTTCTTCGACGTGCCTTTGGAATAATGGTTTAATGTTACTAATGGAACATCATGATAATTGCAAACAATAGAATAATTTCGTTGGAAATCCAATATTAGGAATTATATGAGAAATATAAAATGTTCAAGGCATGTTTACAGTCATAATGTGTATTTCATTCCCCCGTTTAGTATTCCTGAAATATTAAAACTTAAATTGTATCATGCAGCTAGAGGCTTTTTACAGGTTCTCAGACTTTAAGACGAGTATAGTGAAATCTACTTGGATCTAGAATCTATCGTTTATACATAGCTATTACTGCGTCTCATTGAAAAAGCACATTCGACTGATCTTCCTTCCGGTCTACTGCACTTTAGGTTCATTCACGCTTCCTTGGAACAATGGTGTAACGTTATGAATGGTACGTCGATTGGCCCTATCGATCTTGACAATTGCGTAGAAGAACGGACGATCGACGTGTATCTCTTGCGGTTCCAGTGGCGGTATCATGACAGACTTCGTTAGCATCACCATTCCTGGAAGAGATCCGTTTAAATAGTACAAAATCTCACCCAATAAGTCCTACTTAGCTGACCCTGACATTCGTGGAGTTGACTGAAGAATAACGAAATTTGAATCACGTATGTAGAACAGAATAGTCTCTCGACAATAAATGATCAAACGTGCCAGTGAATCGTGCAAATCGTACGAGTGAGTACGTGCAAAAAAATGCATGAACATTTTTTAGTCGTCCCTAGACTTCGTCTATGTTATCTTGGAGCTAACAGTTCCTTATGAGCATTTAAATATGAGACTTCTCCTGATGAGACCGCATTCGTCTAACTTTTTCTTCCAATCTACTGAACCTTCGGTACACCAAAGTGCCCTTGGAATAGTCGTGTAATGTTAATGATACCACAATAATTTCCTCTAGCAATTTTGACAATCTAGCAACGAATGGATGATTTAAATCTGAGAATTTCCCTGACGTGATCGCGTACATCTAACTTTGCCTTTCAATCTATTGGATCTTAAGTTCAGCGAGATACCCTTGAAACAATGGTGTAACTGAACTTCGTGATAATTGTAAGCAACAGAATAAACTCGTTGAGATGCGAAATACGGAATTACATGAGAAATTGCTCATGGTCATGACGTGTACTTCATTTTGTCTTTTAGTATTTCTCCGACTGCACAAGTTGAAAAGCCAATAAGCATAAATTGCATCGTGCACCTAGAGACTTTATATGGGTTGCCAGACGTTAGAAGGAGTTCTGTAGGAATCTACTGGACCTAGAATCATTTATACATCGATATTAGGATGTCTCATTGAAAAAAGCAGATTGGACATGATCTTCCTCTGGTCTACTGCACTTTGGGTTCAGTCACGCGTCCTTGGAACAATGGTGTAACATTATTAACGGTACGCTGATCGGTCCTATCGACCTTGACAATTGCATAGAAGAACGGACGATCGACGTGTAATTCCTGTACGCGCGGACGTGAGAGGTAGACTACCTGCAACCCTGGAAGGCAAACGTTGAATTTGTACATAAACTGAATCCACGATTTTTCTTTATACAGCTTATGTATATTTGCGTAACATGTCGTTCGATGAGATTCATTGAGATGCGAAATGTGGATTTACATAAGAAATTTAAAGTGTGCTCATGGTCATGACGTGATTTCATTCTGCCTTTTAGTATTCTTTCGACTGCACAAGTTGAAAAGCCAATAAGCAGAAATTGCATCGTGCACCTAGAGACTTTTCTATGGGTTGCCAGACGTTAGAACGAGTTCCGTAGGAATCTACTGGACCTAGAATCTATCGTTTATACATCGATATTAGAATGTCTCATTGAAAAAAGCAGATTGGACGATCTTCCTTCCGGTTTATTGCACTTTAGGTTCAGTCACGTGTCCTTGGAACAACGGTGTAACGTTATTAACGACACGTTGATTGTCTCTATTGATCTTGACAACCGCGTAGAAGAACGGACGATCGACGTGTATCTTGATCGGTTCCGGTTCCACAAATCCGAAGGACACCAACTGTATCACCCCTCCTGGAATAGATCCGTTTAAATCGTAAACAATATCACCGAACAAGCCCTTTGCATATGGCCCTGGCATTCGTGGAGTTAACCGAGGAAAGACGAAAATTTAATTGCATAGGTAGAACAGAATAAAGTCTCTAGGCAATGATTGATCGAACGTGTGAGTGAATCACGAGTACGTGTAGAAATGAATGTAAATTTTTAGTCGCTTCTAGACTTCGTCTAAATTATTTTTGACCTAACAGATCACTGTGAGTACTTGAATCTGAGAATTTTCTTGATGAAACCGCATTCGTTTAACTTTTTCTTCTAATCTATTGGATCTTGGGTTCAGTGACGTGTCCTTGGAACAATGTCGTAATGTTAGTGATCACGCGATTCGTTCTCCTATCAATTTTGACAATTTTGTAGACGAATGGACGATTGATGAGTAGATCCTTTGGTGGGCGCGGCATGGCGGACTTCTTCGTTGTTATTGCTAGAAGAGATGCGTCAATAGTAAGAGAACCATGAGGTTGAACGTGACTTCTAATGATCTTTCTTCGCATGCACAGTAGGACCATCGTTCTCGTAAGCTAAGACAGTAGCAATGTAATTCGATTATGAATCGAGTACGGACAAAGACCAATTAACAGGACTGTTCACAAGTTCGACAAAACCAAAGATGATGAGATCTGATGAAATGTCTAAGACTTTCCTTGCGGATAATTGTTAAGGGTTGATATCTTAATTAGAATAAATTGATATCGACTGCGAATATTATTATTTTATTTCGTGATATTTTTGCGTGAATTTAGTTATGCAGCAGATAAAGGGACGATGAGTATTTTTGGCAACAATTGCAAGCGAAGGCAAAGATAATTAAGTTAGATCGCAGTAGAGTTACAATGTACAAGTAGTCAGATTAATTATTTAATTTAAAGTACCTAAGTTTTTCCTTGTGAATAATTATTAATTGTTAATATCTTAATTACCGTAAATGTTAATGTCGACTGCACCACGTCATTGCATTTCTTGTGACGATTTCTTGTGAATTTAGGCATTGGGGCTAACGAGATGCCCCATGAATATAGGAAAGGAAGCCAAAATCAAGGATGATTAAACTGAATCGTAGAAGAGTTATAATATGCAAGTAGCCAGATTAAGGACTGAACTTAGAGTACCTAAGTTTCTCCTTGTGAATAATTGTTAAGTGTTAATATTCTAATTAGCGTAAATATTAATGTCGATTGCACACATCATTGTATTTCGATCGAGCATTTTTTATTAATTTCGGCATGGGAGACATGTCCCATGAATATGGGAAAAGCAGGAAAAATCGAAAATAATTTAATTGAATCGCAGAAGAGTTGTAATATGCAAGTAGCCAGATTAATAACTTAACTTAAAGTACCTAATGTTTTCCTTGTGAATAATTATTAATTGTTAATATCTTAATTACCGTAAATATTAATGTCGACTGCACACGTCATTATATTTCGTGTGACCATTTCTTGTAAATTTCGTCATCTGGGTGAACGAGATGCCCCATGAATATGGGAAAAGCAGACAAAATCGACGATGATTTAAATGAATCGCAGAAGAGTTATAATATACAAGTAGCCAGATTAATGACTGAACTTAAAGTACCTAAGGTTTTCCTTGTGAATAATTAATTGTTAATATCTTAATTACCGTAAATGTTAATGTCGATTGCACACATCATTGTATTTCGATCGAGCATTTTTTATTAATTTCGGCATCAGAGTCAACGAGATGTCCCATGAATATGGGAAAAGCAGGCAAAGTCGAAGATGATTAAACTCAATCGCAGAAGAGTTACAATATACAAGTAGCCAGATTAATGATTTAATTTAAAGTACCTAAGTTTCACCTTGTGAATAATTGTTAAGTGTTAATATTCTAATTAGCGCAAATATTAATGTCGACTGCACACGTCATTGTATTTCGTGTCACTATTTTTCGTTAATTTAGGCAACGGGGTCAACGAGATGTCCTATGAATATGGGATCAACATGCACAACTTGCTTCGACTCGTTTGAAGTACGTCTAATTATACAGTAGACGAAGGGACGATCAACATTTATCGTGTCAATCGGTATAGGAGCCCCCCAACCCCCCAATCCCACACCTGGAAGAAATTGTTTACATTATTGGTAGGAATTGAATAAATAATAATTCACTCTTGGCTCTCGTATTCCAATCGACGGTACGCACAAGAAGCGTGAGTGCACGGCCAACGGAATCGCACTAAACGTAGAATTGCTTTCTTATTAATCATAAAGTTGTGATAAGCGAAACAACATGCGTATTAGTGGTTACACGGATACAACTTATGATTACCATTAATATAGATTTCGATTTTTTGTTATTCACATTACGAATAATCTACCTCGTCTCGAACGTAACGAGACACTTGGCCTGATTAGGCTTGTAGGTGCTAAATGTGAAACCAGAAATGATTCTTAAAATTACAACAGAATCCTTGTATGTTCCACGAAATGTTCCAGACAATTCCCTAGTGATCGTACAAGCAGTTAGGAAGCCTTAAATGTAGGATGCTCGATGTAAGTTGTAGTAAGTTATAATTGTAATCTATGTGTTATTACCACTGTTAATTAACGATTCCTTATTAACACAGTCATGCTTCTTTTCGACCTGTACCTCAGTGAAATCTCCACTTCACGTTTAATTGTCCACTTTATTTTCCGCAGAATAGATAATACTTTGTACTACCAATCGCCACAGCGATTACTAAAAACCGACGTCTATCAGAAACGCACGACTTCTTACAGAGACGAAACATTCTTTACGAAGGATCGACGACTTATCCGTTGAAGATCGGTACGAAAGTTCGTGCATCGGTCTCTTCTCTCGTTACTCCAATGCAATAAACAAACGGACGATCGACTAGTAGGGTAGAATGAGGTGTTACCAAGCGACTCTTCGCCTTCGCACGTAACACTGGAACGAAATCGGCAGATAAACGTAGAATCGTGCCATGCTACTACACGAGTGCTGGACAGATCAGTCGTTTCTCAAGCTTTAAACGAGAAGCTTGGAAAAAATGCAACGGTCACGTGTATTCGTTCGCATCTATTTCTAGCAAAAGGTGAAGAAGGAATGTTGCAGATCGAATCAGACGAACGTCACAAAAAGGAAGAAGAAACATTCGAGTGACGGTAACGTCTATGTAAAAAAAAAAAAAAAGGAATGAATGAACTATGAATCTCTATTCTTACTTAACACATCTAAAGAGAAATCTAAACCTGCAGCACTAGGTACAGCATTCGGTTAATTCTGAAATTTCATCGTTTTAATCTCCTTCACGAATTAGCCAATAATGTCGATTCTCTTGAACGCTGGGTTGATAGTGTTACGCTGCTGGATTGTTCACATGGCCATTGAACAGTGCGAGCATACTGTGGACCGGTGCCCGATGTCCAGAGCCACGTTCTATCTTATAGATGGCATAGTAGAACGGACGATCGACGTTGAAGCTGCGTGGAGGCATTCCGCTTGATCCGACCATGTGGGTCTCTGGAAAATATCGTGAACGTGCTGCGTGTCTATCTCATTGACAATCCATCAGTTCTGAGAACCTTCTCTCTCAGCATCCCTTCCAGATTCCATTGGCAGCTGGCAAGCGCAACGACGGCTCTGCGTGGACACCTTCGACCATCTTTGCGCACTCGGGTTCCAAGAAAGCTGGTGCAATTTTAAAAGCTCGTGCTTCCTTCCATCGGAAGGCTTTAACGCGATCCAGGGTGTCACCGGAAGCAGCCACTTAACTGTTCTAAGCTCTTGGAGAGAGGTCACGAGCTTGGTCTATGGAAATTCTTCCTGCCAAGCTGATACCTCAAGAATGGCAAAAGCTTTTCTCACAAGTCATTATCCAAGAACAATTAGATAACTCGTAAGAAGGAGTTACTATATTTCTTAATTAATCATTGTTGTGAGATCCTAACGAAATGTGGAAAATATGTTTTTTTTTTGTAAGAAAGTTTCGTGGTTCCGGGGAGATACAATAGATGATGTGCCGCATCTAGAAGCGACAAAACACAAGTACGCTTGCAATTGTTACAATCGTTACAATTGTTACAATCGTTGGTACGAGATACGAACATTTACGGAATAATACGCACTGCAAGTAGATAGTAATTTACATTGTAAGCTCGTTCTGCGTAACGGTGACGTTACTCTTTTACGGAACGATCCATTGCAACGATGCATTGCTCGCAAACGTCACGATAGTTTCTTAAACCTATGTGCATACATAGTGACGGTAACCAAGCATAATCCTGTAATTACTCGTGACGAGAAAAAGTCACGTGGAATGCAGTGGCGTAGCGTGGATTTCTGGTGCTTGGTAGCAATCATAAATTTGTCGATGGAAGCTGTCGTGTGGGAGGAGAGGTGATGGAAACAGTGGTTAGTTTCGGGATTTTTGACGAAATTTTGGAAAATTGGAAGAATGCAAAACTGATGGTTCTATCCCATTCCTGACCTGATGAAAATCGTGTGAGAGGACGATGGAAACGGTGGTTAGATTTGGTATTTTTTAGGAAATTTTGAAAAGTCGAAAGAATGCAGAACTGATGGTTCTATCCCATTCTTGACTAGATGAAAATCGCGTGGGAGGACGATGAAAACGGTGGCTAGATTTGGGATGTCTGACAAAATGTTGAAAAGTCGAAAGAACACAAAACCCATGGTTCTATCGCATTTCTCATGTGGTTAGGGTCAGGAAAGCGTTGTAGGACCGATGAAAATCGCGTGAAAGAACAATAGAAGCAGTGGTTAGACTCGGGATATTTTACGAATATTTCTGAAGTCACGGCGCTACGCCACTGATGGACTGAATTTGCAAACACATAAATAACAGTTTCCAGCTATCGAGAAACCGTTTCAAGAGGGTCGTGCACTCGTCCACTGAATATCGTGTAAATGGCATAACACTTCTTGGCCACCTCGTCCATCGTTATCCTTGTAATATAAAAGAAAAATGGTCTGTCGACCACGAGCCTCCTCCACGAAGGTATCATGCGATCTTCAAATTTCGAGTCTGGAACAAAAGTGTTAAGTCGACGATTCCTCTTTTTACGAGGGCAAGTTAACGATTTGATGCTCTAAATTCAAGCGCCTGCCGTACAACAATTGCTGCGACAATAATCAAAAGGGAACGAGAAGCGACTAAGATGAATTGTAAAGTGGAAACTGCGAATAATTGCGAAACTTCTATACAGCTTTGCATAGATTAATTTGCGTTGATCAGCTTTAATAAAAGATATCGTGAAACTTTCTGTAAAGTCACCCTGGAAGGTCGTTGTTATCCTACTGATAAATTTCTACTGATAAACTCCTCGTGCGAACTCTCACCGATTTACTTTAACTACAATAACACTGGCCAACAGTGGTTTTGTTTCCTTGGAAACAAGACTAGTTCTTTGCTAAATCGAGGATGTTGATTCCGAAAATCGAATCCGTTCGTTTTCGAAGAACATCTTGAAAACCAGAGCCAATTCGAACAAACGGCTTCGATTTTTAACCCTTTGAGTGCTGAATACTCGGCAGCTATGCAGTCCATACGGAATACTTTTTCGCTAGACTGAACTCTGTTGATTAACTCTTCAAGACATACATACTAATAAGTTATAATAACCCTTTTGCACGAGATTAAATAATTAAAGAGCGCTACTACCATTCTCTTACTAAGGAATACACTTGTATTCATCTCACACAAAAGTAACTGTAATACTTCAATGTAGGTGATCGAAAAAATCGATAGACACATATATGCGTTCTTAGCCCACACCGATGGCTTTCGTCAGACGCATATACGCATCCATAGGGCTCACAGGCTTAAAATTCATCATCCTCGATTTAGTAAAGAACAAGTCTTGTTTCCAGAGAAACCAAAAAAACAACAATCCTATGATAATCGCGAAATTAACGAAGAACGGACGAGATTTCGAGGATTACGACGACGCTCTTGGCTCGACAACGTGTCCAGTGAAAATCGGCAGTGCCATGCGAGCTCCAATATCATCCTGGTTCGTTCTGCGGGCGATAATATAAACGAACGGACGGTCGACGTTCAATTCGACCACTGACGGTGGTGATAGCGGCAGAGAGTATCCCGTGATTACGGCTGGAACAGATCGCAAGAGCAAGAGAAGCACGCGATCAATACAGTGAACATTATCCACTATCTCTACGTTAACGTGTCGAATCGATCTTACTCGAATTATCGCGCACGTTTGTTAGAACGTCGATAACAAATGCCATATGGTCAGCCACGAGATAACACGTTATCACGACAAAACCGACGTGCGCACACTTTACCAGGCCCGATGTTTCGATTAGAAATTTTCTTTTTTTTTTCTCCACGAACCATCCGAGCCGATTATTTACAATTTGCAGAAATTATTGCACTCGATGCGTTACTTGGCGCGGATAAAATGTTAGCCGATGATAAGGCGGTCAGATAAACTGGGTTAGACGAGATGATTCAACACAGAGGCGATGAATTAGAATTCAGCATAATGGACATTAAAATGAGATTGTGAGAACGAGGATCGACGACAGTTGTGTCCACAGAGTTCGCGTCACACGCGCTTCTATTTACACAATCTTTCACTCTTGTATAATATTTGTTCTCTCGGTACCACCCGGTTTACTTAAGTAGCAGGGAGACTAGATACACATAGAAATTATGTAACCCGTAATAAATGCATAATTGGCGTCTTGTTCGGAGCTCTGGTTCTGAAAGAGCGTATGTGTTCGTCAATCAGATGGAAGATTAATGCAATGCGTTCTCTGCTTACGAGAATTATTCGATCATCACGTGTCGAGACACTTAGCAAGACCTGCTGAAGCTTTCAGGGAAGCATCACTCAGAGCTGACGCATACATTTAATCGTCATGCAATTAGTCTTCGACGTTGATACGGTCGTTGCATAAGGCTTCAATTGGTAATTCACTCGACTGCTTTACATCTGTTTCTCATAAAGTTTCTCAAAAGCTACTCGAATCACAATGTTCCTTTTTACGTTTTCTACAAACGTTACAAACTGTACACTGTCCACCACGATTTTTTTTCAATAATACTGCAAAAATTAATACTACTAAATCGATGGATTTTATTATGTACTATACTTTATAAAAGCAGATAAATTCTGCGATTAGTAAGCAAGGTTAAAAATAACTGACAATAATAGAAAAAGGAAAACATGTTGCTAAGTTTAAAATGGAAGATCTCTCCGTTTGGTCACGAAGCAACATACTTCGAAACGAGATCTCCTCATTTGGTTGGTTAAGTGTTAAGTACGAAGGTGAATGCTCTCACCCACATACATTTTTTTCCAAACGCGACTTCTGTAATATTAAGAAATATCGAATAGATCGATCGACAGTGCGTGAAAAAGAAACATCTTTTAAAATACAAAGGAATTCTATACCAATACTGATCTAGGTTTGTACTTTGGACATTCTTCCACTGTCGAAAATTATTAACACACGATATTAACTTGTAGAAATTAATTCAACGTGCTTCCACGTGAACACAGCCAAAGATTAATCGTTGGAAGCTGTTAGTTAACATTCAACAAAATCGACCGTATCAACTTTCGTGAGACTGTACGCACCTCCATCGTCTTGCTAGACAATTACGCGCTCGCAGAACCTGCCTTTGTCGCGTCCTTATGTCGTAGGTTCCTTGATCTTTCCTTGGAAAATTGGTACGACCCGACGAGCGTAGGTTTTCTTGTCCACCTCTACTCTGACGATACTATAGAAAAACGGGCGGTCCACCGCGAATTCCTTAGTACTTGGTACTATCATACAGCGAGCCGCCAACATTCCTGCAAATTACGTGTAAGAAGATCAATCCAAAGCTAGTTCCAGAAACACCTCCAATCCGGTCTGCACGAATGGACAGATGCCAACGACACAAGCCACGACTACGGAACGACAACTACAGGATTCAGAAAAAAAAAAAAAAAACTCTACGAGGAAACACGTGCTGGCGATGAAGATGAACTCCGCGATAATCGAAATTTCGAAAACAATCGAGTTTGTCTGCACGCGCCTCGTCGAGTCTCATGGAGAACTTTTATTCGACGAACTTCTCGACGAGCACGAGTCCTTAATCGATAGAGACGATCAATGAGGATGTCGAAGAGATCGTGAAACCTGTAAAGCACCATAAAATGAAAATTCGACATTTCGATGGACCGATTTATTTCTGCATGCCATGAAGGACATGTCGTGTGAGTACAAGAAGGAGTGAACGATAAAACAAAAACTGTGCAACGTTCTGTGCGTCGAGCTACGAGAGAATTGGTCTCTCGATGAAAGAACGTGAAGTCTCAGGGAAGAGGGACCATCACGTGTCCTTGGAACATCGGCAGATTACCCCACTTAATAACGTAGTAGAATGGTTTGTTCGCTAGGAAGACAGGCGTCCTACTTGGTACTCCTGGACTCATTTTTCCATGAGTGATGCCTAAAAAGAGCAAGTGGGTTTTTATGATTTATCCTTCGTCTCTTCTCTTTCTTCTTAACTGGCACCAATAATTCTTCAGAGATTTTTCCAATAGTGTCCATGGTTACGGCACATTGATCTCTTCCAAGCTCGTTTTATCCTCGCGTCAATCAAGCAAAAAGCTCAGCCGCGCATGGATCTTCTTCCAAAAGCTTAAACGATTATTCGAGAACGACATCGTCCCGCGTGTGTGTCCTTAGCTTTTCTTAACTAGAGTGCTTGCTTCTCTTGCTTCTCCATAGCGTCTCTCCCTCGTTGCGGTGAGAAAAGCGACAGTCTCGTCGACGTAATTGCGAAAAGGATTTGTGCCACGCGTGGTAAAACGGTCGGAGAAAGCTAAGCTGAAGGCGGAGAATCGGCAATTCGCGGTTTTCCATTTATGGCGGTGTATTCTTTTTTTTCTTCCCCATTTTATACTTTTTGAGAGATACACGAATGGCTAGATTAATCCTTAGAACTCCTATGTCGAGTGTGGCTCGACATCACATTTCTTACACAAACTAAAATGTTGAGTTAAACTCAATATTATGCAAGGCAGTTTTTAAAATATTTTAAAATCTTTAAATTTGTTTAAGAAGTGCAAAGGGTTAAGGTGGCATCGATGAGCGCGTTAATTTATGGAATTGATTTTTTGAATTTATTTATCAAGTTACAGACGAATACTGATTTAGGAATGTTTTCATGTTCTAATTTTAGTTACGACATAAATAATAAATTTCATTCTAATATTTCTGATTTAAGATATTCACCGCGGGCTGAGCCACAAACTATTATCGTATCGTAGCATTTAAACAACTGATTACTCTAATAAACAAATTTCAAACTAACACTAAATTCCACCCCGTCCTGAATGTGTTAACCTACTAATTTAAGTTTCTCATGTTAGCGGCAGTGAGTTAATCGTGGTTAAGAATAAATTGATTTCGTCGTTGTATCTAATGATCGCAAGGAATGGCCGATCCACCCTGAGTGTTACAGGTTCGTCAGATGATGATCCTCCTACTCGGTTCTCGATACCAATTTCTGAAATAGTCGAAATGATTTTGCTCGTCGAGTTCTAGACTGAAGTAGAAAAAGAAACCGCAGGAAGCAACTCAAAAACCAAAAACAATCAAATCTTTCACGTACCGCGGGAAAAAAATTCGAATTTGAAACTCAAAAAAAAGACCGTGTATATTCACCGTTCCTTTTGGAGTAAAGAAATAAATGACAAAAATTCTGAGGATTCACCGCCGTTGGAAAATCTTTTACGCGTTTCAACATACCGCGGAAAAAAAATCAAAATTTTAAAGTCAAAAAACAAACCGTGTAAATTCACCGTTCCCTTTGTAGTAAAGAAAGAAATGACAAAAATTCTGGGGATTCACCGCCATGGGAAAATCTTTCATGCCGATTTACAATAACGCAGCTTGATTCTCCGATGCATCTTGTTCGATGTCGCGATACCAGCAGTTTTCCTTCGGTGTAAGTGTAAGAAAAAACCACACAGGTGCAACAGTATAAAAGCGGTGACTAATAAATAAGGAATGCGGTAAATCGTATAAAGCTCATAGTATTGTGTTGGTCCTCCTTCGTTTCCATTACTTCTTAAATCTACGTAAGACTAATTACTAAAATTCCGATCACAGTGCTTTCGATGAATCGAAAAACACTGAAAGCACGCGAAAACCTTCCTATGCTAGTAGAACGAACTAAAGTAGCTATTGGAGAACAAAAATTTCCCCACTTTCTCATTCTTCTCTACGCTGTCATTCACAAATCCCAGTCGGTTGTTCACGTGTCATTTTACAACGTACACTAAAAAAGAGAATACAACGTAATCGAACGGACACTCCACTTTCATTATGCGAGACTCGTAAAAGAAAAATAAAAAAATTGCCTTCGTACGGAACAAACGTTCCTCTGCAAAGAAAACTTCGCATTAACGAAGCCTCTTAGGCACCTCAAATTTTCAACGTGCAACAAAAAATTCTTCTTTCCGCTTCGACACGAGTTTTTATCCACAAACGCAAATCTACCTCTACCGTCTGGCCTTTCGGTCACCAGTGACGTTTGTATTGACGCCACGTTAAGTACTTTTAGTCATGATTAGTCAAGTATATATAATCCAATGTCAAGAGACGTTCTTTTCGCAAGGCCCGCGATCGATTTTATTTGCGTACCCGCGCTTGCACGAAATTCAATTAGCATGCGGGCCTAACTTTTGCACATGCGTATGTTAATTAAGCGCGATAACGACTTGCTGCTAGTTACTTCGTAATATCAAAGGGCAAAATTTAAATGCGCGAATCTAGTAGAGATCGAATCCAATTTTCATATCTTCACGACTGTTTTTATGTTCAAGACTACTTCGAATAGTAGATGCGGATAAAGTTCGAAAAAGCGCATACCTCTGATTTTCTGAAAGTCACGTATATTGATGTATTTTGATGCGCTGATTATGAATATGATCATGAAATTTGGCACAAATGTCATTTTCGAGGCTATTTTCAAATATGAATAAGTTAAGGTTTCTTCGATTTATTTCAGTAGGTTTATCAAATATTGAAAAATGTTTGAAACAAAAGTTATACATCCCGTTGAAATACATATTTTATGTCTTATGTACTTTCGGTATAGGAGTGATAGTTTCCGAGAATAATTGAACAGAAGGTAAAGAAAGTAATCATAAAATCAGAGTTACGCTTAGTAATATCCAAGACCAACGAGTTTTACGCGTAAAGATACACGATCTTACGAAGTTTAGGATTAATTACCTTCGTTATTGGTCTTGGATAATACTAAGCGCAATTCTAACCTTACGATTACTTTACATTCTCCACAAAGTTTCTCCTGAAACTAAACAAGACATAGAACGTGCATTTCGACGTCATGTACAACTTTTGTTTGAAACATATTTAATAAACCTACTGAAAATAACTTGAAAAAAGCTGAATCTTTCATGTTTGATCTTGAAAATGACTTCGAAAATTAAATTTGCGCCAACTTTCACGGTCATATTCGTAATCACCGTATCAAAACGCATCAGTACACATAGTTTCAAGTAGATCTTCGATTGGAGATACGTGCTTTTTAGGACTTCATCCGTAGACACGTCCTACCAGACCGGTTCTCGATTTTCTTCCGCGGATAAAAGGTAAACGCACCCGTTTTCCGTAATGATGCGCGCGCGGAGGCAAGCCACATAAGTTTCTTTTTTACTTCGTAGATATCCGAGGACGAAGAAACGATTAGTGAACGAGTCTCAGATGAGACCGGCCCGGTCCGACCGGTTTACGTGCATCTTCGACGAGCCACGATCGTCATAGCAACGTTCGTGGCTCGTCTCAACGAGCCTGTTAATCTAAAGATAGAAACGGCATAAAGCGAACGGCCTGATATCCACGCGTATTTTCGTTATCGCGCTACGTACTCTTATCCTCAACTTTTTATCAGTCACACACGCACACACACACACTCACACAGAGAAATTCTTAAAAATAAATTTCTTCAAATCAGTCGGCAAAGCTAATCGAGCGACTTACAAACTTAACAGCGTAGCTTGGCAAGATCGTAGGCGACCCTTTTTTCTCCATCTCCTCTTCTTCTCTTTTAATACTAGTAACTACGGACCCGAGAAGTTTGCGCCATAACTCTGTGCTTCTTAGAGAGCGGTGAGAGACGAGTAGCACGAGAGGAGAATCTCTCGAATCTTCTCTCCAACTAATCATAGGTACATAGTGTTAACAATTACGAGAGAGTTCCTAGGACTATGAGTATTCGAATAATTAACTAAGATCCTCCACAACGATTGGCACTTGGTTACGGGCTAAAACGAATCTCTCGCGGATAGTTCGGTCCACGCTTCCGTGATTCGCGTTACGAAACGAGATTGGCCTGCATGAGTATCACCCGTCCGAGCTTAATGATCGCTAAGAACGGCCGATCTACATGTAGTTCGATCGTTTTGGGCGCCGACCAGGAAAACGATAGTGGCCTGACACCGACACCTGCCACAAGGAGGAATGAAAAACAAGAATTATCCAATTAATTCGTGCAAAAGTCGAATGTAAAAGTCGACCGATGGTATGGGAATATATGGGTGCGTAAAGCTTTCTGGTTACTTCTACGAAGAAGAGAAAGTTTTGTTAGGGTAACTACTGTCGAATTGTTAGTGACAAGATGAAGAATCGAGAATTAGGTGGAAGAGAGAGCGAAAGAGCGGACACATCGTGAGTGCTCCATGTCGGATATCCGAAATTGGAAAGATTCGTCGAGTTAGAAACGTCTGCTGCGAGCACACACACACACTAACGATTACACCAACGATTCGAGAGGGAGGATAGACTCATTCGGACGATTTGAGAACGTTGATGTGTCCCTGGAACAGGACAGTTGAGTCGATAGTCCTTACGATTCCGTAGACGAACGGTCTGTCCACGTTTACTATTACCGGCGGCGATGGGATGGACGTCAGCATAAATTCTCCTGCTAAAATCAATGGGTCACGTTATTGCGATTAAATGTAAGAGAATGAGAGAGACGAATGGGGAGAGTGAGAGAAAGAAGAGAGTTATGGTACGCGCGAACTTTCGAAAGCGGAAATCTGTCCCGATTGGTTTTGGTTTCTTTGGGTGAATCTGTTTGCATTCAATAATGATCCCAATCCTCTCTCTTATTACGAATCGACAGTGCCGAACCTCCTCGAAATTAACAATGCCATGGATTTCCGTGGGAGTGTTCCTTAGCGCCTGGATTAGTCGCCTACTATTTGCTACTCTCGAGTAGATTACGTGTTATCATTGCACTCGTGTACGCGACCTGTGACCAATGTTTGCCCATTATCAGGACGAAACAAATTCGAGACCCTGCTCCATCAAAGATCACCTACATTCTTTGGTGAACCAAATGATCTAGCGTTCATCCTACGTCTAAGTTATATGCAGGCTGTTAATATGTAAGATTACAGAAGTGGAGAATTACAAGTGTGTTCGTCCGAACGCACTTCTCGCATCGTTTCGCTGTGCTTCCCATCTTTTTTTTAATACCTCGGTCGAAGTGTATACGAGTAACAGTATTACAGTCTAGTGAGTGACAATCGTTGTGCCGTAGTGAGTATAAAAAGAGAACAAAAACCAGTGAAGAGAACGCATACAACAGCAATGTCCAGTTTTGCGCTGTAAAAGCGATCGATGGTCCACTAATTGTTAAGGAGCGAATTCGTACGAACGAATAGTGCATGCATACACGTACGAATTGGTTGTTAAGAAGCGTATCACATACGTGTGCACGTGCTGAGAACATTCTGAGAGAAGGATAGACAGGGAGAGACAGAGTACAAAGCATAAACACTATGAAGTCGAAAGAATATTGCTGCCAGTAACAACAGCAAATTGCGTATTCAGCAAAGCGGTTTCTCAGAATTTCTATGAAGCCAGAAAATCTTTGAGCACCCTAGGTTCAAAGGTGGATCTCGCTTACATCACTTTCGCATACTGTCGTGTCTTCCAATACGAAGTTCTGGAATTTATACAAACGTTCCGACGTTTGTGTCGAAGAGAAAAGGTAACAAGTGTATCGAGATGTCCCTTAAGAATGCTTTATCCACCTTTGTCCTATAATTAAAGTGCAGATAAAATGAGCAAATGACTTACCAGTTACTGCGGCTGCTTCGCTACCCTCCTCGTTCACTTCGATGAACGCCTTCTGGATAACTTTGCTAACGAGTAGTGGAGCGTCGGCGATGTCATGGAAGTTGGCTTGTGGTGTGAACATGTCAGTCACACCCAACTGTGAAAGAGAATTTGCATTATTGTACACAATTCGTTAACAAATCAAACCTAACTCTACGACATATCGCGCACCTTCTTGAGCATTTCTTCGAGATTAATCTCAGATTCAACTTTGAATTTGGGCAAATACAGCTTAACATCTTGCTCGTATCCCTGACTCAAGAGAGTGGTCAAATCCACGTTGTTCAGTTTGGATTCTAAGGCGCGTAATCCCTCCTTGTCGTTGGGCACAATGATGACCATGCTCATTTGGTCACCCTGAAGAAAAGGAAACTCTCATGAACGCATGATTCTAGGATAATTGGCAAGTAGGAAAAAAGTGTTTAGATTGTGTTCATTGCAACCTTGTATGGGATCTCGACGAATTTGGCGTCCAAGTCTGCCACCTCTCCGTAACGCAAATGATCTCTCTTGTACATGGTAGCCACATCCTTTGAGGTGGTGCGATCCAGATGGAACTCTCTGTCAGAAGTGTCGCTGGCTTTGAATTGTTTCTTCCAGTTACCCTTGAAGTACACGGCGTTGAGCAGCACGAGAGCTGTATCTGCATTCACGTCAGCTGTTCGGGGAAAGAGAAAGATTTAATGTTGCTACAGCAAGAGGAGAATCATCGTTATTTTGCATCCTCGGTTGTGACACTGTAACTCACCAGGTTTAATAAGCTTGTCGATGCGATTGTTGGTTTGACTTCTGCACCAGGCGTTGATGATATCAGCAGCTTTCTGTGACTCGGCGAAGCTCACTTTTTCACTGGTGGAGCGGAAGGACGTTTGGGTCAATGCCTCGTACGTGGGCTTCACTGCGAATTTATTATCGACGTAGATCTTGTTGGCCAAGCGTAACTCAACATCCGTGACGTTCTGAAAATATAATAACGTGTTTCAACGTGATAGTGGATGATCCTGCGTGGAAGACTGTTTATTGTTCAGTAACACGTTGAATGTCGCGTGGAATCACGGGTGATCGACACCCAATTTGGTGGTAGGACCTTAGAGGTTCACCAGAGACCTTTCAAGTGAAATCATTAAACATGATTGTACACCGTAATTTATTTGACTTCGACGAAAAGAGACCTCAATTGTATTTCAACGTAATGAATGAAAAATTCACGTTAGCGCCACGGAGAATCCATGTAAAATTAGCCATTAGTGACATTCAACGTATTAATCGTTTGACTGTTACACTGATTTTCTATGAATGGCTCGTGGCGCCACATATTGCAGTTTTCTCTGCTTTTCTTTTTTTCTTAACGTATAATCTTTTAAAGTGCTGTTAATTACTATTAGTACAATCATTTTTTTAATGATTTTCCTGTAGGTCACTGGTGACCACTGTGGCCGCTCACATACGAGCCGCTCACTTGACAAATCGATTAACTCCACTTTTTACATTTTTCATAAATTTAAGCATCGAAGCACTTGATTAAGTCCTTACTTTTTACATTTGTAATATAATTTTGAACATACTTTATGGAGTTAATCGATTTGTACACTGAAGGGCTCATATGACCATGAATGACAATCAAAGTGTTAACGCAGGACACTTACATTGAGGGTATCGATCAGAGCTTGGTATCCACTGGTACCAACAGACTTCTGCACTGGCAGATGGAGTGCGCTTTTCAATTGATCGTGAGTGTTTTCACGTGCGCCATAAGCGGCCATGGCAAGAACAACGGCTACGCTGAGTGGTGAGCAGACAAGATTGTCAGATTTCGCTTCTGCGATTTTCTGAAAGAAGAGGACGAGATTAGTGTTTCTTTAACGCACAAGTCACGCGCATTTTATCGACAACCAGGCAGTTGATCTCTCGTTACGGTATTGAAGGATCATCCAGGTTCTACGTACCTGGAAAAGTGCAGTGGAAAATTGGCTGGTGCCGGCACTGACTTCTTGAAGTGCCCTTGTTTGTTCTTCGGTTGGAAACGCCATTACTGCGGCCACGCAAAACGCCAAAAGGCTGGCTCCTCGTACTGGAAACATAAGAAGAAGAACAAGAGTTAAATTGGTGATAATAAAGACACACGTGGTTGGAACACTTGAGAATTTTCATTCACTCTAGCAACGTAAACACCTGATGTAATTCACTTGCTTGTTTCAAAATTAAGCTTCGTGGCTTTCTTTTTCAGGCACCGGCCTAATTCTGCGTTGTGACCACGTAGTATGCGCGATCAAACAAGGGATATTTGCAGATTCGTTGCCGAATAAAGAGTTAGGACTCACCGAAATACAACCAATATAAGACTGATTTTATTTGAATACTTTAAATCGTCTTATAATAATATCTTTAGACCTTTAGACGACTAGTACGTTATTCCGACAACATCTGTTATACAGACTCTCTGTCCTGCTTTACGTGCTTTCGTTTTATTTTTATTACCGTTTGCTGGAATTTTTAGTAATTTTTAACATTCGGTCTTTTTTATTCGTGTTGTTCTTGTTTTGCTTGTTGCTCGCTACTTATTCACGTGTAGACACTGTAGAGACTGAGTTTTTGTTTGCTTGGAATTGTTCTACGGTGCTCATTCTATTTTATTCGTATTCTAATAAAATTCTACCGTATTCTATTTTATTCTATTCTATTCTACCAACTGCTGTACACTCAGCGAATTCCTTTTTAAGATTCAGATTCTTCTAACAAATTTACTCTTAATTCTTGGCATTCTTTCTAACCACGTATTCGTGGCACGTGTCATTTCTTAAATTGTTGCTAATTCCTGTCTCATTATTATTCCTTCAACGATTACATTCGCGATAGGTGTTCAGTGCAATCAAGACTCTAGCGTATCTCCAAAGTATACACAATCGATTCGTCGAACCGCCTTGTATCACATGTTATTGCCCACGCAAATTATCGCTTCACCGCAAACATAACCGGAAAATCCGAAATTGTCTGTGGCCTGTAGCTGGTGAATTCGGCGAATTAATTAAACTCGATGATAAACCTCGTGGATGCTGATTGCGAGTGTCCTCGCTCATCGAGTGTCTTTATGTGTGTACAAATAATTGTAGCAACACAAATCATGTCGCGACAGTGACGCATTTCATCAGTACATCTTGGACATTTTGGACAAAAAAGTCTATTCTTAACCTTTTGAGCGTGATGAACACATATCGGTTTGACAAAATCGTTCACCATGAGCTATGACCTCATGTATGGATATTCATCCAAGCATTCAGTTTGGATTATAAACGCATGTATGAGACTGACTCGTGCTATGAATGCAGAAAGTGAAACATTGGACTGTGTATTCAAGATTTACCACGCACAACAAAATTATTAGATTTTGTAATTTAAGAGTTGTAATTTACTATTTTTCATGATGTTTATGTTATTATTGTTTAACACTTTGACTGCCATGATGGTCATACGTGACCGGCCATGGTTTTTCTGTGGCGCCATAGTGGTCACCGGTGACCTCCAGAAAATTCATTAAAAAACTGATTATACTAATCGCAATTTACAGCACTTTCAAAGATCATATGTTAACAAAAACAACAGGACAAAGAAAATGCAAAGTGTAGCGCCATGGGCCATTCATGGAAAATCAGCGTGGCAGTCAAATTGTTAATGAAACAAATGATTCTGTTAAGGGATTTTGCAATCACTGTTCAAATTTTTGCAATCACTGTTCACATTTTTGCAATCACTGTTCGCATTTTTGCAATCACTGTTCAAATTATTGCAATTACAATCGACATATTTTGCAATGAAATTTCAGAGTCTGCCAGGCCAGCATGCGCGTTGTCGTAAAAAGTGTGCGGTCCATAGAACACGCTTAATTTTCCGCAACTCAGCGCTCAAAGAGTTAAATCTTACAGCCTCTTTACACTTCTCTTTCGCAAGAATTCCATAACACATCCTTCGCACGAGCTATAAAAAAATCCATCGTAATTCAAAACTTATGAGAGTGCCGATGCAAAAGGTGAGATCCTTCGTAACTTCAGCACGAGGATAATAAAAAAGAAAAGAAAAACACTAATCAGTGAGTCAATATTAATTGATGTACCGTTACCGAGCTAACTTAACGCTTAACTTTGCACAACTCAGCGTTCAAAGGATTAAATCTTACATCCTCTCTACATTCCTCTTTCGCAAGAATTCCATAACGCATCCTTCGCACGAGCTATAAAAAAAATCCATCTTAATTTAAAACTTCTAAGAGTGCCGATGCAAAAGGCAGATCCTTCGTAACTTCAGCACGAGGATAATAAAAAAGTAAAGAAAAGTATCAATCATTGAGCCAATATTAATTCATGTACCGTTATCGAGCTTGATACTTAAGCCTCTGAGAGTGCCGATGCAAAAGGCAGATCCTGCGTGACCCCAGCACGAGGATAATCAAAAAAAAAGAAAAGAAAAAACTACCAATCATTGAGCCAATATTGATTCACGTGGAATTACCGAGGTAACCAGGCGCCACGTGAACTACAAGCCACGTAGCCGTGGGTCCCGCTCATCGTGAATGCCTAAATTATGCGACTTCGAGGATGACCTCCTCATTTCGTGGCCGTCGATCATTTAAATTCACCGCTCTTGAACTCGGGAGTTCCAAGAGCGTGTCTCGAGGATGAGAGGACACAGTTCGTCTCGCGTTTGGAGCCATGGTCCTCCGAGTGAAAGAGAGAGACAGAGAGAGACAGAGAGAGAGGAAATATTTAAGCGAGGCTCGATTCTCCTTTTTAAATTTTATTTTGCCTTCCTTCGCTCTTATCCTTGAGGATACGTGACCGCCACGTCGTGCAAACAGCACGGAATCGTGGAGGTGCGATCGGTCGGCGTACCGCAATGAGATCACAGGCAACGAGCGGTTTTCTTTTATCTCAAATGTGATATGAGAAATTCGTGGGACGAGTGTACTAGCTCACGAAAATGAGGAAAGGATTTCTCTACTCCTCAACTTCGCACTCGTTTCTCTCTATACATCCAATTCTGCTTTTGCACGAACTTCTTTGACGCGATTTCGATTTAGCGCGAATTAGAAAAAGAATTTAATTTTTTTTTCACACGAGTTATTTTGGTTTAACAGGATCGATTTACCGAATTTGTTCTTAAATTCACTGAAACATCGGTATCACAGGAGGGTAGTCTTAATTTTGTTCAAGAGATTGCGGAAAGTATTTCACCAATGGAGCACGAAGACGATAAACAAGACATTTCTAGTGATAGCAGTATATTGTCAGAAACTGATAACGAATAAAATCTTTTTATGTGTAACTGATATTGTTTTGCCTATTTTTGTGTTCATAAATTAGTGACATAATTTTTTTCTTTTCAAATGATAATTTATTTTATATGATACACGTGCAATCTTTATGAAACAAAATCTTTAAGATTCTAACATGAAAATTCATGGTTTCTCGTATTATTTTTGCTGACTTCTCAGGACTGGAATCAATCTTCTATTTTTCCATCGATACAACATATTCCTTTCTCGAATTTCGTTTACACATTTTCTTCCAGTACGTATCTATCGTGTAAAAACCGAATAAGGTATATATTGGAGAAACCAATGTGCTGTTAACCACTTAACTGTGGAATTCTTTTTTTCGAGTTTTAATTTTTAGTTTTTGTATCAAATGGTAAGTTGTTTTTATTGTTCATGATCGAAAATATAAAAACTTTGAATTGACGTGTATACACGTCGAACGCACTTAACTGGTTAATATTTGACTACAAAGTTCTGCTATGATAATAATAACAATAAAGTCTACTAGAAACATTATCTACTCATTTATCCAAATATTAATTTAACCCTCCGTGCCACGATCTTCCTCTACGAATTCTACAAAAAAAGCACAACACAAAGAACAACGACAATAATAAAAAAAATAACATTTTTTGAAATGGATTCTATCTTTCATTTGTCAGAAAATAAGAAGAGATAGCTCTGTGAGTATCAGGGGGTTTTACTACGTCCCTGACGCGCACCATCGGTGACGTACGCAGACCAGTGTTAAATCGCTCGCGGAGCCTCATCGGGAAAACCCGGGATTGGAAGCGCGGCAACTCACTGAAGGAAGAAGGCGTCATCTTAACGAGCGTCTTGTTTTCGATACGACTAATGACTACGAGGAGAAACGATGAGAGGCCGACATGTGCGTACGGTAACGACAGATTATTTGCCGAATTAAATTCGCGCCATTATTTCGCAAAATTCTCTTTTTTCTCTCACACGCGCCACGTAATAGGAAAATTGTTTTCCGCCTGCGGTCACCGCAACTAGCGCAATAATTCGGAAAGAGCGTCGGTTTCCTGGGAAGCATAATGATTCTCGAGTTCCTTGGATGATCTTTTCCCTAACTCCCGGAAGAAACGAAAACTTTCGTAATTTCCGCGTTAACGCGACTTATTGTTCTCTGATTCGTAGGCGCGATTGTTTTTCTGCTTTAATCAGACGACAGATTGTTCTTCGTTGGGCGAAATTAAGCTGAAATTATACACTTTCGTTCACAGGTAACGTAGTTACCGTTGTTGATTCTCGTAGATATATGAGTCGTTTATTTTGAAAGTGGCCTAAGTTGATTTTTTTTTAAAAAATGGGATATCACATAACATTGAATTATTGCACTAAATTATTCACCGCAACTAGCGCAATAATTCGGAAAGAGCGTCGGTTTCCTGGGAAGCATAATGATTCTCGAGTTCCTTGGATGATCTTTTCTCGAGCTCCCGGAAGAAACAAAAACTTTCGTAATTTCCGCGTTACCGCGACTTATTGTTCTCTGATTTGTAGGCGCGATTGTTTTTCTGCTTTAATCAGACGACAGATTGTTCTTCGTTGGGCGAAATTAAGCTGAAATTATACACTTTCGTTCATAGATAACGTAGTTACCGTTGTTGATTCTCGTAGATATGAGTCGTTTATTTTTAAAGTAGCCTAAGTCGATTTTTTTTTAAAAAATGGGATGTCACATAACATTGAATTATTATTGCACTAAATTATTCACGAATTATGTGATATCTTATTTTTTTTTAAAATGGACTTAGGCCACTTTCGAAATAAACGGCTCATATATGTATACAGTTACTATGAAAATCAACAACGGTTACTACGTTAGCTCCGAACAGCAACGATAACGGAACGGTGGCCAAAGTTTATATATTTACCTCTATCATTAAAGCATCATTAAGGCCGATATTAGATAGTAAACTACTTTTGCTCAAGATACTGTGTAAATATTCTTTTGGCAAGTATTTTACTGGGTATTGGCAATCTTTGATAAAAGATAACGCGTTATAAATATTAATCAATAAATAATAGAACAGCGAAATAGAGAATTTTGAAGTTTCACGTGGTTCAAGGATATTAAGTCACAATTTATCACGCAAAAGTTACATAAAAAAAGTCGACAATGAATTCATTAATTAAATAATTAAATTCGTATGAGTAACTCTGTCGTAAGATATAGCATATCAGCAGTGACTCATAAAATCGAAAATAATTTCTAGGTGTTTCTAACAATACACGTCTGTTTCGAGGAACTAGTAACAATTGAATCCACGATTGCTCAAGTTCCGATTTCCATGGGTCATTTACACACATCTCGAATAAATTAATCAATTCGAGTTAATCATCGAAGTTTCCCAAAGCTAACCCACGTTACTCCAAAAATACGATAACGACCAGTAACCGCTGCTTCCTGTTTTATTAACACGATCTACATGAACACGCTTTGTTTACGTAAGGTAATCAGCTAGGGCATGTCAATTAATTCGGCGGAGCCGGCTGGCCCGTTTTTCTTTACTTCGCTACGTTACGATAATATTGATCCGGAATCGCTTTTCTCTCTCTCAGTAACAGTTTCTCTCCTTCATCGTCACACGTTATTCGGCCGATGGGATATCGTACAATTGATAAACCGTATGATCTCGCCCTCTTTATTTCTTATCGTCGCCCGGACAAGCGTGCAAAAAAAAAAGACTCGAGGAAGATCTTGACAAAGTGACGCTTCAGAAATCCACACAGGAGGAGGAGAATAGAATTTCTCCACGTTCAAATATTCTATCCTTTGTTTCGAACGCCTGATCGACGATAAACAGAGGTAAAGATGCATCGAGCGTAAAATAAACTCGAAGAGAAACGATATCTCTCTATCTAAGGAGCAAAAAACGGAGATACCAAGGAGCACGGCCTTAATTGTACCACGTTGTTTCCTCCTACGCACGTACGAAGATACTTATCGTCTTTCCTTCTCGAAGTCCTTTTGTGCCGTTCGAAAGATGGCGGACTGAAGGTTAAACGAGAATAATGCATCGGAATTTAATCGCGAGAGAGAATCGAATCTGCATAAAATTTAACGGGGATGTGATATCTCGTGCGTATTTCGAAAAATTCGCGGGTAAACCTTTGCACTTCTACGCAATCACGCAAGAATGGATAACTCTTTTTGAAAAGCTAGAAATCCATAGTCTTCGATTTATCCAAGTGTTTTACAGATATTTCTGCCAATACTGCTTGTAATCACTTCGTTCCTGCGAGCGGAAATGAATATTTCGTTTAGATTTTTGTAAAATATTAAAATAACCACGCGTTCGATGAATCAGATCTGAAAGATTCGCGATAGAAGCTTAGTACTTCTGTTCCGCAATCCCTTATCTTAACGCACGAAAAGCTTTATGAGCTCATTTCTGATGATCGATGATTCCGTAATTCGGCATGTATTTATAACCTGATAGGACAATCGACTCGACGATGAAGAGTGACGACAGGTGAAGAGAGAAAGTAACACTATGTAAGTGCAGAAATGAAAATGAAAGACAAGTGAGTTCCAAATACTGTATACCGAATGAGTACGTTGAATTAAAATGTGATATTAATGGTAGTAATAATTTATTATCAACTCCAACGTACCGAAAGACATTTACGAATAAAATTTCATGCCGGTAAGATTGAAATAACCCACCGTGTAACACCTATCATTTTTCTAGACGCGTACCTAGAGCTATCTAACAATAAAACTAAGTGCCACTAAGATTGAGATAACCTACTATGTAGCTATCGTCTATTCACACATCGTTGACCAGTCACTTTTACAAAAAAATCAACACTCGCGCCTTCGAACCGAAGAGTTCTCTAGAAATCTGTCAATATCATTTGACTAATTGGTAAGATTAAATTCTCGTAGATACCAATTCTGTGCGAAACTTCACACAATCTAACCTCACAGAATCGATCACCACAATTGACAGTGACAATAGTTCATTTCGATTACACTAAGAAGGCGTCGAATGAGTAGCACACCGGTAAATAACCTCCCAATGGAAGACCATCGACGTGTCTATTACGTTTAATAATGAGAATATTACTCACGTATGCCCATTATTCTGTTGTATTTTTCGTTTGACCAGCTGTATCGATTCGTCTCGAATGCCAACTGTGGACTGTGAGAAGACGCTTGGCGAACGACATATAAAAGAGTGACCAAGGTCTCACGCAGGAAAATCCCAAGCACACCGCGCGCGTGTGTGCGCGATACCGGCCGAGATGAGAGGGGTTTACCGATTCGAATCGGCCAATCGGAGCCCTTGTAGGCAATTATTCGAGGACACGTCACACAGTGGTCGAAATGCTCAACTAGATGTGCAAAACTAATGGCTCCGGCACACTGGACGCGGCAACGCGGCTACGCGTCAACGCGTCAACGCGGTGGCCAATCACTGTCTTGCTTTTCTGGTAGTACTAATTAGTTATGTATTAAAGCAACACAGTGATTGGCCACCGCGTTGACGCGTTGCCGCGTCCATTGTGCCGGAGCCATAATGTAGAAGAATCTCGGACAAATTTTTTTTTTTTTCTAATGCAGAAATAGTCATTGATTACAGCAACAGAAATAAAAGCATCCCGGTGCCTTACGTAAGAGTCGATGCCAAATACGAAATTCTATACCGGCAATATTTGGGAAATGCTTTTGTTTTGTTGTAATCTATGAAAGTTAGTTTCAAATGATGCTATTAGTATTCGTGTTTGCCACTATTTCTTACAAAAATTTGCAGTACAGTTTTTAATGGGGCTTTTCTATCTATTAATTTTCATACTTTTATGTTGTACTGAGTTAAAACTAATACGAAAAGCAAATTCAAAATTCTATACCGGTAATATTTGGCAAATACATTTGTTTTGTTGTAATCTATGAAAGTTAGGTTTTTTTTTCAAATGTTCTTACGACTATTTGTGTTTTGCCACTGTTTCTTACAAAAATTTGCAGTACAGTTTTTAATGGGGCTTTTCTATCTATTAATTTTCATACTTTCACGTTGTACTGAGTTAAAACTAATACGAAAAGCAATAGTAATATCTGGGGAATGTATTTGTTTTATTATGTTCTATGAAAGTCAGGCTTTTCTCAAATGTTCCTACTACTATTCGTGCTTTACCACGATTTCTTCCATAAGTTTGCAGAATAGTTTTACTACAGCTACTCTCTATCGATCAATTTTCATACTTTTATGTCGTACTGTGCTAAAACTGTATAAATCCACTCGGATTCCTTTTGCAATAGAAGCAAGGCTGTTTCTAGGATACAGCTGGTACAAATTTATCTGCGGAAACTTAAGGGTATAAACACAGAGTCAGATATTCGCTCTGTTGTCAAAAACCCATCTACGGCTGTATTTCTCTTTACTCCCCTATTACTCATAAATCAGTCCTTACTTCAGATTACTGTGACGCCAATATCAACACTCTGTGAACCTCAGATAAAGATTAGTACATGAGTAATAGGAGAGTAAAAGGAAATACAGAAATAGGCGGTATTTGACAACAGACCGAATATTTAGGCACGACCGTAAAGGGAGTGACTTATTTATTCTAACGTTTGTTCTCGCAGTTTTCTGGAAAGAAATTTATAACAACTGTGTACTAAAAAGTATCCTGCTTCTGTTAAAAAAAGAATCAGAGTCAATACGCGTGAATTTATATAGTTGTAGTCCAGTACGACATAAAACTATAAAAATTAATCGTTAGAAAGGCCTTATTAAAAATTGCACTGCAAATTTTTGTTTTGGAGTTCACAGAGTGTTGGTATTGCTGTTACGGTAAGGAATAACTATTCTGACTATGTCTGTGTTGGAAAATATGAAAATTTGTAGAAGATAGTTATTATTACTTGAAGTTGGACTTTTGCACAACTTTCGACCACTGTGCGTCATCACGAGCTCCAAATATCTGCAATCTAATTCATTCTTATGGCTCCGTGAAATGTCACATGATTGGTGAAACCCGAAATCTTAAACTCGTGTTAACAACAAGAAACGTCTTGTGTCAACATCCATTCAGGAATAATAATAAACATCGACGTGGGTCAAATATTTGATTTCCACTATGTGTCTATGCAAGGACAAGTGTACGGAAACAGCACTTGCATTTGCTTTATTTTAGAAACCTCGTATGAAATATGTAGATGCCGAGTTAAAGTCACGCAGAAGATACGTATTTTTTTCCTGTCTGACAGCGAAGAATTGTTATATTCATTGACTACTGGCCAATGTTGCACTGGTGAACTAATTGGAACATTAAAATGTTAACTGGGGCAGGGTTACAATTATGATGTGCGAGAAGGACATTATTTATAATAATCGTTGTCCGCTAGCCTTCCACGAAAATAGATGCGAATTATTTTTAATGATAGCAATCCTATCTTTCTCGGAGGCAATTGGATTTCTGGTAATTTCATTAATGCGCATATATGTTTACTGGGATTGATCAATCGATCAAATATGGAATATTTAACTATTTCGTTAATTACGTCGACGAACAAGAAATTTTACATTTCTTTGCGCAACGCATGCGTTAATATTGCAGACGTTAGAAAATTTATTCTGTTACGCGTGTGATTGTGGAAATCTGTTGAGCAATGTGCTTTTTACGATTGGCCATAAAAAATATTTCTCGTGTGTGCTTAGTGTTCTGCGTGTTTTAAGGGGTAAAATATTTTAATGTTGTGCACACTGAATACACATGCTGACGAAGGTGTTATAAATCTGTGGTATAAAGCTACGAATGTAGTAGTAATAGTAGTATCTGAATTTTGTTGGATTTTGCCTATTACACCGATGAAAAAGAAATTTTACATTTTTTTACGCGACGCATGCGTCAATATTGCAGACGTTACGTGTTTTTCTTTTTGTTATATTTTCTCTTTTAAGCATCCAACAAAAAGAAAAACACGTAAAAGAAATCCGCTTCACAGATCATTTGAAGATAAAAGAGTGCGTAAGCGCAGACGATCGTAACTGACATTATTCGGACGTTAGGTTCAGCTCGAATCATAAATCGAACACAACGCATTCTAGGTTGAATTTGAATTTATAACGTTTGAAAATACATTAAAATATGATTTTGGTAACTTCTTGTTTAAGAAGCGCAATCTTATTGCCTTAGAATGTCGATTTTTATGAAATTTCGTCTATTTTTGCGATTAAAAAAAAACTGTAACGTGATGAAGGAATTCTGACGTCAAATTCGAATTCAGCGGGACAAAATACATAAGACTAGACTAGTCAGATCGCCAGCACAGGGTACTTTTTTTTTTGTGGGCCTGTGTAATTTGTGGGCCTTACCCATTTGATTGATTAAGCGTTAAGATAAAAATCTATTGCAAAGATAAAAGGTCGAGTTAAATGAGTAAAGTCACGAATAAAAGTAGACATATTCTGGTGGGAATACCCCTTCCACTATAGCGTAGACATATATGTATATTTGTTCATTCGCCACGGCTTAGAGAATATATAATATTGAATGTATTCAAGGTAACTCTATATATGTAGGGTGTAAAAAAATGAGACCGACAAAGTTCGAAGGAAAATAGATGACGTTAAAACAAACAGTTTTTATTAATATTATTTTTCGGAAGAACAATTAGTAGCTCGGATAATTGCTGCGGCTGATCACATTCAAAATATTCCTGAGGTATTCGAACGAGTGAGACAATCAATGCTTCGGCGATGTTGTCTTTGTGTCGAAGTTAATGGAGGAAGATTTGAACATTTATTGTAAACAAGAGTGCATTATTGTCATGTAACTATTCCGTATTTTGTGTTTAGGATTACACTAATAATTTCATTTTTCCACTTACATTGTTTGTTTTTCGTTCTGAAGTTACACATCCTTATTTTATCGTGTAGTATTAAAACAAAACGTCGTAGAGAAAAATAATGTTAATAAAGACTGTTTGTTTTAACGTCATCTATTTTCCTTCAAAGTTCGTCGGTGTAATTTTTTTACATCCTGTATATACATATATGAGGAAAGACTCGAACGATAGTGCGGTAATCAGGTAACAGTGCTTCCTATCTAGCATTTCTACACCCTTTTTCATTCGAACACGTCTAAACTTCCTCTCTATGAGTCACCACGGAAGACGCCCCAAATCTCTTTTATTGTACTTTAAAAGTTTACGAGCTTTTTACAAGTACTCTTGACTCCGCATAATCGTTAATTACCTAAACAGATGAATGTAGGTCACGTTACGGAGTTCCGCTTCTCTGCCGTTTTCCTTGTTTCGCAATTAATCGGCGCAAATTCAGAATTCTATATCAATTCTACGCGCACCGGTATCACGTTTGTCCGAAGCTACGACGTGTCCACGATATCGATAGGCGTAGCAATCGACTGGTGTCAAAAATGGCAACTCGTTCGTGGAGGTTAAGTCTAAAAACACGTATCCTATGCCCACAGGTGTCGCGTTGGATAATACAAAATTAAACTTCGACTCGTTAGAATCATCGTGTGTCGGTAAATTACCCATCGCGCGTTTTCTTTTTCTCGAGATGAGAATTCACATTTGGAATCCTTGTGCTTATCTTTTGTTTTTCCTTTTCTGTGATATTAGAAGCAACAATAGTGCTTACTGTTGTTTTTACCAGCACAGGCCTCCCTAGAACGCATCATAGGCAAATTTTAATCGACGCGTTGAGAATTATCCGTGACCTTGATGAAAACTCGAATCTTATCGCAGACATATGAGTCGAGAAATGAATCGAAGCGTTCGATAAATCAAATATTAGCAGGATCACCTTTTCCACGTAGTGTAAATATTTCACGTGATGGCCCCGCTTCTCTTAAGGTGCTATAATAAATGCAAATTTACTTATGCCATGGACAAAAATTATCTCTGCGTGCAGCTGTCAAACAAGCGTGAAAATATAGCGCCCGGTCAATAACGGCACGCGGTATTTATCAGCTCGTGCACTTCATCGAGCACATTACCGTATTTCTTCGTGATTACGATATAGATGCATCATTAAAAATTTACACACACACATACATACTTACGTACACTCAATAACCGTTTTATCATTAAACTGTATCGTCCAGACATGATTTTCGTGACTATATAATGACTCGTTCGACTACCCACATAGCAGAGGAGATCTGCGGGATATATGTATGTAATACTCCTATATTGCTAGCCACGTAGCTTACCTATAAGCGGGAGCGGCGCCGAGAAAGTGAGACAGAACATCGTACTTTCAAACACATGCGCATGCGCAGTTGCGAAATAGTACGAAGTGAAAGCATAGTATAACTATGGTGAGAGTAAGAGGTCGATATATGTCTGCACCGTGGTTTTTGCGTCGCCTTTTCAGTCCCATTAGCAATATAGTAGTATTACGTATATGTCACTGACCCTCTTTAATCTCTCATCGGTGATAATACTCTTTGGGATTTTTTGAAAAAACATTCGTTAAGGTAATCACACGATTGTTAGTTGAAAATATTCGAAAAGTAGAAAAGCTGTTTTAGACGTTACCATTGCAGTTTAATCGGATTCGAAAGAATCCTGTTTTGTACGGAAGGAACGTCGGTACAGTAGTTCAAATATTTGACATAACTTCCTTTAATGACACGTGGGTTACGTAGAATTCATTGTATATTTTTGTCTTACTTTTGTCAGACGAATTAACTGCACTGAATTTTATACTTTCTCAAAGTATCCGGCACGGTTAAATAAAATTTATTGTACATTTTTGTTTTACCTTTGTCAGACGAATTAACTCCACTGAAATTTATGCTTTCTCGAGGAATCGGGGATCGGTGGTTGTGTTGGTAAAATTTCGTTCGCAACACTTGTGATCGGTATTGCCTTTCCGACAAAGATCGCAGCCACAGGTGGGTTCACGCGGCATTTCAGGATACTCTTTTGGAGGACAAGGAGGTGGCTGTCGTGGCTCGCAACAACACGGTGCATACGGATCCTGTCACAATATTTCATTATTAACCCTTTGAGTGCTAAATACTCGTGGCCTATGTGGTCCGTACGGATGACGCGTGGCTAGCACTGATGATCACTGTGAACGGAATAGTGTTTCGCTAGACTGAACTCTGTTCAGTCACGCCACGGGTAATATATGGAAAATCAGCGTGACAATCAAAGTGTTAACTAAATGGATAACGTATTAGTTCATTACATTCTGCACGAATACCTATATCGTATTTTTTACCTGCATTTTTATGTTACAACAATTCGGATCTTTGTATCTTCGTCCAGAATACGGAGAATCGGGTGGATCGATATCAGTGCCCTCTTCGGCAACACTATCTTTATGGCCATCACTGCCCTTATCGCCATCACTGCCCTTTTCTATACCCGCATCATCCTGTTCTTCCCCTACAATGGATCCTTCCGCCATTCTTTGTCTTTCTTCTTCTTCCTCTTCCTCTTTTTTCCATCTGTGCGGGCATGCCGATTTAAGCTGCTTCGTGCCCCATTCGACACCGACGTCAACTGAAGACAGTCAATTATCGTGTTAAATTACACCTGGATGATGTACATACGTTACACAGAGAAAATTGTTGAGATATCTCACCACAGTCGAATATTCGATCTAGAATGCTTCGCCCAGAATTGTCTTGCATTATTACCGTACAGTCGGTAACACTAGATCCTGCCTAATTGACTAATTTCCATTCGTAATGTGGTTTTATCAGGTGCACTGTGGATGTTGATGCAATTTTGGATGGTTATGGCCGAAAACTGTGGGTCCAGGTCGATTAACAAATCGATTCAAAAAATACGTGACGCGCTATGGTCGCGCACATTTTCTACTACTCGAACGAATTCAGTTTTTAAAATTACTTCTAGTGGGTTCATTTGGTTTGAAATAAGAAACGAATTAAGTTTTGAATTAATTATAAATCATTTTCAAACATTTTTCGAGGACAGATCTGACATTGGGATAATTTCAAGGGTTTATAGAAATGACATGAAATGACATTAGCAGTTTTAAGATTGGACGTATAGATGGCGCAGTTTGTCAATGGATAGAGATTACGTTGATTTACAAATTTACAGCTGATCATCAGAAAAAAGTATATAACCTCTTTGAGTGACAATTTGTTGTATGTACACTGAATGCCTATGTTTATGTTTTCTGTTAGAAATTTCTACTGGCTTGTACATACCAGTATTAACAAGGATATTGTCAAATCTTTAGAAAATAGTTTATTGTGAGAAGTATTATAACCGTACTTATTAAGAGTAAGAAGTATTATAGTTTTTACTCATGCCGCTATAAATATGGATGAATATACTATAAAGTTGGATGATAAAACTGAACTGTTTTGTTCGTTGTATTTGTTCGCCAATGTGGAAAACAGTGACGAGATATGCAAGAAGTTGATGAGCGGTGAACTGCGCTGTTGTATAATAAAAGCAGCACTTGTAGTGGATCCATTTCAGGTGATCGCTGCTGCCAATAAAGCCTTACTTAACGAAAAATCCAATCGATTGACTACTAAATCTATATACACTGAAATTTTGTTTTGTCTTTCCTTATCCAAGAACATATGTCGTTCGTTGCTCGACTTTGGTATCGATAAAAAAGATAAAAATATTGTAGTAGCGATAATATACAAAGATGAAGAGGAAAAAATAATGCGGAAGGCCAGTTTGCAATGTATTAAAGGGGAATCTGTCGCTATCTCTAAAATATCCGAATTTACAGATCTTCCACTAATAAAAAACACATACAAGATCGATAATGATGAAGCACTTGTTTCCAGTATTACAGACTCCATAGTGTCAAGAATAAGTATAAAAGATTTTGCATCGTTAAAATAACAATGCAAGAACGACACGAGTCAAGAAACAAAACAGAAATTTAAGGATAAGGTAATAATAACGACTGCGTTTACCTCAAGCTTGAATAAAAAATGAAATTATAAATTAAATCATTTTATGATCATTAACAAGAATAACTGAAATTTATTTTAATTTTTTCACCTAATAATCAGCACAATCCCAAATATAACTATCCAAATTACTTATCATAATTCTGCTGCATTACTTGGGCAGATGTGATTTTCTTCTAACTTTTCCATTTTATAAGTAATATATATGAATTTTACTAAGTTTTTCCAATTAATTCTAGATCTTCCATTTGAAATTCAATAACTTCGTGTTACATCGAAACACAAAAATTCTATTCAAATAGAACGACATATACAATATCCTCCGTTTCACTCAGCATCCCTTGAAGAATTTACAATTCTGCTATGACATATCCTCTTCGTCAATTCTGCAAACACACGACAGGTTTCAGAGTAATTCCAAAAGCATAAAGTTCTATGATTTAATTAGCGTTTGACACACCGATATGCAAAAGATTCGCTCGTAGGTTTTAATATCGACAAGGTACAAGCAGTCTGCAAACGACAAGTTGTTAAAATGGAAAGCGGGGAAATTTATATTAGTCAAAAATGTGTTTCTCTTTTTATTCACTCATAAATAAGGCCAAAGATGCGTAGAAAACAATTGTTATATCCGCAAAAACACAGTACGCGTCAAATCCTGCGGAAGCAAAGTAGTGATTTCAGGACAGCACCCTTAAACACACACATCATTATAGCATTGACCATTTGTTACGAATACCTGGGCAGAGTGCACATCTCGCACATTGCAAGATCAGCGGCATTCAAATAAGTGCAATGAGGGCAGGTCCAGAGCGTCTGATCGGGAGGTAAGTTGACAGTTGGTTCGGTGCCAATGCCAATACCAGTACCCCCAACACCCGAAGAGAACAATGTTCTTGCTCTGTTGCCGAAAGTAATCTGCGAAGCATTCGATGTAGAGGCTGTAGTAGCGGATATTAGTTCCTTTACAGTGGCCCAGTGTTCGGAACGCGACCAGTCCGTTGCCTTTTGCCTATCTTTATCGCGAACAGCTTCCAGAAGGGGCAACATGTTATCCTAAAATGCAAGAGACATCAAAAACTGTGATAACGATCCATGAGAAAGCTAAACGTTACGAAAGCCGATGATATTACTGCACCTTCAGAGGCAGCATATCCATAGTAGCGATAAATAGGAGCAAATGGAAATCCGAGGCTGCCTCCAAGAATTGGTCGGCACTGAATTGTTGCATGTACGAGCACAGAGAACTGAATTCTTGAACTTGGCCATCGACGAGTCTGAAATGTAAATCAATTCGTGTAAAAATTTTTGTAAACATTATCACTCCTGAGCTTCAAGCGCATACCTGTTTTCGACTGGAAAAGGTGTAGTATCGTCGCTCGCATAAAAAGTGAATTGAGGCGTCAGAGGCGTGGAAGCAGGTACGTCTACCAATAAATATTCTACGGGCAGAGGTCTGGCGAGTCGTGGTACTTCATTTCCATATGAATCCTTTTCCTTAAATCAAAATACACACCCACTATAGCAATTTTGCATACCACAACGACGATCAATCTACACCAACTAATTAACAGTGTTGGGTAGTATCTAGATATATGTATCTAGATACCGTACCTAGATACATTTTGTGTATCTAAGCCTGTATCTGAGGTACATCCAATTTTGAGTATTTGTATCTGTATCTAGTTACAAAACATAGTATCTTAACAGGTTTTCAGGTACATTTTCAGATACGTTTTCAGATGTTTTTTGTCTGTAGGTTAAAAAAAGTATGTTATACTTTTATAAAATATTAATAAATAAATAATCTTGTTATTGGCACAAACTAACATGTTCGTTAATTTGTTCTAAATTCTTATTTTCTCAAATTTTAAGTTCCAAGCGTCACTACTGAGGCATTTACCTTATTACTTCGTTATTACTTTTAACACTATTTAGAACTACCAAGCCGGTCAAAATGACTGGTCAATAAAAAAAGTTTCCATATGAAAACAAAAGTAAATGGCAACACAGTGATAAAATAAACGCTCTCTCTGTTAAAATCAGCGGTCTACAAAAGAAGTTTCCATACAAAAATCAAAATTGGTAGTTCCAATGTTAAAGAAAAATTCTTGTGAAAAATTGACGCACCCGGTCATTTTGACTGGCCGGTATTTCTAGCGTTAAAAAAAAAACAGGCGAATGTCTCGCGAACAGCGAACGTTCGCTGTTCGTTCGCCCAGTGTAGACGCGGCTATAAGAGAACATCGAGATTTTACGAGAATTTCCAATGGAATCGAAAGGCCCGTCCGCAATCGTTCAAACGTCACACGAAAGGCGACGCGCGAGAAGCGCGCGCATGCGCGCCAACCTAAAGAGAATACGGTGGAGCGTAGGAGCCACGGTCCCTATTGCCACGAGTCCGTGGAACAGCGGGTAGAAAGGAAGAAACGGAAAGGAGAGGCAGTAGTAGACTCTTCTGGTGGGGAGCCATTGGACGAGAGGGAGGGCAAGGAGAGGAGTGGTGAGGAGAGACGGAGGAGAGAAGAGAGAGAATTGGAAGAGCGTATGCCACTAGCGCGGGCCGTGGTGTGTGTCGGTCGGTCGGTCGCTCGGTCGCCGCCATGCTAGTGGTTAGTTTAGTGAACCAAACATCATGATGTGGCAAAACGTTCGTTCGAGCTAAGGCTAGAGTAACGCCGCGTTACCGGCGCGCCGTCGTAATGTTATCCACAATAACTCACAACGTTCGATAATCGTGAGGCGCACACGTAGTGCGTAAGGAGAGAAAAAAAGGGAAACTAGAGTACAAAAAAACAACAAAGAGAGAGAGAGAGAGAGAGAGAAAAGAGAGAGAGAGAGAGAGACACACATCAACAACCCAACGGGTAAAAAAGCTCCACGACGGCAGCAGCGACGGCGGCGGCTACGAGGACGGCGGATAAACCGATTCTTACGAGAGCGGGACCGCGCGACAACGACACGACGTCAGTCCCGATGTAAATCAAATCTAAATCCCGTCGTTATAAGCGAACGTTCTCGCGTAGGGATACTCTTCGTCACACGTTACACACTGGGGAAGTGACGAGTGCCAACGATCAGCCTCCATCGCGCGGCAAGGAGACGATCACACGAAGCGTTATACACGGTACGGATGCATTTACTCGAGAAACTGGCGTGTTAGAGAGAGAGGATGTGGAGAAAGGTGTCGGAAAGAATAAATCTATTGCTTATGGTTAGTTAAGCTAGAGAAGTAGAGAAGCGTGTGTTGGACGAACGTGGATGAGGGTGAGAGAAAGAACGAAAGAATGAGAGAGAGAGAGAGAGAGAGAGAGAGAGAGAGAGAGAAGCTTCGGAGAGATCGGGCGGGCAACGAGAAAGTGTGGCACATTATGTGTGGATACGCATCGTGGCGCGTTAGTGGAAGCAGATGAAGTGGAGAGAGAGAGAGAGAACGACGTTCTCTTTTAATATATAGGCCTTTTTCTAAATAGTCCTGTGTGCCTCTCTCCACTTGTCACGAATTCGCGTGTGGCGTGGTGCGATGTTACGCAGGCAGAGCCAGCCTGGCTGCCGATAAGCCGCGCGAATCCATATATCATGGCGCGATGTGGGCCTTTATCGGTTTTGCACGCTCCTACGAATACGCGAGAGAATGCTTTCGTTGAGTAAAGAAGTGCGAGTACTCCTCTCGGTATGTGACTCTTTTCTCTATCGAACTTTTCCCCCTCTCGTTGCCACTGTCCTGCCACGAATGGCGAGAGCCCTCGAGAGGTACTCCTCTGGTAGACTCTTCGACCCCCTCTGGGGTTTTGGCGGGATCTCACGCGCATGCGCCCTACCAACCGAAATGTCATTTCACTTTTCTCTTTTTCTGTTTCTTTCACTCTACTTTTTCCACTTCTCCACACTCCTCGCATCACGCAGGGCTCGAGCTAATTAAATTGTTGCATAACTTCATCCCTGCGATACTACGCGCGCACTTAACCTATATTCGGAAAAATTCTGACATGCCGTGTGTGGCGGTGTTGTTGCGGCGAGAGAGTCGCTCCGGGAGGGTTCGCACTGGTTTTTCTTTTTGTTTTTTTTCGCGAGAGCGTGCTTAGATGAGAGCGAACGAGATTTATCGGGATTTGTACGTGGAGAAAGTTGCTGTAAATAATGTTGCTTGTCGTGATTGGGAATTTAATATTGGAATGAGATTATTTGTGATAGTGTTTGTTATATGGTGATCGATTTAAGGAGGTAGCTTGTTGGATAGGTAAGGAATCAAGTTTAACGGATTAATTGGAGTTTCGAATAGAAGACGGTGTGTTAGTTTTGAACAAAAGCACGAGCGTAATTCGACGAATAAATCTACGCTCAGTTTACGTAGGAGGTGAAATAGCGGTTCCATGTAAATATATGTCTATATATTTTCGCATTAGCATACATCACTACGCGACCTCTTACGTGATATTTTCGCGGTACGCGTACAGGCATGAGGAGAAAAAAGAAGGAATACGAGAAAAACAATCTCCCTTATAAAAACCCGGGCCGTTGAATGTTTCTAAAAACAAATCCAAGGACTGTACTTCCAAATGAGAAACAGATCGCCACGTTAAATATTCCAGTTGAGGTTTTACATAAATTGTGGAGTCTTTTGTTCGAAAAGCGTTATTAGGTAAACGTCGCGTAACTTTGCTCGCAAGTTTGACGAATCGTCGCTACATTTCTATTAAATTTAACACTATACCTACCACGACCGGGCAAACGATCATTTTCAAAATATCAATTAAAATTTCCTACATACGACATAATTGTATCGTGTTTAAATTTCGTTTTTCCTAAAATACTGAAAAATGTTCTTATAATATCTAAATATACGTATTATAAAATTCTTAGAATACGTAATTATACGTATATTTTGAGAAAAGTCATCAAATTTCAATGCAATGCGATTATCTTGTATATAGAAAATTCTAATTGAAATTTTGAAAATGGTCATTTAACTAGTCGATAGGCAAAACAGTGTTAATGTTTATTCGTAACCTGGTAGACCTGTCGACAAAAGTAAACCTTCAAATGATCTCTCCTTGCAGATGCTGGATCCGAGCGTACTGACAGACTTGGAAGAGCTCACGCTCTGTAGCTACTGCAAGCAGAAGTACAACGACGCCGAACAATGCCCCAAGTATCTTAGCTGCAAACACTACTTCTGCCTGCGGTGCATAGAAAGCAATTTGTTAAAGGGACGCGAGCTGTTTTGCGCCCACTGCTGGAAGAGAACGGACCTGGGTGATCAGGGACCCGACGCTCTACCGACGCACTCTCCTCTCCTTGCCCTGGCCAACAATTTGTCTCATCTAAAGATCACGACGAACAACACGTCGGGGAAGGGATGCGATAAAGAGAGAAAGGTACATCGACGTTCGAGCAGGGTGTAATTTTGCAAACACAAATTAGCGTCGATGGTAGAGAATCCACGAGAGGGAGACGTGCGCTAGAAAGTAAGCAAAGTGATTGCAAGTGTGAAGCCCTACCGACGAGAGAGTTCTTGCAGTAATAGGATCACATAGTCGAAGCAGCCACTTGCTACTTTCTTATTAAGATACACGTAGTAACACTCGAATCTAAGATATCGTTGAAGACCACCAGGTCGTACGTATGATCACCAGTGGGGTCTACGAAAATTCACGCGAGTCCTTCTAACGTTTCAGAGCGAGAACTGTCACACGCACGGAATGCCACTGGCACTGTGGTGCGCGACGTGCTGCTCGTCGTTGTGCAGGGCGTGCGCTAGCCCCCAGGAACATCCGGGCCACCAGATCAAATCGCAAACCGATGCCAAAGAACAACTCATGTCCGACGTAAGTTATCCGCGAATCCACCAAAGCCCCATCCCGGTGTCCTCTAGAACCAATCGAAATAAAAAAGAACCCGCGCGTCCCGTGAATCCACAGGTCCAGTTGGAATTAGTTGCCATGGGTAAGCTGTCCACGGAGATTCAAAGATTGGCGATGCAACAGCGAGAATTCTTGATAAAGGTGCTGGAAGCCTGCGTGACACTGAAGACTCACGTGGAGACCGATCTGCAGAACGGTTGGAGCCACTTTCCAGAGATCACGGACGCACGCGAAGCACTTGGCAAGGCCAAGGCCAGCCTGCAGATGATCGAGAGCCCGAACGACGTTTACAGCCTGCACTCGCAATTGATAATGGAGAAGCAGAGGCTTCAGTCCAAGTATCAGGAGATGATGTTGCAATGCCAATTGGACGATCTCATAGGGAACTCAGCGGTGGTGTTCGACTTTGCACTGTTGAAGCAGGCACTCGCCGGGATACACACGGGGGATCCGATCGTTTCTCAAGCAGCGGGTAATGGCGGTAGATTACCAAGTCACTTGGCGGCTTCGCAGAATCCGATATTGTTCCTCGCAAATTATTGCATGTCGCAGCTTTATTCCAGGCACGTGGTTAGCAAGCAACACATGCAAAACGGTAGCATCGAGTACCACTCTAACATGATGGGACCGCAGCAAGCGCCACCGGGCTCGGTACACCTTCACCAAGGCCCACCACCGCAGACGGCGGCACCGCCGCAACTACTGATCCCACCTGGATCGCCGTCCGTCAAATCCGTTCCGCCCGCATCGTCCAACTCGATGTTGCATCCGCAGCAACAGTCCACCTACATGCCAGATGGTATTGGCAGTGGTGGTGGCGGTGGTGGCAGCTTGGTAACCGTCCACTCGTCACCTCAGCCACCGTCCACCGGGATCGGCCCGTCCCATCGTGGTCCCACGAATCCCTATCCGCTCTATTACTTCAACATCGAGGTGAACGGATCTCCTCACGGCCGTATCGTCATAGAGGTGAGACCGGACGCTGCTCCGAAAATGGCGAAGAATTTCAGCGTCCTAGCGACCGGTGAGATCGGCGTCGGCTACAAAGGCTGCACGATATTCCAATGCTGGGAGGGCGAGTCCGTGATCACCGGTGACTTCGAGCTCAACAATGGACGTGGCGGTAGAAGCATATTCGACGACGGTTACTTCATGCCGGACGACACGAAGTTTCCGGCCGTGAGGGGCGCCGTGGGAATGAGAAGAACCCAGAAGCGTCACGATAATCTCGGCATGGTCGGCTCGCAGTTTCGCATCATTCTGCAGGAGATGCGCGGCTTCACCGGTATCTTCGGCCACGTGGTCGAGGGTCTCGAGCTCGTGGAGAAGATATCGACGTACGGCGATCAGACCGGCAAGCCCACTAAGAATATTTTGATAATCAAGTGCGGCAAATTGTAACGTGATCTGGCGGTGGGACGCGCGCCACCGCGAGACGGTGGCCGAACCCTCGAATTATTCACGTTTTCCCCGCTATAGAGATATAAACGACGCGCGTCCCGACGGCGTGTCCACCCCCCAACCGTAACTCTCGACGACGTTCTAGATGGCTTTGGGAGTCGAATCGCTCGAACGGCAGATTATATCATAGTTTAAACCTACCGGCGGAGCTAGGTAGAGGAGAAGGATCGACATTTTTCTCAGGTGGGCTTTACACACGCCGTCGGGACGCGGTACCCAACTCCATGAGAAACGCGAATGTGCTCCGTGCGAGTAACGGACAACTTAATTAACTATTAACTGATAGGATCTAAAGAGGTTAAATCTATTTTTAAAACGTGGACGCGTGAAACGAATAGGGGTTGTTTGGGGGGGGGGGGGGGGGTCTTGTTAGGAGGCGAACACTGACGATAAAGAAAACGAGAGAAGATGATTAAAAAAAGGGTGTAATCGTAATACGAAGAAATAGAGAGATCCATATTTTGCTATTTGATCGTGGAAGAATCCAACGGTGGATTCTGCATCTACAATAAACGACGATGATCGACGACACATACGTACCTCAGATCGATCGTGATATCGATACGACTTCTAGCTGTACGGTATTTGTTTTAGAGAAGAAGTTCGACATTTATTTTGGCTATCGGTATATTGCTACGCGTAGTCCGTAGGGTGGCAGGCCGCGCGTCCTGGTGGAGACCGGCAGTGTCCAAAGTGCGCTGCTAACTTTGTCTTTAGATATATAGATAGTATAAATGCGTGTAATACGGGAGAAAATTAACTATCGGCAGAACGGGACAACTGTCTTTTTTTTTTATTTGCGTCTCCGCGTATGTGTGTGCGTGCCTGCTGTGTGTGCGTGTGTTGTGTGCCGCGTGTACGACCATTGCACGCCTACGAGCGAATTTCCACACACAATGTGGTGCGTGTATGATGGAGAAGAGAGATGTAACTACGGTTTTGAGCGCGCTGAAGAGTGAGAGAGAGAAATACGCGTAAAGTTAGATTATAGCTGCGAAACGACCTCTTGCGCAGTCCCCCGAATCGTAATTCCGTGTACGCTGGTCGTGTGAAACTTTAGCCGAGAGCATTACCTTCGTAAAGGTACCGTGGAGAAAAAGGCAATTCTACTTCGTCTAATCAACAATCGCGTATCGTTCCGTTCCAGGGGTTAGGGAGGAGAGCGTGAGTGAGAGTGAGAAAGAAAGCGAGAGAGAGAGAGAGAGAGAAAATAAGAGAGAGAACGAGACCGAGATAAGGAAAAAGAGCTAAAAGGGAAAAGTGATTACCAATAGGTACGCAATCGGAAGATGCGTAAAAAAAAGTGAAACCGAGAGTCCTAACCGAAGTGGCTCGAAGAGGCTGCTCCCTTTTTGCCCTTTATCAACCTAGTAAAAAGCCGACGTAAGTTAAAAGAAACTCTATTTAAGATTAGATCTCACGTGCGAACCGTATACAAGGCCTAACTACTACTATGTAGATCGTATGCCTCGACGCCTGATCGGATGATAACAAAACGAAATGAGCCGGATATATATATTATTAATATTAAACGAATCATTCCTCGATACTGTAACCGAACTACTACGATAATGTAATATCGCGCTATATTACTCGTGTAAATCCTCGTGAGAGAAGAATCCATCGTTATGATGTAACGTTGCGTATTACGTGTGCGAACAACACGTGTTTACGTTTGCCGCGGGGCCCGTTTCGGTACTCAACGTAATTTTAGGAGAATTGTGCACGCGCCCTCGTCGTCGCTGAGGTGCCTTCTCGAAGAGAGCCTCGTTCGATGTTGAAGTTGAAAGTTTTAACGTTTGTTAATTAGCTCGTAATTGGGGCGTTAGCGAGTGGAGGTGAGTCCACCGCGTTGCCATTGTGAGTGTACGGATCGACGATGAGGAGAAGAGCGTGTTTGTTTGATGGTGAACGAGTGAACGAGCGGGGTTGGAGAGAGAGGAGCAAGCGTGCTCGAATGAATTTCTCTCCTTCGGTTGTATGGAAACGAGAGCGACAACTATTAGTATAAATTTATCGAGGAGGACAGAGTCGTGCGTTATACTTCATACTCACTCAGCGGAGTGATGCTGAAAGCCCACCTGTATACACACAAGAGTACCCACACGCGCGCGCGTATATACACTACATATATTTTTATGAACGTGATGAGGTACCGACGCATAGCTTGTAATATCAATTCTAACGACCGACGAACGTTTACCCTTGCCACTCACGTTCGAATTAAACGATTGAGCGGCTACAACACTCGCTAAGTTTTTTTTTCTATTCCCCTCCCCACTAGGACAAGATACTCCTCGTTACTATTCTTCTTTTCTTGCCCCTTTAGACATTCTTGTTCGTTCCTTTTTCCTTTTTTTTTGTCTCTTTCCAAAATTATGGCGTAGTGAGCATTACGTGTAAAGGTTTACGCTATTCTTGATTTTGTATTCTCGCTCCGTTGGAGATAAAGCTCAAACTTGACAGTTTTATTGTTTCATTATACATGCGTGCGAAATGGACTTCACTGCTCAGCTTAAATGTACTTTCGAAGAGACCAGTTTTGAGTTATAAATTCTCTGCCCTTTCATGTAAATTTGTTTCTAAAGGTACCTTCCTTTTTCCTTGTTACTTTAATCTTTTCTTTTTATTCTGAATTGATTTCGATTGTGTTACACGCATTATGATATTGGAAAGATCGTTCGCAAAGCTAAATTAGAATGCCCAACTCTAAGAGGTCGAATATGGAAGATGCGATGCACTTACCTTGTAGAAGACATCTGGAATATATTGCTTATCCGTTGACTTAATTACGTAACCCAATTCTGGTGCATCCTTAGTCGGTACCAAGCAACCGTCTCGTACTAATGCCATGCATTGATTAGACACTTGATAACCTTCCATGTGCACCTGATTTTTATTGTCTCCTGTAATTTACCAGAATATCTGTTATTAAAAAGTTTTCTTTCCGTTTTGTCCGATAATGTTCTAAGAAATAAGAAAAAATATTTACCAGTGACGCACACTGTGACAAATTTTGAGCCAAAGTATTCGCTGGGTGAAAACCGACATGGACTAGGATATTGATTTTGAAAATGTCCAGCCATAATGCACTCTTGAGCTGATAAAAAATGACTTTCTATATTTCGTACATGTCTCACCTGAGGAAATAATATTTGGAATATTAATGTTTAGGTCAATTGTGCTTCCTTACGAGGAAGAATCGATGAAAAGAAAATATTTGTTAGTACCGTTCCTTTCTTCACATCATCTGCTATAAGGTCAGTAAAAATCCACCCTACTCTTCTTAGATTAAGAGAGCGAGCCAATTCGTCAACCAGTACTTCTTTGTCATCTGGCAACAATCGTATTGTGTTCTTTGTACTTTCCTAGACGTTAAAACAATTTTGGAGTCCATTGACTTAGTTGATAATTTTCATTGTATTATTTTTCGTAGTAATTCCAGTAACCTTTTTATATGTAACTTACTTGTGGTGGCTCGTATATAGCTGCGACGACAGCCCTAATTCCTAATGGTACGTCCGAGTGCATCTCGTATTTGCCATATAAATAACCAATACGTTGGTGACCAGTACTACGCCAGTAATTGAGAAAACGTTCAACTAAACTAGCATTTTCAAACATAACAATATCCACGTGTCGATAAACTTGACGATTTAAGGTAATAGAATTTGGCTGACATTTGGAACAAATGCCTCGTGGCCACGGTGGGTGGTCCTTACATCCAGTTTTTATACGACAGCTTATATCATCTAGTTGTATAAATTTGCCCCTGTTGAAAAGAGTATTGGAAAATAATATAGGTGTATCGAGTATATCTCTTACATCATACAGATTATACAGTTTTCTGTACCTATCAACTCCGGCAGTGAGCTTCCTGAGATACGCATGAAAGGACAGATGTTTAATGTTCTGTTCTTTTAAGTAAGCCTCATCAAATGGTTCCAATGGCGAGCAGTTCACGCAACCTCCATTCGCGCCATGTCGACACCTACAAGAAAGTATTAGGAATTACTTTATAATTTACAGGGATTTAAAATCCACGTACAGTTTCTCATCTCGCTTTCGTTGAATCTTTCCATCCAATTTTGAGAGTTGTTCGTCCACTTCGTCCTCAACTACATTTGGCAAAGCACGGGAGGGAACAATTGATTGCGATTGTGAATTACGATTTGTCTGCAGTGTATCCATTTGTACTCTTGGTGCTATATTTATGGACAAATAAACTTTTTAATTGACGCAACTGTGAAGTTAGTTTCGAAACATTTGCAATTTGTATTATCAAAGTCACAAATGCATTTTGACAAGTCATTTGGTTACAAACATTTCGAGTGTACCTAATCAATACAGCTGATTGTTACGTATTAATATGTAACATTTTATCGAATACTATCTTGAGAAGAATAAAAATACTATTTCACATTTCGATATCACGTTAGGAATCATATCAGTCTTAAAATGTGCCGCTGCTGTGCTTGATTATTTTCAATGTGTAACTTAATGACTAATAAAATAGAACTAGTGCATTATATTAGTATCATTATTTCAGACCTGGGGCAGTATTATCGGAGGCACTACTGGTCGACGGAGTACTCCATAGTTGTACACCATTAAGCGGAGCCAGATATACCATATCTCCATGACAAAGCCCCGCTCCTGACACCGTTCTGCTCCGACTGGATGTAATTTCATCTTTGAAATTTCGCTGCTTATAAAGTCCAAATCCAAAGCTATTTAAATCGAAGGCATCCACTACCTGAAACAAGATCGAATAAAAATTTAAGTTGCATTTATGAAGTCGAGTATATATTATTTATAAAAGAATCAAAACCTTTTCGAAAAGCCGAGATGTGGTATCAGATCGTGCCACTTCTACACGTTTTGTACCTTCTGATGACTGTACCCGCAAAGTCTGAAAATAAAACATTACAGTTGTCACAGTAAAATCATACTAGAATCTCTTACAATAAGCACAAAAATAAGCAGAATTATTTCCGATGCAATTACGAAAAATTTTCTTTTGGAATTCTCTCTTTTATAATTCAAGTATTTTTATTTTCTTTATTTATCATGTATGCAAGCATTAATATCTTCAAAACTACTGTAAACACTGTAACATAGAAATAACGATAATATACATATTTCTTAAATCACGATTCGCGATAATAGAGAAAAAAACATAAGTCGATATTATCCCAAAATATTTACACAAATATACATTTAGTTCAATTGTTTATAGAACTTTTACAACACCTGTAAATACTTCAACGCTTAGTAAAGAGAGTACATTGACCGTGTCATGGGGTTCATTGCCAAAGCAAGGACAAGCGAGAACCTTCTTAAAAACATGACGAATTCACGAGTACTTGAAAACGAATTTCGGTGAAACGGCGATTAAATTCAGATCGAAAGTCTGGTGACTTTTACTATGACTCTCGAATGGCACCCGCGTGGAATCCAAACTATCCCAATCTATTCGCAGTTTCTCTGAGAACTCCGACGCTCTCGATGGAAAATCTACATCAGCCTCGAACCGCGTAACTATCGTGACAATTTCGTAAATGGTGAACGTTTCGCAGTGATAGACTTACGATTAGACCGGAGTTTGACATTTCGCCGGTGTCGGTGAAGCATCAGCTGTTCAATCCGCTGGCCGCTTACTTGCCCAAACACAATGTCGTCAAAGTCCCTAGCGAGACGCGAGGAAAATTGTTGAGTCAACGTTTAGTACCTTAACCTCGCTTTTACGAGACACCGAGCATTACTTCAGTTTTCGAGAAACCGCGCAGCTACTTACAGTAAGCCTTCTACCGCTGTAATCTAACCCTCGTGCGCGGTTGCCGTCGTTATCGCGCTTAAAAAAACGACACTGCTGAGTGTTGCACCGCGTTTGAAAGAACCCGAGCTAGTCACCCCGATTCGCTGTCGCTGTCTAACGAGTCTGAACGAACCTTCACCAACCAGTTACCATCTTGCCACTGGTAGCGAATCGCAACTTACAGCCGCCACTAATACAGACGGGGTGAGTGCGTGTATTATGAGGAAGGATCTCGCGGTGATTGTTGCCTCGTAACGCTATCCTCCTTTACCCTTTCTATTCGCGAGTGAATGTTTATACGGTGCCCTGCACACCGTTCGTCTATCAGTTTTCTAGTTGCTCTCTACATTACAGATCCTCCACGCAGCCTAATGTTACTATTTCGCTAGTAAAATCTATAGAGAGCCCCTGACTATATGCGACCAGTCTACCACAACTGTACGAGCGGTCGACGGCCTTTACACACTTTCACTCTGTCCGCGAATTTTAGCGGCTCTACCAAGGATCTTTTCGCCGTTAGAATACTGGTCGGTATTTTCGGCTCGCCCTCTCGCGTTTGTTCCCTTAATCTGCCGTCCTTGCCGCGAAATTTCTTCACAATTACGAGCTCCTAAGGTCATCCTACTCGCCGATAACCTCCAAGTTACGCGTCCACGAGCTTTTATGCGCTTTAAAACGGATTACTCGCTGAATTACACGGACCACGCGAACGAAACTCGAGATATATCGTTCTCGGGCGGAAACGCAACCTCAGTCGCTGATAGGAGAGAGATACGAATGTCACGGTTGTGAGACTGATGAATGTCAATTGTTACTCGAGTTCGAAAAACATTTGGAATTTTTTGCGCGATACTTATTGGGATACTAATTCGAAATGAGTCTTACGCGATGTTGCACAATTCAAGATGCTGAGTAATACAGTGAGATAGGGTATCTGGAGTACGAGGAAGAACCCGGAAACTTTACAATCGGTTAATTTTAATCTTGCAAGGAAGACCGATTGTTTTATTTATGCTCTTATGTAACTTGTACAAAAACTGTTCTCTAGCACCGTTCTCCAACATCATCGTACAGCATTAACACTATTTCTACCAGAGGTGTCAAAAGACACTCTCTCAAATTGTATTTTAACCGTTATAATCGGTGACACGACAAATTTATAACACTATAGGACATGATGTACGTCTCACAGCCTACTACTTTTAAATTCATTTTTGTTATGAAAATTAACTTGGGTGTTTTAAAATTGTCTTAAAATTTAACCATCGGATGTAATGAACAACTCGTTAGTAAATCAAATCAACTTTATTTATAAAATATCAAAAAAACGAGTATTGACACTTTAGTGATATTTTTCAGCTTCAGTCGGTATGAGATCCTTATTTTACGTTCCAGCCGACCTTACGCGAGAAAAACGATAAAGTTAACACTTTTTACTTAAAATCTAATGCGACGCCTGTGAGACTCCATATCACTGGTTAAAGGTTAAAACAATTTTCCAAGTTGAATCATAGCTCCTCAATTACTTCTTTCACTATTCGTATATTAATCGTCGTTACATTAATTTAGCAGTATAGTTTTTCTGCAACTCATCCTGGACCCAAGAAGACATCTCTTGGTCGAAATAGGTATATACAAAATTCCGGTAGAAATAGTGTTAACTATTCTATCTAAAAAATATCAGAATGCAATCCTGCATTAACTAATCCTCCGATAACGATAGCGATATTTCTCGTTACGGAGTTACAGAAGGTGGAAAATCACAATCCTTTATGTCGTTCGCAATTGTGTTATTGGACGAAATGCCGGTAGGCAGGCGCTGCCTTCGCGCACGATGACCCTCTTACCTCTTTACCGTTTCTTCCTGCCAAGAACGACTAGCGCGCCGTGACTCCGCATAGCAGTGCGACTCTGGCTCCGAGGATTTCGGCGTGATCAGTTGCATTTGCTAGCCAGTAGCCCATCTAGCGAGAGGCACAAACGTCGCACCCTCTCGAGAGCGCGCTCGCACGCAGATCAACTCTCTTAGTCCAGTAAAAAGCATATCCTAGGAGAATCTACGGTACTCTTCGCGCCAATAGTCAGTCACTCCATCCTTCTGTCTCTCTCTCGTTCCACACGAGCCTTCCAGATCCGTGCGATTCCACCCTTATACGTCCAGATACCATTCTATCCGACCGTTGTCACCGTAGGATACACCCTCGATACACACGATCCACCTGTTGGAGGATCTCCGTCAATGAGAAGAGGAAGGTAGGTCTGAGTGTTCACGGTCGGTGTCAGACCATCCGCTTCTGCTTTACTACTGCTGATGCTACTACATATCTGTGTATCCTATTGCTTCTTATGCTTCATGCTCTCCTCGCTTGTCGTCCAATTTTATTCTCACGGATTCTCTTAATTTTTTTTATCGTCCACGCAATTTCTTTTTAGACAGCGTGACTGAGAGAGCAAGTGTTTAATAGTATCAGAGTTCGAAGTTTTCAATTGGAGATTAAAAGCAGTTTGTGAAACGATCCTATCCACTTTGCTAATTCGTCACGATAATCGGTTTCGAGGGGACTAGGAAGTGAAGAACCCCGAGGAATTTTTTTCTTTCGATTCTCGAGCAGCCTTGCTCCTAATTACCCACGAGCTATTCTAAAAATCGTAGACGTGCCCATTTTCTGGAGCACATTGTGAGAAGTTAGTTTCTCTATCCAGTGGCTCGTCCACCTCCTCGCATACTCGAATAGTGTTTATATGTAGAATAGTTTGAGAGTCGCAGCGGGTCAAACGAAACGTGCGCGCGTAGATGAGAGCCCACGGAGAAAGGGAGAGCGTTATATTTACGTGGACCGTGGGGTGTGCGCGTTACGCGTGTCAAATTCCAACCGTCAGGTTCTCATCCCTGCACGCGGAGTTCATCAGTAGGCGGCGCTTCTCGCAATTTCCGATTGGTTTTGTTTATCCTTAGGTGGTAATAGCTCTCCTTTTATAGTCGAAGTGAAATATTCAGATCAGGTCATCTCGTCCAATCATATTTCTCGTCTACTTTAAACAATCCAATCAGATTCACCATCTCTAAATACCGAACTGATATGATCACAGTCGTAAAAGGAAAGCATCTAATACACCTGCTTTTTTTATTCTTGCACTCCAATTGAATTTCCAAGAGAATACAAAGCGTGTATCTGTATACACGAGGTGTATAAACGTGTATTATGCAATTTTGGAGGAATTCAGTTCCAGTGCAGAAATAAAAATAAAAACTAGACACAATGAGTGCTCTGACGATAGAGTGTCGTCCTACGAATCTTACCAGGTATATTCACTCTCCGTTTCTCGATTACGAATGACACGTCGTAATCGATAAACGGGACTGGATGACAAAACTGCTTCGACTATTATTCGCGCTATGACTCACGAGAGTGGAAAATTGGCGAAACACGCTCGTCTGGTAAATGTTGATCGGTCAGTCGGTTCGTGCACATGATAAACAATTGTTTTTTCCTTGCGCAGACCTAGAAGATGGAGGTAACGAGCACGGAGGTAACCTCGGTGGAGCTTTACATCTACGATCTGTCCCGAGGAATGGCCGTGGTGATGTCTCGTATGCTTATAGGTGAGTGAAAAGGCCGTTGTGCACTGGCTGTCGTGGTGAATATTTCTAACTAGGAATATCTTTACGAGCGGCCGTGTATCGCGGGGCCGCGGATTAGCGACGACGCGCGAAATTATGCGCCTTTCGTCTATTATTATCCCCGTTACATGCGGCGAGCGTAGCTGGCTCAAATTTGGGGTAGGTTTAATTGAAATAATATTGCGAATGTGCGTGCATCGCGGAGCTCGAGAATAGCCTTAGGAAAATATCGAAGATATTTGTGAGAATAATGTATATTTCCTCGTGTTCGATGGATAATACTGAAGTAATAATTGATTTGTCGAGTACTGTGGAAATAGAGAAATCTTCGTGTCTTTTTTTTGTTTTTATAATTTTTGAAATGTTATGTTACGGCGAGGGATTAAAAATGTCGTTGTCTCCTTAATATTATTTCTACTACGAACATTTTTAAAATTTCGATTAGAATTTCGTGTATACAGTGGGTTGTACTTTCATCTGTAGTTTAGTAATTCTTGGATTTTAGAGGGGCTCTATGCATATGCATACGTATATGGACCGTTTATTTTCAAAGTGACGTAAGTCCATTTTTTAAGAAAAATGAGATATCAGATAATTTGTGATTAATTTAGTGTAAACTTTATATTTACAACTAGTTAATTTTTTTTTTTTAAATGGACTCACACCACTTTCAAAATAAACGGTCCATATGTTCATGTCCACACATATTTATAAAACGTATCAGAAGACCGAGTGTACTGCTAAAGTACGCGTGAGAGTACGGCCCTGTGTAATTGCATCGTCTTTAAATTTCAGGACTTTTTCTTAAAATATTAAAAAATGTATTATACCTATATTTGAGAAAAACTCGTGAAATTTAAAGGCGATGTAGTTACGTTGTATATAGGAAATTCTAATGGAATTTTTAAAAAAGGTCATTTGACCGGTCGTGGTAGGAATAGTGTTAACACGTTCGCGGACAGTAAAAGTTTCAGCGAGGTGTAAAAATTGACAGTGATTTTATTTTTAAAATGGTTGATATTCGAAATTTGACAAATTTGTAAATACACAGAGGAAAGGTAAGATAATACGAAAATACCTAAAAAATCAGTTAGTCATTACCTTGACAGGTATAATAATTACAAAAAGGTTATAGAAAATTAAATTCAAAATAATTGGCTTTAAAATTTGAATGCTATAGCATTCACGTCTGCGAACGTGTTAAGCTACTCCCCGGTGAAAAATATTTTTACCTTCTTCTGTTTGGAAAAGTATTTCTTCTCATATGTTTAAAGTGCCAAAAGCACGCGTCGGCCTATATCAATCGTGGCGCACGGCCTATCACGAAGTGGCCAGTCACGATCGTTAGTCACAACTCGTTAAGTTATTATGTGCTCGTCATTCGTGTGATTGACGAAGTGCGTCGCGACGCACGCATCGTTCTGCTTGGACGAGCCTGGCGCGAATCGCGCGGCTCACTGCATGCTTCTGCGCACCTCGAAAGCATTGGACTTCCGCAATCTGTAGGAAGTTAAGAGCGCCTACGCGATTATGAGTTTCGCGTGCAATTGTTGAGAACCATTTGGAAATGTTAAGTTTTTATTAAATATTAGAACTTTCTTCTTCTGCTAAGTTTATATTATATATTTGACCCATTAGATTATAAAATATTTGATGAAAGAACATTTTGCAAAAGATCTTGGACAAAGACTTTTTTATAAGGTAATATCAACCTTAGTATAAGTATTGAATTAAGATTTGCAAGAGAGGTGATAAAGAGCTCCGGTTTAATATTAAAATTATGTTAATACTTTGACTGCCACGCTGATTTTCCATGGATGGTCCGTGGATATACACTTTGCTTTTTTTCTTGACATATGATCTTTTAAAGTGCTATAAATTGCGATTGGTATAATAAGTTTTTTAATGATTTTTCTGGAGGTCACCGGGCGCCACAGGAGAAACCTTGGACTGTCAAAGTGTTAAAAAGTTTTGCACGTTAATTATGAGTGCCTTTACTTTCATGGAAACCCAAGAAAGTAATTACACCCGATATCACTGGTCAACAGTGGTTTTGTTTCCCTGGAAACAAGATTTGTTCTTTACTAAATCGAGGATGCTGATTGCAAAAATCAAATCCGTTTGTCCGAATTTTTTCGACTTTTCGAGATATCCTCAGTTTTGTGTTTTATTGGTAAACAACACGTAATAAAGTAATTTTTCCCTTTAATATTCATTGCTTTCTTTTTTATAATTGACTTATATGCCACGAACAACATACTTGCTCATGTAACAATTTAGTATACCTGGGTTCCAACATCCTAAAGTAGTGCTATGCTTCTATTTGCGTATTTACGATACTGGCATTAACACTAGAAGTACAGACCAGTCATAATGATCGGATGCCTCAATTTTTCACAAGAATTTTTTTTTAAGATTGGACCTACCAATTTTGGTTTTCGTATGGAAACTTCTTTTGTTGACCAGTCATTATGACCGGCTTGGTAATTCTAGTGTTAAATAGCTAGTTGTCTAGTCGTCATCACCAGTTCTTCAATATATGATGTTAACCCTAATACCTAACCAACTTGTTATCTAGATAAATAAATTCGTAATGCATAACTAAATCAACAAAAACAAAGCAATTAATATTAACCGGAAAAATGACCTTATTACACGTTACTTACCAGTGAAAAATAAAACTGAGGATATCTCGAAAACTAGAGCCAATTTAAACAAACGGTTTCAATTTTTGGAATCAGCATCCTCGATTTAGCAAAGAACAAGTCTTGCTTCCAGGAAAACCAAAAAAATGCTTTTTTTATTGGCTTATGTAATTGCACGAGTGGTTCCAAGCTTCGTGCCACTCGATTGCTTTCACTGTTCGATATCTACCATCTGAACTACGACTCACGAGAGTGCCTGTGCTTTCTCGAACAAAGAGTGCTAGAATTGCTATTGACCAAGCCCGGGTCCAACGATCGTTCGCGCCTTTTCGTCTTCCTCATGCGTTTCGCGCGTATCTCGTCATCGCCCCGCGCGATTTTGGCGGGCACGAGCGAACGAGAGTACGCGCTAGGAAGTGCAATACTTGCCAGAACTTTACGACGATTTTGGATCGAAGCGGTTTAATTATAAACAGGGATTGAATAGAGTCTATAATAAGAACGAATCAGTGGAACAAGACGATGATTATATTCGAGGGTGATGATCCGACATTAATTGATCTTGTTATTTTTTTAATGAAATAATCCCAAGCTGAGATGTATTCTCCAAATTTTCAAAAACATTATCTTATAAAGATACGTATAATTTGGGAGATTGATTGATCTTTATTAGCCTTCTCCGCTATTTTTCTACATGCAATATCTTACATACTAGGAACCGCTGTTCGCTAACATTTATAATTTTCATTTTTGGCTTCCTTTTCTTCGGTTCCGCAATCTCGAATTCATCGCCTAACTTCTTTTGTACTGTGTCTTTCAGCTTTTTATCTCTCTCTCTCTCGCTCTCACAACCTAAAATAATTGATCCACTGCCACCCTTTTTAATTTTTGTTATTCCTACCGCTAAATTTTTTATATCTACTTTTTCTTTTACCAATCTCTTGGTTGCTTCACTCTCTTGTTCTATCCTCGGCTTGACAATTAATATGCTTCCTTTGTTCTTATCTTTCACTGCTTCACTATAGCTTTTTGTTGCCTTTTCTGCAATTTCTGTCGTTTTCTCCCGTATGCTTTTCTTTAAATCTTCCAGTTCCTGCTTGAAACATTCTAATTCCTCACGAATTATTAGTTTCATCATCGTCTTAATTTCACTTTTGCACGCCACTTCATGTCACATTTTTTTGAGTGGGATCGAAAAAGAAGCTGTACCATAATAGTAGAACTTACTGAATTGTAAAATATGTCGATGAAAAGTAGTGACATTAAGATTGCTTTTTAACCATTTAAGATCCCTATTTTAGAACCATGAAATGGCTTTTTCAATAAGGTTGATCAATGTAATATTACGTACCTAGACGTTAAGTAGTTAAAACGCGGATTTATAAATATACGAATGTGTTTATGATGAATATTTTGTTCTATTTCCTACGAAACAAGCTGTCTGAGAAAGTAAGCATTCCAATACACGATCATGGCAAAGTCTCGCCACGTAGTCACGAATAAAATAATACCACCTACGCACAAAGAGATGCTATAACTAATAACAATCTCATCTTCCAACATATAGTTCCTACCTCTCACAATTGGCAACATTAAACGAACTATACCACGAAGATAAACAACGTGTTAAATCAACACACCAAAGAGAACACATTACCACCAAATTGGCAAACGATTTTCGAATTATATCTCATGCGAGACGCGGGTGTTCGATCGTTACCGCGAATCCGCAAGAAGAAAACAAAAGCAAGATGAAAAAAACAAATTCGCATGCTCCTATAAATCTACGTCAGGCGTAGCATACCGCGACGAGAGCGTGCCGCATAAAATTCCACAACTGGCCCACGAAATTCTCAGGCTTGGCAGAAATACAAAATCACGAGTGATCCTCTTCTCTCCTTTGTCTCCTCATCGTCCTTCATTCAGTGACGGTGGTGATAGGTAATAGATTGACCTTTTGCACTAGAAGATCACCTCAGGCGTGACACTTCGTAAATCAGATTAGTGTGAAGCAGTCTTATTTCAAAAAAACAAAAAAATTGAAATTACGTGTATGTCTGTACATAAAACTCTTGTATTGTATACTTTTTAACTAAATAATATTAGTGTTCTTTATGAAATGTTCAATTGCATTGAATTGCGCATGAAACTTTTGCGAAACTTGCGATAGAAAGCCATTTTACACGTAGGAGATTGTTGTAACCCTTTTGGTCACGCATTATTCTTTAAGACATGAGGGTCATTGTATTATAGGTCGTTGGATTCGTCTGGACCTCAGTTATTACGGTACAACAATAGAAATATGCTGTCTTATTTAACCTCTTGACGCTCTTGGCCACATATGTGGACATTTAGTTTCTCGTTAAACTATCTTTTCTACCGTAACACGCGTGGGTATTATTCTTTCCGCAATTTTTCCATTGCTGCCTTGTTCTCCGATCATTGTTAACGTTGTCGACGAATCGCCATGGCAAGTGAATAAATTAACAATCGATGCCGACTTGATTCCAGCTTAAATACATTCGTCCCTGAAAAGGTTAAAAAAAACATCCATGACCCAGATATCTCTAAAAATATGACCTTGAAGAAAAAACGGTACCGACTATAATATGCGTCCTTCTAAACCAAACAGTTTATTCCTTGGGTATTTCTATGCATCATTAACACTAGGTTTACGGGAGTTTTTTTATAAACACAATTTCTCGTTAAATCGACGGCTTTTCGTAAACCTAATGTTAACGATTACTTACGGAGAAATTGGCTTTTAACACATTTTGCTTGGACACGGTGTATTTATATATATATAGCACTCTGTGTCCAAAGCATTCATTTAGTATGTCCTTATATGAGGGACCTCATGGCCGAAAAGATTGAAAAGAACCATACTTTCAAAACATATAAATAACAATAAACTAAATATTTGTATTTTGATATTATACATTCTTTATGAACTATCATTTTGTTAATAAAATATTCATTGTTTTAGTCTCAGGAGTTATTGGAAAAAGACAGTCGAAAAATCCCAAACAGCGCAATAGCCCTTGTCTTATTTTGTATCGAAAAATGCCATTGAATGCCATGAAATGCAAAACGTCTTAGTTGTATTATTTACATTAAAAAAAATCACCAACATGATGTACGTGCGTCAGTAAAATTGAACCCTGCTACTTCGACACAGTCTGTGATTGCACCGTCAGTTGTCGATATCTTTGAAATGTGCTGGGCTTTTTCCACGTAAAATCTGTACCACTTAGGACTCAAACGGTTAAAAAACATTAAATAACCACCATCAATTACTTCATACCTAACATGCAATATCAAAACCAGAAAAATGAAGTCAGACTTACAAGTAAACCTACGGAAGTGTCACTCTCCGACTTTTCTGAAATTTGGATATGTTAAAATACATGAAAAACTAAGGGACACGCATTTTTTTTGGCGGCGAAAAATTATATTTAGGGGCTGAATATTCATCTTTGAGACCAGTGAAGCGATTTTAATGATTTTTGGTATGAAAGTATCTTTCGATAGAAGACGAATATTCAGCGACTTTAAAAACCAATATATTAAAAAGATCGAACAGTTAAAAAATATAGTTTCAGAAGGTGTTTCATGCGCAATGCCAAATAAGCGCGGCGATTTAGGGATTGTTTACCTCCCCAAGTATTTATATAAAAAAACACATGTTCCTTAATTAAAACAATTATAGTAAAAAGTGTTAATTTTTAATTGCTCTGACTATTATGACGTATCCATCGATAACAACGGGGTAGGTGGAACGTACGATTGGGCAGTGCTGAGGAAATATTTACGAAATTCTGCGAGAGTGGTCTGGCTGGCGCGGTGAGAAAAACAACGTCGGCAAGCAACAGTGGAAATCCACGTGGCCGCGCGTGCGACAATAATTCAGGGACTCGGCCGCGTGCTTGCGCGTGGGCGGCCAGGAGTAGCCCGGAGAAGTTGAGGAAAGTGGACCGACCGATGTGGCTCACAACGAGCTGCGAATCGCATCGTCCATCGAGCAAATCGCTTGGACTATGATGCGCACGCGAGCCGACTTTACGTCACGTGTTCGCTGTCGTCGATAGTTCGTCGTGCTAAGAATCTATTTTCGATTACGACGTTCACGGAGAATGCTGCTCCTGCTGAATTTTTACGGAATTGGTGAAGCTTTGGTGAGAGAAAGACATCATGTAAAGGCGTTTGGAGAGCGGGAGAGGAACGTTTGATTTTTGTTTTATTATTTGGCAGTAGGTAGGATTGTGCGAAGCTGGGAGAAGTTGGACTGAGAACTACTTCTTTACTGAGTTTAAGCTTAGGTTGGTTCCTTTGGTAGCTAAGATTGTTTGAACGAATTTGTTGTGGACTGCGAATGTTTGGGATCTTGGTGAGTCTGTGCGAAGTTGAGCTGAGAGCTACTTCTTTACTGAGTTTAACCGTCGGTTGGTTCCTTTGGTAGCTAAGATTGTTTGAACGAATTTGTTGTGGAGTTCAAATGTTTGGATCTTGGCGAGACTGTGAGAAGTTGGGCTAAAAGCTACTTCTTTATGCTGATTTATGCTTCTTCTTCTAAGCTGATTTATGTTTAAAGGGCCAACTGGATGAAGGAGTTATGTAACATTTTCTGAAGAACTTCAATTTTACCATGGATGAAGGAGTTAAGTCCATATATAATTTCTAAACTGATCAAAAGTACTTACATATTCTTGCTAGTTCAGTAAGCAGAAATATGCATTTACTTGTTATTATAAAATGTCAACTCATTTGTTTAAAACCTAATTTATTAAAAAATCTGCTTTCGTAACATAACTCCTTCATCCACTTGTCCCTACATTTGCTAAGGACGGTTTAAAATGTCACATCAATACTCTTCACTCTTCAAGAAATTCAGAAAATTCCGAAACCTTCTGAAAACGTAGAATAACTCATTCCGAATGCGATAGTATTTTCATTAGGTCTCAAAAACAGTTTAAAAGGATGAAATCACCCCTTAAAGAAATGACGATTATTTCCTTTGGTCCATTCATCTCCAATACGATAAGACATATCGAAAAAAGTCAAATTATATATAAAACGCTTTTATAAGCACCATAATATAGCATAAAAATTATAAAATATTAAAATACTAAAAAATACTATAACATTCACACCGAGTTTACTCTATATTCTCACAAAGTTTCAGAATTTTCTGCAATTCTCACATCCCGTACGTTCCTTCTTTAGAAAGAAATGTTCGACCCCTTGCACATTGCAGCATCCACAGTTCACATCATCGCGCGTTGCCTACTCGACGGATGGTTCCGCACGAGTAGATACGGGCCGTCCTTAGTCGGCCGCCAGTTATTTCTCGCGGACCCTTGTCGGTCCTCGCTCACCGAGAACGGAGAGCAATAAGAAGACTGCTCGTTGGCCGCATATATGCGGATGTACTTTAGCTATTTCCGCGGTAGGGAACTGGGTCGAGGGAGGCCGAGAATCTTTGCGCGCGCGCCCGCGGATCCAACAAGAGATTGTCTGGGGTTCACTAGGCTCGATCAGGTGGTGAAGATTGGTGAATCGATTCGAATGTCGTCCACGATTCGTCATTCGTGTATTACCGTCTGCCAGTTACCCAGACTGTCCTTGGACCAGAGCTTGATCTTAAGCTGGCGCAACAGAAGGCACGCTCCCTTGGACTGGTCACTTGGTGGGTTTGAATCCGGATCAGGGTGGAAGATTCTGTTAGACGTGTCTAAAACGTTTGCGTAGATGTACCGAAGATTTTTTCCATCTGAGGATTTCTCTTGTTAATTGGTCAGTTGACTTGCAGGATTGGTAGGTTTAGTGTTAATCAAGTTAGAGAATTTTTAGGGTGGATTAGGGTAGAATCAAAGACCTAAGTGGATAAAGACGACAAAACTAAAGTTTTGAGTAAATTGTCGTGAAGAATTTCGATTTGGCACAGTAGTACGTGCTACCTTCATCAGCTGATAGTTTCTTTAAATATTTAATTTCAGATACTGACTTGTTGAAGCGATAAATTAGTATCCAAGAAACTTTAATGGTAAATAAAACTATTTTCCTTGAAAATGTGGAATAACACCATTGTCCACTTGAGTCTTCGATAAGGTTTAGATTTGTGTAACGTGGGGCACGTTTCTTTGGATTTCTCTTTGTAGGTTTGAATTTTTTATTAGAAGAGTACTGTTAGATCTATCTACAAATTTGTGGAGATGTGGTGGTGTATCCTAAAAGGTGAATTTTAAACGTGGTCCTTGAACGAGAGGATGATGCTCGAGCTGGCGCACCGTCGAGGTCGTCCGTTTGAATTGATGTCGTGGGATTAGGCCGCGGGATTACTTTGGGCATCTGAAACATGTGGATGTTAGGTGAGACGAAACGAAAACTGGTACGACAACCGATAGTTTAAGGATTGTCCTTGGACGAGAGCTTGATCCCAAGCTGGCACGTCTCGAGGCTGTTCCGTTGGACGAGTACTCGTAGATCTTGGATCTGAGCGAATTATTACTGTTGATTGAAAGCACAAACTTTCGTGTGCATAGAATGAATAGGACATTCGTAAAACGTTTGCAGAAAATTATTAAATCATGTCTAATATTATATCGCAGCAGAATAATATTTTTTTGATATTTCTCTCCAACCTTTTGATTGTCCTTCGTACATCATTGTTCCGTAAAGCACACTTTCTTTACTCCAACCTTACATTAAATCCACAACTTAGTTCAGAATAATGTCCAAGAGAAGTTCAGTCCACGTTCATTCATCCTGGCAACTCGGCTTTCAGGACGTCATTTGGAAGGGATATGGCACACCGCAATCGTGGCATACGGCAGAGAATACTTCTTCGGGCCCGCTGGTATCCACAGTGTTCGACCAGTGAGTATATTCTTCGTTTTCCGATCGTGCATCCCCGGGGTCAAGAGTAACCAAATAATTTCCTCTCCTCCTGCTGTCTCTGCGTTCTGTCCAATCGAATAACACGTCCATCCAAGTTTACTCTAATCAGATGATCGCAAGCGGTCAAGTTGAGAACGCGGCCGCTTCCCACGCGGCTTGCTCTTTGTATGAGAAATTGAGAAAAGATAAATTGCTATCCTTCGTCTGGCTTGCGTCTAACAGAAGATGTGCTTGCATCAGGTTCTCCTGATTTATCAATCTTGTCTCGAGGCATCAGGCACCAAATTGGTTATTGTGAATTGGTGTTTGTTGGTTCTGGAACTTAAACTTCCACGCGGCTTATTCTTTGTACAAGAAATTGAGGAAAGATAAATTACTATTCTTCGTCTGGCTTGTGTCTGACAAAAGTGTGCCTGCATCAGGTTCTCCTAATTTATCAATCTTCTCTCGAATCATCAAGTACCAAATTGGCTATTGTAAATTGGAGTTTGCTGGTTCTGGAACTTAAACTTCCACGTGGCTTTTTCTTTGTACAAGAAATTGAGGAAAGATAAATTACTGTTCTTCGTCTGGTTTGTATCTAACAAAAGTGTGCTTACATCGGTTCTTTTGATTTATTAATTTTATCTCGAGTCACCAGGCTCCAAATTGACCATTGTGAATTAGACTTTACTGGTTCTGGAACTTAAACTTACTGTTTGCACGAGAAATTGCTAAAAGATAATCTACTACCCTTTACCTAGCTTGTGTCTAACAAAAGTATGCCTGCATTGGTTCTCCTGATTTATCAATCTTATCTCGAATCATCAGGCACCAAATTCGCTATTCTGCATTAAACTTTACTCGTTCTGGAACTTAAACTTGCTGTTTGCACGTGAAATTGCCAAAAGATAAACTACTACCCTTTACCGAGCTTGCGTCTAACAAAAATGTGCCTGCATCGGTTCTCCTGATTTATCAGCCTTATCGCGAGTCGTCAGGCTCCAAATTGGCAACCGTGCATTAAACTTTGCCGATTCTGGGACTTAGAGCTAGGGTTGCCAGGTTGAACACGAGGTGTCTCAAGCACCCTATGAGCTGGCGAACACCGTGACCGATCGTCCCAAGGAATAAGCTAGTCGTAACGCTCGCGCGAGTCACTTGCGGCCATACGATACGCTAGAGTCTAGCGGCGTGGTACTAAATTTGGTCCGGTTAAATCTAAAAATAATTCGCGCTTTCCGCTATCCTTCCACCTCTCTCTCTCTCTCTCTCTCTCTCTCTCTCTCTCTCTCTCTCTCTCTCTCTCTCTCTCTCTCTCTCTCTCTCTCTCTCTCTCTCTCTCTCTCTCTCTCTCTCTCTCTCTCTCTCTCTCTCTCTCTGTCTGTCTCTTTCTCTCTCCTACACACACACACACACACACCTTCTCTCTCTTTTTCGTTCCACCATTTCTCCCAAGTTTCTCTCTCTATCTTCTCCTACTGCTTCCACCCATCTTTCTCTTCCACCGTTTTTGATCCACCCTACGACCCGCACGGCGGACAAAACTATCTGGTAAGTTCAAAAAACCCTCTCAACAAATCTTTACCCTCTTGCAATCACAAATTCCACCACACTCTCAGGCTCGAACCACCTCTTTTCATTCTCCAGACGAACATATCGATCATCGACCGATAAATCTTCTCCACCTCGTTGTCGCGATAACGCGTCCGTACGCGCGGTTATCTTTGACGCGGTTGTCGTCAGAGGCTGGCACGTTTTCGCGTTAATGCTTGATCAGTTGGGTAGAGATGGCACTTCTGGTACGTTACCGGTTCCGGCAAACAGGAGCGTCGCACGATTTATTAGAGAAATTCGTTAAACAATAGAGACAGTAATACAACAAAGGAGAGAGAGTTATCTTATCTCGTGGATCGTTTTCTTCGTGTTCCAGCATGTATTCTCTATCCTCTCTCTCTTTCTCTCTATCCATCCATTAGATGCGCGCGCGAGTTCGATGCGTGGCTGCAGGCGGTCTATTTTAAGGGTTTCACGTAGCGAGGCTACGAGAATTTGTCGTAGTTCTAAAATTACTATGCTCTCTAATACTAGAGGGGGCGGTGTTACGATCGCACCACCACCGTACGCAAATCGCTCGCTCTCGGAGAGAAGCGGAACTGACATTGACGCGCTTCCTGACCGCTCCAAGTTTTCCTTTTGATATCATACCCGGACGCCTTACCCTCGTGTAACACTTACGATCCACGAAATCGCGGGTGCGTATATCGTTTACCATTCGCTTTTCACAGGGTGGCACGGAGCTACGGGATCCCCAGAGGGTCGAGAGAATCGGCGTGGCCTATCTGCCGTATTCCGTCTTCCTCGAATACATCAACGGCCTGGGAACGTCCACGTTTGCGTGAGTGTTCGACGAGACTACGAGATACAGTGATAGTGTTCCACACTCGCAGATAACGTCTTTGAGAGAGCCTACGTGCGCCATCGAGAGATCATTTTCCAAAGTTTATGAGAAAAGCTAATTGATTCTCAGACGAATACGAGAAAAGTCTCGAGAGATAGCGTCGCGCAGACATTTTTCGCGTATGATCGAGACGCGTATTTTCGAGCATGACTAAGCATCGTGTCCAGGCCCTGCCAAGTTTAGTGAAATAAAGACGTGCTTTCAGGCCGGGCACCTACAATCTCTTCAAGCACAACTGCAACTCCTTTACCGAGGAGGTGAGCAACTTTCTCGTGGGCACCGGCATACCCAAGTACATCCTCGATCTACCAGAAGAGATACTCCAGACGTAAGTTTCTAGAGATGTAATGTTTCCTGGGGTTTGTAGGAATGGTCGGTGTGCAGTGGCGTGGATAAATGCGCGAGGTGCCTCGTGCGAAGTTGTGGTTTTGAAGTAAGAGTTCTTTGGTTCGTGATGAAAGTTAAGGCGCGGTTGATGTTGTTTTTGAGGTTGATTTTTAGCCACGACCGTAAAGGGAGTGACTTGTTAATTTGGGTTTTGTTTGAGTTTTTTTGGGAAATTCTCTTTCGTAGTTGGATTTTGGTAGCTTTGTTCTAGTTGGAGTGTTAGTAATAGCTTGGAATTCGTTGTGAATATACGTGGTTAAATATTCGTGTATCTTGTGGAAGCTGTGAATGTAATTTACTGCGAAGTCGGTACCTTAATAGAGACACTGAGTAACAGCACGAGCGCAGATCTGGTTCACGATGAAAGTAAAAGTAGTTGCACCGGCGTGGTGAAGTTATTTTCGAGGTTGATTTTGTACTCAGTTTCCTTTTGATTTTTTAGAAAATCCTATTTCACCGCAGATTTGAATAATTTCGTTCTACTTAATAATAGTTTAAAGTTTTTTTACGATTACTCGTGATCAAATATTTGAGTTCTTCATAATCTGTGAACGTAATGTCTTCTAAAGGCCCATTGGACAGACCCTCGGTCCCCTAATAGAGACACTGAGTAACACGGCGAGCGCAGGTTTTACGGTTGGTCAGAGGTTCGTGGAGGCAAGGATCCAGAGAGAAGTTTCACCGGAGTATCAATTACTCAACACAGCCATCGAAGAAGCAAGGTATCATCCTTTTTCCTTATCCGCTCGTTCAGTTAAGAAAATCTCGAGTGCGTCGAATATTCGTCGTAGGTTGAACTCCATCGCCTTAGAGGAGAGAAGGAACGTGATCAACGAGAAGCTAGCGAAGAAGGATCGAAAGAAGAAAAAGAAGAAGAAGGAGAAGAAGGACAAGGGTTCCAAGGACAGTGCGGCAAGCGAGAGCAACAGCACCGGGCCCAGCAATTGTGGAGAAATGGCAGAAAGTGAGAGTACGCTTTGTTATCGGTACAACTGTCGCGGAATTTGATGTGTCTCGATGAATAATTCATGCTGGTTCTGTCATACATGAAACCTTCCAACCTGTCCAATGACATTATTCATTATTCTACGATTGTTAGTTTCGAAAGTATCAGTGTTCGAACATTTTCCTTGCATTCGTACACATTTACTTCACAGTGTTAAAGTCCGAACTTGGATCTGTTTCTATTTTACGAAACTAACTAGCTAAGTGGTCTCTGTAAGTCTTAAGTAGAAATGGATCCATGCTCACGGCATTATTATTAATCAGTTGATTATTTGAAAAATGTGTACCTAAAAAGTTGATTGAGCTGTTACAATATAGAATTAGCTTGTAATACAATGATTGCCTCATTTTCTAATTTTATTACTAACATTTATTTATTTATTTGACTCGAACATATATGTAACTACTTTTTACGCGTGACGAGTCAAAATACTCGATACTGGTCAAAAACAGCTGACTGATTACAGCCAATCAAATGATCATCGTATCCTCAAAATTACTTTTTATACTCTATCGAGAGTGACATTATTTTACATAAAAAAAATAACAAGCAAATCTGTTTAAAACAGTTTCTTAAATTATTCTGTCTCTACACAGGTACGCTGAGCGAGGTGCAGGCCACCAATGGCGAGACTGTCGGTGAGTTGTTGCCGTCGGAGAGGGTAATGCAAATGGAGGAAGAAGAGAAAAGAGAATTAGAGGAGAAGAAGCGTTACCGAGATCCACCGATCGTGTTCAAAGATACCGTAGACGTGAAGGCGGAGTACGACGCTCTGCTTAAATTATTAGACGGGAAATTGAACGAGGAGGAGCAAACTTGCATGAGCGAGTTGCGTCAATACGTGTTGGAGGACGAGGGCTCTTGGGCTCTGGGTGATAATTTCTTGAATTTCGTAGGTGTGTATCTATTAATAAATCCACGTAAACGCAGCAATAAAATAGGTAGATTTAACACTAGAACTACCAAGCCGGTCAAAACGACTGGTGGACAAAAGAAGTTTACATGTGAAAATAAAAGTAAATGGCAGCTCATTGATAAAATAAACGCTCTCTCTGTTAAAATGAGTGGTCGACAAAAGAAGTTTCCATACGAAAACCAAAATTGGTAGTGCTAAAGTTAAAGAGAAATTCTTGTGACAAAATTGATGCATCCGGTCATTTTGACTGGTCGGTACTTCTAGCGTTAAAATAGAAATGATCTAAAACATAAATAATTACCGAACAAAAAAATGTACACATTCGTTAAATCCATTGGTGTATTAATTAAGCTTTAATTAATGTTTGTCTCATGTCCAGGTCGAATTCTCTACGATAAATCGTTAGAAACAGCTGTGAGGGTGAAGCTGCTAAATGTACTGTCGGTCGCCGCGCTGAAGGACGACGTGATTCTTCTGCTGCACCAGGACAGGAGGGAGCATATTCTAATGAATTACGCTTTTGACATCGACCGTCACCCGCCGGAGGAGCAGCTGCCTCTAGCACAATTTGTACGTTTAATGAATGAGCGCTCGCGCGCCACTTTGACCTCGATAACGCGTACAGTATTTAAGAATTGGCCTCTTGCCTAGCTGGTGAACATGTTCGAGAATCTGAGCAGTTCCGAGTGGTTGCTCTATATATCCGAGTGGCAGCATCAGAATCAGAGCATCAGTAACATAAGGGTCACCACGAAGGTGGCGGTGCACTCGTTACTATCCAATTCTCTGGACCTGCAGCCACGTGGTGCCGCGATTATTCACAATCTTGCCTGCAAGGAGGTAAAAACTGTGGTCTGTATCCTGCCCATCCGATTAACCGTCTTGCTCGTCCAGTCGTGCTGGCTTATCATCCTCTCACGTCACACGATCTTCGTTGCGCGAACATTGCATACGGAACACTCACGCCGATCTGATCTCAGACTGTATTCTCGATGCGAATGAATTAACGCTTCTGCGCAGTTCTTCTCTTTTCTTTTTCTATTTCTTTAAATAAGAAAGACGACAACATTGCACCCAAGAGCCTAACTTTCACCCTCACAAGGATAGAAGTGCTGCCTTCATTAATTCGTACAGGCTGTATGTTCGCATAAATGTCACGTGAGAATTGGCGATCTGAGATCGAGTAAGATCCTCGTCGAAATTAAACACGCGTTTACAAACGAGCAACGAGTTCATGTTTCGAGCGACCTGTCGCACGTTCTTTTTCTCTTGCACGGCCGAATTCTCTCCACAACTCTGGCCACGAAGTCGATGCTCGTTTGCGCGCGCACGAACAAATTGAAAGAGAGTGGATACCTTTCGAGAGATCGGGTTATGTTTTTTCAGAAAATGAACAAAAGCAAAAATCTGCGGCGACTTTTACCGAAAGGCAGCATTTCTAAGGTACACAACGAAACAGTTATGCCTCCCTAGTTTAACCGTTCGCGGCGGTAAGTCAAACCAAAAATCCATGCATTATCGCGAACAATTAACTCGTGCTGTGCCCCGAGATGAATGCGCATGCGCGAACACAAAACAATATTGAAAAAAAAAAAAACAAAGAAGAAGAAAGAAACCCACGAACTTCTTATTTATCAGAGTATCATTCACCAGCTCTCATAGGTGTTGTATTCGACCCATTAACCGTACACAGTCCAACCCTCAGCCAAAAACCCTCAAGAAAAAAAACTTTTTCTGGCTGAACTTCCGTATCTAACCTTTGTCCGATTTTAATAGAAGTTTACAGGTAAGTAGCATTCGCTAAATCTAGTCGAACGCCATAAGTGCGAATTTAAGGAAACGCCTGGTTTCCGAGATATTTAATTTTTAATTACGTTTGATTTTTTAGATTTTTACGTAAAGAAAAATACTAAAATTCAGAAATGTTTTGCTGAAATGTTTTATTTTATTAATACCTTAGAAATTTTAAAAACTGTCATTTGACCGGTCGTGGTAGGAACAGTGTTAAATTATTTTTTTATTACGCCGTGCCTAATCATTGCACTTGCCTAACCTGACACTTTCCGGAATTTCAGTCTTCCTCTTACGTAAAAATTTCAAAAATTCTTGATTTAATCGTATAATTTGAAAATTTAGTATCTCTGAAACCAAGCGTTTCCTTAAATTCGCACTTATTGCGTTCGACTGCGTTTAGTAAGTGCCACGTACCAGTAAAATTTGATTAAGATCGAACGAGGATCGGATACAGAAGTCTTACCCATTCTCTACTTCATTTTTCGCCGCATTAAAAATTCGATTCGCTCCTAACGCGAAGAACGCTGCCAATTGTACGAGAAGATGCGTAATGAGATCGTAACGCGGCACTCGACGGGACGTCTAATTTTGGGCATTGAACCGTAGGTGTTCGACGACGTGGCGGTAGAGCTGACGATGGCATTGCTGCAATACTTCAACGGTAGTCCCGAGGAGGAGCAGCTTTACGCGTGCATGAAATCGTTGGCGCGCTTCACCCAGATCAGCGGTCAAGAGGTGCCGCAACTCATACAGATGATCGGCCCGGAGCCAAACAAATTTCGTGGTACGTCGGAGAGGATCGACGAGCTGATCGATCAGGTCAACCAGAAGCTGCGCTAGAAGCTCACACACGCTCAACAATGTCAAATTCCAAGGCGCCGAAAGAAGATTAAATTAAAAAAGAGGAAGAAACTAATACTGGAGGTGTCGTTCTCCGAAGGATCAGAGGCAGGAGTTTTTTCGTAGATGGTTTTCCGCCCGGAAGCCCAGAAGAGCCGCATATCATGTATTATTATTACTATTATTATTATTAATACTATTATTAATATTGTCTATTATCGAGTATTGTTGTCGTTTAATATTATTATCGTTGTTCGCGCGGTTGATTATAGTTTTATTAGTTTTAAACTGGAGCAACAGCACGCGAGGACACGCGCACACTGTGTTATTTATCCATTGCCTTTTCACTTTTTTACTTGAGCCGTTACGAATCTTGAGTAGGCTGGTTGTTGGTTAGTTGAACGTGGAATTGGATGTTTTTATAGGTATGGCGTATTTTTAACAGGCGCGAGGTTAGCACGCGCGTTGGAAAGATCGTTGATGGCAAAGCCTCTTCCGTCAGTGTAAAGTACGTTAGTAATTTCGATTGAGTTTTTTTCTTGCTCGACCCTCGAGTGTTGTACGCGTTTTAGAAGGATATCGTTAGATGGAAAATGAGAAATGTGTACGACGATCGGTCAAGCACCGTGGAATAAACTTTGCGAAGATATAACGGAAAGAGATCGGAAAGAACGATAGAAATTTAGAGATGTGTGAATCAGGGTTTTCTTATTCGAATCGAATTGAGTTGAATTTGCAAAAGAAAACTTGAATCGAATTTACAAAAATACCGCCAGAATCGAATCACCCATATTTCGAATACTTCGCACATCTCTACGCGGTCCGCGCTAGATGCACGATAGAATTCAACGGGTTTTAAATCTTTTTACGCGATTCTTTGATTCGAATTCGAATTGCAGTGATTGGATCTTGTTAAATCTTTCGAATTCGAACTATGTCGATTCGATTCGAATTCAATTTGCAATGATTGGACCTTATTAAATCTATCGAATTCGAATTACAGTGATTGGACCTTATTAAATTTTTCGAATTCAAAATACATCGATTCGATTCGAATTAAATTTGCAGTGATTGGACCTTATTTAAATCTTTCGAATTCGAACTACGTCGACTCAATTCGAATTCAATTTGCAATGATTGGACCTTATTTAAATCTATCGAATTCGACCTACGTCAATTCTGATTCGAATTCGAATAATTCCCAGATCTCTGTAGAAATTCACAACGTTCGCAGCACGCTTGATTCACGCTACGAAGATTGTCATAAAGAAGCGCAATAAACTGTTGGCAACGAAACGTCTTTTCACGATTCTCACGAGCGAACCTCCCGTTAATCTCCAGCGCATTCGCACAAGGTAGCCCAAGTCACGCGGTACGGTTGGCAATCTACCTTCAGCTGTATCGCCGATTTCGCGCCACGAGAAAGTTAAAGATAGAACGGAGTAAGGTGGAACGACACGCGACCTGCCGTGTCGTTTGGTCCAGGCCCAAGGCTTCTTTCGATCTTTATCAAATTGTCAATGCTGCACCCCTGGGGGCTTAATTTATGAAAATCCGAAGCTTTCGTTGTTGGACATCTGTAGAAGTTAAGACACAGACTCAAGCCAATTCTTTTTTGGAATTCATTGAGAGTACATTACGTCTCCTTTCAACGACCTATATTCCTCGTTCTTATTTTTAAAAATCCAAAATTTTTTTATAACAGGTGCAAGTTGAACCTAAGAAACTTTAATGATTATCTTTTGGAGTAATTGAACTTACTCTCCTTGTTATCAAGGACAGACACATAACACCTCTTCAAGTATAATTATTTTTAAATACAGGACCGTGTTAGGATCGTCGTAGACCCTAGCCACTTTTGCATAGAAACTGTATGCATTCGTAAACCCTTTCAATTTAATATCCACGTTGTTTAATTGATACTATATTTACATTTTTTTTAATTTTTGAAATTTGAACAAAATTAAATTTTAAATTTTGTTTTTATTGCATCGGGGTGCATTCCTGTTTAAAATTTTATTTTTAGACTTTCGTAGACCCCTGTAGATTCATAGACCCAAATCATAATGCCTATTATGCGCATGGGATAAGATAGTACTGTTTAAACATCTAAACATAATTTAAATCCTCGTACCTGGAAATTCGATATTTTCTAAAATTTCGAATTTACCAAATGTACCTAACGCACCTGAGTACGCCCACCATCATCTGCAGATCAGCATTTAACCAAACATTAACAAAAAAGCAGTATCAACCAGTCTACAATTATCAATTGGACCATGATACATCGGCAAAATAAATGATCCCTCGAAAAGCAATCTCTTCTCTTTCAACCTCGTGTAAACTGATAGACAACGGCGTATCATCATGGCGCCTACCTCCCGCGAACATCGTCCTCTGCCCTGCGCGCCTCACGCAGAAGCCAAGATAACACTCGTTTAATTAACGGTGTTAACGGATACCTCGTTCACAATGACAATGGTCCAAACTTTCGGTTCCTCTTGCAATCATCATCGCCGGAGTACCTTTATCAAACTGTCAACAGGCATTACAACCGGAGACGAATTACGGCCCGTTGCACTGGCCCTCCTCCGTGCGCGTAAACCAGTCAGCAGGCATGCCATTTGCTCTGAGCTTTGAAGATAACAGTTTGGAAATTGCAAACTGTACAAGGCAATCCAGAAGCGAGAAACCTCGCGCCCCCGTCAGACGGACGATGTGGACCCGCGAGTTTTAGCTCTGGCGAATGATTAGGCCCAGGTTCCGATCGTCGATCTGTAATAATATTGTTCGTCAGCCGTGGTCGCCGTCAATCGAACGGTAGACGTGAACCGCGACAGTTCGGCCGATGACTGAAATTGGTGAGAAGGCGTCGTTGCTGCGGAATAAGAGCGCTGCTCCTGTATGACGTTGTTCCTGACCACGAAGATGACTTCGATGGAGGAGCAGGAGCCTCAAGTGGAGCTCAGAAAGGACGGTGCACTTCGGTTTCTCGTCAAGTACGTACCGATTTTACGATGGCTGCCGAAGTACACCAGGCTGGACGCGGTATCAGATTTGGTGGCTGGGATCACACTGGGTTTAACCATGATACCTCAAAGTATCGCCTATGCGGCACTTGCTGGTCTAACTGCCCAGGTATGTTTTTATTCTTTTTATCTTTGTTTTTTAGGGATTTTGAGAGAAGTAACCAGTGTTAGGGCTAGGACTGTTGATATTTGAGTAATCATGGAGTAGTTGGAGTAGTTATTGTAGGTCTAGATGGTGAAACGGATAGGAGTACGAATACTGGAGTATACGAAAAGTAGTTATTGCAGCTTTGGTTCGTGAAACGAATATGAGTACGAGTACTCGAGTATCCAAAAAGTAGTTAAAATAGTTATTGTAGCTCTGGTTCGTGAAATAGATATGAATATGAGGTCTCGAGTATCCAAAAAGTTGTTAAAATATTATAGTTATTGTAGCTCTGGTTCGTGAAACAGATGTGAGTACGAGTACTGGAGTATACGAAAAGTAGTTATTGTAGCTCTGGTTCGTGAAACGGATTTGAGTATGAGTACTCGAGTATCCAAAGTTGACTTCGAGCATTCGAATATCCGGATTCGACTTATTCCTTGGTTATACAAATATAGAGCTTTTCTTGTATGTAAAGTACATTTGATTTGAGATTGGAAATTCGCAGATATGAGTTAGAAAGCGTGTATTCTGATATTTGGATTTTATTTGAGTGAGTGTTCGAGAACTTCGAGCTCGAGTACTCGTAAATCCAGACCTAATTAGGCCCATCAGAATGGATTTGAATGGTTCGATTTCGTCTGGTGCTAACATTTAAGTGAGTTTAAGACACTAGTATCAATTTTAAGGAAAATGTAGATGCTAAGGTTTATAAGAGTGCTTCCATGAAAGAATAATGAAGCTACATAAGTTGCTAATTATACTTAATTTAACTCTCTATGGGATGAATTTTTTTCATACATACAAAAAAATCAGATCAACAAAAAACTTTACCAATCAAATTTTCCAAACTTCCAAGGCAATTTACTTTGATATTTCAAGCTGATGGTGCTGCCAACTGCCATCAATATTATTATCGGTTATCTCCGAAACATTATATAATTAAGACGCATACTCCATCTTGTGAAGATCCAAAATGATTTTGTAAAATTTCGATATATCGGTATTTGACCTGAAAGTTACACGGGCCCATAGAGAGTTAGTTAAACTATCTAAACTTCTAGACCTTCGCTCCTATTTTCCTAAGAACTGATCAATTACTCATATCTGGCCCCTCTGATAAGAAAGCAAATCATCTTTTGTCCGTTCCTTCGTTTCCAACGTATCTAGACCTCAGGAGATAATACAAAGTGTCCATACCTTTCCAGTACGGTCTGTACTCTTCGTTCCTGGGTGGCTTCTTGTACGTGATCTTTGGAACGATCAAAGAAGTATCCATCGGTCCCACGTCGTTGATGTCTCTCTTAACACTGGAGTACACGCGTGGCATGCCAGTGGAGTTTATCATTCTTCTCACCTTTCTAGCTGGATGCATCGAGCTGATGATGGGCTTACTGAACTTAGGCGTGTATTTGAATAAAATAATTGTCAATTACATCTCATACTCAGTGGCGGTCTTAAGGGGGTATCATACTCTGGAGGCCCAAAAATGGGGGTCTTTTTCAAGATTTTTTTGTGACGAAGTAGTAGGCCAATCAGGTCCATGACATATACGATATTTAAGTACATGTTTAGGTGCATTTACTGTATTTTTTACATAAGGAAATATTGAGAAATATAGAAGTTATATGGAATCTTGCGGAAGCCGTTCGCGCGCGCGCTCAATTACGGCGTACATAGTGCCTCCTGTACGGCGTGCTTGAAAGCAACAATGCAGAAAGAATATTAAACTAGAATGTATTCCCCACAAGTTGACGAAGGAAAATTGTAAAAAAGTTAAAAATTGCAAAAGTTATAGCACTTCGAAGAAAAGGTTCATTTTTCACCGAAAAAACCACTTCTTCGACTTCGACATCGATCGTCCGATCTTGTAATTTTTTCGCTTCAACGGCTATAACTTCGTCAATTTTTGAAATTTTGCGATCAGCTAGGGCTTAAAATGCGCGGAAAAGATAGTATTTTCAAAATATGTAATAAAAAAAAATCGATTTTTTTAAATTTCCAGAGTATGATACCCCCTTAAGAGCGAGCCGAGCCTCCACCCGGGGCCTCGCGCTTGCAGGGGCTTCGCGCACCCAAGTAAAAAAAGTAATTCAGGGTAATTACCTAGTATTTTTTTTAATGACTCCACAAAAACCGTTCGTGACGATTTCCACTACATTACGTGGAAATAGAATTCTAAATGAACAAATTATGATTTCTTTATACATTTTCGTATAATGACATCGAGTTACTTTATTAACTAATTAATTATTATTATGTGTCACATTTTAATTAATAGTTTATCTGTGTCTGATATATTTTAAAGCAAGGGACAACGTAGAGTCCCACGTCACAGTCTTCACATTGATATCGCGATCTTCGCCTTACATGATTTTTTGTGCACACTACACAATTTCGCAACGTTACGTTCTTATTTTGTTCCTATTATTGTAAAATGAGTTCGCGTGATCGGGATGTCGGTAGAAAATTTGAGTCAAGAATCTGTCGCCTGGAGCCTCGCAACGTTAAGACTGCCACTGCTCATACTCGATTGCAAAGAGCCACGTGAAATGTTACTACAAACTTCTGCATGAGTTTTTTAAAGTGTTTCTGACGAATGTAAAACTCTCCAACAGGATTCCTAGTGGATTTCATATCAATGCCAGTCGCGTCTGGCTTTACTTCGGCTACGTCCGTTATTATCATCGTATCACAGCTTCAGGGCATATTCGGATTGAAATACAAGTCTCCAAACATCGTGGACAACGTGTACAAATTGTTTCAGAATATTACCGATTTACGATACGCCGATGTTATCCTCGGCCTTTGCACCATCGCTTGTCTGCTGTTCTTCAGGGTAAGCTTTCAGGTCTTCTGGTTATAATAAGATCCGAGGAATGTTTGATGCTGATTTTAGTTGTCCATAGAGATTGAAGGACGTTAAGTGTTCCGGACCAAAGAAGAAGTTTCTCTGGTTTTTGTCCATTGGCAGAAATGCTCTTGCGGTTTTAATCGCTTCCATTATAGCTTTCCATTTGGATTCGGAGAAGGAACCTGCGCCGTTTATTCTTTCAGGTTATTTTATCGCATATTTACACTTTGAAGTTTTTAATTATAATCGCAAGTGTCTTTGTCATTGAGAGAATTTAATTCACGTTATCCTTCTTGTTTTGTAGGAAAGGTCGAGTCTGGACTACCCAGGGTAGCTCTGCCGCCATTCTCCACGCAAATTGGAAATCAAACTTACTCATTCTTGAACATGTGCTCGCACTATAGTTCTGGAATCTTCGTAGTGCCTCTCATTGCTGTTCTGGCCAATGTAGCTATCGCCAAAGCATTCGGTAGTTAAAGTGTCTACAATTTTTTAACCTTTTAACTGTTTACGTCGAGTATACTCGTCACGAAGAAACGACAATTTTTCGCATAATACCGAGTACACTTGTCACGACGAAACGATAATTTTTCGCATAATACTTATTATCATTCAAAGTATCAACTGTGATTTTTTTTTTTTTTTTCTTGAAGAAGGGCAAATAAAGGGTCAATGGGCTTCACTGAAAAATAATTAAGCAGAAAAAGATTTTCGAAATAAAATTAAACAGTTAAAGGGTTAAGTTCTCTGGAGTTCAAATGGGCTTCACTGAAAAATAATTAAGCAGAAGAAGATTTTCGAAACAAAATTAAACAGTTAAAGGGTTAAATTCTTTGGAGTTCAAATATTGTAAAATATTTTATTCTCAGCCAGTGGGGAGGCGGTGGAAGCGTCGCAAGAGATGCGAACACTGGGCCTTTGCAATATATTAGGAAGTTTGGTTTCCTCGATGCCAGCGTGCGGAGCATTCACGAGAAGTGCCGTGAGCAGTGCCAGTGGGGTTAGAACTCCGATGGCTGGATTGTATTCCGGTAATACGACAATATCCAATTTATTCTCAATTATTAAAAACATATTTGCTAAATATTTCAAATAATTCACAGAGCTCGTTTCATTTGACCAGTTAGTTGTTTGCAACCGCTTTGAAAACTAGAGAAAATACTCATCAAATATATGGACCGTTTATTTTGAAAATGGTGTAAGTCCATTTTTAAAAAAAACATTAATTAGTTATAAATAAAAGGTTTACACAAAATTAATCATAGATTATGTGATGTTTGATTTTGCTAAGAAAATGGACTTACACCACTTTCAAAATAAACGGTCTATATAGTTCTTATAATATAAAATTAAGTTTTAACAAAATAACAGTCTAATTTTTTAAATTGATTAACATTTGTTCTTTGAGTTAACTTAAACGTACGTAGCAAATTTGAACTACTTTTTAGGCATTACGAGTATACTCGTAAAGAAAAACAGCCAACTGGTTAATTGATATTCGCTTGACACGATTCCACTAACGAGAACACCGTTTCTAGGCATGATGACACTATTTGCCCTAAGCTTCCTCACACCCTACTTCTATTACATACCACGATCTACGCTCTCGGCGATTCTAATAACCGCGGTGATATTTATGATCGACTGGAGGATCGTGAAGCTCCTTTGGAAAGGATGCAGTTAGTATGCTTTGCACATTTCCATTAGTCAATCAAGATGACAAGGCACACATATTGTATATGATATATACGATATAAGATAAGATACTTGGTTGGCCAGGGACGATTTATTTGACACGCTTAAACTCTTTGCTCCTTTCAGGAAAGGATATGTTCACTACTGTATCAACATTTCTCGTCTGCGTAATTTGCAGCGTCGAAATAGGCCTCCTCTTAGGCGCGATCTTCAGTCTCGCGTTTTTGCTACGTCCGACCGCGAGGCCGACCATAACCGTCGAGGAGAACGAGGTGACGTGAATGAAAACGAAGTTCATTAAATTATCATCCCAACGCGCACATGCGCCACGACAGAGTTTGCTTACGAATCTGTAATTCATTGCTCGTGTTTACAGTGGTTATAAAAAAAAAGTGTGGACGAAGATCCGAAAAGTATATGCCTTTGATTTTCTTAAAACTACGTATACCGATGTGTTTTGATACGCTGATTACGAATATGACCATGAAAGTTGGCGCACATTTCATTTTCGAGGTCATTTCCAAGATTAAACATAAAAAAATCAGTTTTTTAAAAGTTATTTCAGTAGGTTTATAAAATATTGAAAAATGTTTCAAACAAAAGTTGTATATCTTGTCGAAATACGCATTTTATATCTTATGCATTTTCGGTATAGGAATGATAGTTTTCGAGAAAAATTGATCAGAAAGTAAAGAAAGTAATAAGATATAAAATTTGTATTTCGACAGGATGTACAACTTTTGTTTGAAACATTTTTCTATATTTTATAAACCTATTGAAATAAATTGAAAAAACCTTAATTTTTGATAATTGAAAATTACCTCGAAAATGAAATTTGCACCCACAGTCATGATCATATTTGTAATCACGTATCAAAATACATCAGTATACGTAGCCTTAAGAAAATCGACAGTATACGTTTTTCGGAACTTCACTCAAAAGTGTTACAAGTTCCTGTATACATATGTAATAGGAAGAATATTGTCATTTCACTTTTTTTAGCGAGTACAATAAAGCACAATTAACAGGTTAATTCGAAGCCAATTAATTAGTTAATTAATCAGAATGCTTTTTTTTACAGACTGAATTAGGTAATGGCTACCTGATGATCAAGCCGGATATTACCGTGTGTTATCCAGGAGTCACTTACTTTTGTCACAAAGTGTTGGACATTGCTCGTAAATGGACTGAGAGAAGCAATACACCAATTGTTCTGAACTGCGAAGCTTTTTCTTACTTGGATTACACAGCTGCAAAAGTAAAATCTCCGTTAGATCGATTGCTCGTAGAATGGCCACAGATTGAAGAATGATTTCTTTTGCAGGGCTTCGAAAGACTGTTCAGAGAGATAAACAAGGAAAAAGGTCGCCTTTGGTTGATGAATCTTCGTCCGGAGATTACAGATTGTTTGATGACCTTCGTCGATCAGAAGTACCTGCAAATAATTCACAGTAAAGAGAACATCGACGTAATTTTCGAAGGTACAGTAAATTAACACTATTTCTACCGGGATTTTATATATAACTATTTCAACCAAGAGGCGTCTTTTTGTGTCCAGGATGAGCTGCAGGAAAATGATACCTTTAAATTAATTTAACAACTAATATACGAATAGTGAAAGAAGCTATCGAGGAAATATGTTTCAATTTGGAAAATAAATTTAACCAGTTAACTGCGTTCGACGTGTATACACGTCAATTCAAATTTCTTATGTTTTTGATCGTGAACAATAAAAAAATCTGACCATTCGATATAAAAACTAACAATAAAAGCACAAAAAAGAAATTCCACAGTTAACTGGTTAAAATACAATTTGAGAATATGTCTTTTGACACCTTTGGTAGAAATAGTGTTAAAGAAATTATTGACATCTCGGAGAGAAATGTTTGGAAGCATGCGAAAGGATAATTTGAATTTTCAGACGTCGCCACGTGTAGTGGGAGCACCTTTGTGAAAATGAATGGAAAGGAACGTGAGGTGTACAAAAATGGTGGCACAGGGAACGTGTCCACAGGAGAGTTTCACAAACTTTTGGAGCACGGTTCTAAAGGAGACGTGAAGGACATAGAGTTGAAAACGTTACCGCACTCGACGAAAAAGCCTTGAATCACTGCACGTCTCGTAGGATTAACTGTTATTTAATTACGGAAAAAGAAATTGTTTTATATGATCAACCCGTTGACTTCTTTTTGCACGTTGATATAAGAATTTCTTGTACAATGTGTAGAAAGTCCTGGAATAATAAATTAGCCTACTTAATTTAACAAGAGCATGACTATATGTGTGATTTGGATTTCGGTTTGGAAACACTGCGCGCATTGATTAACTTTGACATTTCATATCGCAAATTTTAATTCGCGCATTTAAATCTTTAAAAGCCGTAAGCTTAGATTTCAATTTAGGCAGAATTTCGTATAAGTAGCAACTTTAAACGTCGTGTTTCCATCATGATTTATTCTCCAGCGAATTGTGAGTGACAATGAACTTAAATTATCAGCACGAATAATAAACCGTGTTGTAATTCATTTAGACACTCGGATCATTTTCCTCGTAGAACGTAACGCGCTGTACCGTCTCCACAATAATCCACTTTATCGCATTTCTCACAGTCAATAATACTATCTGCGTGTCTTACCGCGTCGATTTTTTCAAATCAACTGAGCGCGCGTATTTTAAACTAGATCTGTTCTTTACTATCCCCTCCTAGTGAGCGCGCATGCGCAATGACAACTTTCGAATAGACTATCTCTTTCTTGTTAATTAAATTCATTCTTTATTTTAAACAATCTTCGATATTCGACATTGCATTATACTTGAACAGAATCATACATTTACGTTTATATGACTTGGTTATTTTTCTAATTGATTTCAAAAGTATTTTTCAAATATAAAATAATATGCGTAGAACGATGTTTCAATTATTTTTTTATTTATTAGGGAGGGAACATTAAATATATTATAAAAGTTATCATGGAAAAAGCAAGTTTGCGGCCTTTTATAATTTTGATTATTTCCGTCATTCGAAATTTTATTCAATTTTTTATTTCGGTTAATTACTTTTGCGCTGCACCTATTGCACCCCCTTTTGAAACAGCCCTGTTCCTAAGGAGAATCTTATCGTCGTGATAATTAACATAAGAAATCATGATTTTATACTACTATTTTTGCAGTACTAATAAACAATTGAAAACTACATTCACAGAGAAATGCAGCCTAATAAGAGTCACTTTAAAATGATTCTAGTAATTAAGCTTTAAAGATTTTCTGTGTTTACCGTACCGTTGCTAGGACAACAATACACCCCTTACCAGATTTCCACGTACAATTCGTCCCAGTTGTATTCATATGCTGCTACGAACAGTATCGAGCAAAACTCTTTGCGAGAGAAAAGTGTTTATATTGAAAAATGTCTCTGCACGCGACACCGATACTTTACTTAAATATGGGTGGTGAAATGCTCTACGTGCTTCGTCAAAGGCTGAAAGCACAAAGAATCGACGCTGCCAAGACAATACAAGGCCAGTTTGACTCATACATTGAAAATACATTTTTATCCACTTGATTCTTTTACATTAACTCTTACAAACTTGCTTGTATGTACAAGTGAAGTACCACATTTGGAACCATTTCAAATGCTACCCAGCCCTGTATATACACCTGCCGCAGTGAAAGGGTCAATTTGATGAAGTCTTTTTCTAAATTACAGTGCTGGACGATGTAACCACCGCGTTACTTAATCCTAAAGTACTTTGCACAGTGTTCAAAGAAACACCACTGGTCGACATGACTTCTCTGCGATCCACGTTAGAATTTGTGGCATTATCATCGATCATGAGATTAGATTCCGGAAGCATGAATAAATTGTTCGATCTAATGATCATGATGGTTAAATATCAATTGACCGTGGCCAGTGGGCCAAGAGAAATTATTCTTTTGACTCTGAATCACACGGATGCGATGCGCGATATGGTCAGCGATCCAAATGCCCAAGAGTGTGTTGGTTTGGTGCACCAAATGATCGTAGACGTAAGTAACAATGTAGAGTAAAACCTGTTTTTATGTAATTTTTTTATGTGCGATTTTTCCATTTACCGTATAAAGAAAGTTTTTCTTTTTCTTTTAAATCTGTTGCAAATGAAAAACTTATGAAGCTTAGCATAGTTTTAAATATTTTTTTATGCGATTTCTTTTATAAGGTCCTCATCTCCAGCACAAAAACTAACTGTGTATGTACGTCTGATAATTATGCGATTTGCAAGTGGCCCCAACGATAACATGGTTCTTCTAGTTTTACAGTAATTTAACGTACGAGGAGGTTTGGAAGGCACGGAACGAATGTTTGCAAAACTTGGAACCCTATTGCGTGAGAGTGTCCATTCTTCTTCGTATTGGTGTGCAAAATGAAGATGCCACTTTTAATTATGCGCCACAAAAGTATAATGAGAGGTATCACGAGCGCAAAGACACCTTGAACAGTTTGAAGATTACATGTGCAGGGGGCGAACAGACATGCGATGGCACGTTTAATCTTTTCGGTGATCGTGGAACGCTTTTAGGGAAAAATATGTAAGGAAGTGAAGATTGTGATATTAAAATTTTTAATACACGCGCGCATTCCGTTTTTGTTTTCGGATAAAGTTCTGAAAAGCACATACTTCCGATTTTTTTAAAACTACGTATACTGATGTATTTTGATACGCTGATTACGAATATGCCTATTGGCTCCGGCACACTGGACGCGGCAACGCGTCAACGCGTCAACGCGGTGGCCAATCACTGTCTTGCTTTTCTGGTAGTACTAATTAGTTATGTATTAAAGCAACACAGTGATTGGCCACCGCGTTGACGCGTGACGCGTTGCCGCGTCCAGTGTGCCGGAGCCATATGAGAGTTGGCGCGAATTTCATTTTCGAAGTCATTTCGAAGACTAAACATAAAAAATTCAGTTTTTTTTAAGTTATTTCAGTAAGTTTATAAAATATTGGGAAATGTTTCAAACAAAAATTGTACATCTCATTGAAATACACATTTTATGTCTTATGCACTTTCGGTATAGGAGTGATAGTTTCCGAGAAAAATTGATCAGAAGGTAAAGAAAGTAATCATAAGGTCAGATAAGCTCTTAGTATTATCCAAAACAAACGACGAGGATAATTAATCTTAAACTTCATAATATCGTGTATTATTAAGCATAAGACACGTTTGTCGTTCATCTTGGATAATACTAAACGCATGTCTGGCACCCTTATTTTTCTAGGTATTCGCCATCCTATGGAAGCACGACCACCAAGCTGAAGCCTAAACGCAGTAACGAACATTTTATGAAGGACTGTGGAACGAAGGCGGAACTTGGAATGTTGGCGGTTCAGTTAGGAACGGAAGAGATGTGTCAAAGACCATTTACCTTGAACTTATTCTCAAACGAAGACGACGAAACTATGAACATAAACACCGACGACTGCAACGCCAATAAAAGTCGAACAAGCACACTGGAGGAAGAAACTGAAGCAAGAGTAAACGAGGAATACAAGAATAAAATGGATAATATACACGCGGACTTCTCTGAGGACGAGCACGTAGAATTAAAGCGAAAAATGGACCTCCTGGAACTTCTCGATGAAGTTCAGTAGCTTGAGAAATTTGAAAATCACCTTCACACAATTGTGTCTTAAAGTTTATTCTACAAGAATAAAAAAATTCTCCCATGTTCATAAACATGCAGTTAAATAAAGAGCCATACATATCACAATACAAATTTCGAGTTACTTATATTATGCACAGAATCTGTATTACCCAAATTTGTATATGCATTAGTTTGTAATTTGTATATACACTACCAAAATATTGTACAAATTATAAACAGCTTTATAAATAAGTGAATGGTAGGTGCATCGCATAAAGTATATGCTAAAATGATAATAGGTTTAGGTCTTAGTCATGTCTAAAATATACTTCACTCCAGTACGTCCACTAGTACTAAGAGCATTGACAATTGCTTCTTGGTATTCCTGAAAAGGGACTAATTTATGCGGTGGAGCTTGTAATGTTTTATTCCCGAACAAGCTTCCTAGTTCGGCAAACATATCGAAACGCTCCTTCGATTCCATGTGAGTTTGTGTCCAAGCTGACATCCAAAATCCTTTGAAAGTTAAATCCTGTTGAAATTGTTAGAAATTTTTACTGTTTGTAAATGAACATTTTAGCTTACATATTATACACAATGTAAAATCACCTTAAAGATAAGCGCAGCAGTGGGTATGGTGAATGGTTCTCTGGACATTCCTCCGTACGTTACCATAATACCACTATGGGCAAGATGCCTGACTACATCAAGCGCACTCTGTCCACAAATGCAATTAAGAGCTAATTTCGGCTGAGGAAGTTGTTTAGACTTGAATATCTGAGTTTTTCGAAGTTCCTCCTCAGTTAAAACTTCATCCGCTCCCAAAGCCTTCAGCTGACTCTATTAAAGAATACAGATCAGGATACTAATAAGATTCCACTTATGATAATTATATCACCTTTAATTCTTGTATGTTTGGCCTATCCCTGACACTACTAACAGTTTTATATTTCCATGCCTTACACAACTGTATGACTAATTGTCCAACTGCAGAATTACCTCCATTCTGTATAACTGTATCTCCAGGTTTTAACGAGACAAAGTCTTTAAGCATTCTATACGCTGTGCATGGGTTTACATTTAGCATACTTGCTTCGACAACTCCAATGTCTTTTGGAATCTAAAACGATGAAAATAATACAATTTTATCATAACGTGTATATCTATCAGTTTCGTCATTTAGTAAATATGTTTGTACCTTCATTAGTTGGTCTGATTTATAAGTGGCCAATGTTCTCCACGTTCCTAAGTTCAATCCATTTGGAACAACACGGTCGCCGACAACAAAGTTTCTTATATTGGGTCCAATGGATACTACCTCGCCAACACCTTCGTTTCCAGGAATGGCCGGTAACGGGGGTTTACTTGGATATTTACCTTGTATAGTGTTTATGTCCGCTGGATTAACTGGCGCCAATAACCATTTTACTGAAACCTCGCCAGAAATATGCCAAGTTGTATACAATTTGATTTCAATTCTATTTTAATATAAAGCTTTCTTAAATTACATTTCCACTTTACGAACTTAAACTAGCAATTATAGTCCCTTCAACTTAAGAATGTTTCCATTTCGCGCATCTCAAATAAGCTGATTGGCCACATGGAGCGGTCACGTGAGGACACAACCAAAAGAATATCTGTTAGTGTAGGGATATGCGCAGAACGGACAAAAACTCGTCCACTTCCGGAAACATTTTTAAATTGAAAGGACTATAGTATATTTTGATATCATAAACAAATATATTTTTATGAACAAATACTTCATCGTCTCCTGGTTTGCTTGCAGTTTGCGTTGTAACTTGAAGAACCTCCACAGGCTCTCCATATTCTTTATAGAGCAATGATTTTCCATTCTCAACTTGCGTATTTGTACCCATTAGGCGTGCAGTGAGAAACTTTACAGAAACAGTACGTCTGCTGTAACGAACACATTGAGTAGCAAACATGACCATTTTATCTTTCTCTTTGGATGATGCTTCGCCGTTCAGTTTCTGCAAGTCATAATAATTGCATCTATAAATATATATCACTGATTCAAGCTACGATCAATTACTTCTTAATTCAATGCGTATACAGATTTACAGTTTCTCAAAGTGCCTATATTAGAGGTTACAAAAAGGTGGTTGAATTTGTGAGAAATCAAAGTACAAGAAATAAGCGAAATTTTGCAAATCATTAATTGATAAGGATAACACATCCTAGTGTGCATTATCTATTTTCAGTAACCCATCTCTCTGTTTACCTGTAAATAGACTGTACACTTTCATCGACATATATTTTTCATGCAATCCTCTTTACACAATTTACAGATCAATTTAATAAAAATTGCAAAGAACTTGTGACACTTGAAATTATTATTAAATAAAACATCTTTTCTTACCGTGCAGATCAGGATAATGCACGTACCGTCCTGTAGTTTTTTTTAATCGCATCTTGTAAGTCTCTTGTTGTCCACTAGAGGTCGTAAGTATTTGAATCAATTACTTTCAATCATATTTCACTGCTATCGCTAAATTAAAAGCAATATTAGTGATTGGTAAAATTATACGATGACAAACAAGAAGGACCTATGTGAAAGTGTATATCTTTTATTAGATTTGATGTCAGAAGGTGGACCAAACTTTAGTTCTCTCAGAAATCTACCGGCGTAACTCCACGTGTATGTGAGCCTACGTATTCATTTACGAGGCTTACACCTACAACTACATGTTCATAATGTTGCATGTGCACTAGTGTGCACGTGTTGCACTTATTTTATGTTTGTGCACCGTTGTACTCGAGAGAGGGTTGTATCGCAGTTCAATCAACTGTTATAAAGTAAAAAGTGACAAAATATACTTCTATCACTTGAATCAATCTACATGCACCACTCTCGGACATAAATAAATATTATATAAATTGTTAGCAAACGTTCTTAACCTTAAACGTCAGGTAAACAACGCATGCAATCTATTTACATTACTTTCAGTTATTATTATCAATTAAAATGGGTAAAGGACATCGACATCTTAAACATTTAAAATCCGAGAAAGCAAAAGTAAAGTTAAAAGCACAAAAAGGCAAGCAGTTACCAAAAGGACAAAATGTTACGAATCCATCCTTCAAAGTGAAAAAGATCGTTATTCCCGAACAGTTGAAGCAACACAGTGAAAATGAGATTCTTAGCAGAAGAAAGCTGAACGTTAAAGTACGTATTGTTTTAGTATTTGAAATCATTTATTGTATCAAAGGTTCATTAAGAATTGTTATCTTATGCTAGGACTTGTTAACGCGTCTTCAGCATCATAACTCTACCATTCGCCAAGACGCGATAAGAGAATTAAAAGATATTCTCCTGCAACATTCTTCGGAAGTTTTAAACGCACAGTTCAGTCCTGTGATACAAGGAGTTACCGCACTGTCGCTCGATAAAGAAAAGGATATACGTAGAGATTCGTTGAAGGTGTTAAGCTTAATTCTTAGTCCCATTTCTGCGGAACACTTGGCTCCATTTTGCGATGTTCTAATATCTTATTTGAAATGCGCCATGACTCACATCGATCCGCGCATAAAGGAAGATTCTTTACTTCTTTTGGATGTGCTTTTTGAGAATTGCGGTGGATTATTGGCAACGCACAGTCATAAAGTATTACCGAGTTTCTTAGATATGATATCAAGATTACAATCTGAAAGTAATCCAGGCAGACAGCTAACTATTACGCTCAATTCGAGGAACACTAGCATCAAATGGAGAACCAAAGTCTTAGAAAGGCTGTGCGGCATGTTTCGCTTTATTGTGAGCTACTATAAAAGTCAGAAGTCAAATGAAGTAGCAGCCAAATCTACGCCAATCCATGTAAATGAACATACTACGCATATACCTATATTTAAAGAAGTGAATTCGCAGATGTGCGACATAGAGTTCACAAAAACTAATAACTTAATGGAAGATGAACTGAGCGGGCATTTAAACGTAGAAGAATTTCAGAAGTATGTTAATGTATTAATGCCACTAATGTTCGACAGTTGGCTAGAAGCTTGTCCAGAAGAAAAAATAATAAATCAGACGGAACTTACTATTAGCGATGAAGCAGCATTATTGCTAAAAATTATCATTGAAATAATTCAGTCCATTCTGGAATATATCGATATCTTAAATAGTAACAGTGATGCAAACTTAAGTACTTGGTTCAGGACAAGTTTTCAAACTGCTTTTACAAAAAATTTTATGTCTAAATTTCCATACAACAAGGGAAAAGGTGGTTTAAAGTTAAGGAGAAGACAAGAAGACTTTTCCATGCTAGATGTAGGTGACAAATGCTTAGAAGAAAATTTAGCATTGTGTCAAATTTTGGTTTGGTTCACATCTGTAACTATGTATAATAAAGAATTTAAGAAACTAAATAACGCATACTGCAATAGTATTTTAGAGTATTTGAATGGTATGTACATTCAATTTCGTGAAGTATCTTGTCATATTTCACATACGTTAATACTCTATTTTCATAGATAGACTAGACAATTGGGACAGTGGTAACACCATAGCACTACAACAATTAATAAAAGTTCTCAGAACTTTATTTTTAAAAGCCAGTAAAACGTGGTACGCAAATGGAATAGATGTGAGCAGGCTTTTACAGAATGTTGCAAAAGTATGTTTTCGTCAACCAAAGAGAGAACTACAAAGACAGTTATTCATAGTTCTTGGTGACATTACCTTGGATAACTTTTTACTTGAATTACACAGGTACAGGCATATTGACAATTTAATATTTTGTAGAGTTGTAGCATGAATAACTTTGGTTGCGAGTATTACACGTTTATAAATAATACAAGTGTTACTATGAATAAATATTATCTACAACCATGTATTACTAAAGTTACTTATGTTACAACCAAAGATTTTTATAAAATGTGTTTAATAATACATGTAGTGACACGGACAAGTTGACAACAGAGATGTGTTAATTGGTCAAGATTGATCATAATATTTATCTAAAAATATTTTTTATATTACAGTGAAGATGTGTTGAAAACGTTTGTTTTGGCCCTACCTAATTTACTGTTACAAAACACTATACACGAGAGTACAATACAAATGATTAATAAAGTTACATTGCGCTACAGAAAATGGATACAAGAAGAACTGATTTCAAAACATGACGCAATTATTGGTATGATATTATAGACATATTTTTGATTAGAGGAATAGCCTGAACATCAATATTATATTGTTAATTTCAGAGAATGCTAAGAAGATTGAAATAGTAGGTCTCACCGATCAGAAGCAATCTCGACTAACAATTTGTAACCTATTTTACTTTTTAAATGGTCAAATTTATTATTGAAGAAAAAAAAAATTTAAATAAATAAATAGATACAGATTTATTATCAGTAAAATCATTACATTCGTCATTCATAACATGGAACATGGAATATTGATCCTCAAATACGATAAGCGCATTTCTTATCACTTATATACTAGAAAAATATTTATATTACAGTTTCTAAAATGGTTGGATGTGAAAATAGTATTCGAATCACAGATATGGACAATTCATGATAATTGTACATCGTTTTACATTGGATCATTTACAGACAATTCCATATTCTATCACAATTGCTTCATTTAGTAAAAAATTAGATAATTACCGTACTTGGTAATCTATAAAATTTACATAAACACTGTTTTAAAATACAGATTTCATTTGACATGAGATTATTATACCATTGCTGAAGTTCCTTGAAGTGTTTCGATCTTAATATGGCAAGTAACTGCTTTTCATCGTTCCAATGAAGTTTCGTTAAATGGCATGAAAGTAGGTCAATGGCATTTTCAAAATCTAGTCACCATATTTATATCTGAAGGTGTCTCGTCTTCAATAAATGCTGAATTGTGATAGCCATTCTGTGCGTTGTAATTGTTACTGTTTGGCAAAGGCAGGTGACTATCTTTGTTCATTGCACAAGTATTATCCTTAGCATATAATGAATTTTGTGCAGATGTAGCATTAATGATATTTTCGATACTCGGCGTCACAGGCAGAGTTGGAAGCTCTTCATTTAATTCTGGCCAATTTGAACTGTTTTCCAACTCGTACTCTACTCGCACATATTGTTTTTGAGATTTTTCTGGCCTGTATAGTTTCGGCTTGATACGTTTCTCTATAGCATATTCTACTATGAGCATTTCAATAATGAGGCAGATTAAAAAGTTGACAAAACCCAGCACTAAGATAATGATCTTCCAGTCGTACTCAGGTGGTACAAGTAACTGTAGAGCATTAATTATCCAATTCGCAGGATAAACAGTGATGTAAGCGCAGATTATTATCAAAAGAATTATGGAGAAAGTGAATGTTCTATTCGTGTAAATCGCTTGTCTGTATGGCTTTCCGTGAGAGAAGATAATCGCCATTGTTATGTACTGGAACATAGAAATGCAGAAGACGGAATAATTTTCATAGCAAGAGTAAAGATGATTGTCTGTCGGTATAAAAGGCGTGAACCAGGGAAACAGTCGGACGGCGTGATAAGCGATTGCTTGAAAAATTGTCATTACGAGCATATGCACCGTTAAAGAAAAAAGCGGTGTAAAGCTCAAGAGACTGGTCATCGGCGGTTTGTTTGCAAGCTTATTGTCGTAAGCTCGAGTCTTGCCGAAGAACGATGCAAAGTTTACGATCAAGCAAATATCAATGAAGAGGAATTCCAAGTCTGTTAAATTCGAATCTATCGAGTACAGAATAATGACAGATAGAAATTCTGTCAACGAATAAGTGACCATAAATTTAAAAATGCCGAAGGATGTAACGAGGGCTGCTCGACCTTCCCTTATCACTTTGGGAACGCAAGTTATGTCTGGCACTCTTGAAGTGAAGGGACTAGCAACACTGGAAAAACAAAAAATATACCTCACTTTGTTATAGGGTAAAAGTTCTAAATAGAGAATAGTTGTTTCAATAAGACAAATTCAAATGACGTCATTTATAATTTAAATTTAATTAATATCGTTAACAATTTACCTTGATTCAGCTTCAGACAGGGACACTCCGGCGTGCGCTGCTCTCAAAGCTCCACAATCGTTTGCACCATCACCGCACATTACTACGCATAGAAAATGAAACGTTTAAAATGAAAATATCATCGCAAGAGCTCGTGATAAAAAATAGTTGGTCTTTTTTTGACTTCTACGCACCTACGTAGTATCCAAGCTGCATCAACTCAACGACCAATTGCTGCTTCTGATCGCTGGTCATTCTTGCAAATATCGCACCGCGCACACATATTTTTGGTAGACATTCGGGATAGTGTTCTCGAAGTAGCTGCCACGTTTGGCCCGTAAGTGCAAATCTATACTTATTACCAATTGTACCTCTTTCTACGTCATCTAGCGCAGGCACTCTGAGTTGTCCTCTCGGTAGACTCTGAGAATAATATTAGACGTGTTAGATCTTTATGAATATATTGTAAACTGTTTGGTTACAGAAAGTATACCAGTCGTGGTGTAAAGCCTTGAACGTTGAAATATAACTCCGGTTGACTTTTCTGGCCCTCCAAAACGACGGTAACATCTATCACAGTTTCCTCTGGCGACAATATGCCGCACTCTTTGGCAACACTGACCGCAGTTTGTATATTATCTCCTAAACAAAAGTTCATTAATGGAGATGGTTTCTTCGCGAAGTCTCAAGAGAAATAGTTCTATATAGTTTTCAGTTTGTCTAACCTGTGATCATTAATACATGCATATTTGCTTCCCTGAGTTCTTTGATAACAGGTACCGTAGGCTCTTTCAGTCTGTTCTCCAGGATAACCAGCCCCAGAAACTCTAAATTACGTTCGACAGCGTCTCGAGGCAATTTTGTGATCTAAAGAAGAACAATTCACGATGAAGAAATTTGATTTCTGGGTTGATCTAAGAAACTTAGAAGCAAGGCCGTCTTATCCGACAGGCATAGTAGGCCTACGAGAGTCCACACATTATACAGGCTCAGTTACAATGTAAAAATCCCAATTATTTATGAAACTTAATGAGCATTGACGTGCAAAAATTCAAAAATAACATAAATATATTGAGAATTGAATAACGTGAACCTTCAATTGAGAGGGCTTACAAATACAGTTCTTACGCAAAAGTACTTAGAGTCTACGATGATCCTAAAACGACTTTCTTCATATAGAAGACTAGCTTCTTCACCTTTGCACTATCCTCCATGATTGTGGTCTCTCCCATTGCGATCACACGATAGCCTTGCACAGTGTAACGTTTGAGAACGTGCATTATGTCTTCCGGCACGCTTTCTGGCTTACTCAAGCTCAGAATCATCTCGGGTGATCCTTTTGTGTACGCTGTGAAGTTGGAAGATCCGAGGGCTCGTGTGATCACGGACATTCTTTGCAAAGAACTAGAGAATTGGTATTGGTGCACGATGCCGATCTCGGATACTTGATTCGCATTTTCGGTGAGACTGTTGCTTTTCTGGGGCTTCACTATCGTTGGTACTACCAGACCTTGTTCGTCAGAGTGTCCAGACTCCTCCAGGGTCCAACCGGTACTCTCGAACATCTGCAACATAAATTCTTTGTTAATTTTCGTTAAGGAAATAAAAATAGCATGCTCAAAGGTAGTGTTTTCTTCAAAAAAGAAAATTATATATGTCGTTACAGTAGTTCTCGCTCTTCTTCATTATAGAATGATGAAAGGGTTCTTCGAATAAAGAGCCAGATTTTAAATCTAGAGACTGACCCGGTAACTTTGTTATAAAACAAAGTTTCGTTTATCGTTAATGATACGCGGAAATATTTCAGAAATAAATTGTTTGGTTCGGTGGAATGCATATTATAGATGATATTTAGGTCATATTAGTAAAGTAAAGTCTTCACTTCTGCCTGTTACAGTCTCACATGGTGCTTGTTTCTGTGGGCTCGAGAAGGCTCACAAAATAGTGACCGAAACGTTGTCCAATATTATATTCCATAATTTTTATATATTTATATTTCTTAATTATGTTCCATTTAAGAAAATATCGAGTACGTTGACCTGACCTTGCAAAGGTCACCCAAGGTCAAATCCATATTTTCGTCATGTGGCTCCCTTTAAACCATGCAACTTTCGTCTGAAACATTTTTCCGTATCTTCTTTTTTTTTTAGTTTTTTTTTTTCCTGAGTAAATGATACATCCTGCATATATTTAAAATTTGATTCGTTATTTTAAGAACCCTTTCGTCATTAGAAAATTATACATGCTACGCTCGAAGATTAAAAGCATTCACTGAGCTGACATTTTAGATTGACCCACAACGAGAAATTCGCGTCGTGGCACTTTCAAAAACGCTCGTAGCGCGTTTTGATAAGTTTAAACAGGCTACAAAGCCTGTTCCTCGTTACCAAAACGCGTTCTGCTTGAATATGAAGATAATCACGGATTTCGATTCGTGGTCTATTCGAATTTTCCAAAACGCAGCACGACAATGATTGAGTGTTTCCGGTCTTAAAACCTAACATACATTTAACCTTCTGCACTATGAGGTCACCTCTGGCGTGACAAAACTATTTTTCCTTAAAACTCTTAAGTCACCTCTGCCGTGAGACTTTATACAATTAATAAAACATTAATCTTTAAATAACTGCAAACAATTACTTCGTACCTAACATGTGATATCAAAACCAGAAAAATTAAATCAGATTTGACCGAGAACAAACTAGAAAAACAATTATAGTGCAAAGGATTAACAGTCCTTTTACACGGTATTTTTTGCATGTCTATAAAACAATACTATCTAATCTAAACTCGGAGCACTGTTAAAGTACAGGTGAGAGTACGGCTCTTAGTTTCTATACGATTTTTTTAAACACGCTTCATTTTTCTATGCACAATTCTTTTGAAAACATTCAAAAATCATTTTCCTTCACTTTCCTTTTAATCAACGCGTTTACCAAACGAAATGCCGTTACTAGTGCCTTCTAAATCGTTATTTCCACTATTTACATATCTCGTTGCAAATCAATTTGCCCTAAGGCTCTTACTTCACACTTTAGGAATCGTCCGTCGCATGAATAGAGAGTCCTAAATGTATAGAAAATTAATTCTCCCTATCTGCATATCTTGCGAATCATCATTGGGCACACGCACCTTCACGTCCAACGGGTCTCCGCAGAGTTCTCCATCGATGAGAGTCAGACTGTGACACACCAGCATACCTTTGAACAAAGGATGATTCCTCAGGCTAGGCACACTTCTCTCGGACTCGCCAAGGACGCCACTCGTGCTGGGCACGATGCCCCACATATCCAGGCCATCCTCAGTCAATGTCCCAGTCTGTGAATTACGAGGAACTCTATCAACGCTTGCGTACCGACCGACGGCTAATTCTTATCGCCTCTTTACCTTGTCGAAGCACACGCAATTCACGCTCCCGGAGACGTTAATGACTCTATTGTTTATGCAATATATTTGAGCCCGCTTCAGCCTAGCTTGAGCGTACAATTTGCCCACAGTCATCGCGGCCGGCAAAGCGGGCGGTATCACAATTGTGATTATATCCAGGGCCTTTATTGCGATATCACCGGCTGTAATTCCTCTCCAAGCCTACGGGCAGACGCGCGAGACACGTTAGGATCTTTGGATTTATGAGAAAACACGGGTACAGGGTGTTCGTGGTTTGTACATTGGATCGGTGTTTTTCTTCAAAAGTGTGGAATTTCTGATAGAATTTGAATCAAAATGTAAGTGAGGGTTGAAAGAGATAATGAGAGTTATTTTGAAATTAAAAATCAGAGGTCATTTTTGTTTCTGGGACAAAATTGCGATCGTGTTCCTCGCAAGAGATACTAACTTTTCTCTAGAACATTTTTTTTATTGGAGATTTCGTGTTTTGAAGTAAAACACTTGTCCAATGCAGATCTGCTTAGAACCAGCACGAGGTTCAAGATCATTTTTAAAAGCTATTGTTTTCAATTTGGAAGATATTTTTTGGAGTCTCAGCTTGAACCAGCATACTATGTACTTTTCGATACTCATTCGGAGCTCACATCGCAAGCTCACATTATTCGAGTTCCGAATAAACTAATCCAGCTGATCGGTTAATCCGATCCCATAAAATTTCCAAGTAATCGTATCATCCTACCTTGGTCACGACTGTGTATACGAAGCCACAACTAGCTATGCAGGCGAGTATTGCAATAAATTTGTAGGAATCTTGGTCGAACTTGAAGTCTGCAGGCGGTGGGTAAAGAATGGCCGCGACCAAAGCTCCTCTGTTGGTTTGCAGGCCAGTTCTGATGACTCTCGCGAGTACCGGTCCATCGTTACCGTACTGCCTAAAGAGCGGAAAATTTCAATCACCATGGATTTGATACTTGTTGAAGCAAACTGTAGTAATGAACCTATCAGACTGACCTCGTCTGAATGATAAAGGTACCACTGTAAAGCGTGTGATGAGAGCATTCCTTGGAATCGTAGAGAACGTGACGAGATGGTAGAGCAGTCTTCGTGACTGGGACGGATTCGCCTGAAATCGAATGCTTAAACTTAAAATATAATCATACAATTATGTATATACTCTATTACACTGATCAACAGTGGTTTTGTTGTCCTGGAAATGAGACTTGTTCTTTGGTAAATCGAGGATGCTGATTTCAACTAGTGGTGGTTAGTGGTCGGCACGATCGTCGGGTGCTCGCGCTCGCCTTACCGGGCGCAGAAAAGCTTCGCTTTCTGCCACAGGCACGACCGCGCAACTCACGTTTCCATACTTGAATTTGCCACAATTTCGAAACGGTTGAAGATGGCGGCACATAAAGTTTCGTGCCACCAAATGAGTATATACTCGATGTACATACCAAATTTTGTTCGGATCCGTTCGGTCGTTTTGCCGGAATACTGGACTAAAGATTTGAATTAGCCGCCATTTTTGATTGGGCCAATCAAAAAATTTGAAAATTTCCAGTAATTGTCATTGCATACGTGTACATGTATGTGTAAAATTTTATCGGGATCCAATGAATAGTACCAAAGATATGAATTTTTCGATATTTGAATTTGCCGCCATTTTGTACCGGTTCAAGATGCCGGCTCACAAACCTTATTGTGAACTCACAGTAATGTACTTGATTTTTGTGCCAAATTTCGTCCCGATCGGTTCAGCCGTTTTTCCGAAATCGAGGATATACACGGACACACACACGAACGGTTTTCAGGATGGCGATTGCATAAGTCACTCCCTTTACGGTCGTGCCTAAAAAATGGAATAAGTTTGTTTGAATTTGCTCGAGTTCTCGAGATATTCACTTGTATGTTACGAACAATCATACTTGCCCACATAAGGACAATTCGGTGTAATTGAGTTCCAACATTCTAAATTAGTGCTGTGCTTCCACTTATGTATTTATGATACTGATGTTAAATGGCTTGTTGTCTAGTCTTCGTCACGAGTTCTTAAATATGATTTTAACCCTAATACCTAACCAAGTTGTTATCTGGATAAATATATTCATAACGCATAACCAAATCAACAAAAGCAAAGCAATTAATATTAACACTATTTCTACCGCAATTTTGTATATGCCTTTTTCGACCAAGAGGTGTCTTCTTGGGTCCAAGATGAGCTACAGGAAAACTATACTGCTAAATGAATGTAACAATTATTATACGAATAGTGAAAGAGGTAATTGATGAACAAAGATTCAACTTGGAAAATTATTTTAAAATACAATTTGAGAGGATGTCTTTTGACACCTCTGGTAGAAATAGTGTTAAACGAAAAAATGACGCTAATTACACGTTACTTATCAGTGAAAAACAAACCTGAGGACATCTCGAAAGCTCGAGCCAATTCAAACAAACGCCTTCGATTTTTGGAATCAGCATCCTCGATTTCGTAAAGAAAACAAGTCTTGTTTTCAGAACAACAACGAAGAAATACTCTTTTTGTTGACCTGTGTAATCGAGGCATTGTAACTTTGGAGATACGAAAAAAGTGGAAGGACATTCGAGACTGCCACCGGACGAGTGTGCTGTCTCTTTCAAGGAGAAATAATTGCGGTTAATTACCCGTTAGCATGGACTCGTTCAGGATACATTGTCCCGATAGCAAGACGGCGTCACATGCCACGGTACCTTGATGCTTGGGTAATTCTATGATATCTCCTGGTACCAAATCGCTACTGGGAATATTTTCGAAGATGCCTGAACTTCGTCGGACTCTAACAGTCTCGGATTGCGCCACGGTTCCACGTAGATTCACTTGATTCTGCACGCACAAAAGGACAAAAGATGAGCTGCGAAACTAATCGTTAGAAAGGAATTGCAATTTTCCATTGCGGTTCACCAACGTGGTAACGTACCTTGCGTGTCTGTATAATGGAACTGGTAATGCCGAAGAAGGACATGCATATTATGGCCGCGGTGTAATAGAGGTAACCTTCGGCGAACCATACGGCCAACGTGAACACTTGAAAAATGTAGAACGGATTGAGGACTTCCAACAACAGCAGCACCCCGATGGTTTGAACCGGCACGACGATCTCGTTGTTTCCGTAAACGATGCGCCTATTTCCACATACGAAAGTATTTGCACAATGGCGTGGCAAACGATTTTAACATTAGAACTACCAAATCTGTTTAAATGAGTGATTAACAAAGGAAGTCTCTATATGAAAAAAATGGATACTTCCAGTAATAAGACAAATGATTTTTCTGTCGAAATAAGTGGTCAAGAAAAGAAGTTTCTATATGAAAAAAAATTGATAGTTCCAGTAATAAGATAATTTCTCTGTCGAAATGGGTGGTCAAGAAAATGAGTCTCCATATGGCAAATATTAGTAGTTGTAGTGATAAAATAAATGCCTACTCTGTCAACATGAATGATCAAGGAAAGAGGTTTCTACATGAAAAAAAAAAAAAATTGGTAGCTCTAGTAATCAAATAAACGCTCTGTCTATCAAAATGAGTGGTCAAGAAAGAAGTTTCCATATGGAAAGAATTGGTAGTTCTAGTAATAAAATAAACGCTCTGTCTGTTAAAATCAGTTATCAAGAAAAAAAGAATTGGTAGTTCTAGTGTTAAAAAGAAATTCTTGTAAAAAATTGATGCAATCGGTCATTTTAACGTGTCCATACTTCTAGTGTCCAACCCAACTTCGAATATTCGCACAAGGATACGCGCTTATACCTTTCCATAAAAATGATTTTCTTCCACGAGAACAAACGTAGTAAACTGTCGCTCGTTTTGTGCGATATTACAAACAAAGATTGGCCAAAGTCCCTGCTTAATCGTGCTTAACGGCCGTAAAGCACATTGGAAAACATTACAACCGTATCGCGTGTTGGCATGTTATCTTCGACGCGAGGCAATTTTCATTCGTGGAGATTGGGTTGCGGTAAAATCGGAAACGTAAAGCGGCAATAAAATTTAAAACTTGGAGTTGTAGTATGACCGTAAAAAAAAAAAATTTCTCCGGAGAGTATTCGCCCCCTGACATGAAACAATTCTTGTCTATAAAAATTCTTTCTATCATTAAAAATAAGAGAGATATTCAAGGTGGTCAAGTTAGGTGGGACACCCTGTATGAGTCGGTATTTTATTAATCTCCAAAACGGAGTTGATATTTTAAAATTCATTGATGTATAGACGTGATGATATTGATATCGATTCGAAGTTTCATTTCTCACTGTGTAACAAACGATTCTACAATCGTTCCTACGAATACCTTGAGAAGACCTACCTGAGAATTTGTTCCTCTCTCGAGAGGCCTTGATCCCGTGTCATGTGAAGATCGGAGCACAGGGTGTACTTGTCGAGGCCCGCCAACTTCGAGAACACGTGCTGAGTAACATCCCAAACGTAACATTGCTTCTTACACCAGAAGGCATTGTACTCGAGTACCTCGCACTGCGTGCCATTTTCCAGACTGATTCGCAGCTTCTTGTCCTTAAGTTTTTCTATCAGATCGACATCGTGACGGCTGAGGGTCGTCTGGTGAGGCTTGCCACTGACGATCAAAGTTTCACGTCAGTTCTCATCGTTCTAACGCGTACAACTTTACACGAGCCAATTATCTAATCTTACCAGATGCTTTGCGCGGACACGTTCTTCACGTCCTTGACGAAGTAGGATTTGTACTTTCCTTGATAGTCATCCTAGAAACGGATGATACTTCAGTACACCATTAAACTGTTCTGACTAAAGGATAGAGTAGAGCAAGTGGGTGCTTAACGTCAAGCCTCTGTTGAGATAACAAGCCGAGGAACTCTTTGTTATTGCGATGTTTGCCGCAAATGGCAAAACATCTTAACTCACGCTTAACAACGCGAAGCATTTTTCTTTGACAATAAAGAAACATTCGGTAACGAACGATGCTGTTTAGAAATACATCGGAGTACGGAGAAAAAGTTTCTCGGTGTTGTCACAAAGACACTTGACCTGGAAAAGTGAACAATGCCGAGCTAAATTGTTGTTGTTGAATATATTAAGAAAAGGATAAATAAGGAAGAGAGAAGCGCATTGATGTATGATCGAGTCAATTGATGTCAATTTTTCACCGACTATTATTATAGTATATTATTAATTATATTAGTATAATTATCTCCGTAATTTTGTTAATAGTTGGAACAACAATGACGAGTTTTGCTACATTGTTTCAGACAGATGGAATTATTGTGTGCTAAGTTATTAATATATTTGGTTTATGACCCAAGTTAGGTAAATTTTGTTGTGTATTTAAATATGAGTTTTTCAAAAACTATTATTGTTACATTTGTATCTTCTTATTTAATGTTTTGCATACTTCTTTAGTAATTGTAAAAAAGCAATGAATATGGCGTATTTTAAAGTGAGGTTACGTTTTCACAGCAGTTTTATAAGAACTGTCCCTATACATTTATACAATATGACGATGATTACATGCACACCGAAGAATAATAGAATTGATAGGAAGATAAAAAGGAAACAGGCAAAATTAATGAAAACTAAGAAACAAATATTAGCTCAGAGGAAGAAGAAGCAAGAAATAATAAAAAGCGAATCTGAAACAGACACTGCAACTAGGATTCGTTCTTCCAATTGTATTAAAGATAATAGTAAAGTTACTAGATAATACTAATTTAAATATAAATGATTTTGTACTTGTGCAGTTTTGGAAAAATTCAAAAAGTGCATTATGTCGGACGTGTTTTGGTACATTTAATGCAATATTATAAAGTCTTCATTACGTTTACTGCTGCATATTTTATTTTAAAATTTTTATAGATGTATCAATGTACCCGAAACGTGTATCAACGTGTCTCACAAATGTCGTGCTTTCGAATAATATTAAAATTAAACAATTGGTTGTGCTAGAAATCGTCAGACTCATTTTTTATTTAAAGGTTATGAATTAGATTTATTCGAAATTAAACAGATTAACTGTTATTAACTGCAGAGTAATTTCTATTAACTTTAGAAAAATATTAATAGTAACATAGCAAAAAATATCAATAAAAAACTGTATCTACGTGCCTCTCTCTCATTTAACGCGTTTTACATATACAGATATGCGGGCATATATAATATTACCGATAGCATCGTACACTTATAATCACCTAACTATTGCTTAATTACCGAATGACGAGCGAATGGCGAACGAGTTACATGAGCTCTCATTAAAGAGACATCTGGCCAATTGTAATAGGGTGCTTACGATTATGAGTAATTTCGTGGCACGATTCAAAGGACATCGCCTGTGAGTCGCGTACAAGTAGAGCTGAGGGTACCAATGAAAGAAGAGCCTGACCCATCCGACAGTGATAACGAATGATACGTAAGTGAGAATCGTCTTCACCGTGCTCCTCTCGAATCCGTACACTTGCTGGAATAGGTGTCACTATGTAAATCGATAATCATACGTTGTCGATTAAGCTTTGTCCTGAAGGTTAGCCAACGTACCATGTCCTCATCTTGGCCAGTTTCTATCTTCTGCCAGGACGCTTCCGACTGCTCGTTATTCTTCAGCCCTGGGGACAACAAGATGAAGCAGGGTCTAGGTAGAATTCGTTGCAGAGAGCTCTTGGTACCACTAATGCGAATTAACTATTCTATATGTTGAGGATTCGCACTAGAGCTCCTAAAATTTGAATATGTAAATATCTGGATAATTCGAATAATTATATGTCGGATACTTAATCCGGAAGTATTCGAATATTTCTAAATATTCGGTTTTGATTATCCGTACGATGTAAGAGCGTATAATCACTGGTATTGATATCGAAATGCACACACACGTGGAATTAATGAAAGAAGAATATTCTGAAATATGGGATTTAGTATTCCATTCATTTCGCCGCAGACGTACTCACCGTGTCATTGATCTGACTCCAAAAATCATTGATGTTAACAAACATGTAACTTGTGGATACTCCAAATGTACGGGTAATTATTAAATAAATAATATTCGAATTATTCAGTGATACTCGGACTATTCGAATTTTTAAATCCGAATTTAGATATCCGAATATTCGAATATCATAAAATCTGATTCTTATTAACAGCCTCGATTTGGACCAATGTGAAGGAGTAATATTATAAACTGTTATTAACACTAAAACTACCAAACGCAGGCCAAAATGATCGATTAACAAGGGAAATCCCCATATGGAAAAAATCTTCGGTAGGTTTAGTGTTAAAAAAAAAAAATGGCGTATATGTCTATTTAAAAAATACGACTCTCTTTTTCTCCGAATCGTGTCCGATCCAAATGCATCTAATCCATTTTCGTTTTGTCAGCCGCAGCCTTCGGTATCCGTGGACAGGTTGATAAGAAATCGTAAAAAACCGGTATGTCACCACGGCTAGGGAAAACCGTTAAGAGCAGTGGGTAGCGGATTATGCATACTCGCCCACGAGTCTACAAACGATTGCGCAAGCACTAAAATGATCAAACTAGGTGAAAGGAATACATTCGATTGCTGGAACGCGCCAGGATCACATGTGCCACGCGGGTTGCCAATTCTTTTCGACACTTTCACTGCCATGATGATGATATGTGACCGCCCACGGTTTCTCTTGAGGCGCCACGATGGTCACCAGTGACCTCCAGAAAAATCATTAACACTAGATTTACGGAAACGAGCCAATTTGACTCGTTCAAAGGAGAAATCGCGTTTATAAAAAATGTACCGTAAATCTAGTGTTAACCCATTGACGCACACTTTTTTTTTTAAGATCCTCCTCAGAAACACAATTTTTCTTTTTTATTTGTTTCTCACTGCAATAGGAAATTGAGTGTGAAAAATACGTTTGGAAGTCGAAATTGTCAAATCTTACGACAGTTTTTGCAGGACAACTCGCGGCGGCATACTTTGATTAATAAACAAAGAAACATTATTAGTACAGACTGTACTAACGCATTTATTCGTTCATTATTCAGTAATATAATCAGCAAAAAAGGCGCAATAGTCTAGATAACATGTAAGTTGGTTTTGTGTACGCTTTTTCATGATACGAACAAATCCCATTGCTGCACAATTTGGACTTTTATGACCGTAATTTGCCTGTGTATCGCAAGCAACTTGACGGCTGTAGCCGTAATAAGCATCAATGGGTTAAAAAAATGATTATACTAATCGCAATTTACAGTATTTTAAAAGATCATATGTTAACAAGAAAAAAGAAAAAAAATGCAAAGTGTGGAAGTCAAAGTGTTAATCCGGTGAGACAAGTGAAACGAAAGTTCACTTTGCGCCTTTCCTTCCGACTACCTTCGAGGCCATCGCGCATGGCCGCCGGCTTATCGTTACCATTCAAATGGCTCGATGAGCGTAGCCTTAACGCGACTATCCTGCTCGTGTGTTGTACCAGCCGATAATTATTCCACATTTGTGTATCCACGTCGCGTTATCGAGCTCTCAATTATCTGAATCCTCGAAAATCCAATTGGACGTACAACCTGCGATACGTAGATCGTAGAAGTCTCGAATGTTAATGGTGCACCACCATCCTGTCTTATCGTGGTTCTACCGTGCCCCTGAGGATCAAGAACGCGGACTTTTACAGACGCGGCGAAAATAGATATCGATAAACTAAAACGACTGATAAATAAAGCAATCAGAGCTCTCGTGCTCTCCGCGTGTCCCTGGAATCTCTGTTTGTCCCTCTCCTTTTCTCTCTTTCTCTCTTTCTCTGTCTCTTTGTCCTCTCTGGGTGTTAAACACCGTGCGATGCGTACAACCTGTGTATCTAATCTGTTCACAGAGTTTATTGCGCGAAAGCAGGTGTGCTACGTGGTATCCAAATTGTGATAAGCACGCGACGTAGTTTATTACATTAAGCCTTCAGAACTCTATAGTTATTACAGTCTGTTGAAATTCGTTGAAGCACGGGTACGTCGTTCTCCGACGTAAATAAAATGTAAAATTGCCAAGAACTCTAGAAAGAAACCTGTGTAAGAATTGAAATAGGGCGCGAATGTGGATATGAGTGTGATGTTGTGCGAATGTAATGACATGTCTGCGATTATGGATGTAAAGTCTCGTCAAGACTTACAAAAATTTACGCTGTGTGCCCCATTCGATAACAATTTTTGTGTGCTCTAACGAATTTATGACAGGGTGGATGTGTACGTCGCATAAGAAAGCACGCGATCCGTCGGTTGTCAGTTCTTTGACAAACTCAAAGAGATTTGCGCCGCAACGTAATTCTGGAGTGGACACGTTTGTTAACATATGTGTCTTCTTTCTCCTTAGAAGACAACATCGTACCGATTCCTGATCGTCACTTGTCAACATCTTGAGCACAACATCTCCCCGTTCGGTTGGCTAAGTATTAACACTAGATTTACCGAAACCAGTCAATTTGACTGGTTCAAATGAGAAATCGTGTTTATAAAAAATGTTCGATAAATCTAGTGTTAATACCATTATTCAAGAAGCGAATGGAGAGTGTCCAAACATCGAGAATTTACCATCCTAATCAATCGACAACATCACCAACAAAGAAAATCCAAAAACGGAGCACTGTGCCAAACAGGATCTTTTCTTTATTTCCACAAAACGTTACTATCAATTTTAACTCACCATTGGGATTGGTCATAACTCCGAGCTCGTCCTCTCACGTCTTGTCTCGGGGTCTTGACTTTTGATCTTCTCTCTCTCTCTCTCTCTCGATCTTGGTCCACCTCTGTAAAACACAAGAAAAGCTCAAAACCCATTCGACCAACGATACTAAATGGACCGTTTATTTTGAAAGTGATGCAAGTCCATTTTTCAAGAAAAATGAGATATCACATAATTTGTGATTAATTCAATGTAAACTTTATGTTTACAACTAGTTAATTTTCTTTTTTTTAAATGGACTTACACCACTTTCAAAATAAACGGTCCAAATAACCACGAAACGAATCGCGCCAATCGGCACGAAAGGATGCGAATTCTCTCGATTCTCATTCCGGCTTATAAAAGCGCGGTAGGAAGTGGAGTAGTCCTCGCGTGGAGTGCGATTACGGCGTGATTACGGCATACCGCGTCAGCGTGGCCCTGCACTTGAATTATTCGCTCGTGGAACACGTCTCGTCCCGGCTGGTCAAATGACAAAATTACAGTAGCTCCCGCATGGGATTCCCATTCGGCACGTGCCGTTAATCCACGGCCCTATCTAGTTTCGTCGAATTCTTTCAACGCTCTTCAGGCACGTTCGAGCACGCTTCAATTACGATGACATCAATTATGTTAATCGTGTCACGTCCAGCAATTTTTCTTTTCTACAACCAAGAGCAATCGAATCTTAGTTGTTCTCTCAATTAATCTCGCAATCACGAAAGCCTAGCTCCTTTAATTACTCCTATAAAAACCGTCAGTCTTACCATTCGAATCTCTACCAAACGACGATTTTCCTGTCTCTCGTGCACGTGGTGAAACAATTATCTGAGGATAATCAACGGTGTCTAACGAGCACGCGATTAGATCGTTGTCGTGTCGTTGTAATTTACGGGTGAATTTTGGATGGCGATAATGGAAGTAGGCGTCTCGCGCGTGGATGATGTTTTTTTTTTTCGTTCTTTTTTTTATCTTTCCTTTTTTCTCTGTTTCTCATGCGCCCTTCTCCTCGTCCCGACAATGAAAAATAAATTCTGCCCACTCGAAGCCGGAAATGTTTTTCTTCGCACGTCCAACCAGGCCTTTTATCCGTATGTTGAATTATTGCCGATCGAGCGCGATTGGCTACGCGTCAGTGCACGTCATTGCGCAAGATAGACACCTTTTACTTCGTGCAGTTCGTATTGCGCGCGTGCCCCCTCTGGATTTTATTTTTCTTGTCTTTTTTTTTCTTCTTCTCTCTCTCTCGCTCTTTTCTATCGGAGAACGCGATTGACCTTCGTGGCGAAGAAGGAACGAACGAGTCGAAGGTCGCCATCACGGGACAGCTTAGCATGCACCACGTATGCGTTAGAAGTGGGACACACCTTTGGTGTCTGAAGCTTTCGTCAGCCTTGTCGGAATATTTCGCCATTGTCGTCCTCTAAGTTGTGAATGGTGGAATTAATTTTCTCTTGTGAGGATTTTTTTGTTTTTCGTTATTTATACGTCTAGTGACCACGTGCATAGAATCGAGGGACGTAAGACCTCGAGGTATTAACCAGTTAACTACGTTCGACGTGAGCCGTTTATTTTGAAAGTGGTCTAGGTCCATTTTTGTTAAAAAAATAAGATATCACGTAATTCCTGAATAATTTAGTGCAATAATGTAATGTTATGCGATATCTCATTTTCTTAAAAAAAAAAACGGACTTAGGCCACTTTCAAAATAAACGGCTCATATGTATATCCAAATTTTTTGTTTTTTGCATCGTGAATTATAATAGAAACTTAGTATTGGATATAAAAGTTCAGAATTAAAATTCAAAAAAGAAAACTCCGCAGGTCAGTGGTTAAACTAGCTTGTATAGTGTGGGTATAGGTTGGCTGTGAGTTGATCTGTGGTGGGATAGATTTGTCTGATTTAAGGAATGTGGAAAACTGTGTGTGTTTAATTATGGATTCACGTGTGACTTTTTTTGGAGAATTATATGGAATTTACAAGCCATCTGTGTTTAAGGAAATCGAGTGAAATATTATCATTGATCCGTTACTATGGACAGCTTTTTGCTGAGTGTGGAGATAAGTTTTGCAAAAGATTTCTATGAAAAGCTTTTTGCCAAGTATATAGTAAAATGTTGCAAAAGATTTTTATGAAAAACTTTTTACTAAGTTTGGACTAAAGTTGTGCAAAAGATTTCTATGAAAAGCTTTTTACTCAATATATAGTAAAATGTTGCAAAAGATTTCTATGAAAAACTTTTTACTCAGTATATAGTAAAGTTTTGCAAAAGATTTCCATGAAAAGCTTTTTACTCAGTATATAGTAAAATGTTGCAAAACATTTCTATGTAAAGCTTTTTACTCGGTATAAAGTAAAGTGTTGCAAAAAGAGTTTGCGCTTTGATGATAAACTCGAATAAAGCGTCGAGGGCAAAAATACATTTTAAATAACATTAGGGTATCCTGTTTGATTTTAGATATTCCATCGGAGCAACATGAGTCTCTCACTACATCGTTGCTTCGTACAAACTTCCTTGGCAGCATGCGAGCGAATGTTCTCCACTGTGTGGCCGGGAGGAAAATGTGCTGAAATAATTTTCACGGTTACGAGGCCGTTGAGTGCTGACGCGACAAGTCCTTTTGTCGCTTCAATAGTGTTTCTTTAGTGACAATTCCGAGAGGATTGGCGGTTGCAATGGGTGCGAGGAAGCCGCAGAAAATCTCCATGCTCGTAAACACTCGAGTACCGGTGGAAATAGTGCGATACCATCGTTTGCGAACCGGTCCGCGCCGGTAAAGCACTCCCGCCAATAATATCAATCCTTTCGAACGCCACGGTAACTTTCCATTTGTATATCCGCACGTCCGGCACACAACCTTTTTACCGCTTGACTTTCAAGGTGTACGTTTCTTGGTTAGTTCTTCGAATTTTTGAATGACCGTGAAGCAATAGCTTCTTTACGATGCAACAGATTTCCTCGTTTCACTTTGCAACAATAAAGTTGCATTCTTTTTTCAAGTAGTAAATCGCGGTTTAACTGACACTGAGAAAAGAACGAAGGAGCTCTTTCTTATTTCCTGTTGTCAGACATTTCTAAAGTCTTCCCAATTTGTAACAATCTTAACGAGTTAATTGCGTTCGACGTGTATACACGTCAATCAAAATTTTTTATATTTTTCATTATGAACAATAAAAACAACTTACCATTCGATATGCAGACTAAAAATTAAAACTCAAACAAAAAAAATTCCACAGTTAACTGTTAATAACAAATTTGATTCGAGACGTGGTGAGCACTGAGAAATTAAACTATACAATAAACTGTTAATAACCGAGAGAAAGACACTTGGAGAGTACACTAATATGAATATAAAACAAAATTACGTACAATGTGTGAAATGTAAAATCTGAAACAACAATAAACAGACTCTGTCTTAAAAATCTTGGTTGAGACAGAGTTGCAGTTGAACAGCGTTAAAATACCTGACAAAGTGGAACGTCGAATGTACGTGTAAAATATTGCTACATCTGGTTTGATCGACACCTAACATTAAACTCCAAAACACATCGACGGAAAACAATTTCTCCTTATTGCCTCACTTCCTCGTTTTTCTCTCGTAAAAAAAAAACAATTGTTTACAGTGTTCACAGAGTGTGCACGCGTGGCAAGCAGCACAGTGATGCGCACGTACGTTAAATCAGACGTCCACGTGGTTCTCTCCACCTTCGTGTAGCACTCCGCGAACTTAGAGACTGACGAAACTCGCCCTTAATTTCCACTTCTCTAAGAACGATTAGGCAACTTATTTGCATAAGCATATTCCGAGACGCGGTTAGAAATGACAAATCTCTAACCGGCCTGAGAGTTAGTTTATCGATTACGCAATTTCTGTGGACGATCGTATCGGAGAGGAATATCTCAGATAGAGTATCGTGAAAATTCGAATTGTTGTGGTGTCCTATCTCCTCGGACACGAAAGTGTCTTTCACCACTCACGGATCTACCTTCAATTTTATCAGACCGTAACATCCCACGTTCTATTACACCGAGCAACAAATTTTGACTTTCTTTTTGCCCATGAAATGACTTTTGCTAATTTCGAAAGAGCACCTATAAACATGTATTTTAACCAGTTAACTGGTGGAATTTTTTGTTTGAGTTTTAATTTTTAGTCTTTATATCGAATGGTCAGTTGTTTTGATTATTCACGATCAAAAATATAGAAACTTTGGATTGACATGTATACACGTCGAACGCAGTTAACTGGTTAAGACTGATCCCAACTTCGGGTTAGCTCGAGATTCTTTTGGATTTTAATAATAAGATTTGATTGTATTTTCCTCATTAAATAGCAACCTCACGGTTGCTAAATTATAAAAATCTTGTTTTTACATTTTTTGTTAGTTTTTTTCCTACAGCTGAACATGAACATCTTGGGAGCATTTAAAACCCAACGTGACGTTAAAATCTCAAAAATTGACAAAGTTACCATTTTTTTAATGGACTAATGCGCTACTAAATACTCGCTATACGTAAAGTCAAATCGTGTCTGAAATTCTGCAACTCTACAAATGGGTTTTTATTATGTTTTCCTATAGCTGAACAAAAAATAATAAAAACCAAGATGTTCTGCTATAGAAAAAAAAAATAAGAAAAATCTGTTTGCAGATACGATTTAACTTTACGCGTAGCGAGTATTTACTAGCGCATTGATCCATTAAAAAAACTATAACTTTGTCAATTTTTCAGATTTTAACGTCGCGTTGGGTTCTAACACTATTTCTACCAAAGGTGTCAAAAGACACCTTCCCAAATTGTATTTCCAATTTGTTTTCCAAGTTGAATCATTTTTCCTCGATTAATTCTTTCACTATTCGTATACTAATTGTTATATTAATTTAGCGGTATCATTTTCCTGCAGCTCAACTTGGATCCAAAAAGTTATAGAAATAAATAAAGAATAAGAAATAAATATATACAAAATCCCGGTAGAAATAGTGTTAAATGCTCCCAAGATGTTCAGCTGTAGAAAAAAAATAACAAAACAATGTAAAAACAAGATTTTTACCGTGAGGTTGCTACTTAATGAAGAAAATACAGTCAAATCTTATTATTGAAATCAAAAAGAGTCTCGAGCTAATCCGAAGTTGGGATTCGTATTAAAACTAAATTAGCAAAAGTCATTTCATGGGCAAAAATCTTGTTGACCAGTGTTATTACACACATTACAAGTAGAATATGATACTCTTAAATGTATTATAATATCATGCATGTATTCAGATGCGTGTGAGTGGCCAGAACACGCGCGTTAATTTCTCAAAGGCGCTACTTTGTATAAGCGTCTATCTCGATTTTACAAAGTTCTACAAAATCTAACACCAGGCGGTACTCGCCGGTGTTTACCGCCCGATACCGGTATTTTCACACGCGGCATTATATTACGTTTCCATTTCACGGTACTTGACACAGTCGTCATCAGTCACGATTATTGCTTAAACAGTCTGTCGCAAACGAGAGCGCTCATCGGTTTGCAACTCCGTTGGAAGCACAATAATCTACACTCCGACATCAAAATCATCGGTCTATCGCGCCTCACTAGACAACGTATGAAACTCACCAAACTCGAGACGAACACTTCCTCTTGGCTTTAGATAGATACGTTATCTCGAGTGGCGCGTTAAATCTAATGGAGCAAAATATTAGGAGAGCCTTAAACCTCACCAATTTCGCCACACGGACGACATCTTTTAATCCGACGAAATTTTTTATGTAAATCGAGTGTCCTCGTGTAAAACTCCCTGTAAACCTCCTCATTCAGATCGTAAATGTATCGTGAGAAGAACCAGTTAGCTGTGGAATTTTTTTGTTGAGTTTTAATTTTTAGTTTTCATATCGAATGGTGTTTCTTTATTGTGCATTGATCAAGAATATAAAACATTTGTGTGGACGTGTATACACGTCAAACGCAGTTAACTGGATTAACAAAACCGGACAATGGATGAAATTCGTTGCCCTCGAAAGAAATACTGATAGGATCGATAATCCGATCGGAGATAGACGCGAAATAAAACGAATATCTTCGGGATCAGCGCTTTTATCTCGATCAATTTCCGGGTGTGTTCGACGTCTGGAGAGGAGCGCCCCGTTTGTCCAGAGGTACCCTCCCGATTAATCTCGTTTAATCCGGTAACGAGAAAAATAGATCTGTCGATACCGAGAGGGAGAGAAAATGAGTCAGCTGCGTGTCAGCTACCTTGGAATCTTGTCTCACGGCGAACGATCGATCACTCGCGATAATTAAGCGCGATTAAACACACCGAGGTAAACCACGCTCTCTTTCTTTCTTTCTCACCCTCTCTCACTTCAAACTACATGATATCATACTTTATATCACACGCGAGAGTATGTATTATTTACTTTCGCAAAGTCTGATAGATCTTTCAGGCCTCGTGTCAATTAATTGAAATTCACACGAGCGAATTATCCGAGGCCGAATTATTAATCCGACACGCTCGTGAAACGAAGCATCCAAAGGACGTCCGAATTTATCCTTTAAACTCACCCGAAAAGATTCTAAGTAGATGGATGACACGATGTCTGGTGGTGTCAATCGAGCAGAAGAGTCACACGAATTTCCTTCACGCTCATTCCAACGACTTATCCGTTCTTCCGTATCTCTGATCCGCTTCCGCCTCTTCCTTATCCGCTCGAAAGGAGCGCCGAAAGGAGCGCCGAAAGGAGCGCGGCCTTCCGCGGACAGGGAGAGCTCTGCTGCTCGACGGTGACTAGACGACGATTAATCGACGACCGGAAGCTGCCGTGCGATTTATCGCGTACCACAAGGTCAGCGTAATTCGAACGTAGGAAACGTTAGAGTGGCCGTGTCCCTCCGGCATCAGCCGCCAGTCCTCTCAGGATTATTATTCTTTTGGTATTAGATTATCTCTTTCTCACTCTTTCTTTCTCGAGAAACTTTGCCACCGATCACGATGGCATTTCTTTCTCGATTATTTTCTCTCTCTTGTATTTCTTCTGCCTCTTCTTTATCGTTCTCTCTTATTTCGCCTTTGCACAAGCTGCCAAAGTGTCTCTCACACGTTTGTAAAACACGCGCACTCACGCACACCTGCCTCGCACGGTACCACGCACCGCACTACTGTCACATTTCAGGTCGCCTCGCGGTGTCTTTCGCGTTGTCGTGAATTTTGCCACCACCCTGCCGACCAGGTCACAAGACACTTCTCTATAGGTCAGGAAAAGCTCGCGCTTCCCCCACTTCGATGCATTCTTGCACAGTCTAGACTCTAGAGCCACCCTTCTCGTCGGTGGTGCGGTTTGTAATTGATCGAGGCAATTGTCGTTGGTGCTGATGGTTTTTTTTATTTTTTTTGGTTTGGTTTGCTTTTTTTTGTTTTTCCATGGTAAATGGATGTAAGTGCATGGTAATTGATGGAGGCAATTGTCGTTGGTGCTGATGGTTTTTCTTTTTTATATTTTTTTTGTTTACTTTTTTATTTTTCCATGGTAAATGGATGTAAGTGCATGGTAATTGATCGAGGCAATTGTCGTTGGTGCTGATGGTTTTTTTGTTTTTTATTGTTTTGGTTTGCTTTTTTTTGTTCTTGCATTGTAAATGGATGTTTGATCATGTTTGTTTGGGTGCTGTGAAGAAACACTAAAAGCGCTTTGTGACGATTCAATTTTCAATAATTGATTAGGTATAGTCGGTTGAGAAAAGTCGAGTGAAAACTATAGTAGGAATTTTTGTTAATTGAGTTGATCGAGTTTTTAGTCGATCGATCAAAGTTTGACTTACAATCGGTTGAACTTTTGTCGTGAGAACGATGATCCATTCGACTTTGTTTTCATGTTGAAACATGTTCTTGGAACTTGTGAACCTCAATTGATTATCAAATTCGCTTTCAACTGGTTACGCACGTATACAACTGCTTTCGAGGAAATTTTTAAATTGAAAGAATTGATTAGATTCTATTGAAGCGTGTGAACAAAAACTGATCCAAGTATTATTTAACTTTTTTCGATCAACTGTAATCGATTTTAGTTCATCAACAAAAGTTAAATGAAAACTGTAGTGAGAACCTTTCTTTCAATAGAGTAGATCAAGAAAAGTTTGATCCAGTTAAACTTTTGTCGTTCAAGTGACGAGTCATCGCAAATTGCTTTCAAGTTGAAACTTGTCTTGAAACGTGTGAACTAGGCCGTCAACTTTTGTCGACTGGATAGTACGCTTGCATCTGTACATACACATTCGTGTTCAACTGCATTCCACGTCATTTTAAAACTGAAATGGTCGATCAATTTCTACTGAAACGTGTGAATTAAAACTTATTCAAGTCTTATTCCAGTTTTGTTGACTAGAACTTATTCAAGTCTTATTCCACTTTTGTTGATCATCTAAAATCGGTCAACCAAACTTGACTCGTGAGAACACGCCTTAACACGTTGACTGCCGTGGAACATTGAATTTTGCTGACTGTGTTTAGTTACCTATCTAAAACGTTAGTTATACTTCCAAATACCTATTTCGTTCATTCATAATCAGGCACTGAAACCGTCACCCGAATTCGGATGACGTGGCAGTCAACGTGTTAACTTAATGTATCTCTTCGTGCATTTCCTTTGCGGTGTCGCATTGATGAGTGAGCATTTTTCCAGAATTCTTTTCTCGAGAATTTTCCTTTCGAGGAAGCTCCACGAATTTTTACTGGAAATTGAATCGCGAGAAGGAAATTAGCCGTATCTTTCTTTCCTTTTTCCTTTCGTAAGTTTCTCCTTCATCGATGTCACTTAGACGTTAATGAGATTCTTACATCCCACGTGGTGATCAATAGCACTATTTATTGTCCCCTCAGAGAATAATGTACCACAGATGTTTTTATGCGATTCGCGTGACGTCGGTTGTCCCACTTTATGAGGAAAATTAGCGATCATACCCCTCGATAGAAGTACCGAGGTACCATGCTCGTCACTCGAACGTTCGAAACGACCTTTTTTTTCCTCCTCCTACAGACAAAAGTGCAGTAATCTTGCTTTCGCACATTTTACAGGAATGTCTCCAAGTGGAACTATCTGGTGACGATGTCACGTATCGCGTGGTCTCAGCTTGCAAGGAAACTCGGATAATTTTATACGTACGCTAATCGTCCCATTGTTCTTCCAGGATAATTCCATGCTCCTTTTCCCGACTATGCCTCGTGATATAATCTTCATGCGCACATTATTATTTTATTTCGTACCTCGCTTTTGGATCTCGCGATTGCCGCTGTAATGACGAGGAAAATTTCCGTCGTATCATCGTCGTTCGAACCTAATCCTCAATTATAAATAAATTGTCCGCGAGAGAACAGGAGAATTTTGCATCGGTGAAATTTGTCCCGACGCACGTGAACGGAGAGATTACATCGTACTGCTCGACGAATTATAAGATCAACTGGAATAAGCGACGGATTAGAGGATCAAGCAGCACGGCGATCTTTTGTGACCAGGTCGATTAAGTGAAATATAAAATTATAAATAAAGTCCGAATGATTATTAAACTTGCACGAGCTTGCGTAATAGTCGGAATAAGAAATGCATTAATTAAAAGTAAATTTTTAATAATTGTTAAATTCACACGAGCTTACGTACTAGTGAGAATGAAAAATGAGTTAACCCTTTGACTGCGGCGCGCTCTCGAACGAATCCATCAATATGGATGGCGCGTTTTTCGCATGTCAGTCGCTACGACTGGTTGTCCACTGACTAGCGACCAAAACAGTACCCGGAAATTTGATGCCATTTTTAGGGTTTTATAAAATAATAATGGCAAATAAATTAAAAATATCCACTTTTCTTTATTTATCTTAAGTAACTTTTTAAGCTATTTTAATTTACTTAACTTAATTTCCGCATTCCTTCAATAATGATCGGTAATTAAATATAAAGGTGTTATACTTTTACTTTTATTTTTTTACTATAAGACCTTTATTACTTACAGTAGTAAAAAAATACACAGGGCGTATATTTACGCCTTTCGTATATCTCAAAAAACATGACCGTGAAATTTTTTTTACGGAACAGTATTCACCCCCTGACAACAAACAATTCTTGTCTATAACATTTCTTTCTATCATTAAAAATAAGAGATATATTCAAGGTGGTCAAGTTAGGTGGGACATCCTCTATATTGACGGACTTGTGAAGGCGTATATATACGCCTTTAGCGGTCAAAAGGTTAATAAATGGACGTGTCTGATCAGAATACGCGTACCAAGGTGCGTAGTATTTTTTTCCTTTTTTAATATCGAATAAACGTGAGCGTGGCGAAAGTCACGGAAAGGAAAAATTCTGCCACGTAGAAACACAAAATATTACGGCGTCACTCTTCGTCTCCTTTGTACGATAAAAGAAGGAACGTCGATCTTATTTGCGACACAAGCCGCACGACTTTCCACGCGCGCAACCGCAAGAATCATTTGCAGATGCAAACATTGCAAACGCTGTAAATATGCCGTACTGTCCAAGCTGGTGATCATCTTACGAGCACGGTCAATTAAATTAGCGCGCTTCTCTCGGACGACGGAGTGCGCCAAGATGCTCGTGTAGGTATCAGTGGAATACCTTCCATCGACGATTTCTCCGAGAAAAGAAACGTTTAACGAAAATTCATCGTCCACGCGTGAATTTCTTCCGTCCACTTGAATTGCTTCATAGAGCCACACTCGCCTGCCTTGTGAACTGACCAAGCTCTAGCTAAACACGATCCTTAAAAAACTGGTTCGCACCGTAGACCCTGTGATTACTAAGTTGCTAACGTGGTCGTCATCGGTGTAGAGTCGAGGGACAAGCAGTTTTTCATAACGAGAATCTGATTGACGACAAGGAGAAAAAGTCAGGTCGGTTGGGTCTACCGTTGGTGTTTTTTCGTGCTGATGAATCGTCGGGCATCAAGGTGCAAGGAAAGAATAACGCTAAGATGTGCTCAAGATTTTAGTACCTAAAATAACCGAATGAGTAATTCTGATTACTTTTCGGTCGATCTAATACATCATTAGTGCTGCTGGCACATGGATCAGGATCAAATTGATCCAAAAGATACCTGAAACGGTGCTTTGCAGCCAACCTTGAACATAATAAAGATTTTTGAAAAATCTTTGATACCCTAGGAAAAAATAAAGGGCCAATGAAACAAGTATGTGAACAGACACAGAACATGTATTTCTTTAAAAACAATAAAATTAAATACACATTTCTTTGGTAGGTACTCATACAAACTAAAATAACAAAATTTGTTCAAAGTTGTTAACCTGTTCAAACTCGTAAAAGTTTACGGTACGAAAATCTTGAGCACATGGCTATGGTCATCCTCTATCGTCGGACCAGCAGACTCCTTTTAATACCGTGGAAAATTTAAGAGCACGGAAAACAAGGATCCAAAATTTCAGCGCCAATCGAGCGCATTTCAATGCCAAAGTTGACAGCACTCGAGAAGTCCAGGTTGGGGTGTGAAAAATTCGCTTAATATTTAACCTTGCGCAATGTTGCGGTATTTTTTATCACTGTAGGACGTAGGCTCGTTATCAACTCTGTTGTACCATCAATAGCAATCTGGATCCAAAAATTCAGCACCAATCGAGCGCGTTTTGATGCCAAAGTTAACAGCACTCGAAAAGTCCAGCTTAGCATGTGAAAAATTCGCTTAATGTTTAACACTAGATTTACCGAAAAATTTTAGGCACGATCATGAAGGGAGTGACTTATTTATAAACACGATTTCCTATTTGAACAAATCAAATTGACTGGTTTCGGCAAATGTAGTGTTAATCTCGCGCAATGTTACGGTGTCTCTGATCATTGTAGGACATGTTGATCTTGCCAACTCTGTTGCACCACCAATAGCAATCTGCGAATTGCGCGACACTTGTTTGCAGAGAATTGCAAGCTTTCAACCTGGTAAGTATGGACGTGTCTCGCAGGAGTCCACGACCTCTGTTGTGTTGTCTCGTGACGCGCGTTGAAGTGCGCGTGAAAAGTATATTTACCTCGCGCATGTCTGTCAATGGATAAAGGTAAGCCGATGCGCGCTTCAGGCGATCAAAGCGTGAATATTTGACCGCGACATCCGAGATAACGGAACGAGAGAGGAGATATCGCGTGAAATAATCGATAACATTATTGACCGCTCACGGCCTTTTGACAATGAGCTTTCTATGAGCGCCACGCCCGCGCGAATTCTTATCTCGAAAACCGTACACAGTCTGGTAGATCGGCCGTGTCCCAAACACCGCGTTTCTCACGTTTCAAAAATATCAGGGAAACTATCGAGCACCGATATCAAAAATTGTTGGAGCGTATGGTGTGACGTTGGTCTACAGGCTTTACCAGGTGGGTGGGATTTTAAAATTGTAATTTAAAGACACGATAGTATCTCGCGTAAATTGGTAAATTGGTAGTTTGTTAAGGATAAAACAAAAGTAACTTCCTATCTGCTCGATACCAGATGATTTGCAGGCGTTACCATGTGGGTGGGATTTTCAAACTGTTATTTACAGATACGATAGTATATCGCGTAAATTGGTAATTTGTTAAGAATAAAATGAAAATTCCTTCCTATCTACTCGATAGCAGATTTTAAAATTGTAATTTATAGAGACGATAATATTTCGCGTAAATTGGTAGTTTGTTAAGAATAAAATGAAAATTCCTTCCTGTCTGCTCGATACCAGATTTTAAAATTGTAATTTATAAACACGATAATATTTCGCGTAAATCAGTATTTTACTAACAATAAGAATAAAATAAAAGTTTCTTCCCGTCTGCTCAATGGATCTAAAGTATTCGACATGCTCGATTGATTTAACCGTATTCCAAGAAACTTAATTTACCCGCGATAATAAGATATTCCACGAAAACAATGAACTAGCAAGATACGTTTTTTTTTTGCATTAGTAATTTATAAGAAGCTAGTGAGACTTCTTGCAAACGAGAACGGACACTTTTTTTGGCAATGTCTCATCGCGCTGCGACTATGCGTCATAACGCTCGCACGCTAATAAGAAAAAGAAAAACCCATTCTTATACGTGTTTCAATGACGACGTCGAAGTGCAAGGTGCAATGAAAAAAGGAGATCAGGTGGTAAGAATCCACTTCTTTGTCATCTGATGTATTTCTATTGCTGAGGTGTGAATAACGCTTGACTTTACATTTCGAGCAACTCACGATCCACTTAATAGTCATCTGATGGTTTTCTATTCTGTTAATAACACTCGACTTAACATTTCAATCGACATAAAAAAAACCACGTGAACATAACCAGTTACATTTCTCGATTACCAAACTGCTATAAATTGTTATTGTTGTATCTAAACTCCGCACGATCGTTTCAACACGAACAAGCTAGAACCTTTTGTACGCTTCATTTTTCTGTAACCATTGGCGTGTGCAGACTTTTATTCAAAGCAAGCCGACAATCAACAATAACCTTGATACTATCACATTCGATCTCCAACAAATATATTACCAGTTTCGTTCAAATCTAACGATAAAAGATTTATTGAAATTATCATAAAATCGCGAGAAGCGGTTTACGAAGAGTCTAGTGGTTCCCCAAGATAGAAGTGGAATGTTAGTCGCGACGTTTAGTACTAGAACGTTACGTAATCAGGTAGTTCAAACCGAAGATCTTTCACTTTGAGTGGAGGTTATCGAAAATATTCTCTCGCGGTACCTCCCTCGATTACACGTTAGGGAAGTACCGAGAAATGAGTTTGGATCACGCGCGTACATCCTTCCTTCACGGATCTTAAACTCGGTGGTGTAAGAATCACGCTCATTCTAAAAGTATCCATTATGAAACGTTGCGGTTGCGTCCTCCCCGATTGATTAATGGCGCTCACCAATCGACTTTTCCTGCATTCGTGAAAAAGCAGATTTCCAATGAGGAAGAGTTGCGTAACACTCGAAGATACCTATAAAACTGATAATAAATATTCCGGCTGTCAATTTAACTCGAAGATGGAAGAAGTATTATCCGGAAAACTTCTGGTCTCTTGTATTTTCGCACAGTCCAATGAGAAGCACGTGATTATTTATAATCATTAACACATTGGCACGCGGGCAAATTCAAAGGATGGTTAGTTACGCTTCTAAACCTTTCTAAGCAAAAGTTTTAATATCACTAGGTTGAATATAGTATCCCGTAACGAGTTACAAAAAAGCAACCGCGGATGCACTTTTTATGCCTTTTTTAATGACGAGAGACTTTGTCTGCAATATATATGGGAAATATATGCAACTTGTCTGTAATATTGGTTATTCTTGCAGAGTATACACGTAATGAAGTATTATCTAAAAGATCATTACGTTTATTATGATATATAACGTTATAACAGAGTTTATTTCGTTCTTTTCAGTTTTCAAAGTTTTCATTTTAGAAAATATCTGTAATGTATTAAAATCGACAATCAGGTAGTAGATCCGAACAAAACAATACCCACAGAGCCTGTTAAGATCAAAGAATAATTTTGGCCAACTTTTTAGTATGAATACTCCACTGTGCGGCGTTCGTCCACAAAGGGTTAAATAATATTTGTAGAAATATACGTACACTGAGAGAAAAGTATATGATATATCTAACTATAATGGCATAGTAACAAAATTATAGTTGGAAATATCATATTTATGGTAAATGTTACCATGATGTTGGTAATAATATGCATAATTATAGAGGCATATAGTATAAGCAACTATATTATTTCTTCATCCAAAATTATGGTTAGCTCGACTAAAAATATAGTATGGTTGAAAATATGTAATTGGTAAGAAAAATAACTATTTTATATAGTTAATATTACCAGAATATTTCATACATAGTGATAGAACTAACTATATTCACATAGCACATTTTACTATACATATGGTAACAAGAACAAAGTTAATAGTTAATAATATAACCATTTGTCTAAATCGTTCATTCAACTATATTTTCTATGGTTAAGTGAACTATAAAAATATGTTTGACGACAAATTTAACTATAAAATATAGTGAGATTATAATAAACCCAACCATTTTTTTTCTCTCAGTGCAGAAAGAATAGTCGGTGACAAGAAATAGCTTCCGGGTAAAATTGCCAGGTCAACAATGTGTTCAGTTAAGCCGAGTTGTAATCATTTAAGCTCATCCTGATACACTTTTGTATTCGCATATTTTTTTATCATCTGTCGCATCAAAAGCGTGCCGTTAGTCGTTCTAAAAAATCGTCGAAGAAAACAAGAATATTTTTCTACGGTATCACGTGATACCGAGAAAGCGTTAAGGGGTCGAAATCTTTCGACGACACGCAAACGATAATAATTAGGTGTCGAGAAAGATAAGCGGGTCTTCCCGTAATCGATCGTTCCATTTTCGATCGACTATCGTAATCAGCCCTCGCGTGCTCTGTGTCACGGACAATCGAACGTTCGATTAGGATCAGCTCATAATTTATCCGTCTGCTGTTTTTCTTTTTTCGCGTAACTCGCGAACGATAAGACGACTCATCGTGAAGGAATTCGAAGACAGTCGTTGGCCACGAAATGCAGTGGTGAATTGAAAATTGTCAGAGTATATATCCTGGTAGAACGAGCACCGCGTCGAAGGAATATAAAATAATGTATTAATTACAGAAGAAAATATCCTTGATAATTGGACCGTTTATTTCGAAAGTGATGTAAGTCCAGTTTTTTAAAGAAATGAGATGTCGCATAATTTGTGATTAATTTAGCGTAAACTGTTTATTTATAACGAGTTAAATTTATTTTTTACAAATTGACTTACACCACTTTCAAAATAATCGGTCCAATTAAAATCGCAAGATGCAAGAACTGAAAGGAAACATAAAAATTTTGTAATCGCAAATTTAACACATTGGTTAATATTTAGTTAATTAATAGTCAATATTTAGAAATATAAACACTGGTAATTTACGATTGATAAAATAATAAAAACGTGACACGATTATGTGTTCATATTGAAAGTAGCGTGTGTTAGTTTTAAGCTGTTAATTATTTAATCTTGCTGTGTCACCAGCTCATAAATTTCTGTAACCGTAAAAACAGCTTTAACACGTTGGCTACAACATTACCTTGAATTTTGGTGACTGTTTAATTAACTGTCTAAAGCGTTAATTAAACTTCCAAGCACCTATTTTGATAATTTAAGAAACACACACTGAAATCGTCATCCACACATAGATAACGCGACAGTCAACGTGTTAACTAACTTTTCTAAAGAAAAAAGAAAAACAATTCGTTGCATATTCAACATAAACAACTTATTTCTTTGGTTCCGACTGTGCATCCACCCCTTCTCATCGAGCCGACATTTCTCGTGAAGGCTTATTCGAACGTTTCCAATCTCCAAAGAACCTCTCCATTAAGTTGCCATCTGGTAAAACGAATTTCTCGATGATAATTCGCCATTTCTCTTTATCTTAATCCCATCACAGGTTTTATCCTAAGTAACCGCGGGTTTGGTACGAGGTAGGTTGATAAGTTTCCGTTGGCCGTGTGGAAAAACAAACGGGCTCGCCCGCTCAAGGTACACAGCTTGAACGCTGAAAAGGTGGTGCGTAGCTCGCGTCAGTGAAAGGAAAAACATTTCACTTCCCTGTGCGAATGACGTTACGTTGGCCATGCGCCTATCTGCATCTAACCGCTTGCCCTATCATTCGGAGATAAGCCAGAATGTGGATCAGGGTGAGGCTGTAGATCAGCTGGTACGCGCCGGTTCGTCCAAAACAGGATTGCACAATGCGCGTCAATTTTGGTTTAACACTATTTTTACTACGACTTGTTAAATAATCGTTTTTAGAAGTTCGATTAGAATTTCTTATGTACAGCGTAATTGCATCGTCTTTAAATTTCATGACTTTTCCTAAAATACATATTTAAGCTGAGAACCTCAGTGACTGTTAAAATGCCAAATGATCGTTGTTAACACTACTCCTACTGACCGGTCAAATGTCCCTTTTTAAAATATCGTTTAGAATTTCTTGTATACAACGTAATTGCATCTTTAAATTTCATGACATTTTCTAAAATATATATTTTAAAATTTCGATTAGAATTTCCTGTATACAACATAATTGCATCGCCTTTAAATTTAGCGGCTTTTCCTAAAATATATATTTAAGCCGAGAATTTCACCAATTATTAAAGTGCCGAATGATCGTTGTAAACACTATGTCTGTTTTTAAAATTTCGATTAGAATTTCTCGTATACAACATAATTGCTTCGCCTTTAACCCTTTCGCGGCGGAGCGCTCAGAAGTGAATTGCACTCTAGGCAGCCGGCGTGACGGTGGAAGGTCGACCGCGCGGACGACTTAATGGACATTATTGGACAGTTATCAAATAATAAATAGTAGATAACAAATGAACGTCGTCAAAAGGCGCTGTTCGCTCGAAGAGAGCGGCTCTGGATGAGCGCCTATAGGTACTGTTCGGTCAGAGTGAGCGTCTATAACCGAGCGCCTAAAGGCGCTGTCCGCTCAGAGTAGCGTCTATAGCTGAGCGCCTATAGGCGCTGTTCGCCGCGAAAGGGTTAAATTTCACGAATTTTCCTAAAATATATATTTAAGCCGAGAATCTCACCAATTATTAAAATGCCGAATGATCGTTGTTAACACTATGTCTGTTTTTAAAATTTCGATTAGAATTTCTTGTATACAACGTAATTGCATCGCCTTTAAATTTCCCGACTTTTCCTAAAGTATATATTATCGGCTCACCGAGAGACATCCGAAACGTTCTGGTCCCGCGTGACGCTTTCACGTTGACACCGATGCATAGTCAATTTGCGGTCCTAATGTTCTTTGATATTGGCCTAAATCGAAAGCCCCACTTGAGCGCGTGCGTGGGGCTTGTGGGAAGTGAAAAATCGGAGAAGGACAGATGACGTTCCGCGTGTTCGATATAGGTGATACGTGTGATAGATCTATTCAATAGATTCTATTGGATCAACCTTGGTGCACCCCGATTATCCGGTCGGATATCTCAACCTACCAACTCATTCGTATTAGCAGCCGTGATCTGGTACCGGTTAAGTTAATGATAGCAAAACGTTATCGGCGTTGCATAAAAAACACACGTACTTTCAAAACGTTCCAAGCTTCGTTGAAAGGAAAGAAAAGAGTTTTACGGGCTGTAGATTACAAGGTGAACACACTTCTAATAGCACAAAGCTCGAACGAAAATTTATTCGATCTACGATTTTGTAGAAAAAAAATAACGGATCGTACAAATAAATAAATAACGCTTTATTACTAATTTCGCCACTATGGTACGATATAATTGATATAATTGATTTCGCTTTATGTATTAATGTAATTCGCCATCGAAATTGTGAAAAAACAGAAATGTAAATGTTTTTGATTGTTATGCATAAAATGACTTTCACATTATACCATTCTATTTAGTGGCAAAAGCTATCTTAGAAGAATTACTTGGTAATATTTACAACTGTCTTTGTACAATACATTTTTTCACTGTAAAAAAATAAGTTCAGCATGGAACTGTATGACTATTTGTTGTATTCGACCTTTATATCGAATATAAATATAATGATGTATATAACATGTGTAATAAACAGACTGAGAACATTTAGTTCGTCAAGATCATTAGTATCTAATCTAGGGTAATGGACCGGCACATGGTACTTGCATTATTTTGTACAGACTAAGTGACAATACAAGTTACTATAAGTTAATTTGCCAGTATCAGTATTCAATTTTTCCTAATGGAATTTGCAATAATAGAATTTACATCCAGTTGCGATAATAACTCATCGGCAGAATCATCATCATCGCCAAGTATATCGGCACTAAAATCCGTCTCCATGATGGATAAATTTTTATTGCACATACCTTGCTGATCATTTTGTTCATTTCCAGGCGCAGTAAGATTTACAATATTTTGGGATAAATTTGGAGTTAAAACATCATTGCTTCGATACTGTAATAACTTTTGACGTATGCATGTCTGAATCTTTTTGCTAGATTCCCAATCTTGAAATGCTTTGTAACTAGTGGGTTCCCGTTTCTGAGCTGTTATCAACATTCCTTCGTCTGATTGTGGAAACTGATTTTTAAAGGTAGTTACTTCAGGTGTAGCAGAGGCTGGAATTGTTTCGCCAGTATCGTTTCTTTTATTTTCCTTGTATGAAGATAAATACTTTGACGATAATCCACTTGTGCCCTTGTGCAATTTGACCTGTTTACTGCTGGATGACGTATCAGAAAAATCTTTCCAGTTTTGAGAATTTGTGATACTTTTTAAGCTAGTACAAAAATCGTAATCAAACGAGCTATCATTAAAACTTGTTGATTCACCCATGTCAGAAACTTGGGTAGAATTAGAACTATCATTGGTCCTTTTTAATACTAAGTGTTTTGTATTACAAAGATTCGAGAATTTCTGTAAACTCTGTAATGAAATTTTGACCCTGTTTTCCATGGCATTGTTATCACTTTCCTCTATAATAGGTACAAACTTTGTGGTTGCTTCTGTATTCTTTCCAGAAATTTCTGTTAGTGCGCTATCAATAGATTCATTTGTTTCATATGAGATATCAAATGCACTCTTGTTACTAGTTGTTTCTTGCTTCTCGCAAGTATTTGAAACACTATTGATACTCATAGCTAATGAATCCCTAACAGTAAACTGTGTTTTTTGTACACTATGTTGTGTTAACTTATTCTCATTACTAGTACCTATCGGTACTCTTTCATTACAGGGAATAGAATGAACATTTGAACGCATCAGACATGAAGCATCAGGGGAAGCCTCCACTTTTCCTTTGTTTGAGTAGATTCCTATTAAACGAGTAGGTGATATCATAACTTGGTACTTGCTTGCTGAAGTTCGCAGTAGACCTGTATCTTGTAAAAGAATAACTACATTGGGCTCTAATATTCCTGGATATTTTAGAGGAATGTCTCTGTGCATAATACCCCCAATACTGTCTGCAAAATCTTTTAACACAACAAGTGGATTCTCATGACTAAAATCTATATGATCTAACATTCCCGCAAGGTAAGGTACTTTCATATGTGTGCAACCATTTCTGCTGGCTGTTTGTTTAATCGTAGAAATATTGTAATCTGACGGAAAGTTAGTTGGTAAGTCGGCTAACATGAACTGCCATGCTCCTTCGGTAAATAAATTTTTTGTATGCTGAGAACAATATTCAGATAAATGTGTTTCGTTACTCTTTTCCACTGTATCATTTTCATTCTCATCTAGATCTTTCAAATCAGAAATTGATGGAATAGAGGTATCTATATTATCAGGCAATAAGCCAGCAGGACCAGGAAACGTTCGCCTTAGAGTCAATTTCTCAGAAACTTGTTTCTCTGCTTTAGATACTGATGCTTCCGGTTTGTCAAGGTTTTGGAACAATGATTGTAACAATTGCTTTCTTGCAAGATTTTCAAGTGTGTCCTTAGTATCCTTATTACATGTATCGTATCGGAAATAAATCGACCCTGACTCTTCTGCTACAGGTTCTTCATTCTTAGCATAATTTAAATTAGGTGAATCTTGATTTTGTCTAGACTGGGATGATGTATTATTATAGCTATTATATTCTGCGTTTGGAAATAAAATGTTTGTATTATCAGGAGACAAGTTTCGCTCATGAAGCTTGTTAGTATTGTTGCTATTGCTGTTTATCAATGGTTGACAAATAACAGTTTTAGGCCGTTTTGCAGAGGTTGCAACAGAACTAGTAGGTGTGCAAATGATGTTATCACTTGACGTTTTTAACTCTCCACATGAGATTGACTTGGAAATAGCTTTAGGTTGTGTTTCTGTGGAATTTTGCTTCAGTATGCTAGAGATTAAATTTTCTCTGGAACTTTTACTGCTTTTAAATACTTCATGTTTCTGAACGGGTACTGCATCTAACTTCTTATCGTGGAATTTTATGTTTCCGACACATTCCTGTTTCCGTTCTGCTAATTTTGGCTTGTTTGCACAATGATATTTATTAGCATCTTCGCATGAAGTTTGTGAATAAAATGTTATAGCCTTATTGTCCGCATCTTTCAAGCATTCCTAAAAATTACGAGACTCTTACAAAAGAATACAATAGGTTAGTTACAAAGGGTTAGGTTCCGATTAGCTCATCATGGTTTTTATTATATCTCTCTGACAATTCGCTTAAAGAGTACATTTAATATATGTATATGTTAAAACTGACATATTTATAAATTAAATTTTACCTCGTCAAAGTCCCAATCGTCACTTTCAAACATATTCTAAACAATTTTAGACACCGTAATTCTTCTGCTTGTAAACGTACTTATACACTAATGTACACTACTTTAATGCACAAAGTTGTTTTAGTACTAATTAGTAGCTTTTTTTTTTCATTTACTTCAAACAATAATCAGATGATTTAGTATACGTATATTTGAATACGACTTACTCAGCCATGTTCGCGGAACTAAAAGTTCCAAAACCAAAGTCAAGTAAGAAATCCAATGTTTTTGTACTTTTGTCAAATAATGTGATACATGACATAGGTAATAAAAAAAAATACATGAAATGATATTTTTATATAAGTTTTAACAATCTATTGTAACATTGTAACCACCGATTTTTCCAATCAAACGTATGTTTGGGCAAATTTTTACCGCGAATTACGAAGTAAGATTTTCTACGTATTAAAGAAGTTCGAACAAAAAATTGTTAAAACAACTCCAAGTTAGACGATTTGTGAATTGCAAAGCCAATTACTATGAATCGCATTAAGAAAAACAGAGTAGCAAATAAATGATGAGTATTCTGATTAGGAATTCGATTGCATTAAAAACACCAAGTGCATTTACAAAGACGATTTAATTTAACTAGAGTATATTATTAAATCTCAGAGTGGTAACAAAAGGTTTAATCTGAAAGCACTCTAAAACATTTAAAATTAATATGCGCATGCTATTTATTAAAGTTTGCACAAATATATATACATTCGTACACATACGTTACATGTATGAATAGTACAACTTCAATAATAAATACAATATAAACCCTTAAGACTGAACAGTTTCAAAAAGTTAATAATTAGCATAAAAATCCTTAAACATACTCTTTAAATAGCATGGCGTCTGCTACATCAATTGCTACACTCTTACCCACCAATGATTCTACAATAGCAAGGCCAAAATGAAATGCCGTCGCAGGTCCTTTGCTGGTAATAAGGGAGCCTAAACATTTTATACGTACATAAATAAAGCTATTCATAAACAGAATCTTTAATACGGCATTCAGTAATTAACAGTATTCTCATGTACATTTATTATAACTCTTCTGATAATAAGGAAACTTACCGTCAACAACAACTGTATCATCTACATATTTATAATCGTTAATCAATTGGTCTTTTATCGTCGGATAACACGTGAGTTTTTTCCCGCTACAAATTTTGTGTGCCTTTAAAACTGACGGTGCTGCACAAATGGCTGCGATCTTTCTATTCGCTCTTTCTTGCTCCAGTAATAATTTACCTACTCCTGCATGCTGCAGTATACAATATCATTTTATACAAATCCAATATTATAACAATCATAAAATGTAAAGATAATAGATGTCTCTTACGCATGCAAGTGCATTCGCTCCTCCGAGTCCACCTGGTAAAATTACAACGTCAAACTTTTGAGACTCTATATCTTGAAATTGTGCATCAGCTTCGACTTTGACGTCTCGACTACATTTTACTATTTTGTCAGCAGCGATGCTTGCCACGGTCACATTAATCTAACAGAATTGAAAATACGGAGGTAAACATATTGTGCGGAAAATTACTCGTAAGTTATTCATTTCTTTCAAACGACTACTCTGCAACGCCACACCGTGTCTCGTCAATCTCAATGTTTAAGGTTACATCATAGATTTGTAGCATTACCTTGCCACGTCGTAAAATATCCGTCGTTATAACAGCTTCCATTTCCTCCGAGCCATCGGCCATTATCATTAATGCGGTTTTCGGTGCCATCGCCGCGGACAGAAGTCTTCGCAGGACTGGCGTAAGACTTACGGCAAGACCCGCGAAACTATTCCGCGATAAATGACCGAGAAACGGTCGATGCGTCAGAGGCAGCATGTGTGTACGGCGCCAAGTAAAATAAACCAAAAAGACTTGTCCAACGACTCCGACGACCCTATATAAATCTGAATGATCGTAATAAAGATACGTATAATAGACAAATCGTCAAGTATACTGCATTATCAAATGTTTCGATATAGAGTAACAGTCAATTTCGATTTCTTGTTACCATCCTGGAGAAAAACGTATTCAAATCGAATATCTTACAAAGGGTTACGATTAAATCGACGAAATTGGAACTTTCGTTTAATTAAAGAACGAGAGAGTAATACGATAGCTCGTAGTCTCAACTAGCGATGAGATAATCTTTTAAATTTGCCTCCGACAAAGGGAACCGTTCCCATGAATTCAAATGGTGTAAAATAAACACGGGGAATGTGCGGAATTGGTGCGCACCCCCACAAAAGAAAAACGAAACAAAACGCAGTACAAGATGGCTGCGTTTGGGTGTTGTGGGTACTGATTTGTGAAAGATATTTCACGACAGCTAACAATTAAGTTGTGGTGTACTATCGAATTTTCATGGTGCGCTTGCGATCGCTCGGAAAAATTAACGTAACGCGTGCATGTTAAGGTGTGTAGCGTTACGAAGAAGATGCGGACACGTTGAGGCACTCGGGGTGTACGGGTAAGTTTGCTTTCAAATTTTATGGCTTTCCACTATACTTTCACGGGTGTTTGGACATTTGCAAAAGCGCAATGTAACACGTCAGAGAGATATCTGTCACACGGCGCCGAGCTATCGGTATCCATTGAAATTTTGTTATGCTCCTCGAGAAATTGTGAATGCACGTTGCTATATTAGCGTTCGATCGAAACTACGAGACCATTTAACAGATATTATTTATATTCTTATTTATATCACCGTAGATCAGCCGGGAATGTATTGCTGTTTATAAATTATCATACATTTTAATAATAGTGTCTGTTAAACTTAACTGTACTATAATTTAAGTTCCCTTATAATGTTTACCACGTTCACCGTGACTTAAGACCACTTCAAAAAAGGCATATTAGCATATTGAGGATGGCGGTTTGAAATAAAGCGTATAAAAGTTTGTTCCTTGGTAAGATAAAACGAGAGACGCTGGAATTGTACATTTCTCCGAGCTCGCCATTAAGTTTAATTAGCGTCGTTGATCCAGAATTCGTTTGTACATATCTCATCGATATGGTTGCGACTAAAAAGTAGACGGAGTACATTTTCTTTTATAGCCAATTATTACTTACAGGTACTGTTACTCGATCGACATATATATTTGATGTATACATTCTACGCTATTTTTTATAGAAAGTATTAGCATCTTTAGTATCAAGAATCAAGAATAGACCAAGCCGAATGTATAATTAATAGAAGTTATGTATGTCGATTATCATTTAACAAAAGATATATAATGTACTTCCACAAACGATACGTAATAACGGCGCATAGGGCGCGAAGTATGTCTACTTTATTCATAAGTTAATAAATAAAAATTGGAGTTATGGTATTATAATAAGTAATATAGTACGTATGACTCATGATTATTTATTGCCGTGAACATGCATAATGAATCGCTTCTAAATTTCCATATACGATTGTAAAAAGATTCGAGACTATCTATATTACTTTTGATAATAAAACAAAATACAAGACGCATGTTAGTTATACACATTTCATAAAGTGATTGCCAAAGTGTATTGATAGAGTAACTGTACGGTTCAGGGGGTGGATGATAAAAATTTACTGAAAGTCCAAGACCGAAGCCATTCGAAACACTGGAGAAAGACGGTGGAGCTTTGGAGGAGGGGGAGATGTCTGCCGGCACCCAGGGCGAGATTCGGGTTGGCCCTTCGCACCAGGTTTGCCACATAACTTGAAAAACTTTTTTGCTATTTAGCTATATTGCACAACGTACCTAACTCAAGGCTTGTTTAGTAGATTACATTTTATAATACTGATTTTTAGTTCATGAACATGATATCGGATATGTCGATGAATTTATCTCAAACCAATTTATTTCAAGAGAAGTTTCTGTTATAACATATTTTTCACGTATAATTTTAAAGAATTTATACTATTTTTATAATGATACTTATTCCTCAATGCAAAGTTGTCTATGATAAATGTTGTGGCACACGTTAAAAAACACATCGAATTAGATCACATAAATAATATTACATAACCGGAGTAAATGTTAATCTGTCGAATAAAATGAGAAAGTGATTGAAATCTTATTTGGTGGTAAATATTGTAATAATCGACCAAAGGAAAGTCAGTAGTTTAATGTAGAAACTACATGATGCGGTTGTATTATATTACGAGATCGATGAGTTGAAGAGAAAATTGTATTCTTTCACAATTTTCAGTATATTTAGACATGGTATTGCAAATAGGTAATTAATACAATTAAAGACAGATGATAAAGTAAAATGATGGTCATGCATCGGGGATGTTCAATGACACAAATGTCCACATGTAGTGACAATAATATTCTAATAGACTAAATATATATATAACATTATGTGTTATGAGGAAATCTGAATATTTACATGTTGTGGAGAAAATCTCACGTTGAATTGTGAATATGTAAAAAATTATTGATACTTGCGCATGGCATGTGCTTAGTAAAATGTTCTAAACTGATAATTCCAGTGTGTTTTTACTTCTTCGATCTTAGTGTAGCAAATTCTGGAAGTGTACATTGCTCAGAATACATAGAAAATTTAAAGATTCTGTGATGTTTGATATTTTCATTAGTCCGATTAATTGGCAGTCATTTTTATTGCATATGTAAAGAAGTTTTGATTTTCAAAAGTTTTGTTCTGATGGTTCAAATAACAAAATTACATTATCTTCAAATATGCCTGGCACTTAATTTCTAAATATTTCTAGTATATTTATATAGACGTATAAGTATAATGGAATCGATTATGTACAATACAATAATGTACGAGGAAGTAATTTTGGGCAGTATAATGACTCACTGTCATATTGAGTAAAAGTTAAATAACTGAAATCACAGTCAGTGAGAAATGTATTATTGTCGTAACACATAAGACAACACAATATGAAAACAATTTTTCTTTTCTTATGGTGGTTTTCAGTCACGGTGAAATATTTGGAACAATTTGTGATATAACATTTTGTATTTTGTAACCTTGTATGTTAATCTAATCTTCGTTCTGTGTGTGTAAAAAAACATTTGTTGGTTACTTGAACCATCTACAATTATAAAGTATGTAAGAATATATTGGTATTATAGCATGTAAGTGCAAAGAAATGTATATGTATAATAACAAATGTTGTATAGTGCATGTTATATACAGAAATTTGCACTGTTATTTGTTAAACGCGTCTTTTTTTTTTTCTTTTTTTTTTTTCTTTCTTTCTTTCATTTTACTGTATTTACAGTTGGGATGCTTAAGGTTTCTTCCGATACTCGCATTTACTTGCTTTATGACTGTATTAATATTATCAACATAACACACAAGTGTCACTTATTTTAAAAGCATTGACTGCCACTTATTTGGTTTTGACATGTATATACGTAAATTCCCCGATTCGTTGATGCTAATACAAATGCATATCATCAATGGTTAAGCGAACGCTTAAAATGTGGCATCCATACTTGCAATATGAATTTGCAAAATTCACAACATAATCTTCATGTTGCTTGAAAAATAAGAACACAAATTCGTGTAAGCTCCTATAACAAAAGTATTTTCCTCTAACAACCAAAGAGAAACTGATATCAGTTTTAAATCAACCAAATGAAAAACATTTTCAATTGCATAGTTCTTAAAGGCAAGCCGGAGTATAGGTGCGTACTAACTCGCTTTGGCATTGGTGCTAACTGCGCACAATCCCGAATTTTGGGTACAGGAATTGGTTTCTTGTCAGGCCCGTTTGCCTGAGTATCGGCCGGGTATACCTCCCGGAGAGCTGCTTCCTGATCCAGAGTTCTCTAAGGAGCGAGAAGAACTAAGATGGATTCCGGCCATGGCATTGGATGGGGATCTTCTCATGTACTTAAGAGCGGCAAGGTCCATGGCCGCATTTGCTGGTATGTGTGATGGAGGATCCCCCGATGATGGTTGTGTAGCTGCTTCTCGGGACGACACCACTATCAATGCTTTGGATATTTTGCATGATTCTGGCTATGACCCAGGAAGAGCACTTCAGGCCCTTGTTAAATGTCCTGTACCTAAAGGCATTGATAAGAAGTGGTCTGAAGAAGAAACTGTAAGTAGTCGCACATTATGTACTGTTGATAAGAAGTACGTAATTTTATACAAGTTTACAGTCAGTTTGTTCTTCTCAAATGCAAATAGTTTTGCGAGTTCATTATTGTTCTTTTTTGGCAGAAACGTTTTGTCAAAGGTTTGCGGCAGTTTGGGAAAAATTTCTCTAGGATTAGAAAGGATCTATTGCCTCACAAAGACACGGTAAATAGCATGAATATATATAAAGTGCATATTATTGACAAATTGTTGTTACCCAAAACGTTCTTTTTATAGCCGGAATTGGTGGAATTTTACTACTTATGGAAGAAAACTCCAGGCGCAAATAATAATCGTCCCCATCGAAGACGACGTCAAGGTTCATTACGGAGGATTCGGAACACTCGCAATTCTAGAGCTGGTACTCCCAAAGAAGAAGTTCCTACTCCACCTAAAGACACACAACCAACAAGTGCAAGTACAAAAGAACCAGCTTCAGAACCCGAAAGTGTGGCTGTGGGCACTCCCGCTAGTAACAATCCCGGAGGTGAAATTAGTTCTGTAACTGAAGACGATAACTCCGAAGAAGATAGTGATTCACGAGATACAAACACGAATGGTGCTACTCATTCTTGTCAACATTGTTTTTCAACTAATTCCAAGGATTATCAAATCGCTGGAAAAGATAGGTTATTACTTTGTACGGAATGCAGGGGACATTTGAAAAAGACTGGAGAATTGCCACCTGCACTACCATATTTATTCCGTCCTGTACCTGCGGAATCACCAGATAGCCCAGGTAGGATGCGTACGAGAAACAAAGCAAAAGAAACACCAAGACCAGCAAGACCTCGACGCACTGGTGGAACCGATACACCTGATCAAGAAAAACAGCAGCAACAACAAACACCCGACAAAACAAAGAAAAAGTCTTCTGCTAAACCAGATACTCCTAAGAAGAGTCATAAACGTTCGCAAGTGGATGATGCAGAAGAGGATAAAGAATCTCAGAAACGGAAGCGTGGCGAACGGCCGGAAAGTCCTTCGGAGTCACTCACAACTGATAGTAACTCACTTATGGACGAGCCCGAAAGAGAAACAGAAGGTGATACAAATGAAAATCAACCTACACCAGTTACTGTGCCAACTGAAGAACCTGTAAGTCCAGCTGTCACAACGCCAGAGGAACCCTCTGAACCTACACCAGTATCCACTCCCGTACCACCTCCCATACAAACCTTACCCATATCCGTTCCTGTAATTCATTCCTTGGACAAGAAACCATTGATAGAGGAATCGGTGGATACAAAAGACCAAATGGAAGATGTACCAATAGCCATGAATCAACCGCTTCAGTTAGAATCGCTGCCCATTGAAACAGCAATGTCACCGTCAAATGAAGAATTGAAAGAATCTGAACAACTGAACTTAAGCACTTCTCAGCCACTTAGTATTAACGAAATGACTCAAAGTATACCTCGTAATTTATCTCAAACTATCTCTGGATCAAGTATATGTTCTACAACCGGTTCGCAAAGTTTGCAGAATTCACAAATTATATCACCAAATCCAGGATTACCCCTCAATATGCAATACACACCCAGTGTTCCACCGGTTCAAAATGTACCACAAAATTTATCTCAAAGCATACAAATACCACCAAGTATACCACAAAATATGACGAATTCACCAAATATGGGACCAACGCAAAGTCTTCGTACCCATCCTGACAATATGTCGAGTACGCAGAGTTTATCACAAAATATACCGGGACCACCGCTAAATCTGAATATTTCCCAAAGTATACCTACAAATATGAGTCAAATGCCACAAATGCCCAGTTCACCGCAGCCTCTTGGACTGACCGTCATGTCTTCAGAGAACAGACTCTCCGAGAGAATGTCAGATGATAGATTACCTCCCGAGCGAATGCGAGATGCTAGAATAGCCGAGCGAATGGCTGATAGAATATCAGAACGCTCGGAGATTAACGAGCCTGAAAGAGCTGAGCCAAATTTATTCCAACCCATTCAACCAAGCGGAATTATGTCCATGGAGAAATCTTCGAGTATGTACAATTTACCCGGCACTCCACCAATGGAACCACAGAACTTAAAGATCAAACAGGAAATTATACCTCCCGAACCTGACCCATTGCAAAGTCTAAAAGAAGTAAAAGTGCCAGGATTTCAAACAGGTTTTCCAGGACCGAGCTTGGACAATATCAAAAAGGATCCGGACAGTTCAAGTAAACCACCCACGCCGAGCAAACATTCTCTATCCAGCAATCAATCGGTTCCACAAATTCAATCTGTTGCTGCATCACCAACGCCAACACTGCCTCCTCCACCAACGTCTATTCCACAACCAGTAATGCATCCCGCTCAGCAACCTAGTCCTCATATGGCACATCCGTTCCATCCACCTCATCCCCTAATGCATCATTCACTGTTCACAGCGATACACCCTTACCATACCCATGCTTATCCTGGATATGCTCCCGGATATCCATCATTTCCACCATATCCTTATGGTCCAGTTCCTCACGCCATCCCACCACCGTCTCCACAAAGAAGCCAAGAGAGTACAACCATGATGACAGCCCATCACTCTAGTACCAGTTCCAGTGTAACGACTAGAGAGGAAGGTGAAAACCTCATCGCTACGCATCATCACTCTTCGAGTATGCATCAAGCTACAACCCTGCATCACGACAAGCTCCTAACTATTTCATCGCACAGCTCCCACAGTCATTCGTCGTCTCACAGTTCGCACAATACTCAACGGAAGCCGTCGCTCGTATCCGCAGCGTGTTTAACGTCTAGCAGCTCGGTGCATCATCATCATCGTCCACCGCAGCATCAGCCACCCGTTGCTCAAGAACCAAAAATGGAGCAAGAACTTGTCGAACCGGAGGCAGAGGAGTCACCGAGTCCAAGAGGCCCATCCCCAGAGCCGAGAATCGAGGATTCCGAATGTCACAGATCCCAATCGGCCATTTTCTTACGGCACTGGAATCGTGGCGAGAACAACTCGTGCACCAGAACCGACTTAATGTTCAAACCGGTACCAGACTCGAAGTTAGCGAGAAAACGGGAAGAACGTTCTAGAAAGCAAGCCGAGAGGGAAAGAGAGGAACGGGACAGAGTTGCTGCACAGCAGGCTAGAAAAATGACTACTCCGGAGAAGCAGCCTGAAGTCTGCAAGCCACCGAGCCGTGGTCCGCTCGAGCCTGTGGTTTCTCCGTACGACAGGTACGCGGCAAGGCCAGGATCTTACGCGGACACACCTGCATTAAGACAATTGTCGGAATACGCGCGTCCACATGCCGCCTTTTCACCAGCCAGGCATCCAGCGCCACCAGATCCCATGCTACACTACATGTACGGACCCGCTGCGCGCGAGCGCTTAGAATTGGAGCATTTGGAGCGTGAGAAACGAGAACGCGAGATACGCGAGCTACGTGAACGAGAATTGAGCGATCGGCTTAAAGAGGAGCTACTGAAGGGTACAACTAGGTCAATGCCAGCGCCGGTTGATCCTCACTGGTTAGAAATACATCGCCGATACGCAGCAGCAGGACTAGCACCGGGTCCATCTGGGCCACCTCAAGCGCTACATCAATTCGGGCTCTACGGTGCGCCACCAGCGCCAAGCCAATTGGAACGAGAGCGTCTCGAAAGACTAGGTAATTTAATACTTCTCCCTCTGGATGCAAGATTTATTTTCTATAAAAGTGGCAGGATACGGGGATGAGCGTCGAGCATAGATTAAATCAGTTGTTAATCGGTGTGTAGTATTATGGATAATAGGCTTAAGGATACGCTTGTGATAGAATTAAGGATAAGATGTGGAGGTTAGGGTGAGAGAGCGGATTGAAAGATTGTAGAGGGAAAGCTTTGGAGTGGATAGGAATGCGTATGCGAACGAGAGTAGAATCTAATGTACTTGGTTAGTTGTATACCATGTGCAAACGGTATATTATATCGAGGCGCTGTCGGGTTTAGGGATACCGACTGCAGCCGGCGGGGGGCCAGCGGGTGGAGGTGCTGGCCATCCCGTAGCGGCTCATCACCATGGCCAGCTGGACGAGCGGCTGGCTCTAGCTGCTGACCCGATGGTCCGGTTGCAGATGGCTGGCATCTCGCCTGAGTATCACGCTCATACTCACGCGCATACGCATGCGCATACGCACTTGCACTTACATCCGGGACAGCAGCAGGCCCAGCAACAGGCTCAGCAACAGCAGGAAGCGGCTGCGGCTGCAGCTGGATTTCCCCTGCCTGGTAGGTGCTAGAGTCAGGATGTCTAAGTTCCTACATTTTCCTTTTTTACAAAAGAGTGTCGACTTTTTACGTCCATGATATACATACATATATTTATATATAAATATTTTATGTATTCTCTGTCGCTTTTCCTGCTACACTGTCAAGACATTCGGTACTTGGTTCTCTAAGATTCGATCACCTCGGCAAATCAGTCGTAATGGCGCAGACAAAGATAAACATAATGGATCTGCGAGGTTTAAAAATTGCTTAAATTACTGACGTTTGGGTGCAAGTGCGAGTGTACGCGTGAGTACCGTGAATCGGTGTATGTGAGTGCACATGCAAATTTAATAATTGGCTGAATATTTACGAGTTGGCCTTGCCGTAATTCCCTGTATGACAAAGTACGACACACAGAGTTCTAAGCAAGTCGTGAATTATTGATGCATTGTGCCATAGTAAATATTAGTGATTACTTGTGTCCGTCACGGGAAGCAGGGCCTGGTGTTAAATTTTTAGAGATAAGTTCCACATTGGCTCCACGGGATTACACCAGTTTCTTTTAATGTTGGGATATCTACTAAGTTAATTAAAATTTAATCGACAAGTTGTTAACGATTTGTGTGAACAAATTGTGCTTTATGTATAGTCGATAATGTATTAAACTAAACCAAACTCTGTAAATAATGCATCGTTCTGGGCAGAATATTGTATGCGGTACACGCTGTTAATCTTCCATTTATAAGCTGTTACAATCTGTAATTACCGTAGTACTGCTGCTTTCCGCACAATATCGCAGAAAGGTTCAATAAGATATTCTGCCTAGGATAGACTTAAGTGTAAACTTACGTTGCATGCATGTTTCTCGTGTATATTACTACAAATGCTCTACATTTTGTTTGGTCCCACGTTCGATCCGACGTCATTAATCACTTATTGTATGTCTAGCTGCAGCGGGTGCAAATTATCCTCGGCCAGGATTAATGCCCCGAGATCCAGCATTAGCTCTTCATCCAGCGGAACTATTAGGGAGGCCATACGCGGATATGGCGGCACATCACGAACAACTGCAGCGCCACTTGATGATGGAGCGCGATAGATTTCCTCCGCACGCGTCGCTTGTAGCACATCACGAGGAGTACTTAAGGTTTGTCCTTTAAAATAAATAGCGCGATACAACTGTTGCTAACGATAAGACGTAATTATCTGTCCAAACTAATAAAGCGTGTTTTTTAGACAACAACGCGAGCGCGAGCTCAAAGTTCGAGCTTTGGAAGAAGCAGCACGTGGGTCACGTCCTTAAACATAATTGTATTTATATTTTAATATTATATTATCATTGATGGGTAGAAATGCACTTGTCGTTGATGTAGGAGATGCAAGGAACACAACATCAACAAGATGCAGATATGAATTGAAGGATCTTTGTACGATCAGGTTATTTTTACGGTCTTATAGCGTTTATGCTTCTGAGGTGAATTAACTAGAATTGTCACATCATGTGATTTATTAATGTACATATGACAGTGAACTATTCAAGCGCTAGATTAATCTAGCCCAGTAGAGATCAGAATTTATAGATAGCGAACACTTAATATGTAAATTTGAAATGTCTATTAACGCATTAAAACAGCAACAATTATTGTGTGCTCAAACGATTTTTTTATTCGACTTGGTTTATGCGGTACAAATGCCAAAGTGTTCAAATGAAAGCCACACCGCGTTTAGTCCTTCCATGCATGCAAGAAAGCCTTATATTTTTATTTTTCCGACCTATCGCGTGTTACTGAGTCTTTAGACTAGAATAAAACGTAAATGTTAGCATACACAGTTCAATTTTTCGACTGTCTACACCTTTTTTTCGTGCCGACAACACAATGAGTTTTTAGTATTTATCCATCATAGGGAATAACTTAAGTCTCGTTTGTATATTTTCTATAAATTATAAGTTTAACTCTAATGACCACGGGCCTTTGGTAGTCGTAGGGCAGACGGAGGATATATATATGTATACATATATATATATATATAAAATAACTTGAAGAGAAAGTGACCAAAGTTGAACATTTGAAGAAAAAACGTTAGAAATCTGAATGCACAATATTTCTTGGTCGTGCACTCTGCAGAAATCATTTGACAGATTCTACTATGAAACAAAGTGCAAGCGCTAGGGATTAATTAATAACGTTTTTTCAGTAAAAGAAATAGTAAAATGCGTTTTATTCTGATGACCATTGAAATATGTAAATTTTATGCTATAATCGACTCGATGTAACCTAGTTATTTAAATAAGTAAATATTTCATACAAACATTTCAATTAAATGTATTTTTATTTTCGCACGAAACACTGTTATGCCCTGCTACAGTTGCAGCAAATCATAATAATTGGTATACGTATGGAAAAAATGTCTATTTGCTTGGAAAGCCATTGATCAATGTGCTTCCTGCTTTAGTGTCTCTAAGAACTTACTGGCAAACCATCGCACGTGGAATAATTCAAGAGATAGCAGTTACACAGTTATAGCATATAACAGATTTCGCAGCGGTGTTTTACGTCGCAAGACGCGTATCTTGTTTTTCTTTATACAAAAAAGCACTTATATCAAAGCTCTATATTTGTACTTTCGTGTCACGTGTAAAAAGCAACGACGACAAATACAAACCGAAGGCGTCTTCTTTTCAGTGAAACTTCAATGTACAGCGCGCCCTAATTAATTTTACACATGGAGCATGTTTTCCTCGCTGTCCACCGGTCGGCAGCTTGTTTTTATTGAGTGTAATGCGAAACCCAGCCGTTGCCCACTTAACGTGGGAGTCGGCGTTTCTATCCATGTACATGCACAAGTGTGCGTGCGTTTGTGTGAGTGTGCGTGTGCCAGGAAGTGCAAGTGTAGTGCGATAGTGTTTAAGCGGGTGCGAATCGCTAAATGAGCAACGGATAAATTTTCAAAAAGCACATACCTCCGATTTTCATAAAACTACGTATACTGATGTATTTTGATACGCTGATTACGAATATGACCATGAAAGTTGATGCAAATTTCATTTTCGAGGTCATTTTCAAGGTCAAACATAAAAAAATCAGTTTTTTCAAGTTATTTCAGTAGGTTTATAAAATATTGAAAAACGTTTCAAACAAAAGTTGTACATCTCCACGAAATGCATATTTTATGTCTTGCACTTTCACTATAGGAGTGATAATTCTCGAGAAAAATTGATCAGAAGGGAAAGAAAGTAATTATAAGGTCAGAGACGCGCTTAGTATTGTCCAAGATTAACGACGAGGATAATTAATCTTAAACTTCGTAGTATCTTGCAATTTTTGCGCGTAAAACACGTTTGTCGTTGGTTTTGGATAGTACTAAGCGTAACTCTGATTTTATGATTACTTTCTTTATCTTCTGATCGATTTTTCTTAAAAACTATCAGTTCTATACCGAAAGTGTATAAGACATAAAATGTGTATTTCAACGAGATATACAACTTATACCCGAAACATTTTTCAATATTTAATAAACTTCCTAAAATAAATTGAAAAAACTTTAATTTCTCATATTTAAAAATTACTCCGAAAATAAAATTTGCACCAACTTTCATGACTATATTCATAATCAGCGCATCAAAACACATCAATATACGTAGCCTTAAAAAAATCGGAGCTATGCACTTTTCGGAACTTCACCCTGAGAAGCTTTTAAAAAAAGGTTCAAATAAATTCTCCACAACAACAACAGCAACAAACTTCTTACTCTGCTTTTAATTAAGAGATTGTACAGTACAAGAAAATTAAAGTCATCCGCAAAAAGCTATTCGATAAGAGTAACACGTCGAATTTTCTTCATTCTTTGCAAATCAAGAAAATGCAGTATGCGAGATAGTCACTCGTCACTAATTTGCAGCGTCCAAGCTTATGCGCTCCTGATGCTATGCACGTGCGGCTCACATGTGTATCTCCATGCTACGGATATGGTGTGGTTGGGGGAGGTGGCATCACTTAAGAGAGGGAGAATTCCATATTCCAGTGAAACCGAAGAAAGACGCGGAAATTTACTCATTCATGAAGCGAGCGTCGTGACAGTGGGACACATTCGTGAAACTCAAGCGCGAAGTCTGGTGTGAAAGCACGTCTAGTGGTCACGAAAATCGAAAAGAAAGAATAGTAGACTAATTACCATGGCCGCGAGAAAGAAGGAGGACACCATTAGGCAGAGGAATCAAGCGAACGCTCGTGAGAGAGATCGAACTCACAGGTAAATCAGATCTTTTTTTTCTCTCTCTCTTTTCTTTTTCTATTTTTTTTTTCTTTTTTTTATTCGAGAACTTGAGAATAGGTCGAACAGGCTTGCGCGAGTTTAATTAATTTTACGCGTTTACGACGCATTGTCGATTCGGGACAAGAAAGTTCGAAACAACTACGACGCGCTACGCCGTACACTAAAATCGTTATAGAGCGATCGAAAAACGCGCGAACTAAATTTTCGTTCGAAAGTAAATCGAACTCGTTTCATAAACAACTATGAATAATGCATCGAGAAGAATCGTGATATATTTCTTCGGTATTTAGTACGAGAGCTCTAACGAAGTGTCGCAGAAACGGCGCCGATGTAGTTTTATTGCGGCATAAGAAAGCAATAAAGATTAAACGTAATCGTGTACGGAGCCTTCTTCCTTCGCTCTCGTACATTATGTGCTTCCGTCGTGAATAAAAGAAATGAGCGCGTCGTCGAATCGCCTATATCTCTTACCTTATCTCGTCGTGAAAGAGTGGAGAAAAACCAATGTCAAAAATAGTGTCTCTGTTCGGACGAAACTGAGAACAGGTGCACGACTCAAGATACCCAATCTTCACTGTGCAGCGTGAACACAGCTTTCAGCGCGCTCAGAACATTAATACCTACGGAGCCCGCTAATCGGAAATTATCGAAAATAGAAACGCTGAGATTGGCTAGCAGTTACATCAGTCATTTGGGGGCGGTGTTGGTCGCAGGTGTCATAGATCAGCCCTGCTTACGCCTCGAGGACAATACCACTGTTTATTCTACGGGTAACTGGGGAGGCGCGCAGAGCAGGCCGCAAGTTTGCACATTTTGCCTTGCGATGCACAAGAAATACGTAAGACTTTCTTCCACAGACTTTTTCGATGGACAATAGTCCTAGAATTAAAGTTCTCTCGTTGTAGTCTCTTTTTTTTTTCTTTCTTTCTTTCCTTTCTTTTTTTTTAACACTTAGCCGACCAATCGGGTAGATCTTCCCATTTCAATGTAAGTCGGTGGCCGACCGATCGGGTAGATGTCCCATATTGACATTAGCAACGCGTTTCCTTTTTTTTTATTTATCTGCATACTAGATCTCTAGTTGTTCACTACTACGACGAACTGTTTCTATAATAAAATCCATAAATTTAATGGTGTTCAAATTATAAATATTAACAAAATAAAACTGCATAAACTGGCATGCTTCGAACGATACCACACTGTAAGAAAATATTAAAATGCATTACTATTGTCTTATTTCATGTTTGGGTTATTTATCTTTTTTAATGTTCATAATTTTCAAAGTCTATTTACCTATACTTTTGGAACAAACCTACAAGAAATAATTGTTATATGCTTTTAATTTCACGTTTTGTATAAACAATATGTGAAATCGTTAAACGCAATTGGGTACTTTTCCGTTAGCCGGGCGCAAATGTCGCCAATTGTGAAGCAAACGATCAATAATTATAAGCATTCTTTTTGGGTAAAACTGTTTTGTTTACAATTCATTGATATTTGTTTATAGTTGAACGTTTTCGACTTTATTTATTCCGTTGACTGATGTTTTGTCATTCGCGTTTGGTTTTCACAATTGGCGACATTTGCGTCCGGCTAACGGAAAGTACCCGAAATTGTTAGCGCAAGATATAAATTGACCACTTAAATAATTTTCAAACTTCTTTGATTTCAAGTACCGAATATCAGTATACGCGTCACTTGTGAAACATGCGTGGTGGAAAGTGTAGTTTGGCTTGCTCGAACGTGGTGGAAATCGTACAGTTCGCTGTGCGCGTATAGTCGGCTAAGTGTTAAACGTACAGAAACAAAGCATATCTCTTGGTATATAATAAAAGTTCTTCATTTCAGGGTCTGAATGTGCCGTCGAAAATTTATTCCACGTATCATGCAAGCGACGATGCAATGCCATACAGAATCAACTCGGACAACACGAGCTGTTTAGATTTCAACAATGCTTAATACCGTTAGCCGTAAGATATTTGTATGCGACTCTGTAAATATATTTCTAATGTTCTGTATATGCATCTATTTTTTTTTATGTATTTTTATTAAACCGTACGATTCGATCGTATTACGTTGACTTACATGATTCTATTCAATCTACGAGTACCACTGTGTAGAATCGTTATTCATCTGCACCGGAAGTGTGTGGAAAGTAAGCATACCCGGTGGACATTTCATTTAATTTTGTTTTTTCGACGTAAAGTCGCAAACATTTGAACGCCATCGTATATGTCACGGTAATAACGACGTTGATCAAGTAAAAGCTAAGTGAGAGCTCGTAATCGATAAATATATAATCCACTTGGGCCGAATAATCGTATTAAATAAATCCACCACGATAATTCGCTCGATTATACATACGTAATGGACGCTGGAGTCACTCGTGGATATTATTTATTAGAACGTGATTGAGTTCGTAGGTAAAACAGGATAAAAGTAGTCAGGCGGCGAATGTTCAGTCCTTCGAAGTCAACAATGCGATAAGGAACTGCATTTTACCTTTTCCCTACGTTCTCGTTTCTCGTTTCAGTTTCCGCGTTTTCATTCGGTTTCTCACCAAAAAAAAGCAGTACGGTACAGACAATGTTCGCGTCGCAGAAGAATTGTGCCAAATGTTCCGTCGCGTATTAGGTGAGTCGTACGAAAAACATCTCTTTCCTGTATACAATCTTTCGCGATACCATGGTAACGAATAATCTAGCGCCATTGCGACAACGGGATTAAAAACTGTTGCACGAGAAATCTATCGTGTAAAAGGATCCACTTATATATATATTTCCGTGTACAGCTGTCAAGTAGCTCGTGCTACAAATATGTCAGAATTGATTTCTCGGGGTGTCGAACAAAATCGGACGCGCTGAAAGAACGATACGAATAACGAACGAAAGAAGATTCTTTCTTTAATCTCGAGAGTAGACACGCGAAACGTACGAGAAGAAGCTACGTAAATCGAACGACAAATTTAGCCACTTATCTACGAAGTATCCGAAACATTTCTGTCTCAATGAAAGTTTGACACATATTAAGTTTGAATATTCCGAAGTTGGCGCGCAACGCGGTGAGCGCGTGCCGCCATCTTGTAAAAGTGTTTCTGTAGTGTTTGGAGGTTTAGCGAGAAGGAACAGCAGCTTCAACGGAGGCTGGAAGTCCTTTTGAAGTGGTCGCAACGGACCTTGGCAGTCCCTGGGCACCCAGGTGACCTCGTGCGAGGCCAGGGTACCTTTAAACTGCAAGGACAATTCGACCGTCGGAAGACTCGCTTACACACCCGACTCACAAGAAGATGGTGAGCGCTGTTAAACGACGAAACACTTTCCTCACAAATGCACGGGCAAAATTTCGCAAACTTCTCGCAAATCGTCTTGCCGTCTCGTCGACGTGTTTCGCTGGATTTTACGACGGAATCTAATGTACATCGTGATGCGGATTACCGTAGTCGCCAGTAATTTAACCTGTACAGGTGGCAGGAATCTTACAACTGGAACGACGACTCTCGTTTGTCAATATTTTTAGGTAGCGTACGCCGTGATCTCGCGTTCGTTTGAAGCCTCGATAGATTATAACTACGTGCTCATCATCGTCTGGACTACGATAGGCTGACAGTGGTGCATAACCTATGTTTTGACAGCAGAAACGGAATTGCAAAGTATATCGGATCATAGATGTTTGTTTTAGTTTCATACTTGGTACACGGTGACACAACATTGCAATGATAGAATCGAAATCGTTCGGATCGACGTTGCGCCGTGGCTTCGACGTTCTGCAATTAGAGATGTAACTTTTAAAGCATTTTTCTTTACTTACGGGTCGCTGGTACTTTTGCAAGGATAGTCTGTCAATTGTCGTCCCAAAGATGTTCTACTACATAGGCACGATGGTAATTACAAATTTCCATTTGGCGAGTGGAAATACTGGGATTACTTGGAAATATTACGTGGCTCACACGAGTGGTTTAATATAATTGTGTTTTACTTTTCGATTCTAAGTATCCAATGCGTTTGTTGTCTTTGTTGTCTTATCGTTTTCGTTCTCTAAAGACACTTGACAATGTATATATATTATATATTTATAGTCAGGGTTGCTTGCTGTGGATAATACTTTTCAGCATGTTGAACTAAATATAATCCCTTTGAGTTTATATTTACGTCAATCACAATTGCGTTTAGTTTTGATTGTTCGATGCGTCTACATCCGTATGTGCATATATATATAAATATGTATCTGTTTAACTGTTTTCGAATATACTAAATTAATCGATTAATTTCATCGTCGTTCCGTGATATCTGGAATACACTTTTAAACTTCTGAGATCGTCGATATTACGGGAGTGTATTATTTCGTATTATAGCACATTATTCGATAATCTATTACTTATTTATACTACGAAGGTGTGTGTACGTATGCGTGGTTTGCATATAATAACAAAGACAGAAGATTACACAAGCAACATTTCTATGTGGTGTTAAATAGAGTTCGGCATCAACGGGTGGAACAGAGGGGTCTAGTCCAGCCTCTAGCCCTGCATCAGCTGCAAGTCTCACGATGGCAGCTCCAAAGTATGGTACGTTGGTACCAAACCGCATCTTTGTTGGTGGTATCTCAGCAAGTACAAGCGAAGCGGAACTTGCTCAACTTTTTTCTGCTTACGGAAATGTGAAAGCGACAAAAATAATATCCGATCGGGCTGGCGTCTCAAAAGGTTATGGATTTGTTACGTTTGAAACAGAAGAAGAAGCCAAACGTTTGCAACAGGAGGTTCGTCATATTCGTACCATATTATTACATTAAATACACTTAATTGTCTATTCTAATAAATTTTTCAAATAAGATTCCATGGTACAGTACTATTATCATTTACAGTCTGAATGCATTGTATTACGGGAGAGAAAATTGAATATTGCACCTGCAATCAAGAAACAGCCCTTTAATAGATCTTTTGACGGTGGTTCTGGTTCACCACCTTCCGTGCCTACTAGTACTTACTATTACACAAATGGTTAGTTCATTTACTACTGCATATACGCCATTCGTTTATTGATAAAGTAGATGCTCTTATATTTTACATATACTGCCTTTCTTAGAAGTTATTACAAATGGTTACTTAATGTTTGCAGTATAAATTGAACGTTCATTAAGATAATCTTAAATTTTAATCTTCGCATAATACGGACGATCGGTACATTCAAACAACTGTATTTCTAGGTATGGGTTTAACATACCAGAATGGTATGACATTCTATAACACAGCTGCTCCGGCTGCTGGAACGCCTTTGGCAGCTCCCACTGACCCAACGATTTACCAAGCTGCAGGAGTATTTGGTATGTATCGCTTAAACAAGTGAAAGGCAAAATCCAATTTAACTGTGTTTGTATCTCCATAATTTTGATTATGATACTGCGAATCTTTATTATAAGAGACATGTTTTCCAGGCCCGCAAGCTGCCACTGGGCACCAAACATTTGCACCAATGATGTATCCATGTCCAGCACCATCATTGTACATGCCACAACAATACCAGTATTCCCCTATGCCAGTAAGCATGATGTAGTTTCACTTTCTCTCCAGTTTTCTCATACCTTTGGTCCTATGTGAGACATAGTATATTCTCAATCGTTTGTGGGCATATGTGGTTGTACTTTTATTAAACGGTGTAACGGTTGCGGTTTGACAGACGAACGGTCTGATGGGGGAAGCCATGCCACCGGCGTTTCTACCCAACCCTCAACAAATGCCCACTTATGTACTTCTCGACGCTATACAGTATTGAGGTCTAAAGGTATATGGTCTTTGCCAAGTGACTAGCATGCAGTGCAATGTTACGCATATTCTATGTCAGCCAAAAAGCATGGCTTAATTGCATGCCCACTCAGTGTTTTTATCGCATATACTGATCATATCTCATATTGACACACATTGTCATTATTTCAACAGGTCATAAATGTTTTAACTTAGGTAGCAACAAGATTTTGGAGATTTGCAGAGAGTTAGCGCATAGAAATAATTTAAAACACATTGTTAGAATTGAAAGCAGAGTCTAATAATTTTTTAATTGATATTGTCATTTGAACTTTTAGAATTATTTCTAGAAATATTCAGCCGAAGAAAATATTATTTTTGTACTCAATTTTTCTGTTCTGAACTCCAAATCAACAGTTTTCATATGTGAATCTTAGGGGCACTGCAACAGATAATAGAAAACTTTATCACATGTAAACAAATCTTTGATGTGGTAATACTATAGAAACATCTTTTGATGACATTAATATCTTATATATATTAAACACCAAATTGTTAAAGAATAGTAAACAAAATATGCTTATGCACATATTATTTTGGGTATGAAAGATTCTGTTGAAATTAGTATGTTACACAATACACTATGCCATAATAGTTGCGATAAATATAACACTTTTATATCACTTCTATACCTTTGTTCTCATAAGCAAAACGCTTGCTACATTTCCTGTTTAACTTTCTTTTTCTGCTACGATTATAATGTATATAACTAAAATGCCATTTAAAATTACAAACAGATATGTTTAAGAGTTTAGTAAGCATGCAGAGCAACGTTTTACTCCAGCAGCTTTAAGAAATATTTCAATTGGGGGTCGTTAGTAATTTGTAATTTTATATGTAGTTCATATGTATCATTCCTGATATTAACTGTTCGAGTGCGGAGGAACTCGATCGCGCTTGTAAGAGAAGTATGATCGTCCTCCTCCGCACGCAAACGGTAAAAGCTTCTATAATAAACATTGGTCGTTAAAAGAATCTATCTTTTAAAATAAACAAATATTATAATCGTCATTCTAGTGCACTATATAGGTAATGTTGCACTCACATGTTAATAAATTTTGTTGGAATTAACATGGTCTTACTAAAAATTAAATTCGTACATATTTACATAAGAGATGCAGCTATTACTTAATTGACACATATACCTTCATGAATGAGTTGAACTGTATGAAATTCTTTTGGATGCATGAAATATATGCAAATAAAAGTATATATTAATGTAGTATACTGTTTAGTACTTGTATATAGTAATATATACTGTTCTATATACTCGGATAAAATTGTTCACACTTTCTCGTCAAATGTAGTATATATTGTGTATATTAACAGTACAAGCAAAAAAGGTATTATTTTACATTATATCATCTGTCTCTACAAATAATCTTTTGATCTTTTGCAGATTTTAAGCATTTTAATGTTTGATAATTTCTTATTAAACGCTCTTATATGGTACTCTTAATATGGAAATATCTTTTTCTGTGCAGTATGAGCCATATTATGCAAGTGCAGCTGCAAGTGGAGCACCTCAATATTTGTATACAACCAGCAGTTCGCAGAACAACGCAAATGGTGGTGGCAATAATTCGGGAAGCGGCAATAATGGTACTGGTGCAACTAGCCCACCAACGGGTCCACCGCCGCCTCTCCCATCTCTGCCTCCTCCACCTCCGACGCACTTCTATGCTCCTGCTGCACCGCCCGCACATCATCATCCACCAGTACCTGCTGGACCACCTCCACCTCAGGTGGATCATGTGTACTACTCTTTTGCAGCTGGACCACCTCCGCCACCACCTCCTCATGCACCTATGGGATTGACAGATCAGCAGTTGCTTATTTATACTACTGATTCTCCATGTCAACAATCATCCACTTCAGACAGTCAGACTGCTCCACAGGAGGTAAGTTATACGCCAGTTAACATATGCAAACATCATTTCACTAGATCTACTTATATAATGTGTCAGACACTTAGATAATGCTTGTAATGCTTTCGAACACTTCATTTCGCTTTGTGAGTCTTAAATGTTGCATAAGCACAACCTTGTGTCGCTGAAAGTGATCTCGCTATGTCATTATATTAAGGATACATTATTCATGCAATAATACTTTCGCATTTAGGATTTTAAAAAAAGAAATTAGAATCCATTTTTGACAGTATGTCGGACTGTCCATACATAATCTGCAATGATAATAATTTTCATACTTCAACGCTCTTCGATACTATGTTGTTTTGTATTTTAACTGCTTACCAACACATCTCAACTTGATAAGCAGTGTTCCTACCATGTTTAAACTGAATCGCAGGATTCTCGTTCAACCTCAAGCCACTCGGAGCAACCACATGGTGAATCACAGCCTTCTGGGTCAAGTACACCTTTGGTATCCTTAATGCCCATCAAATTTCCTATATCCAATCGCTATACCAATTATCATCCCATCGCAATACATACTGCAAATTTACACAGCTCACAAAACTGTTTGAATGAGACGGAGGAATGTAGTGCTAACCAAATGCATTGTAGAACCATAGTTTACCACCCTGCAGCTATGTACATTCCTCATACCCACACTCCAACATTTCACAATACTGCTGGGAGTACTAGCCTTCTACCAACACCTCCATCGATTCCACAACAAACATTTGATTCATCTAACAAGATACAAAATATGAATTCAAGGGATTACAGTAAAGCATCAGTAACAAATTCACAAACTGGTTATGCAAAATCCCATAATCATGGCATTGCATTGATTAACCAGAACAATTTTACCAAAACCCAGAATTTACCTAATTCACAATTGCATAAATATGCTAGCATAGATAATTCTCATAAGTACTCAACATTTGCCATGACGCCTTCTCGTTTGCCTGCAGCATATAATAGAAGAACAGGTGGTTCTAGTATGGGCTCACCGGCTTGCTTTTTAACACAAAAGCCAAATAACTACGCATCAAATCAGACCTTACATAAATCTGGCAACTATTCGTCGAATCCAAATTATAATAGTCAAACTTACAGTTCGGTATGCATCAATTCTCAAAAAGCTACAAATGTACATCCGAATCAGGTATTTGAATATGCAAATGGACGTAGAAATATTAGTTATGACGCCGATCAATATTTTGAGAACACAGTTGGCAATAAACTAACAAATTATTCGTCAGGCCGAAGAAATATGTCGAATAATTACAGGTCTGCCAGTGACAATTACAATGTGTCACACGTTGATACTAACGCCATTTCACCGCAGAACTTACAAAATATTGAACAAACAAATTCAGATAAGCCGGCGAGTCCACCACCAGCACCATATTCGCCCATGACACAACCTCTTCCAACTCTGTCACCACCCTCCTCTCAGGTCCAGTTTTACGCACCAGCTCAAAATCGTTATCAATCTTCCCTGCCCCCATCCCATCAGCAACAACAGCAGCAGCAACAACACCCTCAACGAAGATACATTGTCACACCAACATTGGCTACAACCAGGAAACCATCAGAGAAGTATTCTAACACCAGTTCACAAACTGCAGTACTCCGACAAGCTAAGTATAAAGTGAATGGAATGATGCAACCTGGAACCAAAGTGTCTGAAGATAACATGGGAGGAGCTGGTGATGCTCCATCTACCGTAGGTAGAATGCCTATTTCGCCACCAGAAACTCCTCGAACTCATACGGGCCATCCTGCAGGAGATCAAAACCAGTTGAGCGATACGTGCCATCAGATGCAAGCTCTAAACCTCTAAATACTTTCTTTTTTTTTTTCTCATGTTCTTAATGAGTTAAAACGCATGAACATCCAACTACTCAATCTGCATACAACTACGTAAAGAATATAACAATACAATTTCTCTTGTGATCTCAGCTCCAAACAGGAATACCAGACATTCGAAACTGTAAATTAACTTTTCCTGATAAATTGTAAACTTTGCTAAATTGTTAAGTGTTTATAAAAGGATGATATATGTATAAGATAGAATATGATATTTAAAGATTATTATTAGTTATGATATACAACATACGTCATGGTTAATAATGATAAGAGTAATAATAATATTATTACAATGGTATTATAATATTATTAATATGTATCATTATTAATATATACATACATATATATATATATTACACACGGGCGTTCGTGCCACGCTACACAAACACACACAAGCATACATAAACACTATATATTAAAAATGGCAAATATTATAAATACGGAGCCAGTTAAATTTTCTCTTAAAAGAGTCAAATGTTATAACGAGAAAAATTCTATCCTATTAGATACAGATACAACATCATTTACACAAATCTATGTTATGCAGTATTTGACGTTATGCGTGATAGGCTCGACAAACCATGAATCTCGCGAGCAAGGCTAGAGTAGTTAGATGGATAAGCAAAAGATAGAGCAGAAACAAATAACATTGTTATCGTACAAAGATGAGCGATGTGTCATGTGTTCAAAAAGAAAAAAAAACAGGAGGGTAATAGGGGGAGGCAAATAGAGTTGATTTCATAACGGTTGCTCAAGGCACTGCCACATCTCAGTTTCTTTTCTACCTGGAGTGGTAGCGTACTTATAGTTTTATTAGAGTGGCCGTGATTATCCTCATGCCTTTTAAAATAGAATGAACACAAACTCGTTACTTTTCTTTCGATACATTTCCGCGCAAAATACATAGCTGTTAAAAAGTGTGAAAATGAAATGCCCTGTGCCCAAATGAATAAGATAAAATATTAAAAAATATTAAAGAATTTAAAAAATGTGTCGGCTGTGAGCTTCCAAGCAAATAACAATAATTAAATTATTATAATATAAAAAGTTAAATAATATTCTACCTAATTGTTATGAATATAAATTTCTTTTACCTATAATGAGAAATTTGTTATCTCATATCTCGCATACTGTAGCTATTATTATCTATTTAAAAAGAACAGAAAATGTTTAACTGATGGTTTGTGCGTTGTGATGTAGATATTGCGACATATAGCGAAAACGTTTAAAAGACATCCAACAGTATATAGATGACACGTCAAGGCCTAGAATGCGTAGAGTCTGTGAGTTGTTACAAAGAAATTAATTTATTAAAAAGCAAGAGTGCCTTCTATTTGTTTTTGTGATTGTATTGTTGAACATTTGTTGCGTTACGTTCCAAGAGCCTCTAATGTTGTTATAAGAAAAAAGATGTTTGAAGAATGTTGTTCCTCTATTTATTTATTGATTTATGGGCTTCATGGCCCAACAGCACCCAGCGAATTTGGAAGTGTGAAAGTATGCTTAGGTTGGTATTGGAAGATACAAATAAACACAAAATACAGCAGCCAAACGGCATGATTTTATAAATGTCATGTCGAGGAGATATTAAGAACAGTACAGCTCATTACGGCACCTATTTCTATGTATGATACACAAAAGATATCCCAGCAATATATAAATACAAATATGACATATTTAGAATGCAAGTGCGAGAGGTGCGTATTTGGGTGCATGTGCGCGAATTTGGATAGGTGGCTGTGACTAATGTGTGCAAGTACAGATTTGTATGTAAGCATTCGTGTGCTAATTATCTATTCGCTCACACATTTCGTACATATACGTATACATATATTATATATATACATGTATATATATATATGTATATACATATGTGTACATGAGGAGAAGATTATGTAAAGTGCAATTTTATGTTGAGTTTGGTACCGATAGAATGCGGAAAATAAGAATTTGGTTATCATTTACGAGAATCCATGTACTAAATTTAACATAGAATGGTGCTAACATAATTTAAAGAATAATATATATATATATATATATACATATAAATATATATATATATATATATATATATATATATATATACTTCACAAAGTATATTACATTAATGAAAAATCTATGCTAAAAATTAGTTCTATATGTAGTAAAATATAAATATATAAATATATTATACACTGCATAAAAAAAAATATGCAAAACGAGTTATGGAATGCTAACATTTCTTATACCGATAAAAGATACTGCGTACAGTAGAGAATGTAGACTTCACATAATTTAGAATTTTAAACAGATTCTTGTATCTAATTCATTGCGAACCAACTGCAAAGTTAATTATTTCTGTAGAAATATGGATAACTTATTTAATGGTACTAAGAATTTAGAGAGATTAAGAAATCTTCAAAGCCTAATTCTGAAATATGCCCCCAATAATAACAATAATTAATATTAATCAATATATATAAGCTAGCTATCAATTATATTAAAGTTCTATTTTTCAGTTTATCAGCTTACATTAAGTGACATCAATGTCCCATAAGAAATTGTATTGGATAAGAGTAATTAAACTTGTATTAATTTAAAGAATGTGTAAGTATGCGTTATTTATATTTGCAAATATTTTTGTTGCAGAAATTGTAATAACTGCATTCCATAACTCATGAAGCTCTAAAAGAAATTTATGTATGAAATGACATGAATTATACATAAAATGACATGTAGGTTGTATCACAAGGACTATATAAAATATAAGTACTCTACGATAATAAAATATATTATATGTAAAAGAAGCATATATTTAAAACCAGATACTAATAATAATAATAAAGACGTATGTGCATGAACACATAGTTGGAGACCTAGTAAAGAGAGGATATAGAGTGAAATATCTGTCAATCTCATGCAAATAAATAATCATTAAAACTGACGAAAAATAAACAGTGTACTATATCCCAACAAATCTGTTACAAATCTTTATCCACATACGAAATATCATAAGAAATAGGATAAGAAATATCGGTAAAGGTAATGAAATGAATTATTATATTTTTAGTTCTATACATCAGGTATTACAGTTTTTATTTAATCTCCGATATAAGATGATTAATATCCTTTATTCGATTAATCATAGGATATTAAATTTGCATTGCAAATAATTCACTGTACAATCGACTTGTACAGAGATCAATACATCACATTAGTTTAATATTTCAGTTTGTGACAAGGATATAATAAATGTAGATATGTGGCACATTACTAAATATATAACAATAAAATTACAATGTGCCTCTTATGCTTCATATAGCTCCTTATAAGTTAATTTTAATGTACTTAATTTTATTTTAATTTTCAATAATGGTATTAAATACTTTTTCTAACAATGCATTAAATACTATCATCACAATAATAATCACGCTTGCAAAATAACGATATTGTATAAAATCTGTAGTTGATATATTTGATGTAGCTGACGATACACAGTTTCAAGAAGCATATCAAATTATAATACAGGACACATTCGGTAATCTTACAAAATCATGGTGTACAATACACGGCAGTGTACTTTATACTGTTCCCATCCTCCCCATTTTTGTTAGTATAACTTGTTTATAGAACCACTATACAGTAGCCTTCCTTAACAAAATTCTAAATAGCATATATCGTAATTGGTATTATCACGTTATAGAGTTTTATATTGATTATAAAATGCTTGTAATACTAGTATTCCTATTAAAATAGGAACTTGAAGATCGGAAGAATTCAGCCATATATATATTTATATATATATAAAAAAGTATGTAAGCTGTGAAGTCTATTTAGCTTCACATTTTACAGTTCCAAAACATAACATTAATCCACATATTTGGTATAGCTCTCACAAAGTATATAAGCATACAAAAAGTATACACCAAATAATGTGTATTTAAGACCACTTTACCCACCTCTCACCCATACGTTTACAATACTTGACGATATATTAAGTAAAATCTTTATGCATACACGTTCTATCTTAAATAAAGAAACAGCAATATGTCCCATCAACTTATTCTTAAATGTATAGACTTATAATTCAGTTGTCATATGCGATGTTAATGCTTGCACTCGAGTAGCATTGCAACTCTTACATAATACGTGATCATCCAAGGGATAGCAACCACGACCTTCCGAATCCGAAGATAAAACTAACCCACAATCCTCGCATTTATAACATTGTATGTGAAAACTACGATCCAATGCTACAACTCTAACAGTTTCATCTTGTCCTGGTTCTGGCATAATCGGTAGCTTACATACACAGCATCTTGGAGCAAATTTTCTGTCAACGCAATAACATAATTACATCATTTATTCATATGTACATAAAAAGGGGCATAAACTTCATCGATCACCTTACATACATACATAAATAGATTATACAACAAAATTACTTACTTATGAAAACATTGAATACAATGTATTTGATTTGTGGCATCCACTGTAAACGGTATACCATCAAGACTTTGTCCACAGACCACACATGTGAAACACGATGGATGATATGGTTTTCCAGTAGCCCTTAAGATTCTATCAAGTATAGGCCTTGTACACACGCAACATTTTTCTAAGGTGTTTAAGTAATCTTCCTCGCAATAAGGCTTTCCTTCCAGTGAATAAAATGGTTTACCTTGCAGATTAACTTTACAAACAAAGCAACAGAAACAATTTATATGGAAAACTTTATCCATTGCGGAACAGCCAGTTCCTTCCCCTTCGACTTTGCGGCCGCATTGTGCACATATTCCATATATATCGCTGTCTTCGCTATTATCTTCCATTCCTTGTACTAACAAATCTGTGAGTACATCCACCTAAAATTATACTCAAAATGGAGTAGTCTAATATTTAGTGAAACTTGTAAGTCCTAATACTTCAATGTCTTGACAAAATTGATCAAGTTCATGCATGCGTGTATTTGAACATAATATTTATATCCTTGAACTTAAATAATAAGTTTTTGAATATGTTGTCATGACAATTTATTTGCATCTCTACCTCTTTGACTGGCGACACTTTGCCCTGTGGTTGGGTAGACGTAGCAGATCCATATCCAGAATACACGGAATAATTACACGATAACTGTGAAGGAGGTCTGGGGTTAATAGGTTCGTATATAGATTCATACATTGAACTAGATTGAGAACTGGGACCATAAAGATCGTTTGGGTAATTGCCCGAAGGAAAATCAGTCTGATAAGTGGCACGTCTTAATTCGCTATAACTGGATGACACCGGACTTGGAGGAGGTGGCAGTTCCTCTGGAGGAGGTGGAAAAGAGTTTCCTGGCACACATGGAACATATTCAGAGGGCTCTGGAGGTGGTGGCAGATCGTCTGCAATAATAAATTACTTGTTAAATAGACATTACAGTAAAAGAGATAAAATTATATGTATATGAAGAATCTACAGAGCTAAGAATTGCGCAAAAGAAATTTTTCAATGATAGAAGCATATCATAATGTCCTACCACTACTGTGAGGTGGCACAATGTTGCAATATGTGTTCTCCGGCTTCGAATTCCATTGAATATTGCTGTAAATTATATCCTTTTCCGTTTTAATTGGCGCAGGAACTGGTATCGGTACCGGAGGAGCTATGTTACTATACACCGCGCTTCTAGTGGCCCTATTTGCACGATCCTCGATGGGAACTTGAGGTGCAGGCATGTTCACAACATTTGAATAATAGTTCTTTTCATCATAGCCATATTTCGGTTCAAACTTCTGTTCAGGTTGACGCGTATAAAAGTCGTCATTGTTTTGATACAATTTTCCTCCGTCCTTTCCATTCGCAGGGGTTGGCAGGGTACAATCATTTTTTTCTATGTTCAAAGGCACATAAGGCGAAGGTGAATTCATATACAGATTCGAAGGCTTTTCGCTCGAGCCTGCATTATTCAGTACGGTGCTATAAGATGGTATAGCCGGCGCCTTCACGGTATAACTTTGCGGTATCTAAAAAATTGAATAAAAAGCGAAAGATGAGCATCTGCGGTATTAATCGTTAATTATACAGTCGCTCTTATCGTATGCATACAATATTTTACCGTTATGACCAATATACGTCCGAAAGCATATGAAAGTTATGAAAAACTTCTGTTAATGAAACAGTCCACTCTTGCGAGAACAAATTTCTAAGGAAGGTATATTTTACTCTAACCTGTGGTTGAGACTTTTTTGGTTTCGGTGGCACCGCGGGTCCAACTTTCTTCCCGCTTTTGATAGTCTTGATCGTGCCATCGCCGTGATTTACTTGCAAGTTTGCAATTTGTTGTTCCAGATTACTAACGTTAGACATTGTGCTGCAATAAAAGTTAATAAGCTTCCACGCGCTATACGCAACTAAACATGTGAAATAAAATTGTATTATATGTTAATCCAATGCACGTTAATACAATTACCATTAACAGAAGTATGTGCGTTTTACCGTGATTTGTAACTCGACACGTAATATGCGCGTTCCTATCGTCACAGCGTTCACACCGTACAGGTTGAGTCATACGTTTCCTTATCTTTCAATCGTCGAAATTCTCGTGGTGCGTTATATTACATAAAATTGTGAATCAACGCTCGAAAGTGAAGTCATTCGTCACACGCATTCCGCGAATTACACGCTCATTCCAGTAGACCTCACGGCCAATTCACGAGCTCCAGACGGTGCGCATACCTATAAAAATTCATCATCGTAATATCATTTAAATTCCTACGAATCCGTTCTTTGTACGATATGCATTTACAAAGTAAAAGCTACTTTCAAAATCTCTCCAGTACACGGGTACACCGTCTTATCGCAATTGTATTCCACGCCCCGTGTCAAATGGAGAACAACATGTTTCAATTAAACGAGGAAAATGTCTGCGCCGAAAATTTATTAATATACATTATGTATCTGGTATCGAAGCCGATTTGTATGTCTCCTCGATGTAAATCAATTTATGCGAGCAACGTGGTAATCGTTGCAAAAACGTAACGAGATCTATTACCATTCCGTTCTACTCCTATTCTCCTATTGTTCGCAACAACTGTTCACAACAACTTCCAATTTGACACTTGCGGTTGTAATTGGAGGTTGGGTTGACACCGCAGAGGGGGTGGAAGACTTATGTAGACAATTGAAGTGTTCTTAGTTTGCTAAGACATGGTTTATGCCTAGAGGGCATGCCTAGCGTATAATAATTTTACAATCAATTTTATGACATACAGTAAAACCTGTTCTCCATTTTTCAGGCAAAGGTTGTGGAACAGAATGACACCTATATAATTTAATAAATGTATACCAAAGTTTAAATGTGCTGTGTTTCAGTAACCTTTAAAATCGGAACGAACTTTCCGAACGACCCAATATTTGGGCTACAGTCGACTAAAGTAATTGAACATCAATTCAGATTGTTACTGGCCTCGTTTTTAAATTGCAGGTAGATTTATCATGATTACGTCATTAACAGATCCCTACTATTACTACCGATGAGAGATTAAAATTTCGTATGAAATAATTCGGTGAACACGTAATTCGCGGACAGTAAAAGTTTCAGCGAGGTGCAAAAATTGACAGCGATTTTATTTTTAAAATGCTTTTGTAATATCCGAAATTTGACAAATTTGTAAATACACAGAGAAAAGACAAGCTAATACGAAAATACCTAAAGAATCGGTTAGTCATTACCTTGATAGGTATTATAATTACAAAAACCTAAGGTTATACAAAATTAAATTCAGAATAATTGGCTTTAAATTTTGAATGCTACAGCATTCGTGTCATTCTGCATCACAATGAAAATGAATGCTACAGCATTCACGTTCGCGAACGTGTTAATAAATAGGTCGATAAAGGCACCGAGGAGAGACTCTCCTCGGTGCCCTCTTTACACATCACTCCTCGGTGGTTCTACAGGGTGAGTTTTAATGGCTGTCCCAACCTTTTACCATCGGAGTGAGTTACCGACTCACCTCTGTAGTAATACTAACAGACTGCAATCGGTAACTCACTCCGATGGTAAAAGGTTGGGACAGCCATTAAAACCCACCCTGTATATTTCATTCGTCAAATATGCAAACAATGCATATATGCAAGGATATTTAAAGTTTCCCGCGTTTCAGGTAACACAAGAGGCGACACGGGACGCGCTAATAGGAAAGCACCCTCTTATATATATGCTCAAAGTTCACATTCAGGGACTTCAGGGTATTATCTGGTATTATCGGGTTAAGTTTTTTGAACGGAAGTCGTTTTTTCAAATTAAACATGAAACCTAAACCAGATCTAACAAGTGAGCCTACTTGGTCCAAGTTAGGAAGTTATTTTGCGGAACATTGTTCTGAGATAAATATATAAACTATTCCAACAAGATCTCGAGCGGTTTAAAAAATTCAGGTACAGTGTTAATGCTCGTGACATGTAACCTTGACATGACCTTTAGTAGATCAGCATATAGAGTCGTATTTAAAAAATTTCAGCAGATAGTTGCGTGACAATATTTAAAATGCATTTCATATAGAAAGTTGCCTATTAATAAAAAGCTGGAAACTTAGTAATGAAAGAGGTCAGCCCGCAGACAGATTTAGAGTCTCGGCGAGGTTAATCGGTTGAATGAGAAGATGGTTATAACGCTCTACAAATAAATCTACATGATATTCTATTGTTGCTTATCTGCGTATTGTTTTATTTAGTATTTTAAATGAATAATGGTCAATAAGTACATAAATTATCGGTAAGGATTTATTTACTTACAAAGTAAATGTGAGTTATTGCATACTTTTGAATGATGTAATTGTTGCAACAGATTCTTTTGTTTAATGTTTAGACATTAAATAAATGTTCATATTAATTAAATGTAATTCTAACATGCAGTCTAGAAATAGATAAAGCCCAGGATGGACCAATTTTACTTGATTATTCCAAAAATCGTGTTAACGATGCAGTCCTTTGATTGTTATTTGAATTGGTATGTAAATGTTAAAGGCAGATTATATCTAAGTATTATTTATAATGCATATGGGGTCGTTGGCATCACGCATTATAGCTGACCCACGTAGAAGGCTCCGGTGCTGATGGTTTCACGCATTACACCTGGTCCAAGTAGAAGGCCCCGGTGCGGGTGGCTTCACGCATTATACATGACCCAAGTAAAAGGCTCCGGTGCCGGTGGCTTCGCGCGAAATAACTGGCCCACGTAGAAGGTCGTGGTGCCGGTGGCTTCACGTATTACACCTGACCCACGTAGAAGGCTCCGGTGCCGATGGCTTCACGCATTGCACCTGACCCACGCAGAAGGCTCCGGTGCCGATGGCTTCACGCATTACACCTGGCCCAAGTAAAAGTACCTCGGTGACGATGGCTTCACGTAATATACATGACACAAGCAGATATACATGTATGTAATTCGACTGCGGTCACAATGCGCTCGTTTCTTTGTCAGTGGAAAAAAATACAACTGACAAACCCATGCCGCTACGGACCTTTCATCCTACGGCATAATTGGCCATCAGAGGAATTTCATAGCATGCGACTCATCGATGCTGACAAATTCTGTATGAAGTCACCTCGAAATGTAGCAGTTGCATTCCTTGTCACCATGCATGAAGAGATATTCCGCAGGAAATAATCCAGAGGCTATAAAACGAAGGCGCCGGTGTCGTTGGCTTCACGGAAAATACCCGTCCCACGCAGAAGGCGCCGGTGTCGGTGGCTTCACGCAAAGTAACTGGCCCAAGTACAAGGCTCCGAGGGGACAACCCTCGTGGCTATGTTGGGTGCATGCCCGTAAATTTCTCATCCACACTGCGGTAACTCCAAGGCCTCTTATTTTATTAGTAATTTCAGTACTATTTCCTAGTATTTAGAGTTCAAATTAGAACATCGTATGATCATAATACCAAGACCTAAAACATATAGGACAGATTAATAACAAATATTAAATTGGGTCAATGATCATATTATGTCAACGACGAATTGTTATAAACGACGTTGTATATAACAACAATAAAAAGGAGTAATGAAACAACAAACTTTAAATTGTAATTTCGTGTATTGTGGCGCAAATAATGCGCGTGCAGTGCCGGATGGTCGATTACTGACATTTGTCTCATCTCTATGCTCTTTTTTGAGTTTCTTTGCTTCCTTACGACCAACGATCAAACCAATTGGCGCTTCAGCAGGTTTCAAATTCTGTTCACTTTGTCCCCATTATGTTCCATAATCCTTTGTAATAACTCATTAGGACTGATTCTGCCTTCCTTAATCTTATCATTACAATCATCGCCTTCCGATCTAATTTATAAACCTGCAAAAAGGATATTCTGTGGTGGGTGGCTTCTCAATGAAATAAAATCATAAAATAAAATGTCATTACTTTACCTATTAAATAAACTCATCTTCGCAAGACACGTGTTACACACATAGAGAAACTGTGCCGAGTTACTTCCTCGATCTTAAAATGTCCATTGATGTATCCAGCACTTGTTTGAACTTTTAACGGAACAAGGAAAGGCGCCGGTGTCGGTGGCTTCACGCAAAATACCTGTCCCACGTAGAAGGCGCCGGTGTCGTTGGCTTCACGCAAAATACCTGTCCCACGCAGAAGGCGCCGGTGTCGGTGACTTCACGCAAAGTAACTGGCCCAAGTACAAGGCTCCGAGGGGACAACCCTTGTGGCTATGTTGGGTGCATGCCCGTAAATTTTTCATCCACATTGCGGTAACTCCAAGGCCTCTTATTTTATTAGTAATTTCAGTACTATTTCCTAGTATTTAGAGTTCAAATTAGAACATCATATGATCATGATATCAAGAGCTGAAACATATAGAACAAATTAATAACAAATTCTCACTCGTAATATCATATAACGTCGCGCAAATTATGCGCGCGTATATGTGAATATACCTGAAACAAATAAGATACCAAAACTAGTATGACTAGTATGGCATATTAATAACATGATACAAAATTATGGATGACATAAAAACCATCATTAAATTGTCAAATAATAATGCGAAGATCATACTAAGATTTCATTTAATCCTCAGTGGAAGAAGTGAAATCTTTTGTCGATCAAGCATTTATTTTACGAGCAACGAGCATTATGGCTACGTGTACGGTACGGGACACTTATACGTATATAATTCCTTCAAGGATTAAAAATATTCCCGGGTGACAAGGATCCAGTTTTCCTACCATCCTACAACCTTCTCCTGTCCCCGGCCCTTCCTACTTAAAATAAAATTCATTCGCACAGAAATATACTACCTGCCTGCCTAACACCTATAATTAAAAAATGGCAAAACAGTCACACCAACACACATCACTCCACGATTCTCTCTCATACGCCCTGGGTGCAAAGTCCTACGCTAGAGAGGCCATCCCGGGATGCCTCCGACACCCGAACGTGAAGCACACCATTTCTATTATTATTATTATATTATAAATTATTGTACATACCGTTATCCTGAAATCGACTGTCGACGGCGGCGAACATTGCGGGAAATTACGCGTGAAAAAATGTTCACCGAGTGAAAACTAGAAATGCCTTGAAAAAGTTTAAAGGCAAAACGGTGAATTTGTTTATTTGAAATCATTTCGTTAGAAACGACGCAGAATTCCACCATTTACCTATTCACACAACGCTGTGGAATAATCGTACGTCGCGCACGATACACCGACGCATCGACAGTCGCTGATACTTCGAATAGATCTTAACATCTAATCGCCGTACTCACCCGCCAAAATCCGATCGGGTTAACACCTGGGCACCCGACCGGATGCAAGCGTAAAGAGAAATGAGCACGGGTATTTTCCTGAAAATCCTAAGCTAGAAGGAGTTAAACTTTAATTCATCTAAACGGGCTACGAGATTTTAAGTAATCAAGCAATCATATTGGCGAATTTGTAATCGAAAATTTAAATTTGAATTAATTTGAAGATAATTTAATGTTGAAACTATAATTTTCAGAAAGGCAGTATTAGTCAAATTCAAATAATTTAGAATCGACATTACAGTACTCCAAAAGTCAGTATCTTTATACTTTATAAAAGCAAATAAGTATTCAGACAAAATATTCCTCGACGGCACCAATCATCGAAACACAATATCTAAAAATTATTCAACACATTCACTTCACATGTTCCGAATTAGGTGCTCGTCAACGCGAAGTGTTTTCTTGCTCTAACCTTAACCGAAAAATTTATCACAGTATACTTTATAACGCATTATAAAAAATGGCATAAGATAAATTTATAATAAATATATGCGCAGACATGAAGATTGCACGAAATAACAAAAGTACAAATCAAAAATGTAGACATAATGCACTACATAATTTAATTTATCGTCAAATGCAACTTCACACCTCACTTAATCATATCCCACTAAATCGTAGTTTTTAAAATTGTTCATAGTTTTTTAAATTTTTATTTTAAAATTGTCGTGTTCTTTTAATGAGCAATGAATTCAGGAAATATTTCACTTTGTTATTATGAACGCGATAACCTCTATAGAGCAAGAAAACCCTAGCCTAAGCTAAGAATCCAAATATACGGAAGATAAATAGCAGGTTGGTAATACGATACCACTCGCGATCGAATTACATGTATGTAATTCGATCGCGGCCACAATGCGCTCGTTTCTTTGTTAGTGGAAAAAAAATACAACTGACAAACCCATGCCGTTACGGACCTTTCATCCTACGGCATGATTGGCCATCAGAGGAATTTCATAGCATGCGACTCACCGATGCTGACAAATTCTGTATGAAGTCACCTCGAAATGTAGCAGTTGCATTCCTTGTCACCATGTATAAAGAGATACTCCGCAGGAAATAATCCAGAGGCTATAAAACGAAGGCGCCGGTGTCGTTGGCTGCACGCAAAATACCTGTCCCACGTAGAAGGCGCCGCTGTCGATGGCTTCACGCAAAATACCTGTCCCACGTAGAAGGCGCCGCTGTCGTTGGCTTCACGCAAAATACCTGTCCCACGTAGAAGGCGCCGCTGTCGTTGGCTTCACGCAAAATACCTGTCCCACGCAGAAGGCGCCGGTGTCGGTGGCTTCACGCAAAGTAACTGGCCCAAGTACAAGGCTCCGAGAGGACAACCCTCGTGGCTATGTTGGGTGCATGCCCGTAAATTTCTCATCCACATTGCGGTAACTCCAAGGCCTCTTATTTTATTAGTAATTTCAGTACTATTCGGTAGTACTAAGAGTTCCAATAAGAACATCGTATGATTATAATACCAAGACCTAAAACATATAGGACAGATTAATAACAAATATTAAATTGGGTCAATGGTCATATTATGTCAACGACGAATTGTTATAAATGACGTTATATGTAATAACAATAAAAAGGAGTAACGAAACAACAAACTTTAAATTGTAATTTCGTGTATCGTGGCGCAAATAATGCGCGTGCAGTGCCGGATGGTCGATTACTGACATTTGTCTGATCTGTATGCTCTTTTTTGAGCTTCTTTGCTTCTTTACGACCAACGATCAAACCAATTGGCGCTTCAGCAGGTTTCAAATTCTGTTCACTTTGTCCCCATTATGTTCCATAATCCTTTGTAATAACTCATTAGGACTGATTCTGCCTTCCTTAATCTTATCATTACAATCATCGCCTTCCGATCTAATTTAGAAACCTGCAAAAAGGATATTCTGTGGTGGGTGGCTTCTCAATGAAATAAAATCATAAAATAAAATGTCATTACTTTACCTATTAAATAAACTCATCTTCGCAAGACACGTGTTACACACATAGAGAAACTGTGCCGAGTTACTTCCTCGATCTTAAAATGTCCATTGATGTATCCAGCACTTGTTTGAACTTTTAAGGGAACAAGGAAAGGCGCCGGTGTCGTTCGCTTCACGCAAAATACCTGTCCCACGTAGAAGGTGCCGGTGTCGGTGGCTTCACGCATTATCCATGCCCCAAGTAGAAGGCTCCGAGGGGACAACCCTCGTGGCTATGTTGGGTGCATGCCCGTAAATTTCTCATCCACATTGCGGTAACTCCAAGGCCTTTTATTTTATTAGTAATTTCAGTACTATTTCCTAGTATTTAGAGTTCAAATTAGAACATCATATGATCATGATATCAAGAGCTGAAACATATAGAACAAATTAACAACAAATTCTCACTCGTAATATCATATAACGTCGCGCAAATTATGCGCGCGTATATGTGAATGTACCTGAAACAAATAAGATACCAAAACTAGTATGACTAGTATGGCATATTAATAACATGATACAAAATTATGGATGACATAAAAACCATCATTAAATTGTCAAATAATAATGCGAAGATCATACTAAGATTTCATTTAATCCTCAGTGGAAGAAGTGAAATCTTTTGTCGATCAAGCATTTATTTTACGAGCAACGAGCATTATGGCTACGTGTACGGTACGGGACACTTATACGTATATAATTCCTTCAAGGATTAAAAATATTCCCGGGTGACAAGGATCCAGTTTTCCTACCATCCTACAACTTTCTCCTGTCCCCGGACCTTCCTACTTAAAATAAAATTCATTCGCACAGAAATATACTACCTGCCTGCCTAACACCTATAATTAAAAAAAATGGCAAAACAGTCACACCAACACACATCACTCCACGATTCTCTCTCATACGCCCTGGGTGCAAAGTCCTACGCTAGAGAGGCCATCCCGGGATGCCTCCGACACCCGAACGTGAAGCACACCATTTCTATTATTATTATTATATTATAAATTATTGTACATACCGTTATCCTGAAATCGACTGTCGACGGCGGCGAACATTGCGGGAAATTACGCGCGAAAAAATGTTCACCGAGTGAAAACTAGAAATGCCTTGAAAAAGTTTAAAGGCAAAACGGTGAATTTGTTTATTTGAAATCATTTCTTTAGAAACGACGCAGAATTCCACCATTTACCTATTCACACAACGCTGTGGAATAATCGTACGTCGCGCACGATACACCGACGCATCGACAGTCGCTGATACTTCGAATAGATCTTAACATCTATTCGCCGTGCTCACCCGCCAGAATCCGATCGGGTTAACACCTGGGCACCCGACCGGATGCAAGCGTAAAGAGAAATGAGCACGGGTTTTTTCCTGAAAATCCTAAGCTAGAAGGAGTTAAACTTTAATTGATCTAAACGGGCTACTAGATTTTAAGTAATCAAGCAATCATACTGGTGAACTTGTAATCGAAAATTTAAATTTGAATTAATTTGAAGATAATTTAATGTTGAAATTATAATTTTCAGAAAGACAGTATTAGTCAAATTCAAATAATTTAGAATCGACATTACAGTACTCCAAAAGTCAGTATCTTTGTACTTTATAAAAGCAAATAAGTATTCAGACAAAATATTCCTCGACGGCACCAATCATCGAAACACAATATCTAAAAATTATTCAACACATTCACTTCACATGTTCCGAATTAGGTGCTCGTCAACGCGAAGTGTTTTCTTGCTCTAACCTTAACCGAAAAATTTATCGCAGTATACTTTATAACGCATTATAAAAAATGGCATAAGATAAATTTATAATAAATATATGCGCAGACATGAAGATTGCACGAAATAACAAAAGTACAAATCAAAAATGTAGACATAATGCACTACATAATTTAATTTATCGTCAAATGCGACTTCACACCTCACTTAATCATATTCCACTAAATCGTAGTTTTTAAAATTGTTCATAGTTTTTTAAATTTTTATTTTAAAATTGTCGTGTTCTTTTAATGAGCAATGAATTCAGGAAATATTTCACTTTGTTATTATGAACGCGATAACCTCTAAAGAGCAAGAAAACCCTAGCCTGAGCTAAGAATCCAAATATACGGAAGATAAATAGCAGGTTGGTAATACGATACCACTCGCGATCGAATTACATGTATGTAATTCGATCGCGGCCACAATGCGCTCGTTTCTTTGTTAGTGGAAAAAAAAATACAACTGACAAACCCATGCCGTTACGGACCTTTCATCCTACGGCATGATTGGCCATCAGAGGAATTTCATAGCATGCGACTCACCGATGCTGACAAATTCTGTATGAAGTCACCTCGAAATGTAGCAGTTGCATTCCTTGTCACCATGTATAAAGAGATACTCCGCAGGAAATAATCCAGAGGCTATAAAACGAAGGCGCCGGTGTCGTTGGCTGCACGCAAAATACCTGTCCCACGTAGAAGGCGCCGCTGTCGTTGGCTTCACGCAAAATACCTGTCCCACGCAGAAGGCGCCGGTGTCGGTGGCTTCACGCAAAGTAACTGGCCCAAGTACAAGGCTCCGAGGGGACAACCCTCGTGACTATGTTGGGTGCATGCCCGTAAATTTCTCATCCACATTGCGGTAACTCCAAGGCCTCTTATTTTATTAGTAATTTCAGTACTATTCGGTAGTACTAAGAGTTCCAATAAGAACATCGTATGATTATAATACCAAGACCTAAAACATATAGGACAGATTAATAACAAATATTAAATTGGGTCAATGGTCATATTATGTCAACGACGAATTGTTATAAATGACGTTATATGTAATAACAATAAAAAGGAGTAACGAAACAACAAACTTTAAATTGTAATTTCGTGTATCGTGGCGCAAATAATGCGCGTGCAGTGCCGGATGGTCGATTACTGACATTTGTCTCATCTGTATGCTCTTTTTTGAGCTTCTTTGCTTCTTTACGACCAACGATCAAACCAATTGGCGCTTCAGCAGGTTTCAAATTCTGTTCACTTTGTCCCCATTATGTTCCATAATCCTTTGTAATAACTCATTAGGACTGATTCTGCCTTCCTTAATCTTATCATTACAATCATCGCCTTCCGATCTAATTTAGAAACCTGCAAAAAGGATATTCTGTGGCGGGTGGCTTCTCAATGAAATAAAATCATAAAATAAAATGTCATTACTTTACCTATTAAATAAACTCATCTTCGCAAGACACGTGTTACACACATGGAGAAACTGTGCCGAGTTACTTCCTCGATCTTAAAATGTCCATTGATGTATCCAGCACTTGTTTGAACTTTTAAGGGAACAAGGAAAGGCGCCGGTGTCGGTGGCTTCACGCAAAATACCTGTCCCACGTAGAAGGCGCCGTTGTCGTGGGCTTCACGCAAAATACCTGGCCCACGCAGAAGGCGCCGGTGTCGTTGGCTTCACGCAAAATACCTGTCCCACATAGAAGGTGCCGGTGTCGGTGGCTTCACGCATTATCCATGCCCCAAGTAGAAGGCTCCGAGGGGACAACCCTCGTGGCTATGTTGGGTGCATGCCCGTAAATTTCTCATCCACATTGCGGTAACTCCAAGGCCTCTTATTTTGTTAGTAATTTCAGTACTATTTCCTAGTATTTAGAGTTCAAATTAGAACATCGTATGATCATGATATCAAGAGCTGAAACATATAGAACAAATTAACAACAAATTCTCACTCGTAATATCATATAACGTCGCGCAAATTATGCGCGCGTATATGTGAATGTACCTGAAACAAATAAGATACCAAAACTAGTATGACTAGTATGGCATATTAATAACATGATACAAAATTATGGATGACATAAAAACCATCATTAAATTGTCAAATAATAATGCGAAGATCATACTAAGATTTCATTTAATCCTCAGTGGAAGAAGTGAAATCTTTTGTCGATCAAGCATTTATTTTACGAGCAACGAGCATTATGGCTACGTGTACGGTACGGGACACTTATACGTATATAATTCCTTCAAGGATTAAAAATATTCCCGGGTGACAAGGATCCAGTTTTCCTACCATCCTACAACCTTCTCCTGTCCCCGGCCCTTCCTACTTAAAATAAAATTCATTCGCACAGAAATATACTACCTTCCTGCCTAACACCTATAATTAAAAAATGGCAAAACAGTCACACCAACACACGTCACTCCACGATTCTCTCTCATACGCCCTGGGTGCAAAGTCCTACACTAGAGAGGCCATCCCGGGATGCCTCCGACACCCGAACGTGAAGCACACCATTTCTATATTGTACATACCGTTTTATCCTGAAATCGACTGCCGACGGTGGCGAACATTGCGTGAAATTACATGCGAAAAAATGTTCATCGCGCGAAAACTAGAAATGCCTTGAAAAAGTTTAAAGGCAAACCGGTGAGTTTGTTTCTTTGAAGTCATTTCATTAAAAACGACGCAGAATTCCACCATTTACCTATTCACACAACGCTGTGGAATAATCGTACATCGCGCACGATACACCGACGCATCGACAGTCGCTGATAGTTCGAAAAGTTCTTAACATCTATTCGCCGTGCTCACCCGCGACTATCCGATCGGGTTAACACCTGGGCACCCGACCGGATGCAAGCGGAAAAAGAAATGAGCACGGGTATTTTCCTGAAAATCCTAAACTAGAAGGAGTTAAACTTTAATTGATCTAAACGGGCTACTAGATTTTAAGTAATCAAGCAATCATACTGGTGAACTTGTAAACGAAAATTTAAATTTGAATTAATTTGAAGATAATTTAATGTTGAAATTATAATTTTCAGAAAGACAGTATTAGTCAAATTCAAATAATTTAGAATCGACATTACAGTACTCCAAAAGTGAGCATCTTTATACTTTATAAAAGCAAATTTGTATTCAGACAAAATATTCCTCGACGGCACCTATCATCGAAACACAATGTATAAAAATTATTCAACACATTCAGTTCACGTGTTCCGAATTAGGTGCTCGTCAACGCGAAGTGTTTTCTTGCTCTAACCTTAACCGAAAAATTTATCACAGTATACTTTATAACGCATTATAAAAAATGGCATAAGATAAATTTATAATAAATATATGCGCAGACATGAAGATTGCACGAAATAACAAAAGTACAAATCAAGAAAGTAGACATAATGCACTACATAATTTAATTTATCGTCAAATGCGACTTCACACCTCACTTAATTATATCCCACTAATTCGTCGTAGTTAATACACTTTTATTTTAAAAATTTCGTGTTTTTTTAATGGGCGATTAACTCAGGAAATATTGCACTTTGTTATTATGAACTCGATAACCTCTAAAGAGCAAGAAAACCCTAGCCTGAGCTAAGAATCCAAATATACGGAAGATAAATAGCAGGTTAGTAATACGATACCACTCGCGATCGAATTACATGTATGTAATTCGATCGCGGCCACAATACGCTCGTTTCTTTGTTAGTGGAAAAAAAATACAACTGACAAACCCATGCCGTTACGGACCATTCATCCTACGGCATGATAGGCCATCAGAGGAATTTCATAGCATGCGACTCACCGGTGCTGACAAATTCTATGAATTCACCTCGAAATGTAGAAATTGCATTTCTCGTCACCTTGTAGGAAGAGATATTCCGCAGGAAAGAATCCAGAGGCTGCAAAACGAGCAAGAATTATCGTTCACTAACGTTTACCATGGTAAATTCATTCATACACATTTTTTCGAGAATAATTCGATTCCAAGTAAGAATTAAGATACTCACTCAACCACGGTGTATCTCCTATCCGACGATGCCTTGTGCTGCTTCTCTTGATGTCCCTTACGACTCTACGCACGCGGACGTCACCTACAATGCATTCGTTGAACACTTATTTTACCGAAATCGTGTATTCACTGACAATCGTTAATCGCGTGACTCTCAGAAAATGAGACTAACCGATCGCAATACCTGCCAAACTCTGCTCTCTTCGCGCGGAGGTCTCCCCACTCAACATGGAACATCCGTAACCGTCGAACGACATTGCCTCGATATATTACGAATGATTGTTACTACTTTTCGACAATTGGAAAAAATGCTCGTGCACAATAATCTTACTCACAAAATACACGAGAAACGTTCAGATTCGTCCGAATTTGTATGGAAAATCGCATTTTACCGGCGAAAATTTTTGACATATACGTAAAGTTCTTATGAGAGCTGACCCTATAGCTTAAAACCGATTTTCTACTGATACGAGACTTTAACATGGATATATTTCAATATTACTTGGATATGTGTACCTTTGCATGCCGTGAGGCACTTGATTTCGACTCGATGACCATTTTTTCGGTGAAAATTCGCAAAAATTACGAGGACAATTAAAAGTGACCGGTATGATAAAACGTCCCGGGCTGTAATGGCGTCTTTACCCAACGGAAAACTGGAAGACGCATACCCGCCAAAAAGACTGCGCAGAACTATGCGCAGTAGTATCATAAGCAACCATTTCCGGACACAATTATTATTTCACGCATTATTTAATATAAACTCACTTTGACATCTACCAACGTTAAAAACATGGACAAAAAATAACTTTACGCAAATTATATTATTTATTATTTATATAATAAGTATTATGTATGTAAGGTTAAATATGTGTTCTAGCCAACAAGACGGTGCAGAACGATGCACAGTAGAATAGTACACAAACATTTAATGTGCAGAATTATTATTTCAAGAATTATTTAATGTAAATTTACTTCGACAGCTACCATCGGAAGAATAATACATAGAGAAGAATTTTACGTGAAATATATGTCTACTCACGGAAGTACGAAACTTCGTAACGGTCGAACGACATTGCCTCGATATGTTACGAATTATTGTTGCTACTTTTTGACAATTGGAAAAAGTGCTCGTGCACAGTAAATTTATCGACAAATATACGAGAAAGGTTCAGTTTCGATAGAATTTGTATGGAAAATCGTATTTTAGCCGCGGAAAATTTTTGACGTATACGTATAGTTCTTATGCGAGCTGATGCTATAGCTTAAAACCAATTTTCTACTGATACGAAACTTTAACATGGATATATCTCAATGTTACTTGGATATGTGTACCTTTGCATGCCGTGAGGCACTTGATTTCGACTCGATGATCATTTTTTCGGTGGAAATTCGCGAAAATTACGAGGACGATTAAAAGTAACCGGCATGATAGAACGTCCCGGGCTGTAATGGCGTCTTTACCCAACGGAAAGCTGGAAGACGCGTGCCCGCCAAAAAGGCTGCGCTGAACTATGCGCAGTAGAATCACGCACAAACATTTACGTGCAGAATTATCATTCTACGAATTACTTAATGTAAATTTACTTTGATAGATACGATCAGAAAAATCATAAATAAACAAAAACTTTACGTGAAATACATTATTTATTATTTATATACTAAGTAATAATGTGTGTAAGGTTGAATATGTGTACCAGCCAATAAGAGCACGCAGAACGTTGCGCAATAGGATCACAAGGTAAATCGAGATCGTTACAAAAGATTGGGTCGCTGTTTTACCAGGCAATGAGGATAACTGCAGTGCCGTGTTCGACCAAAGGTATTTATGGAATTTCAATATATGCTTTCCTTTCACTGCTGTGATCGGATTATGTCACATCATTTCAAAAGTAGACTAGAATCTAATTGAATTACCGAGGAGATATTATGCGTCTAGCTTATGCCATAAGCTAAAGGTAATACAGTGATGGAAATTAGATAAAACAGGGCGCTGTACTGGATGGTAATGGGTCTGCAAACCCCAAGTGTGAGTTAGCACGAAATACACGGAGTTGGCGTGTCTTACAGATCTACAGTTATTGAAAAGAGCGTCCTCCTCCCGCCACAGCGGTGAAGACGTGGTCGGCAGCAGTCGGCAGCAAGTGAATGATCGAAAGGGAGCATGATTTGGTAAAAGGCTAAATTTAAATGAACAGTAGAAGAAACATGGTTGCCGAACAGAAAAATTCAGATTTTAGTAATGATACTCAAACCGACGATGCGACAGTGCCTAAGGAGTTGAAAGTCTACTCTTTAGAGAGTATCCTTTGTATACTTTTATGATTATAGCTGCTTTCCATTCACAACTGAAGTGAAATATTCAGATCAGTTTAGTTCAATAAGACCAATCATATTTTTGTGTTTACTTTAGATAATTCAATCATATTCATGTCTATCTCTGAAACAAACCGATATTATATGATTTTTGAGATGAATCGAATATTTCTATTTTAGTTTCTATTTTTGCCATATGTTATTGTACACCTGTTACATCTTTATTACCTGTCCACAATCACTGCTCTACTTCTAGTATTTTTCCACGATGCATGGTGTTAATATACAAATAGACTATAAGATCCTTAAAGTTGGCGTAGTTCTAAAAGTGATTAAAGATTCGCAACAACAGCACGGTTTGCGGCATGGAGATTATCAGAGATACCGTGGATATTGTTCGAGAAGACTTCGACGCTTGCGAAAGGTACTCAAAGTGCCTCAAGGTGACAGACGTCACTTTAAAAGAAAAGATGTAACTCCTGCAATGGTGAGCGACGATAAGTTCTTGCTGATTCCATTGATAATGGCCGAACGTGCTTGGAGTTATGCGATGCAATTGCGTCAAGAATCCAATACCGAGCCGAGAAAAAAATTTCACTTGGTGTCCAGATTGAGAAAAGCAACTTCATTTTCGTTACAACTGCAACAACTAATAGAGGTACAGTCTCAACACGCTCTGTCGTGTGAAAGCTATAAACAACACGTTTGGAATAAATAGTACGTTCTATGATGGCTTGTTTTATTTACAGAATGTGCAGTGCGATGCACGAACCAAGTTGGAAGCACAAGCTTACGTGGCATGGATACATGGTTCATTGCAATTTGAACTACAACTATGGAAACAAGCTATGGAAAATCTTAAAAAGGCCCAAGTTGTGTACGGCAAGCTAGCATCCGCGTTACCCGAGTCCGAGCAAATTATGTACAATGCACGTGTCGAAGAACTTGCGCCTAGTCTTAGGTATTGCGCCTATAATATTGGGGATACGACTGCTATCGATGATTTAATGGAAATGCGCGGACAGCTAAGTGGCGAGTTACTCGCCAGTCTCGATTCATTGATAGCGCAAACACGTGAAAAGCAAGCCAGTACCGAAGAGGTAGTGTGGCGTGGTAAATCTTGTGGCATTGTGCCACCTCGTGCTGCTGGACTTCTCATTGCTGATTCTCGTCTGAACCAAACCCTTGAGAAAACAGCAAGTAATCAAGCAAAGATCGATATCTTAGAAGCGCATTTGATAGATTGTAAAGACGCAATTACCGCTGTAAGAGACTTCTTCAAAAATGAGTTAAAGACCAAGGACAATGATAAAATTACGTCGTCTCAGCATCTGATAACTTACCTACAGTATATAAGATTGTCACGGACATTGGAGCGTAATCTGGCTCTTGTTAAAAGCGCAGAAGAATCTGATAAAGCTAAACCTCAAGACATCGTGCGACTCTACGAAGCAGCTTTGCATAATCTTGTGGAGATATCGCAATTGCAAGACGACGAGGCGTTTCTGCAAGAACAAGAAGCGAGAACCAAAGGGTTCAGAGCGTTTAGATGTTTCTACATGGCACAATCCCTTGTCAATTTACACCATTGGCGCGATGGAATGGCTCTTTATCAGAGATCCTTGCAACATGCGAAAGACGCCCTCCAGCATGAAAATATCTTACCAGCTACGTTGAAACAAGCTTTGCAAAAATTGGAGGTGTCTATCGAAGGTGCACAATATGCTGCACACGCGCATAGTGTTTTGGAGGAAGGTCAAGAAGAGGAGCCTAGTACAAATAGGTATATTAAGAGTAAAAAGGTCTTGCACGAACGTTTGCACGAATACAGAGAAGATCCAGCGCTTCTGACGAAGCAACCAAATGTTTACAAAGTGCCACCGGGAATGCAGAGCATTCCTTGCAAGCCATTATTCTTTGATTTGGCATTTAATATGGTAGAATTTCCAGATCTCAGTGAAAAACTGGGCGACGATGGGAAAAAGGGAGGACAAGCGGGCCTTACAGGTTTTGTTAAGGGTCTTTGGGGTTGGGGAAATAAGTAAGGAGGATCGAAGTACAATGCTAATTTTGTACATGCCTCCTATCCAGTGACATTCTTTACAGAGATAAGAATACAATTTTTTACTTGTACCAATACTAATATCATGTCGAAGAAATAAAGCGTACATTTTCAACCCTTATTTGCAATTCAAAGCTTCCTTGCACCTTTCGAATACATTAACTTTTTTACGAAAGATAATAAAAGAGACACGTGGCCTTATAAATATAATTAACTTAAAAACTCTGTAAAAATAAGTAATAACATAATATCGATAAACCTGTAAACTGTATAAAGTTATTGTGAATAAAATAGGAATCTGTAGTCATTTGCACGCAGGCAGTTTCTACAGATTGATTTGCTATGTGGATAAATTACCGAGTGTCTTACCTGTCGAAAACTTAGTTTAACACCAACGATCCAATAATTGGAGATGGCGCCGTTTTCCGTATGAAATTTCGATGACTTATATGGGACGTCTTATATGATTTGTAACAATTTGTAACAACTGATTGCATCTGACAGAGAAAAGTAATAATCTGTTTACACAATTGTTGCCTCACCGTTGTATAATAATTCCTCGTTACACACATGCACAACATAATACTACGTTTCGTACAACGGTAAGGCACCTATTCTTTCTTAATCAATCGTGCATTCGATTTTTAATTACATTCATGTTGTTGCCCTTCAAAGTTGTCTAAAATTTGCCTCTTTGGAATTATTGTTGAGCTACACATTCTATATTTTATAATATTCTATAATTAAATTGTATGAATGTAAGTACAAGATTGTCGCTGTCAAGTTTCATGGCCATGACAAAGTAGTATGTCTCGCAGAAGGTTCATTTGGTTATCGAATTTCACTTTGCTATACAATCATTGGGTCATATTCTTACCTTAAGTTTAGCAGCGCTTGGATTTTAGATGGATTTTATAGACATGTGTGGACATGAACATGCATATGTATACATATATATAGAGCCTATCTAAAGTCTAGCGCATCTGAAGTACAGGTGAGAGTACGGTCCATTGAGAATAAGATTTTTTTTCTACATAATGCATCATGTTCTAGATTTCACAGTAACAAATTTCCACACAGACCTCATGCAGATTTAAAGTCGTACAGTTTGGATGTATCTATTAGAAGTAACAGAGATCAAATCGCGATGTCTTGTAACAAGCAAACTCAAGATGTTGACGACACCATTTCTGCAGACCAAAATACTTTTTCCTGGTTGCACAAATGCGCCCCTGGTTTTCATGTTAACGGAAGGAACGTAAGTATATTCTTTACCGTAGTCGAAAGCTGATGAAAAAAACAGTCATTTATCCATTTTGTAGATTACAATAATACACGAACCTGCAGTTTTCTACAACACTCTTGTTGAGAAATGTAAAAACGCCAAAAAGAGGATAACATTCGCATCTTTGTATTTGGGTACCGGACCGTTAGAAACTGAATTGGTAAATATCTGTATATTATTTGTCGGTAACAAATGTTAGAAAATGATAGATGCAAAGTGATCAAGTCGTCGGTGTTTCAGGTGGAAGTTCTTCAAGATACTATAAACTTAACCGAAGGAAATATTAAAGTAAAGATTTTATTGGACTATTCGCGTGGCTTACGAGGCAAGCATAATTCGTGCAGCATGTTGCAGCCACTGCTCACAGGAAAGTATGGCCAATCTTGTGAAATCTTCTTGTATCATACTCCTAAACTACGTGGATTTTTAAAAGCTGTGATGCCGGACAGATTTAACGAGTTAATAGGTCTACAACATATGAAATTGTACATGATCGACGATACATTGATAATTAGTGGGTGAGGATCAATATCTCTTCTTAAGAAGTAAATGCATACTAGTATTTTTGTAATAAAATTGTTTTTCTGAAGAACAAGAAGCTCTTCAGAGAGTAACACGAGGTACATTTCACTAGTGCCAATCTCAGCAGTGACTACTTCAAAAATCGACAAGATCGTTATTTTATGATAGAGGATTGCAACGAACTTTGCAATTTTTATAATGATTTAATCAAACGGGTCGGAGAGTTTAGCTTTCTTCTACGACCGAATGGTAATGTAACTTTGAGTTCCACGTTAAAGCTTCATCCGTTCAAAGGCTCTAAACATAAATTTATAAGAACGGCTACAAACAGTATAAAAAAATTCCTAGAGGACGAAATAGAAAAGTCGCAGGAATTGCATAAAACAGGTAATGTATTTTACTTTATCCAAATCCACACGTAATTGAGTAAATAAAGAAATTGTATTTTAAATTGATAGATAAAAATTCCGAAAATGACACATGGATCTTTCCTCTTTTGCAAATGGGTCAGCTTAATATTAGGCACGATAGCAGAATTACATTGAAGCTATTGCAAATGGCTTCGTCGGAAGCCACTATTAAACTCGCAACTGGCTATTTTAACTTAACATCAGAATATAGAAACGCCGTTCTTAAAAACACAAAAGCAAATTGTCAGCTTCTTACGGCGCATCCAACAGCGAATGGTTTTTTAAGTATGTTTAAATTAGTGCAATAACGCAGTAATAATATACAAAAACAAATTGTCATATCGCTTGTATATTCTCAGATGCTAAAGGTGTAGCAGGTGGCATTCCAGCTGGTTATACCTTGATAGAAAAATTATTTTACAAAGCATGTGAAAACATGCATCAAGAAAAAAGGGTCACGCTGTGGGAATTCAAAAAACCAGGCTGGACGTATCATGCGAAAGGTTTATGGTACTTTTCACCGGGTCAACAAATGCCGTGTCTTACTCTTGTGGGTTCGCCAAACTTTGGTAAGTGAGACCAAGTACACTAGTGTAAATAATTTGTACAATTCCATAAGAGAATATTGCACATATTATGTATTATCCTCTAGATTTATTATATGACAAATAAATAATCAAAAGTATGTAGGTTACAGATCAGTGAACAGGGATTTAGAAACGCAAATTGCAATAATTACCAAAAACAAGTATCTGCAAAATGCTTTAAAAGCAGAACAGGAACGTTTATTTTCATGTGCGGTACCCGTCACTAGGCGAACCTTCACAGAAGAGAGTAGGGTTCCTCCGCTTTGGGTGGCCATAGTTGTTTTTCTATTTCGATATTATTTTTGAAAAACATAAGTACGTCGAGTTACACAAGCCACGCAAAACGAATACTCTACAGGACTGTACAGCACAAAATAAAATAACAAATCCTCTTCCATAAAACAATCTATTCTCATTCTTGTGATACGAAATATATTGCATTGTAGATTTATTCTAAGTAAAATTAATTTATTTTCGCAGTGGATATAAATTATTACTACCATACACGAATTACAATATTCTTGAATGTGATATACTTGTAATTAAGTTAATTTACAATATTGGATGTGTTGGGTTTGTGTGGAAACAATAATTCGGTGAATATGTAGCAATTCATTTTATTTTGGAATAAATTGGATAAATAAAAAGTTTCGGAAATAAGTTCGCAGAGTGGTTATCTATTTTCTCTATACGGTATTCTGTATGGGATATGATAAAACTTGATGGTATTGCGATTGCGTAGTTTGTTGCGAAATACCGAATGCATGGAAGCAATATCAATGATAGCAAAGAAATAGAAGAGATATTGTCCATATTTATACACAATGGAACCCATAATTCACTATTAGTAGAATCACAAGTATTGTGATTCTTAGAGGTAATCACTGTGACAGCGCTTTGAACAGTTGGTACCAACTGGTTTTACGCAAGAGATTTCCAAGACTGACAGATAGAGTAGTAACTTTCCCTCAAAAACTTGAATTTTTTTATTTATCATCAAGGACAAATGTTTCTTCTTTGACAAAAAATTCTACAACCTCTTCTTCGACATTCTTCGAATCCGAGTCTAATTCATCTGTGTCAATACCTAGAAAAATAATATTAATGTATTTCCACGCTTGATAACTTATGAACACATTCATATAAAATTTTTTACTCTTTTTGCTAAGCAGATTGTATACTGCTTTCATTTATACTAGTAAATTGAAATGTAATGTACAATCATGTACTTACTATGACGTAGGTCAAGACGACGTTTCTTTTGATTATTCCATTCCTCAATTCGTTTCGTACGATATTCTTCGAACGATTTCATTAATGCACAACGTTTCTCAATTAATTCCTAAAAATTTTATTTTTGTTATATATTTATTGAACACAGAGAGAAAGAATGGTGCTAAATAATTTTTCTTTTTTAACCAGTGTTTATATACCTTGGAAGCTCTGGTGAGGCGCATACGATCTTTGCTTTCAAATTGTGCAGAGTATTTCTTTAGGTTCTTCTTAATTTCTTTAATTTGTTCAGCAGTCAAGAGTGTTGGTGGTCTTGGCCTCCACAATAATTGGTTAAAGGCATTAAGATTGACCCTTTTTAGAATACGTCCTTGGAATGTCCATATCCAATATCCATTATCCACGCTTGTTTTCCAGCTAGAGACTGCTGTTACAACATACCTGAAAATTTAGTAGTATGTGAGTACATAAAATGAAATAAAATTATATACATGTACAAATGAACAGAATATAGCAAGCTCAGTTTCACCTTCCTGTGGGATCCCATTCTACATCTGACGTTTGATAATGATCGGTTGCATTCATTATAGTAAAGTCGTTAGTGTCAATAAATTCCAAAGCACCAGCCATTGTAGTGAGTCCAGCAAGAACAATGAATTGACCAGATGGTGACCAGAACAAATGATTGCAAGCCTTCTTCTCTAGTTTTTCTGTAAAATACACAATAGTTTTAAGGAAGATAGCAATTAAATGAAATATTTACAACAATCGCATTAGAAAAAACTTACTAAGAAGAGCTGGTTGATGGCCATATCTTACTTCGTAGAAACTCACGTTTACACTGGGTATTTCACCATGAATAATCGCAAATTTGCTGCCTACCGGTTCCCACGCAAACGCATGAATTGGCTCCTTTATTTCTACACTGTCAACCGGAATTTGTTTTTCCCGCATGTGGAAAATTTCAAAATTGTACGACATTCCCTGAAATAAAAATTTCATTGTAGATAGGCGTTACATCTTAGGCATGACCATAAAGGGAGTGACTTATTATGTTTCTGATTGGTATTATAATCATAACTTACGGTGTATTTCTGTTCTGTCTTTTCTTTGCGCTTTGCAAAACGATCAACTTTTACGCAAAGATAATCTCCCGACTTTTGCCAAAAGATTTTACAGTCTGCCACATTGAATAAATTTTTATTACGTATTTCATTACGACTGAAAGAGATATCTTGAGTTAGATAAACCTTCGGTAAAAATAAACAATTATAGATCTGATTTAATGTACGTTGCTAATAAGTATATTTTTAATTACTTTGGAATTTCAAGAAGTGTGACTCGTGCTGGTACATCCTTGTCTTCTGGTACCCAGTAAGCGAGAACATTATCAGTGGGTGACCAACTGAAATCTCTAATACCAGGGATTTTTATACTCTTTTTATCCAATAATCCAAACGACTAAAACAGATTATTATATAAATTTCCATGAAATCTACGAGTCTTTCTATTTCAAATCTCTCATTGACAAAATGTACATTAATAATTAATATATACCGCTTGAAACTAAAAGTGCCTGGTATGTTTCATAATTTCACGTGTAGCCAAACGTGTCGGTGTATAATTGACACAAAACATGTTCAGAACACAAGTAGCTTGTTCGGTAAGTAGGATTGTATGTACATTCTTTCACCGAGATATAGAGATGCCGGGTAAAATTAACCAAAGGAAACTAACTGGTGTTTCATATACGCTTAAAATGTCTTCACCCATTCGGGCCAGATATTTGTCGTCGTGTGACCAACGAAATATAGGCCACACCGAGGATCCGTCTGGGAAGAATGGCCGCTTTTCTTGGCCCGACAGAATATCCCAAATTACAAGTCGCTTTTGATCTGGGCCAAGATCTGTTCGAGGAGTGTACGTTACAAGATAACGCTCGCATGGTGAAAAATCGATACACTCTACGCCTCTCTGACTGAATCTAGCCTGCTGAACAAACTGAGGACCACCCCATAGGGCAACTCCCAATTTGTGAAAGGTCGATAAGTATGTACCAAGTGGAGACCACTTTACATATGTCTCTGTCCAACGCTGAGAACAATATGAAACAGTTATTAATTATAACATGCATAATTATCAGAATAGAACATATCTATGTTGGTCTAATGGTAATTTTAATGTACAGGGTGTTTGGTACCTGGTGGTACAACCGAAAAAGGGGAGATTCTACATGAAAAAATAAGTAGTAAAAAATATACAACAAAATCTTTTCATACGAGGCTTTGTTTTTGAGAAAATCCACTTGGAATATTCGAATTTAATTAGAAGAGCGGACTTATGTATTCGGCAGAATGGGCAACATTTTCAGCAATTTCTGTAATAATAAACTTTATGATTACTTCAACATCTTATTTCGTTACGTGTTCCTAATTTTCCGTTACGATAAAAACAAACTTAAACGACGATAATATCCATTCGAGACAATGATGTACGGTGAGATTCGTTGTAACGAGATATGATCATGTGGATGAGTACTCGACGAATATTCAAAGTCGATTTTCTCGAACACAAAACCTCGTGTGAAAAAATTTTATTCTATATTTTTTACTTATTTTTTCATGTAGAATCCCTTTTCGGTTGTGCCACCAGGTACCGAACACCCTGTATAAATACACAAGGCCTTATCTCTGTGTTCTTACCGGACGATCTTCGAGTAATGTTGGTTCGGGGGCCGAGTTTTGCCAAATCTGTACACCGACAGCTGCTCCATTACCGCAGAGAACACAGAATTGATCGTAAGCATCTGGCTCCAAAAGATAATAATGCAGATCACCGGCAGCTTTGTACGGTTGCGGAGTAGGCGGTTCCCACTCGTCCGGTATCTCTTCGAACTTTTTGAAGTCGGTGAACAAGTTTACTTTAAACGTATGTTGCTTATCGATCTTATAATTATTGGTGGACTTTGCCGAGGATAACGCATTCAGTGGATTATTATATTCGAGGAAAATATACCTGTAACAAATGGTACGTAGTAACTAAGTATCAAAATAAAAATGTCATCCGACACTAACCCTTTGGTGTATCCATCCTCGTTCTTAGGGTAATATTGGTTGACTATCGTTCCAAACTTTCCTAAAACTTTACTAATTACAGACTGAAGCTTCTCTAATCTTTCCGGCTCGACTTGTGGTACTCCGTCAATAACTATTACAGACTCCACCCCATCTGTTTCCGAAGGTTTCTGCTTCAAAATATCTCCAAGCAGTTCTGTGGACGTGAATGTGAATTTGAATATTCTAATTTGAAATGGTCGAAGAAAATTGCCAACAAAATTTCGCAATCCAATGGAATGCGAAATTTTGTGAAAAGGGATAGAACGAGAGTAATGAAAAAAATGTATGACATTTTTCTGCGGATAGTACAGCGAATTCTTGTTTCGAGGTTAGGATAAGCGTGGCACATTTGAGACTATACGTAGCCATGCCTTCGCCGAATGCACAGTGGCAGGTGCTCTATTTGTCAGTTTATCAAACGATTTACCTTCGTCGGAGATATCGTCGACATATCCTTCGGAATCACTGAAGTTTGGTTCTTCATCGTCGTTCAGTGGCTCGTCATTATTTTTAATAACATCTTCGCTTTGGGGCGTTTTATCCACTAACGTTTTTTTCGCCATCTTGGAAACCTCTTCGGACGTAACGTGTCGAGTGAAAATGGCAGTAAGTGGTGGTTCTGCATTCGACCTGATATTAGCAAGAAATCTTGCCGGTACGCTACGCGTCATGAAATAATTGCCAACAGAAAGGATTCAAATATTTCTAGCTTCCTTTCGGCATCTGGAAGTATTTCGAAGTACCATCTGGGTGCATTTTTCGTTTGCGCGGTTCTTTGGATGCGCTCTTCCTTTAATTTGAATTCAAGCGGCATTCAAAATTCATATTAATACATTTATATAATTAATGTCAATTCGCAACTAATGAAAATTACGACGTAACTATTATAAGAAACTTATTCCTATATAATCGTATATTTGTCCTTATCAAATAAAAAACTTTTTTAATATCACACCAGAATTTTTCGGATAAAAAGACAACAAGTGGTTCTTGACAATAGCTACTCCATTTTTATACACGAGAATTTGAATTCAAACGGGATTCAAAATTCATATTAATACATTAATAATTATTTAAATAATATTCTCAATAATATATTATGTTACGTACTAAAGAAGTCTTGCAGTAAACAATTCTACATTAAGCCCCACTCCTTTTCCTCTTAATCCAAACCAACTTCTTAAAAAAGAATCCAAGTAGGTTTCTATTGTACTTGCTTCATTAATTTCGTACAAAAACGCCAAAAACGACAAAAAGAATGCTCAAGTATTCCAAACTTAATGTTGACCCTTAAGTTGAAGATAATTGATTGCGAGTAGATTCGAACGGTTTTTGTTAATAGCATAGCAATCCTTTAACCTACATTTAAACGAGTTGCCACCAAGTTGATAAAGCTCGTGAACTCTCCTTTCTCTTGGCAGTTTTGTGCTCTTTTTCAACCATGTCTATAGGTAGGTAACATCAGTCCTTGGACTTGCACTCATTTAAGATAGAATTCTATACTGATTCCAATAAATGTTACAGTTCACCAAATAGTCTTACCCAAAATATCGAAGCTGCACTTACAAAGCACCGTGTCCATAGCCAGCACTCGTCAAAGGGTTGCAAGCACTGCATACAGAACTGGAAAGGGCGGATTCAAGGTCAATATTTTAGGGTCATCTTGATCCCTCAAGGGATGAGAGATTTTCAATGTTAACACTATTCCTACCACAACAGATCAAATGACCGTTTTTTAAATTTCGATTAGAATTTCTTGCATCGCCTTTAAATTTCATGGCTTTTCCTAAAATATCGAAGAGTGTATTGTACGTATATTTTAGGGAAAATCCTGAAATTTAAAGACTATGCAATTACGTTGTATATCCATCGTTGTACGTCCATGTGTTACCGTCGCCTTTAAATTTCACGACTTCTCCTAAAATATTGAAAAATGTATTATACGTATGTTTTAGGAAAAGTCGTGAAATTTAAAGAATTTCCTATATACAATGTAACTGCATCGCCTTTAAATTTCACGTCTTTTCCTAAAATATTGAAAAGTGTATTGTACGTATATTTTAGGGAAAGTCCTGAAGTTTAAAGGTGATGCAATTACGTTGTATATAGGAAATTCTAATCAAAATTTTAAAAACGGTCACTTGACCGATTGTGGTAGGAATAGTGTTCAGGGTATTCACTAGCTATTAGATACTTACAATTAGAAGGAAGTAGCCTGACAACCAATACGAATCACTGGAAAAAATGGCGCTATTACACCCTACTTACCAGTAAAAAAAAAAACTAAGGATATATTAAAAACTAGAGTAAATGAAAATAAATGGTTTTGATTTTTGGAATCAGCATCTTCGGTGTAGTTAAGAATAGGCTTCTATTCCAGGATAACGAAAGAAAGTCCGTTTCTCGTTAATCTGTTTATCTAAACTATGCGAGAATATGATTGAACGAGTTGAACTGAACTAATTTAAATGTTTCATTTCCACTGTAAAAGCAAACTAATTATTATAAGAAGCTGTGCGCGCAAGGAAAATTCTGCAATTTTCACGATTTCTGTTAAAAGAAACTCTTGGGCTAATTCTCTCTACGTAACTAGCAGCTATTGAATTTTATTAACACTAGATTTACGGAAACGCGCCAATTTGACACTCCACTTAAATAAGAAACCGTGTTTATAAAAAAATGTTCAGGAAATCTAGTGTTAAAACCCTTTGAAACTCCTAGGTCCCCAGATACCAGAACACTTACCATCTGGAGTCATTTAATCGGTACAACTACGAAGTTGTAGATGCGATTTTGAAAGACGTGATGGATAGCTCGTTGGAAGGTGTCAAGTACGATCCCGACGACTGCATGAGAATCTGTCAAACAATGTCGGCGACTGTGCGCGGGAAAATTTTCAAAAAGTCCTTCGATCGGTAATGTAGACGACGGGTTGACATTCTTTGAACTTTTAAATTGCATCGTTAAACCGCTGTTTCGATATTCGTCGTGTCGAATATCGTTCCAACAGCATCATCAATCACCTTTGTCACACGGTCACCTTTTTTGTTTTTTTTTTTGTTTTAAATAACACTAAGGTCAATGTCCCAGTTTCTACTCAAGTCCTGATTTCTACTCACTATGAACTATTCTTCTTAACATTGATATTCGCATGATAAAATAAGTTACAGAAGGATTAATTATTCATTATTTAGATACTCCGGCATAAGTTGCATAGGTTCGTTGGTCGCTAGGTAAAAGCTCGTTCTTAAAAATAAATGTCATAATCCGAGGAATCGTTATAATCTTAAATGAGTTGAAATAGGGACATCGACCTTATTGATATCGATAAACCGAAACTGAATGTTTTTTTTTTCAAGGTCATATTTTTAGAGATATCTAGGTCATCGATGCTCTTTTAAATGAGACAGCATATTTCTATCATTATACCGTATTACCTCAGGTCCAAACGAATCCATCGACCTATAATACAATAACTCTCACGTTTTAAAAGATAATGCATGATCAAAAGGATTAAAAAAACACGTTTCATTTTATAATTCACACGTATTGCCAATAACGAATCAGACTCCTCATTTTACCGAAAAATGTTCAAGGAAATTTTGGTAAAAGGGACATAGAAAAAAAATCCTTCCATTCAAACGGCTTCGATCATTGAAATAAGGATCCTCGATTCACTAAAGAACAAGTCTTCTTTCCATTCCCACAAAAAAAAAAAAATTGCTTTTCTTGTTAACCCGTGTCATTATCGGTAGACAATCGTGTCGTACAATATTATATTTTCACAGTTACAAATACGTGGTGGTCATGAGGATAATCCAGAAATTGGGCCAGAGTATTCACACGGTAATGGCCAACATATGGGACGTAGAAAGGGACACGTATTCCAGGCACATCGTAGAAACTGCAGATTTCATAGCAATTGGCATCGTAGCTGCGACTTATTACGAGTAAAGAGGCCGAAACTTTGAAGAGGATTTAATCTCACACATAGACGGTCGCGATAAAAACGACGATAACGATTATTATTATTCCTCGTGATACACGATACGATCGATTCTCGTATCAAGAGTTTCTTCACTTCTCTATCTTTATCCATCTCTCTCTCTCTCTCTCTCTCTCTCTTTCTCTCTCTCTCGTTACTATCTTCTAATTAAACGTGTCTGACCGACAGCGAATAGAAAGACGCGCAAAGACGATGGAAAAAAAAGATTAGAAAGATTATCACAAAGAGGGAAGAATGAGAAGCGTGAATTGGTCGAGACGTGAAAGTGGATTTCCGGGCGGATTATTGTTTTCACACGATTTATTTCCATAGAAAAGAAACAGACTTTATAAGTGGAATGAAATGGTTGCCACATACTTCGTCTCTCTATATGGCGAATTCGATCGCGTAGGTCTCTCTGCTGCGTCAGCTTCGATGATTCACTGTTTATTTTCTTCTCTCTCTCTCTCGTTCTCTCTCTCTCTCTCGCTCTCTCTCATTCGCTCTCACCGGCATAAATATTCACTTAGGTACTTTCCTTATAAAGATCCCTTAATTAAGGTACATGCAATCTGTGCGTCGCATTTGATAATCGCGTTGCCTCTCTCTAGGCACTTGAGTCTTGCACGAGTCGAATGAGTACGTGCGCTCGCGGTAATTCTCTCTTTTTTTTTACTCTCCTTATTCTCTTCTTATTAAACAATTTCCAACTACACCTTCGTAGTGGTGCGACACGCGGAAATTGTACATGGGCGCTTATACGATCCGAGATTAATTCGTCCCTCGCGTGAAAGTACGATTCATCGATCGTCGGAAAAAATTTCTCGAGCAAGGTACAATGAGCGTGGATTTACAATGTCGGCGTCGATTCGATTGATCTTGTAGAGATCGAAAGTAAAGAAAGAAAAGTGTGTTTGGCGAGTAAGCGTCGTGTGGTACGGTGGAAAGCAACGAGCACGTGTGTGTCTGTGTGTGTATGTGTTTGTGTCTGTGTTTGGCCGAGATATATATATATATATATATATACATTAGTGAATAACGGAATAAATCAATGCCAAGGGTCTCGGTAATAAATTTATACAACTGCGATACAAATAATAATCGAACATTGATAAAAGTTACACGAAACACAGATATGCTCTCTCTTTCACTCTCACGTTTTCAACCTCTCTCTCTTTCTCTCTCTCTCTCTCTTACTTCGGCTGCGACTAATATAACGATTCACTTTGAAAAATAAAGAGTGGAACAGCAGCGGCTCGCATTTTGCCATTTTCATACGGTGGGAGGGGGGGAGGCATGAGTTTGACGTTCTCTTTATTGTTATTAAATTAATATGTTCTTCGAGAGAGATATATATATATATATGTGTGTATATATATATATGCATATGTATATAACAGCGACAAGTACAATGCATCGTTTATGATTAGTAATAATAATTCGTAATCGAATAAGACGTGTTACGCGATCACTAGGTGGAAACAGAAGTGGCGAAGGTAATCATGATAACCGTTAATAATACAGTTGTATATTCGTTACTCCCTCGTTTTTTTTTTCTTTCTTCCTTATCCTCCACTTTAGTCCATTGTTAATGCTTATATCACTCATATAGATACAGGGATACAGAAAAATAATACCGCGCGGACGTGGTGGAATGTTCTTAAACTGTGTGTTTGTGTGTCCACTCTCTCTCTCTCTCACTCTCTCTCTCTCAACTTTGTATATTTATATATATATGTATAAATACAGATACACATATATACATACATATATACATATATCGGCATATGTGTATATATACATACATTTACCTCACTTATATATATATACATATACGTGTGTGTAAAAGGGGTTCGAGGAAATATCGTTATAATTAATGTACATTATTCGCGCGGTCTCACTCTCGTTCCGACTTGAAAGTGGGCAAAATCTGTGGTCGCGCATACGAGCCGCTAAGATTTCGAGCTGAGGAGGCAACGATGCTCCTTTCTTGTTTCTTGGCTTTCTCTTCTTCTAAAAAGTCCTTTACACTCGGTTTCATCATTGAGATCGAATTAATTTAGATGCTTTCTTTTTACCACTTTGATCAGATCAGATCAGATCAGTTCAGAAACTAGCATGTTCATTTAACTAAACTGAAGTGATCAGACCACTTCTCTCCTTATTGCTGCTGATCTACCGACGAACTAAGATCAGTAGGTGATATTTTTGTATCACTTCCGGTTACACGCTTTCTATTGCTTCATACTAGGAATTTATTTTGAAAACTACGAGGTGGTTATTTTCGCGTTGCACTTGTGCAATCTCGGCGCAATTAACACGTTCGCGGACAGTAAAAGTTTCAGCGAGGTTGCAAAAATTGACAGTGATTTTATTTTTAAAATGGTCGTGATATCCGAGATTTGACAAATTTGCAAATACACAGAGAAATGATAAGATAATACGAAAATACCCGAAGAATCAGTTAGTCATTACCTTGACAGGTATAATAATTACAAAAACTTAAGGTTATAGAAAATTAAATTCGAAATAATTGGCTTTGAAATTTTAATGCTACAGCATTCATGTCATTCTGCATCACAATGAAAATGAATGCTATAGCATTCACGTCCGCGAACGTGTTAATAAACACAGATTGTGACGAAGCAGTGACTTGTCAATCATACAAATTAATACGAGCGTACATACAAGTTTTGAGGTTTCTTATATCTTGATACGAACTGGTGTGAACCTAAATCCACGAAAGAATTACGAGGAGAAGAGAAATACGAATGCCAGATCTGATCGATCCTGATACATGCTCGTTCCATTCATTTACCGAAGTGACGCGAATACTTCAGTACTGGTATTCTGTAACTCCGTAACGACAAATATCGCTGTCGTTATCCATCGATATCGATGATTATCGCAAAAAGTTTAGGATTAGAGTATAATTATATCATGTAATTAAACATCGTTCCCTCGGTACAGAATTGTCAAAAATTTGCTGGCTTCGACGCTTTTCGGAATGTAACGATTTAAATTATCGAGAGTTGTCGTTGACTAGGTGAATCAAATTTAAACGAGACTTTCATTTAAAAATTTGTTTATTAGGAAGGACAAAAAAGCGAAGTACACCTTATTCTTCAACATAATCTTCTGCTTTGGAAATGCATTTTTTCCACCGGATTGGCATAACTTCTTTATACCGTCGTCATAAAAAGAAGTGGGTTGTGTCAGCAGCCAGTTGCGCACAAACTCTTCCACTCCATGGTTATTGCCGAATCTTTGGCCTCCTAGTGCTTCTTTTAGTGGTCCAAAGAGATGAAAGTCACAGGGCGACAGATCAGGCGACAGATCATGACGATGTGATTCAAAAATCCGTTCTCTGTGATGAAACTTGGGTACATCATTATACGCCCGAGCCAAAGATTCGGCAAATAACCATAGAGTGGAAGAGTTTGTGCGCAATTGGCTGCTGACACAACCCACTTCTTTTTATGACGACGGTATAAAGAAGTTACCGATCCGGTGGGAAAAATGCATTTCCAAAGCAGGAGATTATGTTGAAAAATAAGGTGTACTTCGCTTTTTTGTCCTTCCTAATAAACAAATTTTTAAATGAAAGTCTCTAGTTAGCTAATAACTTTTTGCGATAATCATCGATATCGATGGATAACGATAACGACATTTCTCGTTACAGTGTTACAGAATCCCGGCGCAGATCACAAAACATCGGATCACTCGTAAAAGGAAAGCACCTTTTGTCTCATCCCACCCTCTACCTCAAAGATAGCGTCTCGTGCGCGTCAACCCGACGTCGTGTATAATAGCATTTTCAATAAATAATAATTAGGATTAATTGTACCTTTAATTGCGATCCTACCTCGCCTCGAGCTCTTCCTCCATCGGCTCGCCGATTAAGTAGAGCCGCACAGGATTATCGATTTTACACGCGCGTGCTTCCCCTCTTTTCTCTATTTAGATCCTTGGTCCATTTTCGACGCATACTTTATTTACAAGAGATTCTCGTTTGCCTTTCACAATCCGGACCGAGAGCGTTCCGCCGAAACGACTGCCGTCTCTCGTCGACCTCGCTAAGCGCCGATCACCGTTCGATGAAAAATCAAGCTCTCCCCTAGTTTTATCTTTCCTTCGTCGTCGACTACTCCGCAATCGTCGAACTCTCAGAGCAGAACTACCGAACGCGAAGGAATCATCGAAATCCACTCTCGAAAGAGCTCGCGAAAAATTTCTCCTTCCCTTCGTGTCCCTAAGAATTTCTGTACAACATTATTTCCGGGGGATTGCTCTTCTCTCGAATACTTTAGTCAAGGAGAAAATCGTTTCTTTACACGTTCCTTCGCACCAATTTCCCTCTTTCTCTAAGTTTCTTTTTTTTTGTTTCGTTGGCAAATCGTAGAGATGCCGTCGGCGCGTCGCGATTCTTCGATTTCTGACAATTCATTGCGAAAATCGTCGGAGGCCGTCGTCCCACAGGGAGAGACCAATTAACCCGTACCTGAGCCTTCTTCTCGGAGTTTTCGCACGGAGCCGTCTCCCCTTGCCCCTTCCGCGGAGAAAAACGACATTCCACCTCGCCGTGATCGGTATGGAAATATCGAAGGTTCTCAATTTTATTTCTCTCCACTGTTACGTCTTGTTTGTTTGTGTTTTTTTTTTTTCGGGGGGGGTTTTTTTTTTTCCTTTATGCATATGCTATTATCTGTATATGACACATTTACAATAATAACAATATTTGTTACTCGTCGACAATCGCCGCGGCTTTCGTGCCTTCTCTCGCATTCCGTAAGATCCGTGTAATATGTATACATACATGTATTTATGTATTTATGTATAATTCGAAAAAGTTCAGTATTCATCTGGTTGGTTGTGTGTACGTGTCTGTGTGTTTGTGTTCGTGTGTGTGTGTGTTTCGTCGCCAGGAGCCTTACCACAGCTCCCCACATTTCTCCATTCTCGCCTCCTTCCGGCTCATTTTTATCCTCACCTTCTCTCTTTTTTTTTTTTTATCACAAAGTTTGCCAACGCACCCGAACTCGTTAATTAATGATACATTATTTGCAGCACGCCTCTCTCACTCTCACTTTCTCTCACTTTCTCTCTCTCTCTCTCTCTCTCTCAAACTTTCTTCGCCTTCTCCGTTCTTTCGGTGTTTCTCACATTCTCATTTCCGTTACGACCTCGTCCCTCAACCGGCTCCGCGTTAATATGCCATTATTCTCCATTTGACAATAATAAGTCACGATAATAATCACAATGATCGTTACGACAATGAGACACCATGGTCCACGCAATGCAAGTTAAGTTCAGCATAAGGATCTATTGGGAGAGCGCGTGTTTCTTTGTTTGTTTTTTTTTGGCCCTGTGTGTGTCCTATGGCTGTGAATGCACGTATGTGTCTTTCTCATTCTATATGGTAAATGCACGTAGTGTTTGCCTAACGGATTTGTGATACGTCTGTCACGGATGAGTGAATAAATTGATATTACATACTCGTTTCAACTCTCACACGTAACTTATACAAACATCGTATGGAAAACTGGAGATCTCCCGCTTAGTGAGAACTTTTGTGTGCGCTTATGCGAGAGAGGATTATGATAAAATAAAAAACAAAAAAAAATGTTTGCAATTCTCGTGCATGGCAATGATAATGAAGCTTTAATGGGCGAAGACGCGTCTAATATTCTTCTCGAATCTTCGCAATGGATTTTGTAAATGGGTCGTTATATTTAATAATGGAGTTGAAATTATTTTCAAGTGTTTCGATGAAATTATCTGCACGGCATTGGTGCATGAAAATGTCGAGGGTGTCGTTAGGGATGGTGACCTATTCAAAGCAAGTTTGGCCACTGAAAGTTTTTTTTTTTTTTAATTTGGAAAACTCGTGACGTAATGTTTAATCGAATTGATAAGGATAATGAGAGTGTCGTCTCAGTTCTATCAATTGATAAGGATAAAGGACATCTCTGTTTCTGTGGTACCATTCCTTTATGCCAGAACATCGTCGAAGATTATAAACTACTTCGTTTCACGTCGTTACTCTCATTTGCAACATCGACCAGGTACCGCGTACAAATCGATCGGTTGATTAAATTCGATAGTTTTCAATAATTTTTTGAAGTTTCAAGCGCAGAGCAGATTCATATGCCAGCTTACGGATGAACGAGACGTGTGTGAAATTTGGTTGGAGCATTTTCGAAAAGACACTCTAAGACCCGTCCTGCCATCTCAATGAAATAACAAGCAGCTTAATTAATGAAAGATAACGCAAAAGTATAAACACACTTCGAAGTTGTGAACCTTCGACAAATTTTACCGGAGCAAGATGGTGAACGTTCGCATACAATACAATTTACAACTCACGTCGAATCACTCTATCCTTCAATCTCTCACGATGCTAAACCCCTCCTCGTTACTCTCACCTCCCTTTCTCTCTCACTGTAGCTTAAACTGCGTCGTAGGGCTTATTAAAGTCGGCATACGAATGGATCTGCAATGTATAGATTTCAACTGACACTTTTGCATTTAGATTTATGTACCCGTTATAATAAAATACACATTCACAATGTTACAATACTTTTTTTAATCGAATTATTACTCAATTCGTGTTCTTACGTCGGACGCACTCTGCTCCACTCCGCCTCCATCCACCCGTCTCAACTACTCATCCCCCTCCATAGTTATTACGTGTATATACAAGGTGAAAATTGATTAAGATCTCTGATATCGCACACCTGTCCCTCTTTTTTCTTAAATCCTCCCCGTCTCTCTCTGGGTCGCTTTATAAAAAATTGATTCGTTTCATCGGATTACTTATCATTAAACACTTTCCGCATTCCCAATTAGCAAAATTCCCTCCGACCTTAAACGTTAAGCTCATCCGATTTTCCTATGGTGATGTTTCCTCGATGTTGCGCCTCTCTATGCGCGTTAATTATGAAAAATATCTTCAAAGAGACAACCGCATGGCCCATCACAGATAGTTCCAGTGTCGGAGGTACCGGGGGTGCTACGCCGTCATTGCGCGGAGACGAAAGACGTGCACACTTTCAAGGTTCTTCCTAAAATTAACTTATTAAGGTCGTTCTTAGAATGTATGTAACAAGAGTCCTCTCATTCTATGTACACGCTTCTTCCCCCACTTTTATTCCAACCCGGCTTCGATTATTAAACACGTCGAATTTCGGTGGATGTCCGCATATCCGTGAACACTGCTGGCCATCGCGTATAAACATTACCGCGATCAAATCATTGCTCCTTCTTCATTCACCTTGTCTCGTAAACGTCGTTCATCCCGGCACGTTAGTGAAACATCCACCAGGGTCGAACTAATCGCGTCGCGATCGTCGAGAATTGAAGGTTTATACTTACATAAAATTACGCGTGCGTATCTAATATTTACAGGCTCTGCTCCGCGTCCGGGACAGGGCTAAGAATTAGTTCACAATTTCTCGTAGGATCCACGCGAGATCCTGGATTGTTCTCACGGTTATTTCGGCGCGATGGGATTTGTATTATTAAGGCATCGTAGTCCCCCGCGCCGGCGGCGAACACGAAGAATTTCTTCTCTTACGTCTGTTGGCAGTAGCGAAGAATTAGTAGAGAACTATGCTTGTGAACGTGTGAGTGCCCACTAAAAAGCCACGTAGTCGCCATCTCTCTCTCTCTCTCTCTCTCTCCGTTCGAGTCTCTCTTCCTTTCGGAGAGACCTTCGCGGGACAAAAGGAGTTAGATCAACGCTCTTTCCCTAATCTCACTTGTTCTCTCATCCTTTCATTGTCAGCCACTCGAGGTACTCTCGCGATTCTCGTCTAGAAGCCATCGGACAACGTCCCCGTCAGAATCATCAGGATGGCCAGGATAGGTGATCTATCCGTGCTGCTCGCTAGGTGTCCTTTGAACTTTGGCAAATATTCGTGGTGTGCGCGATGTTGACGAGCGAAGAATTGGGGGCCGAACGGAACTTCGCGCTCGACTCTGAACCGCGGCCCCATGTGTCATACTGGCTCCTCGCGCTTGAAGTTGATGTTCTGGGAGGCGCAGAAGTCTCGTGTGAATGGGATGCAGTTGAAGAGCTTGCATACCTCGCACTCGTACACGGGTATGTTGTAGAATAGAGCGAGCAGTAGGGCGAAGAGGCCAACTATTAGGATAAGGCAGACCCATATCAAGAGGATTTTACGACGGCGGTCGTAGTTGCCGAACGAGATGAAGGGCATGAGGGCGTAGGCGGTGAGAAAACCGAAGATGAAGCCGAACAGGTGGGCGTAGTTGTCGACCCAGGGTAGAATCCCTAGTATCAGGAGTCCCAAGAGGATCAGGATTAGCTTCGTGAGCGCGCGACGTGGATGCTTCAGCATCGGCCAACAATGAAGGACCTCCACGACCAACGTGGCCAGCAGGGCGAAGTGGGCACCAGCGGGTCCAACCTGTAAAATGTGTTGTGAATTATGAGTCCACTGGTTTATTTCTTGATTATCGTCCCGTCGAGCTTTCGTTTCTCTTGGTAATGTTAGCAAACGTGATTCAGCCCAGAGTAAACCCAAGAAGAACAGAATGTCGTCAGAATGATGCCAAACTGACGACAAAATGATTACAAACAGTCACTGTCTGATCATTTTCTCGTCATTTTCATATCATTTTGACGACATCTTGACTTTCTGTTCTCCTTGGGAAGTGATTGTACGGGATGTTAACCCTTTGCACTCGAGGGTTTTTACGGAAATACGTTCCGAGTTCAAAATGTACTCGCGTGGGAAGAATATTTTATTACGGTGCTTTGAAAAGTTTCCGAGATAAGGTACAAGATTTTTGTCACTGAAGGTGCGCTGCCTCATGACATCCTCTCGCGGTCCGTAATCGGCGTTCTTATGAAATTTCCAACCTTTGCTCATTTTTTTGGCTCCATTCTTCTCTTCCTCTTGTTTTTTTGATTAAGAAACCAAACGTACTAAAATATCGCCGTTGCTCGATGTATCGCGTTAATCCAAATGGTGACCAGTGTCATCGTTCGAGTTGCCGTAAGTGGTGAACCAAAGTAAGTGGTGATCGAAAGGCGCCTTTCGAGTGCAAAGGGTTAATTTAAACATTATCAATGCGATAGCTGCTGGTGATCATTAAATTGATCCATTTTAATATTTCGTTTACAGTGTGAAGTGCACTCATCGAGACCTTTAGTTTGAGATGCCACAAGGAGGTACTCACCCCCTGATCGTTAGATAGTATCAGTTATATTTCTGATCAATCTCAATATATTCTATATTCTCCTTCAAATCCCGTTCTGACATCTTAAAAGGTTCCACAGACATTTCGCATTGACAATTTTCAAATAAACATCCAGTAGACATATAACAGTGTGCAAAGAGACTCGGCTAGAACCAAGTAAGAAAGATGTTACCTCCGCTCTGTAAGGAACAAAGATTGCACTGGCCAGGTTCCCCGCCAGAGCGCCCACGAAGTAAATCAAGGCGATGCGCAGAGATCCAGTTAGCTTCTCCAGGTCCCTCATCAGGAAGTATTGGACCAGAAGTGTGATTACCAGGTGAATGATACTGAAAGCAAGAGAAGCGCACGTGTTACGGATAAAACGTTTCATCCAATGGCAAAACGCTTTGGATCTCTTTTACCCCGCGTGAAGGAATATCGTAGTGAATAGTCTGTAGAACTGGTCGGGCCATTCCGGATGGAGGAACGGTATCATGCCGCATACGTCGTGTAGGCACTCCACCTGCGAGCAGAGTGAGGCCTCCTCGTGGAAGTATCCGTGAACGAAGTCGCAGTATTCCTTTGTCGTGATTCGACACATTCCGTGGATGCCGATGCAGCAAGGATGTCCGATCACCTCGCACACCATGTGTTCCGCCATTTTGTCCTTGTAACGTCCCAGAGGGAAGTTACCGTTGCCTTGTTGACTGCCGTTTTTACTGTTCAACAGAAGACTCTCTCTCGTTAACACTAGAAGTACCGAGCAGACAAAACTGACCGGGTGCGTCAATTTTTCACAAGAATTTTTCTTTAAGGCAGTGGTTCTTAACCTTTTATTATCCAGGGACCACTAGGTAAAACTTATTTTAAATTTTGTTGACGATGGTGGGGATGCTAGCTTAACAGAGGTCGTCGCTTTGTATCATTTAGATTATATGGGAGAGAGATGATATTAAATGCGAGCATGTATAACAGCCCTTTTCAACGCGCGGACCACTTCTTGTATTCTGACGGACCACATGTTAAGAACCACTGCTTTAAGGGGATCCGTTCTCACTAGGCTTTCTTCTCGGGACAACCGCGAGAGCCAATAGAAACCGCGGAAATGACCGACTTCTGCGCCCAGATTATTCGTCTCCAATTTACATTATTTCCTAACCGCAACGGTATGTATCGAAAGCTTGAAGTTTATTCTACTGAGGATGACAGCGATATGTGTGCATCGAAGAACGTTAAATGAGTAATTGCACTCACAAGCAGTATCGGTCTCTACAGCTGTCAAGGACATTCCAATATGGCCGCACTCGCGGCTGTATTTCCTCAGATTTCGCCGATCTACGCGCTCTACGCGCTCTACGTGCACATATCGCTGTCATCCTCAGTAGAATAAGCTTCAAGCTTTCGATACATACCCTTGCGGTTAGGAAATAATGTAAAATGGAGCAGAACAATTTGGTCCAAATCTCCTCTCATTTCCGCGGTTTCGATTGGCTCTCGAGGTAATCCCGAGGAGAAAGCCTAGTGGAGTTGGATCCCCTTAACATTAGAACTACACTGAGAGAAGAAAATGGTTAGGTTTACTATAATCGCACTATATTGTATAGTTAAATTTGGCGTCAAATATATTTTTATTGTTCACTTAGCCATACAAAATATAGTAGAATGAACGATTTATAATCGTTATATTATTAACTATTACTTTTGTTCTTGTTTTACCATATGTATTACCATATGTATAGTAAAATGTGCCATGTGAATGTAGTCAGTTCATTATGTATGATATATTCTGGTAATATTAACTATTTTATATAGTAAAATAATTAAATATAATAAAATAGTTAATATTAACATAATATAATTGGTCATACTGTGCCTCTATCGTAATTATTACCGACATTATGGTAACGTTTACCATAAATATGATATTTCCAACTATAATTTTGTTACTATGCCATTATAGTTAGATATATCATATACTTTTCTCTCAGTGTACCAATTTTGGTTTTCGTATGGAAACTTCTTTTGTCGATCAGTCATTTTAACAGATAGAGCGTTTATTTTATTACTAAGCTGCCATTTACTTTTGTTTTCATATGGAAACTTCCTTTGTTGATCAGTCATTTTCACCGGCTTGGTAGTTCTAGTGTTAATTTTGCTAATTCCAATTGATATCAATTGATTCCAATTGCGAGAATTGTAACAAAGAATGGATCTTACCTGAAGCGTTGACTGAAAGGATTAGTTTTGCGACATATAGGCCACTTGGTAATGTCGTCTGGCCACTCGTAAGGCGCTATGCTTGCTGGGGCATCGCAGAACTTGGGATCGAGTCCGCAAACCGATCCACTTATGCGTCCACCGGGTCCACTGTCTCCAGGGCCCCACTTCTTCCACGTTGATATTGTGTTCTACATTAAGAAGATTCTTTGTGAGTTACTTTGTCAACTTGGAGACCGCGACGATCGTTGCAACGTGCAACCTGAATAAATCTCATCCTTACAAAGCCTAATACGAACACACATACTGTATAACTAGAGCTAACAAATATTATCAATAATTACCGTCATTGTCGACCTCAATCCTCGGACCTGTTGGTTTGCAAAATAGAAAAGCAGAAAAGCACATTATAAACCATCACCATAGTAAATTTCACGAATCTCTAACCATCATTTCCACATAAATCCATCAACCACCCTGACGAACTCACCGAGCAGTCGGCTTTACTGGACTGAACGCAGCCAGAATCGTCGTTTCTGATGCAGCACGCGGTGTCACGTTCTCTTTCTCTCCAAACGTCGATCTCCTTCAAAATCTTAATGTCCCTGCGCATGCAGGGCGCAAACTTCGCTCCCAGATGGATCAGATCGGCGGCTCTGGGGCCTAGCCAAAAATTCGCGGGTTCCTGATAATCTACTTGCTGAAGGGAGAGACTGGTGACGAGGACCTGCAAAGTTTCCAGATAGAAAAAACATTAATCAATCTGGCATTATGTGCACGTGATTTAGCTCCACTTTCACGAACCCAAGACTGTCTGGTGATCGCTGGAGGGTAGTGGAAGGAAGGTGCGCAAGAAGTGAAGGAGGAAAGGCGGATGCCGCAAATGGAAATGAGGATAGGAGTACCGTGATTGGGCTTTCATGCACATGCGTGCACATCGCGGTATTACGAAAGAAGAGAGAGGAAACGAGAGGATTGTGAGGGATGGTGGAGCCGTCGGGGTGGCAAGAGGGTGGCTGTTGCGTCACGGATGAGCGCCGAAGTAAATCGACTAACGACTAACGCCGGCAAACCGGGTGAATAATAAAGTGACATCCGTTCTCTCATGATTATTTATAGCTTCGAAACGATTTACATAGGCAACGCGGACCACGCGTAACAAGCAATGTCCCATGGTTGTTGCCAGCCCCGCCAATATATCAATTATCGTGGCAGCCGCGAATTTTCGCCAACCAGAGATATAATGTATTGTAAATCAGCAATTTTCCAACGGACACCTTTTCTCTCGTACGTCCATACACGCGACACCGTGCTCGATACGACGATGAAGCTACGCAATGATTCATCACATTCGCGTTATTTATGCGCGATTTTCGAGCCAGACGGATTTTCCTCTTGGGACGCGAGGGTTTGGATGTGAATTTCAGGCAGGTGGTGACACGAGGTGAGGAATAATGCGGCGATCGGAGAATGGAATCTGGATTATTCTCGTGGTTTTATCCTTACCAGGCCTGATCGGTGATTGAGATCCACTCCCACTGGGCCGAAGCCGTAGCAGGCTAGGGAAATTATCAGGATTAGCACTTGCACGGTGGTTATCCAGTATGTGAAGTATGGTCGATGATCCTCGAAGTCGTCCAATTGCTTTCTCACGTCCGGTTTCTGCGCCACGCTCTTCCGGAAGGATCTTCTGGAAGTTTACAGGAGAATTAGAAAATTTTCGTAGGCTGAGTTGAATTGTCAGATGAGAAAAGGGTAGAGTTTATTTTTTAAGTGGTAAGAGTCGACGATAAATCGGACAAATGTCTAGCTGAATATTTTTATCATACTTGGTTGTCTAAGCAGTAAAAGAAATTTTATAATTTAAAAATGTCTACGCCAGAGGTTCTCTTTTTTATACGTGCATTACAAGCAGAGTTGTGCAGAATTATATTTTAATTATTCTATAAATTATAATTACAAACTAGTTCAATTACAGTGTATTCGATTATACTGCAAATCATAATTCTAATTTCTCGTTAAATTCAATTACAATGTAATTGTATTACAGTAAATAGCAATTAACTTAACTGAGGAAAAAACTTGAATTACGCTATTTAATTACTATACATAAATTAATATACATATAATTGAAGTACAATGTAGTTCAATTACACGATTCAGTTACAATGTAATTCAATTAGCGCAACACCGATTATAAGTAACAATTAAACTTTTTTCGAAAACAGATCTGTCTTTCTAGCTCCAGTTGTTGCATTGTATTCACGAATTGGACTTTCATTAAATGCTTACCCGAAAAATCTGCCGACGATTCCCATGCCGTACTGTCGTCGATTGCTGTTGTCGAATACGCGGTCTATCGTGCTCGGTGAAATTCTCGTGCCACCGGTCATCATGTCCCTCCTAAGAGTAACCGCCTCGTTCGTTTGCACCCTCGGCTCACCGCCTAATGGTTTCGACCTGCTCCAACTCGTTTTTCTGTAATCTCCATCTCGTTGTAGACCGTCGGATTTCGAGCTCGACGTCGGACTTTCGGTGCAACGAGCGGTAAAGAAAATAAAAAAAAAAAGGCCCATGGCCACGTAATTAAATTTCCAACAAGCACAAAGCTCTTCTGCAGATTCGTTCGATCGAATCCATTCTTAATCGACGTCGAGCTTTCATAGAACCGTGCCGTAACAGGATTCAGAGGATATTTTCTTTTTTCTTTTTGGAAAGAGATCGAGAGGTTTCTGTAGGCGATGCGAATCCAGGGATTAATCACTCGACGATTGTTCTTATCAATTTTCTTAACACTAAAGCTACCTAACATAAAATGTGGGTCAAACGACCGATTCACAAGGGAGATATCTATGTGGAAGGAATTCTCGGTAGGTTTAGTGTTAAACATTCACAAAAACAAACTGTTTACCTCGACGTGTAATGGTCCCTCGTGGCCCGACGGCTGAGTCTTCGCGACTGACCGTCGATCATCGTCCTCTCGTCCTTCTGCTGCGCGAACCTAAAACGTTAATCAAATTTTAATGTCAATTCAGGATCTCCGTAGAGGATATTTATTCGTCACCATAAAAGTAACGATCTCAAAAAAATGAATGAAGCCTAAATTGCTAACATTTACACGAAATCTCTATAAACTTAACAATATTTTTCTTTTTAATTGTCAGGGAGATGACAAAATTATTTTCAAAGTGCCGCTAGATAGTGTTACGAAATTGGACTGAGGTTGAAGGGTTAAAAACAAAAATTTAATTGTTAACCCTTTCGATATGAGTGTCGGATATATCTGGCATCCTTCTGATGACAAGTGTGGCTGAGGCGCCGGATATATCCGGCATCCATGGGACAGCCTGTATTCTAATGTTGCTTATATAATTAATAGAATTAAGTGTGTTTTAATTTCAAAATTATAAATTACATTTTTCGGAAGAAACATTGTTTTATTAACCTTTTGTATTTTTAACCCTCTGTATTTTTAATTTATTTATTTTTGAAACCCTAAGAATGGCATCAAATCTCCGAGTACCGTTTTGGTCACTACAATCAGTGGACAACCAGTCGCAGCAACTGACACGCGAAAATCGCGCCGTCCATATTGATGGATTCGTGCTGAAGCGCGCCGCAGTCAAAGGGTTAAACAACAATAACATGAATATCACAAAAAATAGTAAATTATAACTTTTGATTTGAAAATTTAATCATTTTGTTTTGTGTGGTAAATCTTGAAGCAGGGATTAATACATGCGTCAATATTACACTTTTTGCATTCATAGCGCAAGTTTGTCCCATATATGTGTTCATAGCGCTCAAAAGATTAATAAAACACACAGTTCTTATTTCACATTTAGAAAAATCTTGAAAGAAAAGAGGACTGACCAGACACTATGTGTGCATTTTCGGAGCGGTACTTCGTGCAGAGCTCTCGTATCGAAAGGGTTAAGGAGAAAACACACTGTTTCCAACAATATTTTAGTGACGTACCTAACCAACTCCTCGGTCGTGTCCCGTTCGCCTCCGGTACCACTGTCGAGAAGGTCACCGACCTTTCCGGTGACCTCTTCGTCCTTGACGGGCGCCGTGGCCACGGTTTGCTCATGTTGTTGCTGTTGTTGTTGCGGCGGTGCCGTGGGCGGTGGAACCGGAGGCGGAGGTGGCAGAGGCGGTCTCTCGAAGAAGGACTCCTCTTCTTCTTGGGTGGTCTCGTGAGAGGCTGCAGCCTCAGTAGTAGGCGCCGTCCTGTGTAAACTCGAAAGGTAGGCCACCACGCTTGGTGGAAAGCTGCGGGAGTCGGGCCTGGTGTCGGACCTCTCGCGTTGACGTTGTCTGGTCAAGGACTGCAACAGAACGTACCAAAAGGGCGTTAAATAGTGTATCCGTGCAAAGTGTTCTCTATCTTGACACAATACTCTTGGCGTTTTCCGTGGACTCGTGGAATTGTGCCAGTGTCGAGATTATAAGTTATTCTTTTCTTTAGAGCGAAATTGTCGTTCCAAAGCAACGTTTAAATTTATAATGAGAATTAAATTTAATCGTAGGGTGCCTTTGATACCGCCACGATATTAAGAAACACTACATCCTACAATTTGGGAAAATACTTTCTTTAACTTAGCTTGCCTCATAAAAATATCCGTAGCCTCGTGAATCTTACTCACGACAAATTCTATAATGAGAATTCAACTTAAACGTAGAGCACCCTTGCACCACCGCAAGATCAACAAACACTTTATCCTACCATTTGGAAAAATAACAGTATCTTTAACTTAGCTTGTCGCACAAAAATGTCCATATCCTCGCGAACCTTCTCGTCTCTCGAACATTTTGCACCCTTCCCCTTGGACACCCTTGAACACAACCACCCCCAGCCTCGAAGTTCGCACGTAACGCGCGTTCCTCTCGTATCCGACGAAGGGCTGGCTAGCGGACGCGGTTATCTCAATTCCGTATTTCTCATCGCGCGCGCCGAGACATTCCACTTAGGAATTCCACGAATTGCCACCCCTCGGCCTCCGCGCGCCTCTAACGTTTACGTAGGCGGAGGAGGGCAATATCGTTTCTCTTATCTGAAATCGCGTCGTCTCGCGACGCGTCCCTCGAGAGCGGCACTGGCCCCCACCTGCCTCCGCTGCTTTCCTTCCTTCCTTCTAATTAGCCTCGCGCTTGCAACCATCGCGCGTCTCACAGTGTAGGACGAGACTCAGGGTCTCCTTCTTCGTCCGACTGTCTGTCTACCTTCCACTCCTCGCTCGGTTCTCGAGGTCGTCCTCCACCCCAGACGGAAATGGTCCGGAGAAACGTTACCGTAAACGCGATGTAATTTCGGTACGCCCATGATGGCTGCAATTGCCACCGCCGCCGACGCTTCGTGGAGATGGCGAGGAGGAGTGGAAGCTTTTGGAGGCCGGGGGTGGAGAAGACGCTCTGGAGTTTCCTTTTAGTTTCTTCGTTAGATTACAATCTTGCAGCTTGACGTTTTCGCTGTATCGAATAATCGAATCGATTTGGGATCCAAAATGACGAGGTCGTTATTTTTGAGAAAGTATAATGTTGTTATGGGAAAGGAGGGGGTGGATGGTCCGCAAACGCAGGTGTAAGCGTTATCTTCAATTTAATAGACTTTAACTAGAACCTACTATTTATTAATAAATGATGACTGACGATCTTCTTTAGGTGATGAGTAGGGATATAAAAACGCTCTTTCTCTCGTTTCCGCTTTTTTACCAGATTAAAATCTTCCAGCTTGACGTTCTCTCTCCTTTTGTCGCTATATCGAACAGTCGAATCGATTCGACGGTCAAACAGGCGAGACCATTATTTCTCCGAAACTATAGCGTTATTATAGGAAATAGGTGGTGGTGTACGCGGGGTGGAAGGTTGACAAACGGAGGCATAAGCGTCACCTCTAATTTTATTCCAATTCGAAATCACTACTTATTAATAAATATTATTATAAAAAATAATAACTGACGATCTTCTTTAGGTGATGCTTAGGGGTGGCAAAAACCTTTTCCTCCCTTTTCCATTTCTTCACTAGATTAAAACCTTCTGTCGTTATATCGAACAATCGAATCGATTCGACGGCCAAACAGGCGAGACTATTATTTCTGCGAAACTATAGCGTTATTATAGGAAAGAGGTGGTGGTGTAGGCGGTGGTGGAAGGTCGACAAACGCAGGGGTAAGCGCCCCCTCTAATTTCAGGCCAACTCGAAATCGCCATTCATTAATATTAACCGGCGACCTTTTCCGGGGGTGGTGGAGAAACGGGGTTGAACAACTGAAGGGGTTAACAATGCGCAGCGGCCGGGCAATTGATTGTGGAATAGCGCTAATGTGATTTTACGACGTCGAGCCGCGTAATGAGGTGAGCTGGTGTTATTTTATGCAATTACGTGTGTAATTTTCATGTCGCATAATGTATGTGTAATTTGTTGGTAATACTTCGCCTCGGGGCTTCCACCGGCGATGTTAATTGCCGCGCTGATAGTTCCACATACTGCTGTCGATCGAAATGAGAGTGCGTCCAAACGTGAATGACACTTGCTTTCACACTCGTCGTTCTCTCCGCGCACACACGATTGCACTATAAATCAAACGCTTCCGCTGTCGAACTGATATTCGGCTGGTCGTGGGTAGAGAGTGGTGCGGTACCGAACGATAAGCCGCCATTGGATCTGTCGTTACCGAATCCTTCTTATCGCTAATTGAGCCGCGTTCGAAATGGCCAACGATTCAGCCTCAGTTTTTAAATGCCTTTATATCATTGCAGAAAAAACCGCTGTAATTGGTTGCTTTATATGTGTATAGGAACTTTTTCGGGATTTTTAATTTTTTTTGAGCAACTAATTGCTTCGACAAATTAATGGTTTAACCCTTTGACTGCTAAAGGCGTATATATGCGCCTTCGCAAGTCCATCAATATATACGAACGTATTTTAGTTATTATTCGGATAAATTGGATTGGTTGAAGGTAGAGACTGACAATGAGAAGTGATTTTGTTCTTTATTGGTTGTTTACTATACTAAGGATAGGTGCCTCAGAATATTTAAGGGACGTTTTTTCTCGCTGCTTCACTGCTTCTCGCAACTTGCAGGTGCACTGATAATATTCTTGATTTTGTCATCAAGTGTAGAACCACTGTGCAACCTAAGTTTTTTCATACTTTGGTAATGCGTGTCTGAAATGCTTTGCTCTTAAATTTGCGGAAACCTAACTCGATTGAGAAATTTAAAGTTGGGTTGCAAGTATACTTTAGGAACTGCTAATTATATATTGTATGCTTTTCTGTGGTAAGGTTTAGGATTTTTTCATACTACATGATTATACATATGTATTATTTATTTTCGTAATTCAATTAAATTTAACTATTTTAATTTTCCTTGTGAGGATTTGAATGTGCCGCGTGCAGTCGAGAGAGAAAGAAGAGAAAGAAAGAGAGAGAGACAGAAACAAATAACGGGTTAAGAGAGACGATACTGGGAACGTGGGCCAAAACAGACTGGTATTAATAAATACCTGTGCGGAGAGAACTCGATAGTCAGAAGGATGCCAATTTAATAATACAAGGACGACGTCCGTCCCGGTTTAACGAGGGCCTGTGAGGCTAAGGACAACAAATCTCTCTCTGCCTGCTACGCACACACGTGCTATAATATTGACAGAGAGCAAGACAAATATTGGTCAGTCACATATATCTAGTGCATCTGTTACGTTGCACCTTCTTTACTTAATTTATTTACTAATGTATCCACAGATATGTGTGTGCGTGTGTGTGTATGTATGTTTCCATTATTTATTAATACACCGCTTTTACTTAAATGTGTGATCGGTAATTTATTTAGTTTTATATTATTTATTTACTTATTTATGTATTGTTTTATGTAGCGGGGTAAGTGGATCGATTTTATATTTTAATTAATTGTCGAGTTATGTTGAATAAAGAGACGAGAGCCCAAACGTGAAATGAAATTCTAATAATATTCCCTTACATTCTTTTCTCTCACTGTTGCGTTGCTATAACTTACAGAAGCTGTAGAAGCTAGAAAATAACCCCTCAAAGACTACATTTTCCAGACATTACCCTCTAATTTCACCCTTCACAAACAACAACCGTGGCAGCTGGCAAATAAAGCGCACTTCAATTTCTCAAGTGAACCCGTGCCATTAACAAATCCATTCTCCTTTGTTCGTTGCCCCTGGTGCAATCACCGACTCTCATTAATTAGTCGAAATTGATTAATTTCGAGTCGAGCAATGCTCTAGGAGAATTCTGCAGTCTCCATCGCGCAGATTTGTTGGCGCTAACACATCAGCTGTATTCACGGGTGCTACTGAGCCTGCAGATTTAGTTTCTACATCAGAGGGATTATGATTATTCAGGGTGCACCATGAGGGGTCGGTACTTTCGTCGCGTAAGCGAGAGGGTCCATGGACAACGCGGTATCGATTATCGAAGAAGAGAGAGGAAATGCGCGGTGGTGAATCGCCAGTGAGACGCATTTTTGCGGCACTGAATGAAACCGGAGCGGTAATCATAGCTAGAAACGCGCGATCGTTGAGCCCTGTCATCGCAGTACTCTCGCGATACCTTTCACGTTAGTTCGGACACTTTCTCATAAATCAGAAAACGAAAGAGTAAATTGTTCTTACGGACAAGCGTAGAAAATTGCAACATTAAAAATGATATAACTTGAGAAACTTAGAGAAATGTTAGGCCGCATACTCCTTATCCAAAGCAACACATTCTTCCAGCTTCGTACCAAACCTTATGATTTCATGCTAAAAAGCAAAAAGAATTATTTTAATTAAGTGCAGTAGCTGAAGATTGGATCTCTGTTTCTAAACAGAAAATAAGACAGAAAATTATTTTTAATTTTTTTATCATTGAATATCTTTAATACAGAAGATACTCAAGAGGTACGTTTACGTTGTCGCAAAGACACAGATGGCACTGAAGCCTGTATACGCCCAAGTGTCAGTACAATACCGATCTTCTCAAAATCTAAAAGCAGCATCCTGACGTACTTAAACGACACAATTTACAACCACATCTACTACGAACGTCCTGTCACTAACAACCCCGGTTGCACGGAAGCGCTTGTTAAGCTCGATAAATCGGCATCAACGTGCGTCGCAGCGAGGAAGAGCTTAAGAAAACATTTGCATTCGTTTCCACGATGGCGTAGGCAGCGCGCGCGCGCGCGGCTAATAACTGGCGTCATTTAATGGTCCCCTGATCGTAGCCGGGTGTTTAGCCCGAGCCGAGTCGTTTAGTCCCGGAGTAATACCATAGGCTTCTATCTTTCATATCCTGGCTCTGGTACGTGCATATTACGGTTACGGCACCGGGGGTTGCCTCTATTATGGCGTGACGTCCGAGTAGCATGAAGGAAGAAGGGAGAAGCGGCTCAGATCCTATTACCGATATTATCCGTTTAGCATTTCGAACATAGCGTGTCCACGGCACCGTGCGCTCATTCGCCAACTAGCATTGCTCGTAGCAATGATTTTCTTTTTTTCACCCCATCTCTTTTCTCACACAACTTCCCTTCTAATCAGCGGACAAGACCATTTTCCCAGGTAACGATCTTCATTCCTCTTTATACGCTCCCTGGATATCACGGTATCCGTTATTACGTTTACTCGCGCACCCCACGAGCTTCTCCGTCTTACATCGTTCCAACAGTTCTCTCACTTGCTTCGGCTACCACGATATTCCTCGGTGAAACGGTTATATCCGCCTTGGAGTTGCTCAGCTCGCTTAAAATAGGGTGTAAAGCGGTGGGCTTGTGGAGCTTGGCTGGCTCGAAGGGGGTCGAAGAGCAGCGGTGGCTGAAGTTCTCGCGAAGTTCGAACAACGAGTTGCGCGAGTACTGAGAGGAGTGGTAGGAGAGTGGAGAATCGGGCACGGAACCGGCTGGACCAGTCAGCGGGCTTGGTCATACCCCTAATCCGTTTGTTTTCGACAGTTCGGACAATGGTTTATTTGTACGTGGTAGCGCATTACTTTGGCCCGCGATATCGACTAATTCCTCGGACCCGTTGTTATTGAAATTGTTGACCGCCCTCGTTACCGGGATTGCCGCCATTCGGTAAAGCGAGCGCCAATTTTGCGCTCCCGCGCGCCTCACCGATTTGTTACCGGCCAATAGGAAACTTCGTTCGTGCGTTCGTTAGACGTGGACGAGAGTTTCGAGGAATTGTGGGTTCGCGATTGGTGCATTCGTAGATACAGTATTTATTCCTTTCTTATGTCTATTTTTCGCATGATGCGTTGCTCTCGAGATAAGCTACGGATTTGTTAAGTTTCCTCGTTACGACGATTGTTATCGGAGTTAATGAGAGATTCCGGTTGAGGTTGTGTATTTCTCAGGAGGTAATTCTTGAACTCTTTTTTCTTTTAGGGTTTTGCGTGTCGCTTTGAAGAAAAACTTAGCCTCTAAGTTATTGTTTCTTGTGAACGAGGAAAGAATGTTGATTGGTTGAAGGAGTAATGTTCTTGAGCGCGTACTCTGAACAGTGGGTTTTTTAATTATTAGTGAAAATGTGTTTCACTGCTGGGCACCAGTCGAATTTCACTCAGTATTTAACGTAATGTTTAACAAAATCAACCGATGGAGATGTTTGAAATTTTAAAATGCATTACTCAGGACACACATTCAAAAAGATTATCCTCACCTCTTTCTAAACTGCTCTTGTAACAAACTGTTCGGACAAACTATAACGCAAATTTGTATTAAACTCTACCGTTTCTTCGTGTAATCTTCTCACGACATAAAGTATATACAGTTTAAATTTCTTATTAAAAAAAAAGCTAATAGATCTTTCCACCCTAATTATCCCTAGGAGCCTTTCATCGCTTCTTACCACCGCACGCGAGCTCATCTTCTTTTAGACAATTCAATTTCTCTCTCCACCGTGCATATTCGCGCTCCAACTGTGCACATTTCTAATCCATCTCGGCATTCGGCAGCAGAGAGGCGCGCACACGTCGCACGAATGTGTGTGCCCAGGGCTTTCCACCACGCGGACTGTGTACGTGTTTCGTCGGCAAATTTGCACTCGCGCGTGTACACGTCACCACCGCTGTGAGTCCATAGAGGCGAATGGCAGTGGATATTATAGACGGGCGTTATGTACTCTCGAGCTCTCTCTCCCCAGAGTTGAATCGAGAAGAGAGATTGGGTTGGTCGTAAGGGCCGCGAGCGAAAGTAGCGCAGCAAAAAGGATATTTGCCCATGCTCCATCTTCCTCGTATACTTTATCAAACATCGGCTTACGCTGTAAATTAATAGCACAGGTTTTGCAGAATAACCACTCGTCCCATTGGACGTGCTGATTTCAAATGTCGATTACGTGCTTTTTTAGTCCATAGCAAAGTGAGGTTGGAAGTAAGGAAAAGGCATACATCTAAATCAGTGGTTCTTATCCCATTTGCATCATTTGGAAAAGTGGAAAACTGGCTTATATCAGCAAAATTTCGAGCATCGATAATAGTGGCTAGACAAATGCCGCGTATACAGGGTGAGTTTTAATGCCTGTCCCAACCTTAGTAGTGAAAAAATAAAAGTAAAAGTATAACACTTTTATATTTAATTACCGATTATTATTGAAGGCATGCACAAATTAAGTTAAATAAATTAAAATAGCTTAAAAAGTTACTTAAGATAAATAAAAAAAATGGTTATTTTTAATTTATTTGCCATTATTATTTTTTAAACCCTAAGAATGGTATCAAATTTCCGGGCACTGTTTTGGTAACTAGTCAATGGACAACCACTTGCAACAACTGCAATGCGAAAATCGCGCCGTCCATATTGATGGATTCGTCCTGAAGCGCGCCGCAGTCAAAGGGTTAACAACCACTGATGTAATCGTAAGTAAACAAAAAATTCGAATTTGTAGGTCGATCCTTTTACGTGCAATGTTCACTTAAGGGTACTCACGAATCTTTATAATAACAATACGGTCTAAAATATTGTCTTGTGGATAATCCATGAAACTTTCTAATTTAATCTTCGACTAATTTTCTCGCTTTTTCGCGAATGCAACTCGCGCTTCATGCACCATTGTCGAATGAGACCGAGGATAGGCGACGCTCGTCGTCTATTTCCGTCGCGACGCCTACCGGCTTAGGGTGGTGGCGTGGGTCGGAAGGAAGGAAGGGCGGAGAGTTGCAAGCTACGTACCAATATAGGGGATTAATTGTTCCGGTGTCCCTCGTAAAACGGTAACGCCAGCTGGATCTTACATTACTCCTGCACCCTCACCCCCACCACCAGCTGTCCTATAAATTTTCCAAGACCCACCCCCGCTCGTCCGCAATATTCAACCCACGCTGAGGTGCAACCAGTTTCGACTTTCGACACTCTCGCATCGAAGCTTCGTTGCTTACTTCCTTTCATCGATTATCGTTGTAATTCATTCACTGTGACTAGGGCAGACTTTGAGACGTACTAACCATTCCATACGGTCAGTGTTGGGTAAGATACATTTAAAATTTATCTCGATACAGATAGAGATACACGTGAAAAAATGTATTTAGATATAGACACAGATACACAATTTAAAATGTATATAGATACAGATACTCGGATACTTCAAAAGTATCTCAGATACATATCAGATACTTTGAAATTATATTTTGTCGTAATAAAGTAAATGCCTCAGTAGTGACGCTTGGAACTTAAAACTCAAAAAATAAGAATTTAGAAGAAATTGACAAACATGTTAGTTTACGCCAATAATAAGATTATTTATTTATTAATGTTTTATAAAAGGATGACATATTTTTTTTAACCTACGGACAAAAAATATCTGAAAACGTATCTGAAAATGTACTTGAAAACCAGTTAAGATACTATGTTTTGTAACTAGATACAGATACAAATACTCAAATTCGAATGTACCTCAGATACAGGCTTAGATACACAAAATGTATCTACATACGGTGCACCGAAAAAATTGTATTCTTAAAATGTAAACCTAATAATTCCTCTTAATAAATATTCTGAAACCTTTGCACTCGAGGCCTTTTTCGCATGGATGAATCAGCAACTCGAGACGTTCGCAGCATATTTGGTGAATTTCTTACCTCTAACTTAAAATGATTATTTTTCAAAGATACTAAACATAGATAGTTACTGCCGCGCATCAAATTTTCTCATCAAACCAATTGGTGAGCGAGAGTCACCTCTCGACTGCAAAGGATTAATAAATAAGAATACTTTCTTGTCAATATGACGATTTTTTCTATATATTCTTAATAATCCATCTGTATGCGAAGATCTTTGCACAAAATTCGAAACTCGCGTTCGATCCGAACATTCGCTTCAAATTCAACCACGAATCGATTTGCTGAACAAATCGCAAATTCAATCTAATCCTTGTTCCCTCTTTCACTATACATGAGCATTCGAAATTGTATTAATATTAACAAACGAGGTTTGTCCCGCGTGCAAATGACGCACGGACGAGAATATCGTCTGGTAGAAAAAGAACGAACGAAGAAAAAAGAAGGACAAAGAAGAAAATCGGGAGAGAATGCGAGAGAAAGAAGTAGGTTGGAGGTGGCTCCAAGTTGTAAAATCGAAGGGAATTTAATTTCGCGTGCCACGGAGCCCACGAAATTAACATTCTCACTGTTTATTACCCACCTCTCTCCCTTTCTCTCCGCCAATAGGGCAGCAGGATTTTATATTGTTGCATCGGTGTTCTCTCGATCGTTAATTGTCCCCATCGGTCGTGTGCGCGCGTGCTGCTGTTCCGCAATTAAGCAGGGCCGTAATTCCTGAAGGCACCACTGCTGCGCGCGAGCAGATCGTTTCGGAAAAATCGGCGGGACGGAGGAAGGGAGGTTGGGACGAAAGCTTTGTTATCGGCTAGCCGCGCTATGATCGTTGAAAGCGGCGAATGGCGAGGCTCTCGCCGGGGACGAGATTAATTTAAAGGCTAAATGACCACGGTGGGCGGAGTTTCGGGAAATATTGCACGAGAGAAACGCGGTATGCCGTGTGTAACGCGGAGAACGTTATTTTAGCGAGACCGAGGAGAAATTATTGTTTCGAATGGCGCGCCACTAATTGAGATAAATCACGGACTATCCGGTGAATTTTCTTTGCCGGAGATATATTCGTTCTTACGTGCCGCCTCGAGGATTTTCGCAATCCTCGCGGAGATTAAAAGTTGAAGTATGGCGGGAGGCAAGCGCAGGATTTTAATTTCTTCGGATTTTTTTTTCCGTGCTCGTGGGATTTCTTTATTGCGGGTGACCGGTCAGTTGATTTTCTTTATTATGGTCAGTGGAATGACATGCATTTTGGTAGTTGGCAACAGTGCTTGGACTACCCAAACTGTACGTTGTGCCTTGCGTATTTTTTGCTAGTAATTCAGGTTAGTATTTACTGCTTGAAAAGCAAAGAAGTGTAAAAATTATTTAAGTGGTCAATTGTGTTTTGCAGTAACGATAACCTTGTATTTACTTTGTACCATTATAACTTTATCTAGCCCGAGCTGATGGTGTTATTTTTTAAGTAACATTACTAAATTAACACCATTAAATTGGTGGATTTTATTGTATATTGTACTTTACAAAAGGAGAAAAAGTCCGCAATTAGTTGTAAACAACTCCAGGTGGAAAATAACTGATAATAACAGAAAAATAAAAACGTGTTGCTAAATTCAAAGTGGGAGATCTCCCCATTCGGTTTGCTAAGAGTTAAAAAAAAATGTCGCGGTCACTTCTCTTTCTTCTCTAGCTTCTTCAGCTTATCTCGTCACCAATTTTGATTATTCTTATATGCACTTGGATCCTCGGACAGATTTTCTTCCACGATTCGCAAAGAATCTCCACTCGATTCTCAAGTTTATCTTGTCACCAAAATTTCTTCTTATCCGTGCTCGAACCCTTACATACCTCGGGCCGATTTTTCTCCACGATTCGCAAAGTATCTTCACTCGATTCTCAAGTTCGCCTTGTCACCAAATTTTCTTCTTATCCGCGCTTCAATTCTTACAACATCTAAGACCAATTTCTTTCCACGATTCGTAAAGAATCGCTTCACGTCCCAATGAAACGCGCTTGGCTTCGTGGCGGGCTGCCAGGCGCGTTTACCTCGTAACGTTGACTCCTTAATTAGTGCGTTCGAGTGGCGTGGCTAATTATTCCCTGCGACTTCATAAATACTCCCTGAAGAAGGGGTGGGCGCGAAGGAACGGAGAGTCGGAGAAGGGTGGAAGTAAAGAGGAGGGCTGGTGGCCATTATTCGACTTACGTAACCGCGATTTTCGTGGAAAAGCCTTGCTTCACCTTCTCCTTTCTACCATCTACCTTTTACCTTCTCTTCATTCCACCCCGTCGTGCCACAACCTTTTACACCCCCAACCCTCTTTTACCTCCTCATTGTGAACTTCTTATTCTCCTTCCGGAGCAACCCTCTCGGGACTAATTCTTTCCGTTTTCCGACCATTCCGTTATTCCTTCTCTCTCTCTCTCTCTCTCTCTCTCTCTCTCTCTCTCTCAGATCGCCTTCTTTCAGTTCCTAAATCTATCCTTTTCCTTCGCTCTCTCTTCGCTTTTTCTGCCGCTCGACAGATTCATTCTCCCCTTCGCGACTTATTAACGAGATCAAAGGAGAGCAAAGGGTGGGACAATTAAGAGACCAGCGCCATCGCCCGATCGTGTAATCTCCAAGTTGAATTCTCGCTCGAGAGTGAGTGGTTCCTTCTTCATTGCAGAGACTCGCGTTCTTTTCTCGGTCGTGTAAAGGAAAGATGACCCTACGAAGGCTTCTTAGACATTCTTGAATTTATCCGTACGCTCTGATAATTCTTGGTTTGGATTAGGGTTTCGTGTATGCGTAGAGAATAGTTTTAGTGGACTTGTTTCCTTTCTTCTTTAATCTCTTTCGAGGATTTATTCTCCAGTAGTATGTTTATTAATGATAAGTGAACTTTAAAGAAGGTTAGAATGTGGTTTTCATATGGTCCACCCTTATTATCAACATTCTCTACTGTTTTCAATTGCATAAATTTCGATGCGCAAATTACATTTCGTAGGCGGAGTACAATGTGACAGAATTGAATTTCCGGCAGTGTACCATATTGTTTTCCTTTTCTCCTGCTTTCTCCTATTCTTCCAGAAGTTCCTCGGAGTGTCTGTCCTTCTCAGGCGTCAGGCTGCCACCATTACTTATGCATTTCTTGTTACTGTAAGCGCACCGGATTACGTCGTCTCGAGTGTCCGTTGCTTTCTCCGAGAGTGACGGAGAAATCGATATTTATTCGAAAGCGCCAGCTACCTTCCCGCAGATCCTCGATGCTAGTAAAACTTTGATAGTCTCGTCTACCACTTGGCAAGAATCGCAGTATGTACTATCTTTCAGTTAGTTTCGAACAACCGACTGCTTTTGTTGTAAGACAATTTCGTGCTTCGTATAAATTGACAAACTTCACCCTTTGTATTCGAGGCCTTTTTCGGAAATTCCTTCCGATTTCAAAATGTACTTGTGAGAAAAAAATATTTTATTATAGTGTTTTGGAAAGTTCTCGAGATAAGCTACACGAATATGCTATAAATGTATAATATATTTTCGGACAGAAGGAGCCCCATTTTATACTTCGGAAGGTTATATATATTGTATAACACTTCCAATTTACAAAGAAATTAAATGCAGATAAATGTCGTCGTTGCTCGACGTATTCTGTCAACCCAAATGGTGATCAGTGTCACCGTACGAGTTGCTGCAACAAACTAAGCGATGACCGAGAGGCACCTCTCGAGTGCAAAGGATTAATAATTACATCCCTCGAATTATACCTCGATCATTCCACTCGCGTACGATTTATTCGCAAAAGTTCGCGAAGACTAATCTATCCGGGTCATCCTATCTCATCTCTCTATTTTACATGCTCGTTGCTTGTTTACAACCCTCTGCGTCCTTAAATCTTGATTAAGAAATCAAACGGACATAAATGTTGCTGTTACTCGACGTATCGCGTCAACTCAAATGGTGATCAGTGTCATCGTTCGAGTTATAGCAACAAACTAAGTGGTGATCCAGAGGCACCTCTCGAGTGCAAAGGATTAATAATTACATCCCTCGAATTATACCTCGATCATTCCACTCGCGTACGATTTATTCGCAAAAGTTCGAGAAGACTAATCTATCCGGGTCATCCTATCTCATCTCTCTATTTTACATGCTCGTTGCTTGTTTACAACCCTCTGCGTCCCTTAAATCTTGATTAACACTATTTCTACCGAGATTATGTATATATCTATATCGCCCAAGAGACGTCTTATTGTGTTCAGGATGAGCTGCAGAAAAATGATACCACTAAATTAATTTAACAACTAATATACGAATAGTGGAAGAAGTGATTGAAGAAAGATGATTCAACTTGGAAAATAAATTTAAAATACAATTTGAGTAGGTGTCTTTTGACACCCTTGGCAGAAATAGTGTTAAGAAACCAAACGCAACATAAATATCGCTGTTACTCGACGTATCGCGTCAACTCAAATGGTGACCAGTGTCATCGTTCGAGTTATCGCAACAAACTAAATGGTGATCCAGAGGCACCTCTCGAGTGCAAAGGATTAATAATTACGTCCCTCGAATTATACCTCGATCATTCCAGTCGCGCACGATTTATTCGCAAAAGTTCGAGAAGACTAATCTATCCGGGTCACCCTATCTCATCTCTCTATTTTACATCCTCGTTGCTTGTTTACAACCCTCTGCGTCCCTTACTGCTTCGCGTCTCGCGTATATTTCCTACCATTTTTGTTTATCTGCCGAAAGTAGTCGTGCCGTGGCCTCCTCCCACTCTCACCCGTGCGCAACTGGAATTTATAGTCTGCGCTTGTTATCGACATCCGCCTCAAAAGTTCGCGCGTTTCGTTGATATGCTTCCGACTCCACCCGCTGGCTTCCAGGACTCAATGGGGTGAGCAGAGACAGGGTGGTGGTAGGGGTCGAATCAACCCCTCAGCACCAAACTCACCCCACTCCTGTCTACGCTTGTAACCGAATGGAGGGGTAGCTACTCTCGTTTCGCTTCTTCCATTTTCTCCCTTTCATTCTTTTTTCCACGCTCTCTTGCCCTCTCCACGAATATTTCCAGTGTGCTCGTCTCCTTCTCCCTCTCTCTCACACCATCTGTTCTCTTTCTTCTTCCTTTTCTCCTTCTCGCTCCGCGAATATTTCCAGAGCTCATGGGCTCTCCTTCATTCCTCGACTAGAGAAACGTTCGAGAAATATTGCCCTTGCGAAAAAAAAACTTTGCCCAGAACGTATCGAGAATGCACGAGACAGAGAGAGAGAAAGAGAAAGAGAGAGAGAGAGAGAGAGAGAGAGGAAAGGAAGAATGAGAGAGAGGAGGTGAAAGAGGATAGTATGCCAAACGCTCTCGCTCGTCAGCTTTTTATCGCGTTTACCGATATGACGAGTCGATCGTCCAGCTCGTTCGCAAAGACGCGCGCACCGGTTCAGAAGTGAATTTAAACGCTCGGTCGTATTAAGTCGATTTCTGAATAATGAAAACTCCGATCGCTCTGAATTCCCCTCCGGTGAAATTCGAGCAAAACTTCCTCGAGATGTTGAAGTTGCTAATAGAAGTGGCTTTAAGACCAGTTGAATCCGTTCGAAGATTTTTACGCCATTCCTCAATAGAAAAGCTTCGATTGAGAACTGCGCTTTTATCGCGAGTTAAAAATGTTTTTTCATTTTCTCCGGAGAGGTCGTCGAGTGTTCGAGCAAGTTCCGTTCGTAATCCTTGATTCTCGAGCCCAACGAGAATAGTTCGAGAAATTGGAGGTCCTATTGGGAATTACGCGTGGCGAGTGTACAGTGTACACGCTTGTTTTCTCAGTTCTCGAATTCCTCGCGTTTTACAATCACGCGTCCGAGCTCATTGTTGGAAGGAGGAGATCCTTAAAAAGCCCTTAATGATCCTTTATGCCGCGCATTATCGCCCTGTAACGCCTCATTATCTCGTCCGATGTTTTGTGGAAGGTAATTGCAAGGAACGAAGAAACGAAAACGAAAATGCAAGAAGCGTGAAGAAAGCTGAAAAGGGTTGGAAACCTTCTCACCAGTGGTTTTCCGTCCAGGAAAGTTTTCTGTATCATACTGACAACTCAAAAAGTATTAAATTTCAATATTTAGTAGCAGAAAATTTCAACGAGCTTTTTGTAAAAATAAATAAACGTGAAAGTACAATGAGAAAACAAACGACGAGTAACTTTGGCATTCTAACTCGAGATAAACTCAAAATTAAATTTGACATAATCTAAACAATGATTGACTAATTGTGGCTTCAAATTAAATTATTGATTAATCCGAGGGTAACAGGAGTGGTTAGTTACTTAACCGTTTGAGTGTACGGGGCTTTTTTGTTTTCCACTCAAAAATTGCCAAGCGGTGATATTCAGCTTCTTCTAGTGATAGAATAACGTACCATCCGATCTACAAAGCAACTTAATAACAATTTTCAACCTGTTAAAATACAAATTTACCATCTGCGTCAACACCGTTAAGGGAAGTATATTTTGAAACACAACCCTAGATGGAGACCAATTTTCTCAAACGAATACCAACGTATCAAAAGTGTTTAAAGAGTACCAAATTTGATACAAAAGTACCAATTTGAACAACCTTGTTTCATACCCTTGTCTCTTTTTTTTCTAACCTTCTTCTTCCTGTTCATTCTCTTCTAACAATAAGCTTAATGGTCAAAATTGGCAATGCCTCCTAGCAATTACATACATAACTTACACACGTTAGAGTAAATAGACGAATAAAATTTAAAATCGCTCAATTGACAATAAATCGTCACACCTAATAAATACTGCAGCATGGAGCCAACAGACTCTTTCTATAAATCACATGTCGTTTCTCATGTTCCTACTTTTCCCACACTTACTGTCCCATTATATCTTTTAATATTTTTCTTCTTCCAGTTCATTCTCTTCTGACCTTTTCCTCCTATTTTCTCTGCCTTTTATTCTAACCTTCTCCTTCTTTCTTTCATCCTTCGTCCCTCCTCTCGATTCTCCGCTCCAAGCCCACTCTATATAATTAATCAAATTGGCGAAAGCGGCTTATAAGGTAGGAGGGAGAACTCGATCGATATGCCTGGAACATTATGGAAGTACGAAATTGAGTGCTCGCCCCTCCTTCTCCTCTTTCCACAGTTCTATCCATTGCCTATCCACGGACCACCTCATCAGCAAATTCGAACGATCCATTTCCGGTTGTTTCGGCCGGGACCGGCCTACCACGGTCCAAATCTTCTGGGCAAGCGCATGACTTGCAGCACGCTTTATAATTTTTCCTTTTTGCCTTCCTTTGGGACCTCATCTAAGCTGTTAGGGGTTTGTAGGGAATTTTTTCGGTGTCAGAACAATCTCGAAAAGAAATGTAATGTGATCTGCAGAAAGTGATCAATACTAAAACAAAGGGTAATTATTCACTTATGTACAACACAGCACACAAAATAATATAGTACTCAAAATTACGCAGAATTGCAAGAGGAACAAGATACAGGCATCGATATGTGTTGCACGCGATGTGTAACCTAACTTAAGGGGTCACGCCTGTGCGAAATTTTCGAAAAAATTGATTTTTGGTTTTTGATGGATCCTCAAAGTATAACATTTCAAAAATATTCTCTAAAAATTTCAAGTTGATTCGTTCAAAATTGAGAAAGTTATAGAGTTTGCAAGTTGAACGTTTACAAGAATGACTTTCTGATCGGGAGAAGAAATCCGCAGATCGTCAGATCATGGTATTTAAAACCATGTTTTTTGAAGTGGAGAAAGAAAAATTCAAAAATCACCACGCGTTTCCCCAGGAAAATATCATGAAAATACGGTTCTTTTACGGCCGCGTCACAGGCGTGACCCCTTAATCGAATACTGACACGCATTGTGTCGCGACATACAGATGGATTATTAAGAATATATTCCAAAAACCGTCATATCGATAAGAAAATATTCTTATGTGTTAAGAATATCTATTAAAATGAATGATTAAGTTTGTGTTTTAAGAATACATTGTTTTCAGTGTGGCTATCAGTGCGACTGTGACCATCTTCTTTTATCTGTCATTCTATTCAGGCCCTGCTCTTTTTGCATTCCTCGTTCCGTGATTGTCACTTGGAACGGACGAATCGAAAATAGAAGGAGGAGAAGAGTGTAGAAGAGGAAGGTCCAAAGTCCAAGAGGTGAAGGGCAAGAGGTGATCGCTGTAGGTAGCGCTCAGCGCCTTACCAGAGAAAAAACAGGCCGCTCGAGTTTTTTTATTAAAATTTACGTCGCTCGCAGCAGCAGCAGCGCTTGCAATAAGAAAACTGTTCGCGGCCATTTATTAGCAGGGATGTAATAAACCCGTTATTAACTAACATCGGCGTCAGCTCCCCCCTTAATCAGAATGCAGCGCGTTGTGAACTCCTGGATAAAAAACTTCGATCGATTCTCGTCGAGGCGTTCGCACGTTTTCGCGTGGAAAACATTTTTGCTCGGTCTAATTCTTTAATTATGCTCTTAAGCGGTGAAATCATTTTTTGAAAATTAAAAGCTTGTTTATATTTGACTCCTGTTCGTAAAATGTTAATCCTCTCATCCGAGAGGGTGACAAGGTCACCTGACTTTGTTTATTTATTGTATATATTTAAAACACATTCCCTGGATTACCCTGACATATTTGTCAAATACGGATATTTATTCTTTGCCACCTGAAATATTTACTCGCTTTCAACATTTATTATTTATTATAGACAAAAAGTATATTCCTGGTTTCTGTTAACTGTTTATTCAACAAATAAAACAGATAGTTACCATGAATTTGGGTTAACTTCGGAAATTTCATTTTGTCCCGCTTTCGAGATTGGCGAATTCTCACGGTATGGGTCGTAGTGACCGTTTTGCAGATTACTGGTACACTAGCGCTTCCACCGTAGCGATGGTGTTGCTCACACAACCAGTATACTCGTTCTTCGACCACAACGAGCATTTTGCGGACGACTTGTACACTTGTCGTCCGTACCGAGAGGGTTAATGAAAGACTCGTCCTTCGAATTTTCCCCTGAAAATTCAAATCGATTATTCTCTTTTTTTTCCACGTTCCACGTATGCCAGTCTCCCACTTCTAACTCATTGCAGACGCGCACGATCGATTTCACGTCCTGTCCAGTATATTCCGAAATCTCCAGGGCACGCGAGTTACGCGTGTAACACGGCGAATGCTCCGAGACGAGGTGGAAAACGGTCTCTACGTGGGTTACCGCAATGAATCGTTCCGACCAACCCGCTCGAGCGAATCTGAATATTCATAATTTCATTATCGCGAGATATAGGCCTCTGTATTCGGTGTCCGCCATTGTTTCCACACCGAAGTCGACGCGTTCAAGTGTAGGTATAGAATCAGAACTGTGTTTTCACGGAAGCGCGTCAGGTGTCGGGGTTCGAAAAGTTCCACCTTAACCCTTTTGTTACCGTGGCCCTTGCTGCACGGAGTCCCTCGTGTAGAATTGAACGTCCTGCCTAAAGTGGGAATGGTAAGCACGTGTTCGTTTTTATCCTCTGACATATCCGACTCACAAATGACTAACAAATGATTATATGTATATTTGAATTTCAGGGATCAATGAAAAAATAATGTCGAATCTTTAGAATTCGAACTACGTCGAGTAAAATTCGAATAATTCGCACATTTCTATATATAGATCGCATCTTGTGACGAGTGACTATAGTCACTTTTAGTAGCGAAAGGGTTAACAATTACCTTCACAATCTTATTTTCTATGTTTTTCATTTGTTCGCGAACTCTTCGCAACGTTCAACACGAACGAAATACGTTTGCTGTTCTCGAGCAGCTAACGCACAGCGTTGGTAACACCCAACCCCAAACCATAAGTTACCTTCTTCGCATTTCTCTCACGTATCACAAGCGCAAATCGTGACACACGCGTGACGTTAAATTACCTTGCACACGTCTGGACCCACGACAGCGAGGATTCAGTTCGCGAGTACATTTTACTCGCCGTTCTACTCCTTTCAAAATGAAAGAGCCACCCTTCGTTTCTCACCTGTTCGAATTTCACGAAGAAAATTGAAACGAAGGAAGATGTTGACGGTGGAAGAATTTTTCTGCGCCAATGAAATTCTCCGATTCTACGAGCAAGGGAGTCGGCGAAGAGGTATAGTAAGTTAACAACGGGTGCAAATCAAGTTAGAACGAAGTTACCGCGCGTAATCGAGTAAGGGAATTTCGCAATGACGTTACTACTTAAGGGGCTCGCCCGTGCGTTTCGCTCTCGGGGTGAATCAGCGTCCCTCTCATTTCTAAGGAGAAACGAGGAAGAGGAGGACGACAAAGAGGACTTGTCCTCGTCCGACAGCCTCCGTGGAATTTCAATACTCCACACTTTGTAACTCTTTTCGACCCTTCGGGCGAGTACGCTGCACCGACACAATTTCCTTCCCTCTTTGTCCGATCGTCAAGCTGCTTACTCAGACTGTTCCTTTTTCTTCGAGCTTGTTTGCGGTGTTCGGTGCATTGCTAATGTTATCTGTGAATTTCTATTCTCGTACGTTCGTCGGACGTCAAGCGTAGATACAGATACGGAATTTTGAATTTTGAACTTGCAAATTTGCGTTGGACTTTCGTCTGGTTAAATTTCGAGGACAGTTACGAAAATTCGTTCACTTCTGTTAACCTTTATCGGTCGCTAGCTTTTCGTACGTGATTCTCACTAGGTTGCGGCTGGTTTCAGTAAATATGCGAAAAATCTTCGGTACTATAAGAGTAACATTTTTGTTAGAAATTATAACCGTTCGATAAATCATCATTTGTTATTTTTGTTTAATTAGAGTACAGTGTAGCTTCTAATATAAAAACGTCGGTACACCGATATCCACCTTGTGACCTCCCACGTGACATACGATCACAGCGACAAAGTACTGTTGTCACGTGAGAGGTCACTTACGACCGTTAAGGGTTAATTGTTATTATAGTCATTCATGTTTCTAAGTAGGTTAGGGTTTGATAAGCGAACGAGGTAGTCAAGAAAGATCTTTCTTACAAGTAACACTAGAGAAGTGCCATACGGCGATTTTCTTGAAACTTGGCATACAAGTAGTACATGGAAAACTAATGGACACGTATATTGTTTTATCGGCCTGAAACCCGTTTGAAGAGTAGAAATCGATTTTGAAGGTAAATTTGATTATTTTACGAATTATTTTTTCAATTGTTGCGAAATCAGGTAACTAAGGGTTTTCGGGGTCGCCGATAACGAATCTAAAGTCCGTTTTTAGGCACGACCGTAAAGGGAGTGACTTATTAAGAATTCAAAATGGCCGGATCCAATATGGCGGTCGCATTTTTTCAAAATGGTTTAATTTTTATGACAATTGGTATCAAGGGGTTGTCGGGCACCCTGAATACGAATCTAAAGACCGTTTTCAAAAATTCAAAATGGCGGATCCAGTATGGCAGATGAATTTCTAAACCATGGTACTTCCCTAGTGTTACTTGTTAGTGTTCTTTTTTTCGGGGAGAGTTCAATGCCTTGCAAGTAGGAGGGACCAACGGAATGAAATAAAGGACAAGGGTCCCGAAGGACGAGCAATTTTGTCGAGAAGTTGTCGGTGACCGTGGAACGATTACAATATGAGAAGAAAGGTAGAAAAAAGAAGCAAGAACTAGTGAGAGAGGAGAAAGGACCGTGCGCTAGGAAAGCAATGCTCTAGCCTGGAATCAATTTCCTTTCGAATCGAAACGAAATCGTATCGAGGCTCGAGCACGCGCTTGTTTATTCTCTTGTCTCGTCTACTTCTCCCTTCCTGTCCAATACAAGAAACAATAATCTCGTGGATAATCTCGTATAGACTCGACGAACTGCACGAATCTCTTGAGATTGGAGCTTTGTTTAGCCTCCAGAGAGGAAAACAGTGACCGCGTAACGTCCTACTCCCTTTTATGAGTTTTCCGCTTTCGAATGAGAAACGCAGGTGGACCACGTGTAGCGTGGCACGGGGAAACATAATTCTCTCTCGTGGAAAAATGAGACTCGTGCCGAAGAAATTATCGAGCTGGATCCATTAACGTCGCTTTCTCTTTTCTCGCGTTTTCTCCTCCACGAGCCCGTGTAGCTTTCGTCGGACTGAAAAACGAGAATGCGGAAGCATTTGGCGCGTAGAATTTTCATATAAAAAATTCCACCATTCTTCTCTTGTCCATCCTCTTTCGCGCCCGAGGGAGGTAGGGCGGTGTGGAAAAAAGTTGCGAGTTACACGGAATTTACATTAACCCACAAAGGAGGTTTAATTGCGGGAACGCACAGTAATTTTCTATGGGGAATGTTGCGTAAAGCCGAAAGCTTTGCGCTAAACTGCAGCGAAGGAGTGAGGAACGTTGCGGTGCATTCTGCCGTGCGCGAGAGACTCGCTTGAAATTAACGTAATTCTCGGCAGGATTGTAACGGTAATTGCGGGAGTGTAAGTCAATTGTGCGTTTGCGTCTCTTGCGAATTGGTCGTGAGCAGCTGCGAACGTACGCGTGAGCGATTGAAACTTTCCAGGCGGAGAATTTCGAGCGTTTGAATTTTCAGAGTTTCAATTCGATCACGGACCAAAGATGATATTGGCCGGGTGGAATCTGTTAATTTTTTCTTCAAACTGCTCTGGGTTTCTTCGAAATATTTTCATTGTTTTTTTTAACGAATGTTCTTCTACTATTCTCGTTTTTTCTTCGTTTAAAACGCGATTTGAAACTGTGAGTGTGCATTGGTGTGTACGAGAGCCTTCTGGAAGGTAGAGATGCGCAAATCAGGGTTTTCTAATTCGAATCGAATCGATTGACCAAATATTTTGAAATCGAAACGAATTACCCATATTTCGAATTCGAACCGAAATAATGCGTGGTATTTCACGAGCCCACTGATACAGCGCTATGTGGCCGCCTGAAATTTTTTAAAAGAACTTTGTGGCCACAAACACGCAGCCAGCGCGGCGCGCACGACAAAATTAAAAGGGTTTTAAGTCTTCTTACATGGTTCTTTAATTCGAATTCGAATTGCACTAATTTGACCCTATCGAATCTATCAAATTCGAACTACGTTGATTCGATTCGAATTCGACTAATTCGCACATCTCTACTGAAAGGTAAAGTAATTCTTGGCAGAACTGTAACGGTAATTGCGGAAGTGTAAGTCAATTGCGCGATTACGTCTTTTGCGAAATGGTCGAGAACACCTGCGTGTGTACGCGAGAGTGCCTGAAACTTTGTGCGCGAATCGATTCAAAAAATTCTGAGTATTTGAATTTTCGCGCCACGCGTTCCAATTCGATCACCGGCCAAAGATGATATTGACCATGCGGAATCTATCGATTTCTTCTTCAAACAGTTGTATGTTCTCCCGAACTATCTTCTCTCTTCTATACCATTTCCGCTTTGCTTCCTTTCAAAACGCGATTCGAACATCAACGAGTTCTCGTCGATCAATGAAAAACGTGCCAATACTTACAACTATTAACTGTCGTTCTTGAATTTCATCCGCGTTTCCAAAAAATTCAATGCCTCGAAGCATATCGCGAAAACAATTTTCCATTCCTCTCGTCCAGCATTTTTCACGCACCCGCCCATTATCGCGCGCATTGAAAAACAGAAGTTTCATTTTTCGCGTGCGAATCGTGGGCTTTTCCGCCTGCCTCTGGTCGTCAGCTGGCAAAAATGAAAATCTGAGGGGCGCGAATTTTGCCAGGCTTCCGAAAAACTGTGTGGGCGTGGGTAGCGCAGGCGCGCGCGCACGAGAGAGAGAGATCCAATTATAATTCCAATTCCTCTGATTTTCGTGGTTAAACACACCGACACGCCTGCACACAAGCTGGTATTCCCGCGGGCCGTACGTTGCTCCAGTCGTCCCTGCATCGACCTCCCAAAACGCAGATCCATCGCACCGGAAAACTGACGAAAAACCAACAAAATTGCATCGGACTGGATGGCTGTGGCTCGTGCTCTAGGGCACGTGGAAAAAATTCGTAGAACGATTTTTTTTTTCTTCGCCATTCATCCAGGCGCTCTGACTCGGTGCATCGCCGGAAGAGGAAAATCAAGACTATACAGAATTCTAGGATATTTGGTAGTTTTCCATCCGATCTCGTGTTATTATTGTTACTGATAGATACGACGAGGAGGGAGTATCTAGCAAGAACAATGAATATTGTCGTGTGCATGTCCAAAAAGGTAGGGTGTGAAAGTACGTGTGAAGTGGAAGATGGTTGAAGGTGTCATTTTGTCTAAATCATTTTGTATTATTTAGTGTTACGTGTTGTTTTAACCTCTTGTCCTACATTTAAGATTCGACGACCCGTGCCACAAATAGTACGACAATCGTCATGTCTCGAGCCATTTCACAGGTTGGTTGACCGGTCAAATTTGTGCCAGTCGTGCACGTAGCAATTTTGTAATTACGAATAATTTATTAATGAACAAGAAAAGTTTATTATTTATTAACCACCAATGAGACGTACTGAATTAAGTCGACAAATAACGAGCCTGTCACGTGTTGTGTATGTCGTTTCACGGCTATTACCTGTGATTTTCATTTTTGGTCCAATGTTACAATGTGGAATATTCACTTTATAAGACACACTTCACTCGGAACAATTCGAATTTTACAAAAGTTTCTCGCATTGTTTCTCGCAAATTTAAAACACTCGCACGTTTCGAGCGCTCTTGAAAAATGTGAATTGAATAAGGATAAAGGATCAGGAGATTCGAGAATATAATTTACCGCGTGACCACCATTTGTCACGATGATCAGGAAAAAAATCGCGGAAAATTCAGGCGGTGCGTCTCGAACGTCCCAGTTTCTCTCTTTTCCTTTGTGGAAACGTCCATCGTGCGTCACGGATAACCGGAAGCGGTCCTTGCGACGCATAGAGCTAGGACTCGCGGTACTTGTGGCGTGTGGACGTTGCCATTCAATCGGCGTCAGTTCGACAAGAAACAAAGCGAAACGGGTGGAAAGGCCATAAAAAGAAGGGGAAAAAAATAAAAGCGAACGTAAAGGGCGGTGTACTGAGCAACAAAAAAAAGAGACAAAAAAAAGGAGAGAGCAGTTTAACGGGCCGACAATCGATAGGTGCCAATTCGCGGAACGAATCACTCGTGTCCTTTATTCGGTGCTGATTTCGAATATCGATGGTGATGGTGTATGCCGCGAGAGAACGTTCTTCGCGCATCGAGGATCTCTCCCAAATTTTTGCGGCGTATCACCGCATCGATGTAATTGGACACGAGAACCGATCGTGGCGCTACGGTGTAGAATTCCGCTCGGTCCCCTCCGATCGAATGCGGGCCAGCTAGAGTTTCAGATGGCCGAGCAACAAAATGTTCTGTTGCGAATTTTTATTGCCGTCGTGCGCTTGCAAATTGGCGAGTTTGGATTTAAAGTTGTTGCAGTGTTTTAATCGGAAACTGATGAGATGGGGTTTTTCGAAGTTCATTACTGTTCCGACCTAAAAACAGTCGGTCACAGAAATGACAAATAATACAGCGTATAAGGCAGTGTGGCCCTTGATCGTTGCGAAATTGATTCCTCCCTCGTGGCTCTCCTCATCGTCCGTTTGGTGTGAGTCAATAATAAACCAAACTGATCCTGTTAATTTCGGACCAGTTATTTTTTCTTCCCGAAATACCAGGAGACGGGTGGAAAGAGTCGCGAATTGGCGACTGAATAATTACAATTGAGAAATATATCTGGAATTTTGAGAGCAGAGAGAATGATAACTTGAAATTTATTATAATAGGCTGTTGGTAATATTTTTCAGTAGAAATGGAGTTTTTTCTACAATCTTATCGAAGCCTATCTCACCAGCAATGTTTCACAAATCTGACTTCACCTATTTCACCAGTAGCGTACTAAAAATGTAACGTCATTATTTACGGATTAAACGTAGCTTAATAAATGTCCATGACAACTTCACTGTAAACAAGGCTTCAACTTTCAAAATTCCCCCCTCAAAAAACCCTTTCAGCAAAATCACATTTTAACGCCTCGTACAACTCTAGCCAAACATCCACAAACTAAAGAAAAAAAAAGAAGTGAGAGAAAAATATTTTATTATAATGTTTTGGAAAGCTCTCGAGATAAGCTACAAGAATATGCTATAAAAAATATCGAGTTCTATTTAAGAAATTGACCGTGACCTTCAAATGACTATCCAAGATCAAAGCATTGCCGCCAGCCCATTTCAAGTCATACAACTTTTGTTCGAAATATTTCTTTATTTAACGCACCGTTTCGGCGATATTTGAGTGTATTTGAGGGTATTAAAAAATGTATACAAAACATATTATTTACACTTCCTATGAAAGAACATAAACAGCTAAGGAACCCATTCACGAAGCAATACTGCGCTTCTATCAATTCGAGATAACGAAATCTAGCGTAAACAAAAACTGTCGCGTCTGACGCGCCACATGAGGTGATACGTAAAACGCCGTGGCGTTTAAAGGGTTAAGAACCAATTCTTCGAAGACGGCGCGTGGAACATTATCGGATGAGAATTCTACAATCCTCACGGTATGGAATTCTCAGCGTACAACTTACTCGCCTACGCGGGATGCCTCGCGTTCTCCAACTTATTTAAATGCATACCACGCGGGCCTTATGTAAATTTCATAATGGATCCTTGTATTCAAGGTTCGCCCGTCGCTAAATCCCAGCCTGGCACGGTCACGGTACGATGGACGCTTTAATGCGAAGCGGGTTGCATCCAACTCGCACGCGCGAGGGATGCGCGAAGGGCGACGATTACGACGGCAGAACGAGCGCGTGCTCGTGCCCTCAGGGGATACCTTTGGATTCGTGCAATTGCAGGAGCTGAGGATGCCACGAACGGATGAAAGGCCAGCGCTCAGGCCGCGTTCTCCAAATTGATTTTCGGAGGACGACGAAGTGTCGTCCTTTACTCGGCCCGCGATACGAGCAGTTTATTTCCAAAGTGTGGCGCACCGGCAGGTCACTCAAATTTTCAAGGGAATCGAGTTAAAACTGCATTCTGCAGGAAAGTGGCACGCCGAACATTTTTAGTTTAACGCGCCTCCGTCGAGATGAAACGATACAATCCGGAAAGGATCGGTAAATTATTTCTATTTATCGAGCGACGTGTTTTCGTGGCTTCGCATAAAATAATTCCAGGGTTATTCGGGATATTTTTAGACACCGTCGTAAAGGGAGTCACTTATTTTTAACACTAGAACTACCAAGTCGGTGAAAATGACTGGTCAACAAAAGAAGTTTCCATATGAAAAAAAAAGTAAATGGCAGCTCAGTGATCAAATAAATGTTCTCTCTGTTAAAATGTGTGATCGACAAAAGAAGTTTTCATACGAAAACCATAATTGGTAGTTCGAATCTTGAAGAGAGATTGTTGTGAAAAATTGATGCATCCGGTCATTTTAACTGGTCAGTATTTCTAGTGTTAATGTGACGCGCTGGTGGTTTTGTATTTTAAGGAAGAGTGACGAGTGAAAATGAGTAGAGGGTTATTTGGGTAAGGAGAGGTAAAGGAGTGGTAAGAGCGAAGGAAAATGGAGAAGTTTTGTGGCATTGCTTTTGAAAATGGCGGATAAAAAAAGGTAAAATAAAATTTGTGGCAAGAATAGTAATTATCCCCTTCAGGGTGGTCAGTTTACGTCAAGCCCTTAAATATCCTTGGTATTTAGAATCGTTCTTGGATGGATTACATTTTAAGGTCAAAGGTACTAACTTTGCTCCCCATGTCAGGCTTAATTGTCCGAGCATCACTCTGGTCTTCTACTGCATTACACAGTTCGCATTCTACAAAGAAGATTTTCTAAGAACCCTGTCGAAAGTCAAGAACGAGTTACGATAAAGGGCACGACACAATTCCACCCTTTCACAGAATATCAAGCACATATTATAAATAATTACATCATACGTAATTGTCTGATCATTACTCTAGTGTTCAACTGCATTAAACAGTTCCCATTTTACAACGAAAACTTTCTAAGAACCCTATCTAAAGTCAAGGACAAGTTACGATAAAGGTCACGACACGATTCCACCCTTTCACAGAATATCAAGTGCACATCCATACATAATTGAAGGGGTAAGTGGACGAAGGAGTTATGTTACGAAAACACGTTTCTGTATAAATTAAGCTTTAATCAAATGAGTTGGCATTTTATAAAAACAAGTAAATGCATATTTCGATCCACTAAATTAGAAAGAATATTCTGTAAGTACTTTTAATCAGTTCAGTAATTATCTATAGACATAATTCCTTAATCCACGGCAAAAGTAAAAATTTTTGGAATATTTTACATACCTCCTTCATTCACTTGTCCCTTTAATTATCCAATCATCGGTCTACTCTTCTACTGTATTATACAGTTTCCATTTTACAACGAAGACTTGCTACGAACTCTATCAAAAGTCAAGATTAAATTGCGATAAAGGTCTCGACGCAAATTCCACCCTTTCACGGAACACCAGCCCGCTCTGAAATGCTCGGCCACCGCTGACATCCTGTCCGGAAATTTCCTAATTCAGTTACCTGCAATTCACGTATTACTCCGACGTTACGCGTCACGAGAATGAGAGGAGAGAGGAGACGAGCGGAAGCTGAGGGACGAAGACGACCAACCGAGAAACAGGCTGAGGGCCACAATGGCGTAACTGTACATTAGCTAATTATAACTTGCCAAATAGGGCGGCAAGCAGGCGGACACCTATCATACTCTTGCCTAAAACAAGGAACAGAAGCGACCCACATGAAAATTCCATCGTACTTGGTCCTCGAACAATCGAACGAATCTATTGCAAATTCGATCTTTTGCGCAGATAAGGTCAATGTCCCTATTTCTACTCATTTAAGAGAAATGACATTAAAAACAATAGTTTAAATGATTATTTAAGTAATGAAACGCAATGCAAGAAATGAACGTATTTCTACTCGGCAAAAATCGCGTTGTCTGTATATCTACTCACAACGTGTCCCTATTTCTGCGCATACTAGTGTAACAGATTCAGTTTTGGTTTATCGATATCAATAAGGTCGATGCTCCTATTTCAACTTATTTAAGACTACAACGACTGCTCGGATTATGAAATTTATTTTTAACAACGTGCTGTTACCTAGCGAGCAACGAGCCTATGCAACTTATGCCGGAGTATCTAAATAATTAATAATTAATAATTAATAATTAGTTTTTCTATAACTTATTTTATCAAACGAATATTAATATTAAGAAGAATAGTTCATAGTGAGTAGAAATCAGTACTCGAGTAGAAACTGGGACATTGACCTTACTACCCTGGAAAAATTTCTCTTCTCTTTTACAAGAAATCGATCCAATTCAGAAACCATTTCTGAAATGTTTTCGAAAAACGTCTGCTCGCGATTCGTGAAACGCAAACGCGAGGCTCAAAGACACGAGTGGTCTCCGGTGCTCGTCCGACGACCGGAAAAGTTGATGCCTGGAAAGCGGAAGTGGGTTTGTACGGGAGCCTCGTTAGCTTAATGATTACACGAGGCTTCTGCTCGCGGACGCACGTGCGACTTAAAGTTCGAGTCAACTCGACTAACGTCCACGGTGCGCTTCTTCATCTCGCTACCCATTCGCCTCGTGCCTTCTTTTTCATTTTACGCGCGCGCGCGTGAGTGCCGCGGGGTCGCGGTGATAACGAAACACTGATTAACGCTAATTAGGTAGATGCGCTCGTGCGAAGGAGGAGAGGAAAGGGTGGAATTAAAAAAAGAATAAAAAAGGATAGGAACGCGTTTCGTACCGCGACGCGAGTGTCCAAAAACCAATGGAACGTTCGCAGGTAGCAGGAAGTCGGCTTTTTAACTGGTTTTTTCCGTGGCTCGCAGATTTGGCCATTTTTTCATGCGCTCGGATGAATTTTTTTGGACGAGTGACCACTCTCGATGCGACGAATGTTTACATTTTTCTATGCAAATCCTTTTTTACGACGCACCAACATGCAATTGTCATGGCTTCCCTCGAATTTATTCGTGTTTCTAGGGGCTCTCTTTACACGGTAGTTTCTTTTACGAGGTACGTGATTCACAGTTGCATGATTTTTCTGTCTTTTTTAATGGAAAATGTGATAATTGAGCGATGGATTTTAATTGAGAAAATTTTCATTGGTCTAGGATAATTTTTGTTATTGTTACTTACCTCTACCACGTAGTGAAGACCGGACAGCGTCATTCTTGCCACCGAGTCTTTCCTTCGCACCGGTTGTTGCCATCTTCTCAGCGTTACGCCCTGAAATAGCAGACAGTCGATTATTAGTCTGGATTCGAAGTTGAATTACTCCATGAAATTTTGATTGTGGCCACGATTTCCACAGAGCTGGGTAAAATACTATTTTAAACCTTCAATAGTAAATGAATATTTCATTTTACGTCACGGGTATATTGTTCAAAATAGTATTTCGAATAGTGAACATTTGGTAAAATACTTTTCCTCTGTATTACTAATATAGTTACAGTACACTATAGTTATTCGTAAAATGAGTTGCGAAGATAGATAATCTTCAAATATGAGAAATCATAACGATGAAAAATTTGTACGATGCATTTTGTTACACGCGAATGGTACCACTTAAATAAATTTTGTTTGCAAGTAATTGTAAATGTCTACGTTATCTCGTTTCACATTACGTTAATCTGCGTCAGAATTTATTTTCATGCTAAGCACCGTTGAAAATGTAATATCCATTTATAATTCAAAGATAAAGTATTTCATTTTGTACTTCAGATTATCAAACTAAAATATTTTATTTCATGGTTCCGATTTTCAAAACAAAATATACTTTAGCTTTCGATCATCAAGACAAAATATTTTCTTTACCGAAGTTTAATTTCTTCTTTGAAATACCATTTTATTTCCATTGTGAAAAATTTGTTAATTAAAACAGTATTTGCAATATAATTTTCACAAATATTATCCAGGTCTGTCTGGCTGTTATTACATCTATCAAAATCAGAAAATCCCTAACTTTTTAATATCCCCAAAAACTTTCGATTACAAGAAAAATTTGCGGAAACCCAAAAAAACCTTTGTCCTCCCTATAATTATAATTCTCGCAAAATGCGTTGGTGCCAACGAACAATTTGGCGAGCCATAATTAAAGTCTTTATACTCAATATGAATTTTCTTTCTCTCTCACTGGCGAATGTCATTGAATGAGAAATTTCATTGGCGCACGCGCATTTGACGTTTCCTTTCTGGAACGCGACGTGCAACGCCGCCGCCAGCACTAGCCTCCCTGTTGTTTTTGGTCGAAACGAGTTTCTGGGAAGCAAACGACGCGACGAGGGCAGAGGAAACTCGTTTACAGGAACGTAAACCAATGGAGGGAAGTGGTCGTGACCGATGCCCGGGGGGTGAGTCGCCGCGCCGAGGCGTTCAATAACAAAATTGATTGGACGGGAGCGATTGACGGTGCAAAACGTTCGTGACCGGTTGGCGAAATAAAAAGCGAAGGAGAAGAAAGAAGGCGGTCGAAGCAGGAGACACAGAGAGAGAGAGAGAGAGAGAGAGAGAGAGAGAGAGAGAGAGAGAGAAAGAGGGACAAAATGATATTTATTATGCTCTAGGACACTGATGGTGAACCTATGACCTGTGGGTCAGACACTGACCCACACTGGATTTTTAACCGTTTGAGTCCCAAGCGCGATCGCACTCTTCAGACTTCACGTCGAAAAAACCCAGCACATTTTAACCCTTTCGGTCATGAGGTCTTGATATAAGGACATACTAAATAAATGCTTTGGACACAGGGTGCTATATGCAGATCGATGTTCCTTCTTTTATCGCACGAAGGAGACGAAGAGTGACGCCGCAATATTTTGTGTTTTTACGTGGCAGAATTTTTCCTTTCCGCGACTTTCGCCACGCTCACGTTTATTCGATATTAAAAAAGGAAAAAAATACTACGTGCCTTGGTACTCGTATTCTGATCAGACACGTTCATCTATTAACCCTTTGACTGCTAAAGGCGTATATACATATACGCCTTCACAAGTCCATCAATATACAGGGTGGCCCACCTAACTTGACCACTTTGAATATCTCTTAATTTTAATGATAGAAAGAATTTTCATAGATAAGAATTGTTTCGTGTCAGGGGGCGAATACTCTCCCGTGAAAAATTTCTTTTTCACGATCATACTTTTTTAATGTCAAGGTGATTGACATTTTTTTAACTGGGACTAGATATTTTTTTTATCGCGGAGTATTAGTAGAGATGGAGACCTTTCCAACGACCTATTACACAATGACTTTCACTTGACCTTGAGCATGGAAAATTCAAAAATAATTGGAAATGTTATAAATTATGGAATCATGTCAATGTTCAATTGGCTTGGGCAAATCTCCTCACTTTTCAAGTGACGTCACTGACTTAGTGACCCACGAGCTAGTATTAAGAAAAATAATGAACAAAATTTGATCCACTTCTCAACAAGGTTCGCTATCACTGCTCTAGGACCTACAGTCCCTTTTGAGAATCCATTGGATATTACACGAAAAATAAAAAAGACACGTGAAATATAGAAAGTCAAACTAGTAGATATAGAAAAAATACACACAATATAGAAAGAGAAATTCATTACTGACGCAATAAAAATTTATAGAGGCGACAGTGACAAGAATCCGTACTTTTTGAATGAATGACACATTCGAGCAACCAATTATACACTCGACTAGTATCCACGAGAGAGGAGTAAGCACTAGTTTTACAATGTGAAAGAAAAGAGAAAGAAGAGAGACAAGGAGAAACTACAAAAATTGACGAAACACTAGTGAGACTTTGATAAAACGTTTGATTATTAACTAAACCTCGAGATTATTTAACAGTCGGTAGCCGTTTAATAATCGTTCTAAGCAAATTTCATGATTAATTGACCGATTATTAATTATGGAATCGTTACACTACGAATCATTCATTACGATTACGCGCTAGGGAGAATTTGTGTATTAACACGTACTTCCAGTGAATTTCTCCTATTAAAATAAAACTAATTTATTATCGACTAATTTAGCAAATTAGCGATTGCAAATTACGAATGTTATTTACGACTGCTGGTTTATCTCGACAACGATTAATTACTTGGAAAAATGGAACATGAGGTAGAAACTTTGGTGCAGGTAAGAGAAATTTCTTTCGAGTTACGTAATATCTCGCGACATTTCGCAAACTTCTCTTACTTTATATTATTTTCATTGGACTTGGCCATTTCCACGGTGCAAGTATCCCTCTGCAAAGCCAAACCCTCACACCCTGTTTTCCTTTCTTCTCTCTTTTTTTACTCTTTCTCGGTGATTCAGGGCGAGATAGAAAACTTCAGTTTTGCGCCGGCCGCGCGACACGGCTGTCTCAATATATCAATTATACTCGAAGTTTATCCCTTCAAGGGGATGGACAGTGACACGAACTTCGCGGAAAACGCCAACTTTTCCGTTGGATTCTTATTCTTCGCGTGGTCGCTTACTTCGAGTCGAGAAGGGACGCGGTTACATGGGAAAACGAAACAAGAGAGGGTGAATGTCCTGTGGAAAAGGTGGGCGTAGCACGAGACAGTGAAATGAAACGGAAGAAGGACAGAGGCGGAAGAAAAGCGAAGAGAAATGAAAAACGAGAGAGAACAGAAGCGGAGGAGGAGTGAAGAGAAATGAGGAATGAGAAGTGGTAGTGGGCACGCAAAACGACAAGTTTCGCGTCACGACCGAAGCCTTTGTTCGCTATTAGGATTGTCTCTCTTCGCGAGGACGTTTTCGTTTTCGTAAGTATCTGGAAAAGTTCCGATGAGAAGCCTGTTGTCGTGTCGGTGCTCGAGATAAGAAAGCGAAATCGGAACTCGGCGCGTTGAAAGGAGGAATTAAAAGTGATAACGTGGGGATGTAGGTTGTAATTTTGAGGGGAGGGAAAATTTGAGAATTTGGACCAAGTTTGGAGAAGTTTCTCATTGCGCATTTTTACTTTGCCAATGTTCTGTAGTTTGGTTTGATTTTATTAATTATGGAGTGAGAACGGTCGATGCGTAGGATTTTGCAGAATTATGTAGGTGAAGCTTGTTCCGAGTTGCAAAAAATGAATTTTGTTATAAGGGATCCTGATGTAGAAGCCTGAAAAGACAGGTGCTTTCAGCAATTTTTTTGTGCGAGTTAAAAACAATATATCCTTTTGCAAATTTTTTAGTATGTTGCGCTACATTTGTTCTATGTAATTACATTTTTGTGTGTTCTTAACCCGTGTAATAATATTAAGAAAAGCATCGGTCTTGTTAGGCTTCTACATCAGGACCCCCTCCGGAATATTATCGTGTTGTAAGAACAGAGTTTTATCCGTTGCCCTTTTCAATTAATAGTGAACACAACAGTGGCATCCACAATTTGACAAATATTTTTTTAACCCTTTGACTTCTATCGCTTTCAAAATAAACGGCCTATATATTACTGGCAAAGTAAATAATTCGCCATTGTACAGAATCCCTAGGCAATCTATACAATGCGTAATATTTTTATGTAAAGTACGAAATGTTTATGGTTCTGCACACTTTCTTTAGGCATTTTCGTTTTATTGAGAGTTAAATTAAAACTATTTTTCGCATCGAAAACATCATTATCGATGTGTTAGTACACCACCGACGAGATCCATATTGTGTGAAAAAGTACTCAGTCACTAGTGATTGCCTCCGTGTGCCGCACACGCGAAGCGCTTCAACTTATACCAGTTCGCAGTCAAAGGGTTACAGAACACTAATAGGACCTAGATAAATTGAACTTTTGAAGGATGAAAGAATGACTTGCCTCAGGTATGTCAGTGGTGTCCGGCACGTCCCTGGTGATGTCAGGATCGGGTGGCCTGTGTTCCGGCACCAATGCGCCGTACTTCCTCGACGCCATTCGTCGTCGACGATCCAGCCATCTTTGTCTCTCGAGGGCTTCAGATTCCTCGTCCACGCCGAAAAATTGTGCGGTCTCTCGTCTGATGTAACTGTGACATCGATCAACAACGATTATTAGACATGCTGGGTCGTACCATTGATATTTTCGTTTACTTATCGTTAGTTTAGACTCAATTCGTGAATTGGACTTCTGGATAGAAAAACTAATAATTTAATCAACATTGTTGCTCTTCTACTTTCAAAAATTCACAATCACTCTTGTAAGCTTGTCAAGACTGTAGCGAACCACTGTGTGGCTCTCGACGAGCACACATACTACCAATAAAATGTGTCTTTATTTTTCTAATAATAATCGTCTTTTCGGGTATTTCGAAAAGACTTCACTCAGTTATTATTTATTCACGCTCTCGCCAATTAATTATTCAACCAAAAATCGATAATACATTGGTAACATTAACAACGCGCTTGGAAGAAGTTAAAGCTTTACATTAAAGTCTCATCCGCTTATTCATCATGCGCCAGAGCACTTCGTTAATTATTTTCCGAACCATTCCATTGAAAGCCCACTCTGGAACGTTTCGAACCTCGCATAAAAAATGTATCCTTCGTCCTTCCGCTCTTCTACGTACGTTCTCCACCAGCTCGACACAAGCCGAATCGTATAAATCCTTCGGCGCATCGTCCAGATAAATTCTACTCTGGTATTACGCGCGCATCTCGTAAACCGTAACTTAGCTCCGCCTCAATTTCAACTTCGAAAATCGACCTCGAACTTCCAGCTGGTACTTCGTGACCTCGTCACGCTTCGCGCACATTTCTCTAACCGATTGGAACGGCCGGAAATCGCGCATGCTCTCTCATCTACAGATCCTCGAGATCTCGAGGAGGATTTCGAGATTACACGAGGACGCATTGGGAGGACTCGCCAATCGGTTAACTACCACTCCTTGTAACGGGTCGAGGACGGATTTCGCGCGTTACGCGTGCCAATGGCAGTGGAGAAGAGAGAAGGGACTGGTAGTCTCGTGGAAGGATGGATCGATAGGTCGATAGATCTCGAACGCATCGACTCCTGGCGTGGCAAGTCTCTGAGACGATTAATTTGCCGCGCGCGCGCGCGCTCGTTCACTCGAAGCGGATACCCTCCTAAGCGTTCTCGTGTGTCGACGTACGCGAGAGTGGTTCTCTCAGAGGTTGACGAGCGGAGAATCAGAGTTTGATGCACGTTTGACGAGTGTTAACTTGTCAGGTTTGAATTCAATCGTATTCGCGCCTCCGGTTATCGAGATGTTTTTGATAGGTTAAGGGTGGAAAATTGCAGTTAAGGTTGTTGGAGTTTATTTTGATAGTGGGGTAGGAACACTGATTGAATAATGGTTTGATACTAGGGTTGTTGATAAGATTCAGATTTTATGATATTCCGAACGTTACTTAAAAATTTCAATATTAAATTTCTGAATCTCATTTACAGATTGGAATTTTTATGTTTACGTGTACATTAAGAGTATCCTCAGGTTTGTTGTTTGTTAACGTCAATCATTTTTTGAGGCTGATCAGTGATATAGTACGTTTGTAGCGAAATGAATAGAATACTTAATTATAACTTTTATAATCTTTTTTTACTAATTCTGCGCGTATATGTATTTCTATATCAATAGTAAAAATTATATGTGTCTATATCGTACGGACTGTTGAAACCGAATTTATTTAGGAATATTCAAATTCTCCGGATATTTAAACATTAGAATTATAGGAGCTCTAGTACGCAGTTTCTCTTAGGCGAATAAGTATTAGAAAAGAAGAGACCTGTGGACTTTGCGTTCACCATTCTCGACCAACCTCTTCAGTTTTCCAATAAATAAACTTTAAACCCCTAGAGCGCAAGACTACTCATTAGCAATTTTTCTATCGAGTATACAAATATCTGCACCCTCGTTAAATTTATGCTAAACCATGAACGAAATCCTTTCTAATACACCATCATCTTTACAACAATTTTCTGTCAACCTCTTCCATCATGCACTTTTAACCCTCCGTTTGGCACATGAGTCTGGCCAAACCTCTTTCGATTGTAATTGGAATTGAAATATATGTCTAATTAACCTAGCGACTTGAAATTTCGTGTACCTTCTTAAAATTGTATTAGCTATTCGATCTATGAAGAATCAGGACGAAAAAACTTATACAAGCTTAACAATTGATCACCAGAAACCCGATATTTACATATAAATATATGAAAATGTGTATAGGGTCTGGCCGGACTCATGGGTCACGAATGCGACTCAGCAGAAATGTGCCAAACGAAGGGTTAAACCACCACAATAAAATCTGCATAAATTCTTCACTCACTTTCTAATGGCCTCGGTGCGGCTCATGTTTCGCCTCAGCCTCGGTCGTTGCTGGCCGCTCGTGGACGCGCTGCTGGTTGAGCCGGAGAGTTGAACGACCGGCCTGGGGGCTGCGGGTGCGGATATGCTCCTGGTGACGTTCGGTCCCCCGTGACTTCCGGTAACGACACCGACGACGCCTCCGCTGGCTCCAGGTTGAACGGCCGACGGAGACGTCGTGACCGGCGCGCTCGACGTCACGTCCGTCGACGACGGCACGCCACCCCCGCCGCCTCCGCCGCCTCCGCCTCCACCAACCGCGTACATGCCGATGCTCTGGCTAGCCTCGACATCCGCTCCGCTCGTCGAGGACACTGTGGAGCCACCGGTGGTCCCAGAGCTCGGGGATGGTTGCCTGAAAAATGAAAGAAACACGTTACTGAAAGGAGTGTTTTCGAATTTTTGTTTCATTTTTTTATTTAGAAGGTTATTAGCCTAGGAGGATGAAGGTTCTTGGGTCACTGCGGATTTTCGAGAAAGTCTCCACTTTATTAAGCGGTAGTATTTTATGGTGCGTGGACTAAAAGATAATTAGGCAAATTAATTGTTGCTATCAATTTGCGATGTTCTTAATTCAGTGCGGATTTTGTCGAAATGTTCGAGAAAGTTTCCACTTTATTAATTAATAGTAGTATACGATGGATGGACTAAAATATAATTAGGTAAATTAATTGTTGCTATCAATTTGCGATGTTCTTAATTCGGCGTGGATTTTGTCGAAACGTCCGAGAAAGTCTCTGTTTTATTAATCATTAGTACTCTACGACGAATGGACTAAAAGACAATTCAATAAATTATTTATTGCTATCAATTTCTGATGTTCTTGATTCAGCGCGGATTTTCTCGAAACGTCCGAGAAAGTCTCCACTTTATTAATCAGTAGTATTCCACGATGGATGGACTAAAAAATACTTAGATAAATAAATCGTTCCTATCAATTTATAATGTTCTCGATTCAATGCCCATTCTTGTCTAAACGTTCAAGAAAGGCTTTCTTTCATCACTACCCATTATTCCTAGAGCCCTCTATTACACGTGTACACGTGTATTTACTTCACGAATACTTCAAAAATGATGAGAAAATGTTTGCATGCTTTTTCCTTTTTATATCCATCAAAAGACTTTTATTGAATAGATATGAAGAATTTATTATGCGATTCGGGTTCAGATGGGAAACAAGAAACGAACATTTCTGAAAAAAAGTGTCGTAGAGATACAAGAAATATCTACATATGCAAATACATCCAATTTGGCACAAGATGTAAGGTGCTGTGAATAAAAATTTCTTATAATTACCCGTGTACACGTGTATACATCTATTACACGTGCATCTGCGGATATCCGTGTTAGATGTAACGTGTAGCATTACAACACGTGTCACGTGTACCCGTGTATTTTAAAACACAGTTCTGACCGGGAGCTTTAATTATTCCCCTGATTACCATTATTTCCATCCCGATGAAATTTCCCAGAACAACGTCATCACAACCTTTGGAACACAACCCTTTCTCGCAACAAGCTAACGACGAAGCGAACGAACTTCTTGTCGAGCTTAAAATTCAGCGTGCGCCTAAAATGCCTTCCTCAGGAACGAGGGTAGGGTTTCCCGGCTCTGTGCACCTTAGCCAAAATTGTCGAGGGACCGGCAAAACGTTGGAGGCGTCACGTACGCGGGAGTTGGCAGAGGGGTGTGTAGGTTGGAGAGCCGAAACTTTTCAATTCTATCTTCTCTCCTCATCTATTCATGACTTCCTCTCTGGACCGATGCGGTGGATCTCGTCATCGGCTTCTCCACCTTTCTCTTCTTCTCCGTGCTGTCAGCTTTGCCAGTGCGCCACACAGGCCGCCGAATCTCCTGGGGTCAGTGTTCCTTCGCTCGCCACGAACAAGGAAATCTTTGAATCGGCCGCTTGCGGACCGCGAGAAAAATTTATAAACCGGACACGAGCGGACGAAGCAAGGAGAAGGGATGACCCACTAAAGGGAGATCGAGCGGGGTGGAGTGCCGCTGATCGTTCCGGCGAGGCTGAATAAATTTAAATTTAAATTCGAGTGCTTTATTCCCGCTGGCGTTCTCTCATCGCTTCCAAGGCTCTCCTCACCCCCTTTCCACTTCCGTTTGTTATTCGCTGTTTTCGTTTTCGTTTCGTTTCTCTTTCCTCTTTTCGTTTTTTCCCTTTCTTTTTCGTTGCGTTCGTTAATTCGGAAAGCACGACGCGCCGAGGGAGTATTTTCCACGAATATCGGATCGCTCATCGATTCTACCGAGTGCTTTGGTTCCTCGTTATTCGTGGGTTTATTCTTCCCTCGTTTCACTGTATTTATATAAATCGACGAACGCGCGTCCTCTCGTAGTCGCTTCGACGATACATAATTTATTATTAGAGAATTGGATTTTGTTCATTTTCGGTAGAGAGATGGAGCGCATGATTTTTTTAGTTTTATTTCGTAGCGCGTGTTAATAAGAAATTGACGACTCGTTTTTCTCCATGGTCTACTGCGACGAGAACGAATCGGTCACGCTTCCAATTAGGTTCGTGTCTTTCTCGGACATTGTGTCGTCGTTGGTCTTTTGTCGTTCAAGTGACCGAGGAAATTCGAAAATTAGTGGACGAACGACGAGTGACTCGAAAGTATAGGTGGAAACGTGCGCACCACGTAGAGACTACGCGAATGCGACCCTAATTAAGTCACGTAACCGAACCATCAGCTTTTACGACCACCTATCTCTTTTACTCGCTCGTCTCTTTCACCTTTGTTCTCACGCGTGCAAAATTTTCTCTCTCGCGCCTCTTACTCTTGGCGCAAGTGCTTTGATACTTCGTGTGCTCCTTTCTTGTTCTCTTTGCGTCGCGTGATTCTCATTGTAAATGGATTCATCTCATTCGAAATGCTCACTCCATTCGTTCATTTGTCTAAATTGAGACTAGGTTGTTTCGTTACTTACACGTTTATCTTGATTTTTTTATGTTTCTCTGTCTCTCTCTCTCTCTCTGTCTTTCTTTCTCTTTCTGATTATCTTCAGTCTTCTTCAGTTTTCGTTCTTCTTCTTCTTCTATTCCTTCACGTTCTTCTCTCTCCTACTTTTGCTTAAGCCTCATCCTTCTTCTTTTTTCATTTCACTTCTCCTTCCTCTCTTTCTTCGCGTTTCCCACTCCTGTGTACTCTAAGTCTTTCCCTTCTTCCCTTTTTCCACCACTTTCGGAGTGCTCGCGACCAGTTACCACCGCGCTCGTTTACATTTCCACCACCACCACCACAGCACTTTATTATCGCGCTTTATTTTCAGGAATATCCGCGGACTCCGCACAATCTGGGGAAGTAGTGCGCGCGCACGCGCGCGCATTCGTTACTGGCCAAGGAGTTTTAAAACACACGTTCACATTGGGGTCCTCTGCTCTCGACCAAGAATGAGGTCGCGGCATGTTTATTGTATTCCAAGCGCGTCCACGAGAATTTATAATTTTTTTCTACCTCCTTTAAACCAGTACCCTCGTGCTTCGCGCCTCCAATGAACAGCCACTCCCCTCTCTTGTACTGTAACTGCTCGCGGCTTGCGCCCTTTTCTTCGTGGCAACGAGAATAAAAAAGAAGAAAGAAAAGAGGGAACAACAACGACACGTAGACTCGGTTACTTGAACACGAGGATTTTATGGAGATAAGAGGCTGGACATTCGTCGCCTCCAACATTCTCCGTTTCATATTCTACAATTTTGCAATTTTATTTCGATAGCTCGCTGATTCTTGTTTTATTTTTCCACTCGCTGCATCTATCCTAATTATGCGATATTCGTGAAGAATTTATTTCGAAAGTTTTTCTTCAAAAAGAAAATTTCTACCTAACGCGTTCCAGTTTTACTTAAGGGGAGTTCCTGGTGTATTCTCACAAATTAAGGGGATATCTCAATATTATTTTTCTGCGAGAAACCATGTGATGGATCCTTGTGAAACTTTCAGGACATTTTACTGAACATTTAAAAAGTGAAAAATATTTTTCTTGTTGGAAAGACCTAATGCCGTACAAATGTATTTCAGCTGCAATTTATTCAATAGGATGAATATTACCTTATATTTGAATATCCCTTTTTGCACACGATAGTTCACTTTCCAGTTGGAGAAATGAGATTCTAATAATTATTACTCATCTATCCGCAAAAATCACAGTGTTTCATACATGACTCGAAAATAACGAATGTATTAAAAGAAGTTTCAAACACACATATAGTAATATGCACTTACAAACTTGTTCTCACAAATGATACATCGTGAGATGTTTAATACTTATTGCATCACTTGTTTTTATACTACAGCTTGTATACGCTATATTCTGCTTATTCATGATATTTATGTGCGTCGCACAAAGTGGCTGCTTTCAAACATTACGATAATACGGATGACGTCTTCTCGGTTTTCACGATTGAAGACGTGCATGTGTATCGCGTGAGATAAGCACTACGCATAACGCGTTACGGGCACACGCGGGCATTTCTATCTATTTTTCGAAAAGTCCGTATCTCGGAAAGTAACATTATTATACAGACCGTTTATTTTGAAATTGGGGTAAGTCCATTTTTTTAAAAAAAATGAATGTCTCATAATTTGTAAGTAATTCAGTGTGAACCTTTTATTCATAACTAGTTATTTTTTTTTTTTTTAAATGCACTTACACCACTTTCAAAATAAACGGTCCATATATGGTTGGATTGGGAATAAAATATCCTTTCATTTGGTAAACACGAAAATTTCAAATCGCAAAAAAATTGTGATAGAAGTTTAAAAGTTTAATACTTTTTAAACAACTGATAACACTATTATTAAGCGCTCATAAAACTGTTCAACTTTTGTTTAAAACATTATTTCTATCTCGTATGGTTTTCACGGTATATGCTCCGAAAGAAAAAAACTGATTTTCTTCAAGGGGCTGTTTCACCCCCTAAAAATGCAATTGGTCACGTATGAAAAAACACGTGTCCCTTATTTTGGTCTAGATTACAACATATTTGAAGATCCGTCACTTCTTGAATGTTACACCTTCTGTTCTGAATTTTGATACGTCCACAGTGAAATCTTCTAAAAAGCAAGAAAAACTTTCCATTTTTCTGATCCCACAAATGTAACAAGTGAAGTAGCCTTATGGCTCCTCGTACAAGAATTACTTTCCAACAAGAAAAACATTTTTCACTTTTCAAATGTTCAGTAAGTAAGACGCTCTGAAATTTTCAAAAAGCAAAAAAGAAAAAACTATTGAAATATCTCCTTAATTTGTAAGAATACAGAAGACGCCCCCCTTAAACACCCTAAAAGCTCCACCCTCTCCGCAAAATAATTTCTGACGAAAGAAAATTCTTACCACTCGTCCGTGCTAATTCGGACAAATTTCTCCAGAAGCACAAATCCCTCTCGACCTTCGAGATAAAATTCGTAGAGTATCTCAGCCTTGAAGCTGAGTACGAGGGAAGTTACCGAGAGGAACGAAGGGAGAGAAGAATGTGAAAAGCGTAAAGAAAGAGGAATTAATCTTGCCGCGGTAACGACCGCTCGTATAACACCGTGCCACCGTAATTACATTCGCGGAGGTGTAGATGCGACAGTTTGCCACTGAGGAAAGAACGTAGAGAATCTCGACGAGGAGAGAACGCGGTTAATCGGAAATAATGCGTCATACCGTATTTATGTACCTACAGTTACCACGAGCCAATACCACTCGCCCTCTCCACGAACCTCAAAACTGAGAACGTCACGTATATCGACTCGCGCATTGGTGCAAGAAGAAGGAAACACACATCTCTTCTCTCAAGCATACCCTTTCCAACCACCTCGTGGCCCCAGCATCCGATTCGCGCGACAAGGGAAACTAAATGGTTAAGTTTCGGCATAAATACGTCGAGCTGTCCACCGCTCTCTCTCTCTCTCTTCTTCGTTCTCCTACCTCCGTGCAACCTTCTACCCTCTCGTGATCCCTTTCCACTACCTCCACGAAGGAAGCTCGAAAAGGTGGGTGGTGGACAGGAGGCAGGAAGCGGCGTGTCTCGTTTTCGTTATGGGTCGTCGTCCGGAAATTAAACGCTTCTCTCGATGCTCATTTCCACTCGCGGAGCTGTGCCTCCGAGTGAACGGGACACCACTGCCTCTATCCTCCGACGATACTCCGCCGCAACGGCCTCGTTGATTCCACGAGGGTTCGCCGTCCGACGCGGAACGTTTATCTCGTAATTTGCATTGATAATTAACGCCGATAGAGAGACGGATGCGAAGGGGGTGGCGCATCGATGTCCGCTACCGTTTCGGATTAAATGCTGGATGCCTGTGGAGCGGAGGACTGACGATCGATGAGATGAGATTCGATGTTACAGGGTGTGGGTATTCACGTGTAAGAGAAGATGTTTGGACGAAGATCGAGGACCAGAAATCAATTTGTGGAGTCTCAGGATTTGTTTGGTACGATTGTAAAGGGAGCTTGTCATAGAGCGTGTGTATTCTCGATTTTGGAAAAATTTTCAAGCCGATTAGGAACAATTTTTGTAGGAAGATAGGATTGTGAGGTGAGATTAAAAATTGTGAACAGTTATATTGAATCATTACAAAAAGGTGGGGAATTTAAATAGTGGAACATTCATATCTTTGGTAAACAGTCGTTGGAATTGGACAAGAATTGAGGTACACGTGTAGATGTATGATATAAGAAGTGTTGAAAAGTTTCAAGCTTTTTGATTGGCCGAGTCTATTGAATCTAGTGAAAGTTTAATATTTTATTAACAAAATGACTGTCCTTAAAGAATGTATAATATCAAAATACGAATATTTAGTTTTTCTTTTGTCTAAGAATGACATAGTATTAGTTTCAAATAGTTTATCACGAGCATGCCTATTGGAAGAAATTGTGACTGGTAAAATAGCCCGTCAAAGTATATAATACAAGACTTTTATATGCATACACATAATTTCAAAGAATTTTTTAAATAAAATTACCTCCCACTAATTTGTTTTATTAACTGTATGAAGTATCGCGCCAGATGTAACTTAAGTGTTTTAAGAAAAAAAATAGTTTTGTCACGCCAGAGATAACTTCATAGTGCAACTGGATTATTAACGATAATTCCGTTAGTGGTACACGTATGTATTGCAGATAGATGTTTAAAGGACCCATAGTACATAATTTCTCTTGTTATTAGCACTTGGATACAAAATCCACAATGAAATCTTCAAAACTATTGGAATTAGCGCAAGGATCGCAATTATCGACTTTAGACTAGAGCTCCCGGTCAGAACCGTGTTTTAAAATACACGCCTACACGTGGCACGTATTATAAGAAATTTTTATTCACAGCATCTTACATCTTGTGCCAAATTGTATGTATTTGCATATATAGATATTTCTTGCATCTCTACGACCCTTTTTTTAAAAAATGTTCATTTCTTGTTTCCCATCTGAACCTGAATCGCATAATAAATTCTTCATATCTATTCAATAAAAGTCTTTTGATGAATAAAAAAAGGAAAAAACATGCAAAAATGTTCTCATCATTTTTGAAGTGTTCGTGAAGTAAATACACGTGTAGTACGTGTATTCGTGTATTACACGCGGGTATCCGATAAACGTGTTGAAAAAAAAGGATTAAATACACGTGTAATAGAGGACACTACTTTAGACATTTGTATTTTTAAAGACCGTGACGAATTTCAACTTCGTATCGGACTTCGTAAATTTCTGAAGTCCCACCGATTAGCGTTTCTACGGTGTCACCACCAGAGAGGACGAAAGTGGCGACCGATGACCCGAAGAGACTCGACTGGTCCAAGTCTGTCTTAAACAGAATTTGGAACGCGTACTACATAGCTCATCCGGTTGGCCGCAATCGCCGTTAAATCTGTTTAGGATTTCGAGTGAGCTACTTCGAGCAGGAAACAGGAAGGCGCAGGGTGAGGCATCGCTTCTGACGCTCTCACGAGAACGACCATCCCCTCGAAATATCCCACCACCATCCGAGTGTCAATTAAGGCGGTACCTCGAATGCACTGCAAATTTAGCCCTGCTCCCGTCCGTCCGTCAGTCTGTTCCGTTCTCGACAATGCGTTTAATTATGATCAGACAATTCGGAAAGCCCCGTTCCACCTACTCGGATCATTATCGATCGCGTCACGCGAGAATTCCCAGTTCGGTAAAATTACCACGACTCGAGTGGAGAAGGAGATCGGTGAATTAAATTAGTTCTCGTCGTGGATGGCAAAACGGTAGTGATATCTAAGGTACTGAAAACTTATTGGTATTCGATTAACACCCAAGGTACGTCTAAAAGAGGTGAGGATTAAGAATTAACGTCTACGTAGAATACGAAGCGGATTAAAAAGCGAAAGAATTGTCGAAAAGCCTACGCAACAGTTTGTAAACGCAATGAATAAATTTGCATTTAAGAGAACTGTGAAAATTTCCATGAACGTGAATATAACAGCGTCTGAGCACACGAAATCTAGATAACGAGTGAAATTACATCATACGCAACAAAGCTACATGACACGTGTCTCGTAGAAACCTTATAAATCTCTGGTACCTGAACATAGTTACAATTCTTTTTCTACGTAGGTACGTATCTCTTACAAATTTCAATAGAAATAAAAGTAAGAGAATGGAAAAGATTCTGGTTTTGGACTTTGGCAAATTTTCTCTCAACTTTCGGCAGTTCCTTGCTTCTCATCGGAAACGAGCTTGCTTCTGTTTGTAAAAAGAAGAGTGTTGGAGGTCGAGTCGTGAACGAGAGTGACGCAAATCCGGCAGTAAATTTGGACTTTGACGCGTGGCAGCAGGGTTGTCACTTAAATTGCATTGCATAATTTCGTGGCAATCCCTCGGCCAATCAGCGGTGGCGTGGCGCCACCGGCTGCCCGTCAGTATCGCCGTAATTTTAGGTACAGGTAACACGCCAGGGAAGGCAATCAGGCGAGCAACGGGATACCGACGGTGTTACATCTCATTTCTGTTACTCATCCTACTCTCTCGTTTTCTCTTGTTTCTGGTCTCACCGTACCACCCACCGTGTCCCTCCTAATTTTCTTTTTATTCGTCCTTTAGAACGATCCGTATTAATCGAGAGTCGACATTAATGACGCGTCGATGATGAAATTAAAATATGTTCGTTCGTGTTAACACATTGTGGCTGGAGCGGATAGTTTTTTTAAAATGTGCGTGAATTTACAACAACAAATGTTAGTAACCTGTATAGCATTATTTCCGTGATTCTACCATCCATCTATTAACCCTTTGGGTACATTTGACGAGTGAGACTCGTCATAAAAATCTTCAAATAATTCAGTACTCGAGGGGTTAAAAATGTATATAATTATGCGATCCACGTTCTAGTCACAGTTTGGGAAAAACGTCTTTTTAGGTGTCCTGACAACAATGTGTTAAAATTTTAATATTTGTTACTATTACTGTATGATTTTACTATTTTTTGTTTAATTTCAATCATGGCTGATTTTAGGATTTTTTTTCATTGTGCTTGACAATTTTTTGATATGGCCATGTAGGCTACTTTTAATGGATATTTTCAACAGCCTGTATGAATTTTTGTATTACAAAAAAATGAAAATTAGGTCCATTTTGAGACTACCAGTGCCACCTTCGACTATTCGACGGAGGACGAAGGGCCAAAGAATTCGCGAGCTAAAGCAGACACGTCGTCCGAGAAGTCTGAGGAGCTCCGATGGTGGTGGTACCCTCGAAACACTCTCGAATAGTTTTGCGATCGACGTTCAAAGGAAACCTGAGGCACATTGTTGAACTTGTACCCCTAGGAGCTCGCAGGAAAATGCTCGAGCAAATTCGAGAGGTTGCTTCGACGAATTCCAGGGACATTGTCACTCGGCTCGAACTTTGCCGTTTCCGATAGGGATACGGTGACAACTTTGTTGCATTATTTTCAGGCGCGCGCATAGTGGCACGATTAAACAGGATCCTTGATAGAAAATCTTTGAGCTGTGACGAAATATATTACAATGAGAGAGTGAGAAAGGTGGAGTGCGTGAGAAAGAGAGTATGATCTGGTACATAGGGAAGAATGGAGACGAGGAGAAGGCTAGACTATCCACCGAGGAGCCAGTTGTCAGTCGAGCTCGAGACTCGCACAGTGGTTCGAAACGCCAATCTAGCTAATAAAAAATCAAAATTTTGATAATTTTTTTCTGTTTAATTTTAAGTTTGCTTAGGTGTCCAAAGTCCTACAGGTGACAACTTTGTTGCATTATTTTCAGGCGCGCGCATAGTGGCACGATTAAACAAGATCCTTCATAGAAAACCTTCGAGCTGTGACGAAATATATTACAATGAGAGAGTGAGAAGGGTGGAGTGCGTGAGAAGAGAGAATGATCCGGTACATACGGAAGAGTGGAGACGAGGAGAAGGCGAGACTCTCCACCGAGGAGCCAGTTGTCAGTCGAGCTCGAGACTCGCGTCGCAGCGACATACTGCTTTCCATAATAGATTGATCATTATACGCCTGGAGTACTAATTTCAAGAAGGATGGAAGGACGATTGGCAAAACGATTATCCTAGGCAAAATTCTGGGGCTCAACTCCCTCCACGTATCTCACGCACTCTGAATCTGTGGAATGTAACGTAAGACACACATTGTTGTATGGTTAAATAAAGGAAGAAGAGTTAATAGACGTTCGTTGGTCGGAGACAATCTCTTGATTGCCACAAGAACACCGAGTATCTAACCTAACGTGTGCCCCCGTCAACTTAATAATTACAGAGCAAATCTACAGAAATTCACAGCAACCCGGAAGAAATCTCTTGCTACTTTGTTTCTCTCCCACTTTGATACACGCTTAGAAATCCATTCTGAGGTGCGCTCACGTGCGACGAAGTGGGGATTCGCGCGTGTTTCCGCGTGAATCCTAACGAACTCCTCCTCTCGCCTTTGACAAAGGAGCCTCCTTTATTTTCCGCGTGTACAAAACTACGAAGTCTCTCTCTCTTTCTCGTGAAGAATGAGAAGAGAGAGTCTCAGCTGGTGCGCGCACGCGCGCGCAATTTTTCTGAACAGCCCCTGGCACTGATTGCTGTAATTCCGAAATATGGGTCAGAGAGCCGCGCGGACGTCGAGACGTTGAAGTTGTCGCTTTTAAGAGTTGAAAAGCCGTTGTCATGTACTTAACGGGGGTGGCTGGCGGGAGGAGGCGAAGAAGGAAAGGGGGTGCTCGCGCGTAGGGCGTTAAGTAGGTCACTTTTCAGAGAGGAGGAGAACGTTGGAGATGGATAGAAAAGGAAAGAGAGAGAGAGAGAGAGAGCTTCTACCTACGAGAGTGAGAAAATTATCTTGGTCCTTATCAGACGCGTTTTATCAGCGCCGGAGGTGCACGCGCCCGGAGCGTAGCAGCACCATCACTCCGTGCAACTCCTCCTCTCATAACGTTAACAAAGAGGACGGACACTCGCCCAGACGGAAATGGATGATGCGTAAGAGAAATGAAAGATTAAGGAAGAGAGAGCGAACGCGCGGTGGAAGTTCTGATTTAAAAGCGTAAAAATAGCTTCACCCGCTTCCTTCGACTTTCCGCTTTCGCCCTTCGGCCGTTTTGCTTCTTAATTTGCATAATGTAATTCGAGAGTCTCGCGTCTCATTTCCGACAAGTGGAGGAGAAGAATCGTGGGAAACAAATCGATGGATTTTATACTTGAGACTTTCTCCGGGTTTCTTGATAAATCGAAAACAAGTAGTATTGATTAGTGCTCTCTATTACACGTGTATTTAATTCTTTTTTTTTTAAACACGTGTATCGGGTACCCGTGTATTTTAATACACGGTTCTGACCGGGAGCTCTAGTATTGACATTAACTATTTCTCTGTCACGAATTCATTTTTCGTGGATTGCACGTGGCGCTACATTTTGCATTTTTGTGTGTGTTTTGTTAATGTATCATCTTTCAAGTGCTGTAAATTGTGAGTAGTATAATCATCTTTTTAATGATTTTTCTGGAGGTCACCGTGGTACCACAGGAAAAACAAATTGTGGTCACAAATGATCATCATGATAGTCAAAGTAAAATATCGCGATATTAATGAATCTTTTTTATCCTTCTTCCACGGTGTATTGTGCCTTTTTGAAGCTTCGATTGTTCGATTTTGTTATTCCAAACGGAAGAGTGTTTGCGTACTTGGAAGATATCGTCGAATCGGAAAAAGGGCGAGGAGCGAATGATCGAGAATGTCTCAAGGATGCAAATTTTCTCGCGCGGATCCATAAGTTTTATCCACTTTCGCGCCCTCGTCGCGACAGCTGACGCCACGCGAACTTCGCATCGTCTTAAGTTCTTCTTCTTCTTTCTCTTCGGAAAAAGAGCAGGAAGCTAGGAAGCAAAGATCGGCACGTGATACGAAGGAGCACTCCACGTTCTCTCGAAGCTTCTCGTAGTCTTTCCGCAGATTTTCATCTTTCGATCAAAAGTCCCCGGACACCTTGACATCCTCAGGTGCCGGAAGCGGATGCGCGTCGTTCACGATCGTTGGAGACGCCAATCACGAATTCTCACGGCCTGCTTGCAGTTGCATACCTTCGCTCGTGCCTAAGAATATCGATCTTGGTGTTAAAAAAACATGTCCGCAATATTGACATGTTGACTACCACGAGGCTCATTGGTATTGGCACTCGATTTGGTTGTAGAGTCTTCGGAGTCATCGGTGACTTCCAGTAAAATCATTAAAAAAATGATCGTACTAATCGTAATTTACAGTAATTTAATAGATCATATGTTAAAAAAAAAAATACAAGGTGTGGCGCCACGGGGCAATCCATGAAAAATCAGCATGGGCAATCAACGCTTTAACGACTTACAGGTTTCTTATACCGAAAAATTACAAAAGCACCCTGTTGTACCACTACAATAAAAAAATGATCGTACTGACCGCAATTTACCTCAATTCAAGAAATCATATATTTATAAAATATAAATATTATCGTACTAATCGCCACTTACGACAGTTTAAAAGATCATATATTTAAAAAGAAAAAAATTACAACGTGTGTGCTCCATGAAAAATCAGCATGAGTAATCAACGCGTTAACGACCGCCAGGTCTCTTATCCCTAAAAATGACAAAAGCACCCTGTAATACTACCTATGATAAAAAGAAGAAATCTCCATACCCGCAAATGTCTTTCTTTCCAATTCCACGATCTTACCTACTTCTTCTTTATTCCCGACTAAAATTTCCTTATAGATTAAGTCTGTTTTTGCCTGACCCCGAGAAGGTTAAGAACCCACTGCGTTACGCGATAGCCGCGAGAAGAGGGTGGACGAGAAGACGAGAGGAGTGCGACAGAGGAGGAGAGGGCGACGAGGTGGAAGGAAGTCGTGAAGGAGAAGAGGGTGAGGCGAAGCAGCAGGAGAAAGGAAGGAGGGAGAGAAAAAAAAAGGAGCAGGAAGAAGGAAGTAAGTGGGTCAAGTTGCGAGCGGGCCGGGGCCCTCGCAAAGTGCAGTCATTGTTACACGAAAGGAGCGCCCAAAGCACACGGAATAAGTGTCTTTAGAATTTCTCGCGAGGCACGCGGTCGACGGACGAAAAAATGTAACTGGAACGCGCGCCGCTAAGAAAGAGAATGGACGAGAAACGAGGAAGGCAAGCTTCTCTCCTTACTCGGGGAGTTGCGCGCGGCCTCGTGTCGGCCATTATTTCCACATTTGTACGTCGTTGCGCTAATGACGAGCCGATCGAATTAAATCTCTCGAATGCCTGCGCGTGACGTGCTTAATTTATTTCCACTTTGATAAGACGTTGCTTGATTGGTGTGTGTATATGTGTTTTCATGCGATGCTGTTAACAATGTTTCGTGGTGGGTTCTCTACTTTTGTTTTTTTTTTGTTCATGGATTTTCTCTGTTCGATAATGCGCTTCTTGTGTTAGGTGTCGAAAAATGCTAAACAGCACGATCGCGTTATTTTAGGTTAATATATTGTATAAGCGCTAAATCTTACTTCGGTACTATTCCGATATCTCACTGACAATGAGCGGGAGTAGGGAACGTTAGGGGGTGTAAATCATCGATTTTTATTCTAATGAATCTCATCGCAATATCATTGCCCTGTGACGTGGTAATTTACCCGTCCCAGCCCATAGAACGCGTCGCTTGGCATTCAAATGGTTAACAAAATAATTAACGAACCACCGTGTACCTCGATGAGGCCAACCTTAATTCTCGCAATAAAAAATTCCAATCCATCGATAACCAACGGCATACTTAAACAACATAATAACATAATAACCTTCCCCTAAATTACTAAATTCACTAACTAATTAACGAAATAATGAACGAACCACCCGTGCGTACCTCGACGAAACCAACCCTAATTCTCGCAATAAAAAATTCCAATGCATCATTAACCAACGGCACACTTAAACAACATAATACCTTCTCTTAAATTACTAAATTCACTAAAGAAATAACGAAACAATTAACGAACCATCCGTGTGTACCTCCACGAACGATAAGCAACGGCACACTTAAACAACATAATTACCCTCTACTAAACTAATAAATTCACTGAGTAATGAATGAAACAATTAACGAACCACCCGTGTGTACCTCGACGAGGCAAAACCTAATAAAAAAATTCTAATCCATCGATAATCAACGGCACACATAACCAACATAATACCCTCTCCTAAATTACTAAATTCGCACGACACGAAATAATTAACGAACAGACGCGCGTACGCGAATAACCACTAAGGGAGGTTAACCTATCGGCAAGTCTTGTCGCCATTTCCACTGATTTGGCCCGTCCTCGTCCCAACTCCGCGCGCGCGCGCGCGCCATTATCCGCGCGGTGCTCGCGAAATCACGTCGTACTGGAGGTTCAATTAGCCACGGGTGCACGTCGGCGGTTCATTATCGACGGAAACAATGGCGTTGCCGTTGAACAGGATCGATTCACGAGATCGATCGATCGTGGAGCTCGTGCTCTTCACACCGGAGCAAGTTCCTGTGTCTCCACGCGACCCCTTGTTGCCACGTGGTTTCTCACCTCCATTCCACCATCCTTCTCCTTCTCCTTCCTTACCTTCGTCGTGGTCGTGCGGACAATGACTTCGATTCTCCGTAAAAGCCACGAGCGTGACTTTCTAGCATGGTGCAAACAGGGGTCGGAGAAATATAAGGGAGAATGGAGGCTTGGGGACTGTCGGAGGGTTTCCACCCTTCGGCGTGACGATGTAAAAGATACTCGAGTGGCGGAAATAAAAAAAAAAACGAGAGAAACGGAGGGCGAGAAGACAGGATTTTCCTGTCGATAATTTGCGGACGAGCGTCACTTCCCTCTTTTGTCTTCTTCTTTTCTCTTTTAATTGTGTACGCGCGTGTTGTGTGTATTTTTTTTTTTATATCGTGTACCGTATTGAATTGAGAGCGACGACGCGTGCGTTAGCTGCGCGAAACGAATTTTTCCGGGTAAATTGAGAATATCGTTAAAATCGGGTTTCCGCGTTGCGGACGAAAGGAAAATGGAGGGAGAGAGAGGTGGGTGAGGGTAGTCGACGCTCCGGAGATGAAAGATGGAAAATCAAGAGGAACAGGCTGCTCTCGCGGGAGGAGGGCTGTGCTTGGTTGCGTGCGGGGCTGCAAAACGGTGCACAACAATGGCCACCGTAGTTTTTCCACGACGGCAGCTTTTACAATGCGAAATATCGTTCCGCGGCGGCGGCGTCTATTTCTATCCACGGCTTCCTCCATTTCGCCATTCACTCAACGCCCAAACCATCGCCGCTTTCGTTCCACCTTGTAAAAACTACGGCTCGCCCCGGGGCAGTGGTTCTTAACATTTTCCACGTGAAGGGAGATTTGTTCTTATTTTTTTTATTTTAAGCAAAATTTACGGAGCACTCAAATCGTCGTGACTGTAAAATTTACGACGAGCATCGGACGTTTTTAATTTAAATGGAAATATAGATAAGTTGTTGGATCTTTTTAATTTCGCAGACACTTATAACGAGTCCGAGATATACTACACTGAAAAAATTGTATTCTCATCTTAAGAATTTACCACTTAAGTTTCGAATATTTCCTTATTCTTAATTTAAGAATATATTCCAAAAACCGTCATATCGATAAGAAAATATTCTTATCTATTAAGAATATCTATTAAGATGAATTATTAAGTTTGTATTTTAAGAATACAATTTTTTCAGTGTAGTAATTTGCGAGGTAGATATAATAATTTGTTTATTGTGTAGGAAGAGTTTCATGGATGTAGGCAAGATTTAAATGTTTACAATTTTATACGTAAAATAAAAAGAATCGAAGAAAGACTGCATCCGCAAAAGTAATTAATAAACCACACGTTTAAATTGTCGCCACGAGATAATTTTAAATGCTTTAAACTTGCGTTAAAGCCTCTGTTTCGGTTTTCACACGAATTTATACTTAATCGTTAAAATAAAAACGTAATTTTTGTTTTGCACGTGAAAAACAGTTAACCCTTTAATTGTTAATGTCGAATATACTCGATATAAAGATGAAAAAATGACATTCGTATTATCATTCAACGAATCAACTGTAATTATTTTTTCCTGAAGAAGGGCAAAGAAAAAGTCAACGGGCTTCACTCAAAAATAATTAAGCAGGTAGAAGAAGTTTTTCGAAACAAAATTAAACAGTTAAAGGGTGAACAAGTTAAGAACCACTGCTCCAAGAAGGTAAAAGAAAAAGAGGGTTCCACGCGCGCTGGTTACAGCCCTGTGCCGTATTATATGCGTCACTTTTTATCCCTTGACATTTGCTAGTGAGGCCAGTATTTTTCACGCGCGCACGTCCCGTTACAAGGGTGGTACCATCGCACCCATCACCATCCACAACCATCACCCGTGAACCATCACCACCCTTAGCACCCCTTCGTCCTACCGACCCAGCCCTTCTGCATAAACTCCTCTCTAACGTGTAGGGCGGAGAATGATAAATTTCGCGGTCAACCACCTATGAAAATCTTTTAATTATTCAAATGCACGTTCGAGTGAACTTTCCACCTTTTCCGGACGCTTCTGGAGACTTACTTACGGAATTGAAATTCTGATTGATTAAAGATGATCAGTAAAATGTGCACGAGCTTAGTGATAGGAGGGTGAGTCATCTTTAATCAAGTTACGAGTAGGTTTGTTTTGTTAAAACAATAAGGAGAAAACTTATTTTATTGTTGTATTAATGAACAAGTTTCCTTAGCTTCCTACATTTTATATTATACAATGTGAATAACGATTAGTTTATAGTCCTTTCAACTTAAGAATGTTTCCATTGCGCGCATCTCAAATGAGCCGATTGGCCACGGGGAGCGGTCACGTGAGGACACAACCAATAGAATATCTGCTAGTGTAGGGATATGCGCAGAACGGACGAAAATTCGTCCACTTCTGGAAACATTCTCAACCTCTTCAGGGACGAATTTATTTAAGCTGGAATCAAGTCGGCATCGATTGTTAATTTATTCACTTGCAATGGCGATTCGTCGAGAACGTTAACAATGATCGGAGAACACGGCAGAAATGGAAAATTTGCGGAAAGAATAATACTCACGCGCGTTACGGTAGAAAAGATATAGTTTAACGAGAAACTAAACGTCCACATATGTGGCCAAGGGCGTCAAGAGGTTAAGTTGAAAGGATTATAGGTGTAATGGGATTTAAAGTAAAATTTTTAAATTAATTTAAGAATTTGGTATACGCCCTAATTTCAGACGACAATATTTTTGAATTTATTCGTAGAATTTGATTCAAAAATTGTACTTTAATCCTATCCCTGCATTTTACTTCTTACTCGTATCAATGCTGCCTTATTCTGCGTGAGTGCACTCGCATTTTTCGCATTTCTATCAAAAGCTTAGCACGGCCTGGCGTTCGATCGCAAATTGAAAAAGGACCCTAACGATTTCCAGACCTTTTCCACTTCCAGCGGTTGCTCGTGGAAAATTTATGCGAGCGATGTACCTACCCACGCGATCTCCCGAGTTTTGTAATGCGCCACCGCATTAAACCCCAAACCACCCTCCTGCGCGGCGCTCACGCCCACGCAAGAACCTTAATGTACCCAAAAAGTTTGACATTGATTAAGACGGTGTCATTAGCACGCGTTGTATAAATTAAAGAAGGGTCGGTTGAGCGAACGTGGCGCGCAAAGAGAATTAACTACAGCTGGCCGAACTTTTAAGCCGCACGATGATAAAAACAAGAATTGAAAAAAATCAATGGAGATTCAAGAAAGAGGAACATCCATTAATACAATCGCAAGGTGAGAGTTTACTTAGTTTTTTGCACTATGAGGTCGCTCTGGCGTGACAGAACTATTTTTCCCTAAATCTCTTAACAGTAAAGCTACCAAAAGCAGGTTAAATAATCGATTTACAATGCAAATCCCCATATGAAAAAAAATCTTCGGTACGTTTAGTGTTAAATTACTTCTGACGTGACACTTCTTACTGTTAATAAAACAAATTAGTGGGAGGTAGTTTGATTTAAAAAATGCTTTGAAATTATGTCTATGTACATAAAAGTCTTGTATTATACACTGTGACGTGTTATTTTACCAGTTGCAATTTCTCCCAACAAGCACGCGCGTGATAAACTATTTCAAATTAATACTATGTCATTATTAGATGAAAGGAAAACTAAATATTTGCATTTTGATATTATACATTCTTCATCAACAATCATATTGTTAATGAAACATTAAGCTTTAATTAACTGCAAGCAATTACTTCGTATCTAACATGTGATATCAAAATCAGAGAAATGAAATGAGAGTTGGCCGAGAACAAATTAGGAAAACAATTACGGCGCAAAGGTTTAATACCTTCACTTAATCGTCTCGCAGACAAATTAATTTTACTCTTAGAGCTTCGCTCGGCGATTAATCGTTTTGCGAGAGACTGGCGCGCACGCGAGATTTGGGAGTCGAGCAATTATCTCATTGAAACCCAACCTGAATAGTCACATGCGATACACTCGTGTGCCATCTCTTATGCAATAGCGCATTACGTCACAGCAGCTGGTCCTAACGATCTGCTTAATCGTTTGGCCAGCATTGGCATCGGCATTGTCTGACTATTACTGGCTTGCACTACTGGCTTCGACTTACAGAGAGACCGCAGGCAGTTCCAATACTTGGATATTACGAATTATTAATTTCGTTGATTTCACAAGTGCAACGATTATTGTGATTTTTTGTCAATTCGTTTGTTCGTCATTCGTCACGTCACGTTAATCGAAGTTCCTTTCGTTTTATTCTTCTTTCACTGAGAATCTTCGTTTCTTGCCACTGTGACTATCAAAATTTTTGTATATTAATTTAGAGGTGGTTTTCGAATTTATACACACACACTGAAATACACACAATTTTTTGTTAAGACGTTTTTCAATGTTCCTGATTCATTCATACATTAAAAATATCTTTTAAGTGCATTCTTTAAATCTAATTTTGGTGAACCTTTTGGACTTGATCACGCAAACGGCGATCCACCTGATTTACTGTTTACACTCGAGAGGTGCCTCTCGGTCACCACCTACTTTGTTGCGGCAAGTCGAACGGTGACATCGGTCACCATTTGGGTTAACGTGATACATCGAGTAATGGCGATATTTATCTGCGTTTAATTTCTTATGAAACTGGAAACGTTCTACAATTTATGTAACCTTCGAAAGTATAAAATGATATATTTTATACATTTTACATACAGGATGTCCTATTTTAAATAATACATTCAAGTATTGCCAAAATGGCGGGTTAAATAAAAAAATGTTTCAAACAATAATCACTGTGAATTTCTTACCTAAAACTTCTTATTTTTTGTAGCATATTATCGTAGCTTACTTCAAGACCTTTTCAATACATTATAATAAAAGATTTTTCCTTCGCAAGTACATTTCGAAATCGAAAGGAATTTTCAAAAAAGGCCTCGAGTGCAAAGAGTTAACATTAATTACTCGACACGAATAAACTTTTTCACGCATCGCTATAGGGAATTGCAGCACGACTCCTTCCACCAATTGACTCCTCTTTCGTTCTTAATCGACTATTCGCTTCCGTGTGCTCCCTCATAACGTTTCGAACGTCGCGGTGTCGCGACGCCCTTAATGCAAGGACGCATTAATCGGAGAGAACGCCGAGGGCGGATCATGGAGAGTTCTAGGACGAGAGTATAGGGAGACACAGATGGTTGGGAGCGAGAGAGCGGAAGAGAGAAAGAGAGAGCGTGTAAGAGAGAGAGAGAGAGTATAGAGAGGCACTGTAGGTTGTGTGTGCGTGTCTCTCTCTCTCTCCCTATCTCTGTGTGACGGAGAGAGAAGAGAGAGAGTATAAAAAGGCACTGTAGGTTGTATGTGTGTGTCTGTTCCTTTCTCCTTTTCTCTGTGTGAGGGAGAGAGAAGAGAGAGAGTATAGAGAGGCACTGCAGGTTGTGTGTGTCTCTCTCTCTCCCCGCTCTCTCCTCCTCTCTGTGTGAGGGAGAGAGAGTAGAAAGAGAGAGGATAAGAGAGAGAGAGAAAAGAAAGAGAGAGCACCAGAGAGAGTATAGAGAGACGCAGAAGTGAGAGAGACAGAGAGAGAGAGAGAGAGAGAGATAAGACAGGAAGAGCGCCAGAGAGGCAGAAGTTCGAGAGAGACAGAGAGAAGAAAGATAGTGGGGTGCAACGGGTTAACGTATTCGGCCAAAGTGGCGCTGATTAAGTGGCGCCATTACTGCGCGGGGGGGTACTTGAACAACGAACATAATCATTAGTAACGGAAGCGGTTTCCGGTAGTACGGGCTAATAACCGGGCGGCACGCGATCGTAATTATTATTTGCCGGTGCTTCCCTCAGGCTCGCCGTTCTGCGCTCCGTTATCAATCGTTCCAGTGATAATGCTCGAAGCGAAAGGAGCCGAGAAGAAGAAGAAGAATTTCTCTGGTTCACCGATGGACGAAAGATGTGTCGCCAAATCCAATTTACCAAGACTCTAAACAAATTTCTTTTTATTCCGAACACTATTAAATTCGATGAACTTTGATCAGTGCCAACAATCATCCAGATCACACGTTTACACATTATTTCAATGTATAATGGTTGCTCTTACGATACAAAATGTATCTGAAAAAATGCGCAACAAAAGTGACGGAGATCGTGTTTTGTAAAAGAAAGGATGAACGTCATGAAAACACGGACAATAAAAATTCTCGAATTATTATTATCATTTGGCACTTTCGAGTGAAGAAATGCCGACGAGTCATAATTTTTTGATGCACAGCGGCGCATCCGGTGCCCCTCTCCATCAAGACTGTAGCAATGAAACAAATGGGACGGAAACAAATACTGTCGGGCGCACACAATCGCCGAGAGCGACGTGTATCGAGAATTGTATATTTACCGTAAAATCATCCACTAGCAATATCAACCGGATGCCAGCCGCAAACGAAACGAACCTTTTTTTTCTTCCAACCCCCGGAAAATAATTCGCCGTTCGTCGTTAATCTTTCGAAGTTACATGCTCGTTCTGCCGTTTCGGCTCGTTTGATCGGCCAAAGCGGCATCGTTCCAGCGATCCAACGATATTTCTCGCTTTACCCCGTCCATTATGGCGTAACGCAGATCGAATTGATTTTATTTATCGACGAAGGGTCGCGCGTCCGCTTCTATACAGTTCTATCTCGACTGCGATACGCGAGAAATAAAAATGTACAATTCTTCACATTTGTATACATTTCAATGGCGACTGTTCTTCTTTTCGAGAAGCCTCTCGTGAGAATGCAAGTTACGGGATGAAAAGAAGAAGAAAGAAATGAAAATATGGCGGTAGCTTTAGACGAATGCCGGTGGTGCAAAGACGGGGCGCTCCAGAGTAGAGGAAAGAAGAAGAGTGGAAATATGAGAAGAAGAAGAAGAAGAAGAAGAAAGAAGAGCAAGGTGACGTGGAAAAGTAGAGAAAGGAAGAGGAGCAGGATGCTCGCTCAAGAACGAAAGAAAAGAAAAGGAGAATTTGTCCCGTTGCGGCTGCTTCTCTCTCTCTCTCTCTCTCTCTCTCTGTATTTCTCTCTTTCTCCTTTTTTCTCACCCCAAAGCAGTATTAAAGATTCGTGTCACGCGCGCCGGTCCACCTTCCCCGCACGGACGAGACGATCCGTCTTTATTACCTCGGGACGACGATGGAAAATTGGGCCGGCGCCTTTTACAGCTTGGAGAAGGAGGAGGTGGATGACGAGAGCCTGCTCCGCGTGGAAACGAAAGGAGGAGGCCAACCGACGTGAGAGAAGCAAAAAGATTCACGGCAGTTCCGGTGACGCGTCACGTATGCCGTGATTCGATTCCTGTCCCGTGTCCCTTCTTCTCTACCAATGCGAAAAGAGAGGACTGGTAAGGGGCACTATTTCTCTCTCTCTTTCTCTCTCTGTCTCTCTCGACGTCTTCTTCCACTTTTCCACCTGGCAACCGCCCATTCCAACGTTCTTCGCGATTGAATATCGATCATTCCGCGGAGGGACCCGGTTGGACGTCGTATCGCAACTCGAATCGCCAACCTGCCGCCAGATAAGCTTCGACAGGCCCGTCAAGAATTTCACGATGGATTAACCGTCGTGCGAGTGATCGTAAAGCGTCCTCGTAAAATCTCGGTGAATCATTCCCGAAGACGTTCGGCAGATTTGTGCACTCGGCTTTAATCGACCGTTTTACGCATGCGTGGAATGGAAGGTGAGATTATTCGTCGATTAGACAAGGATCATCGATGATTTATCTTTTAACCGAATCGGTGGATTTGAATTTGAGGGAGATCGTTGTCAGACGTGGATTGGTGAACATGAGCGAGCTATGTAAGTGTGATTGAGATTATTATTGAAGAGAACGGAAGTATTTTTTTTTTCATGTCCTTCTTACCAAAATTTCTAATTATAAAATGAAACATGTTCTTTTAATGTGAATAAATTAAGCGCTTACTTTATGTACAATTTTTTTATAATTCTATCATGTCGGAAGAGTTGGCTTTAGTTACTCGTGTTTATGGAGATAACACGGGTCAACAAAAAAGCATTTTTTTTGTTACTCTGGGAACAAGACTTGTTCTTTGTCAAGTCGAGGATTCTGATTTCAAAAATCAAATCCGTTTGTTTGAATTTCCGTTTGATACTAATTGCTGCGCTTTTGTTGATTTAGCTATGCGTTACGAACAACATATTTATCCACATAACAACTCGGTTAGGTATCAAGGTTAAAATCATATTTAAGAACTGCCGATGGCGACTAGACAAATGCGCAAGTAGAAGCACAGCACTACTTTAGAATGTTGAAATTCAAGTACACCGAATTGTCGTTGTCTGGGCAAGTATGTTTCTCGTAACATATAACTCAGTCGTAAAAAAACAAAGTAATGAATATTAAACGGAAAAATAGCGTTGTTACGCGTTACTTACCAGTGAAAAACTAAACTTAAGATATCTCGAGCAAATTCAAGCAAACTTATTCGATTTTTGAAATCAACATCCTCGACTTGCTACAGAACAAGTCTCATTTCCAGAGCAACAAAACCACCGTTGACCAGTATAATCGTTGTTTCTCAAGCAAATACGTTGCTCTTAACACGTAACTCACCCGACAAAGTCAAAGCAATGAAATTAAACGTGAAAAATGACGTTATCGCACGTTATTTACCAATAAAACACAAAACCAAGAATATCTCGAAAACTCGAGCAAATTCAAGCAAACTTATTCGATTTTTGAAATCAGCATAATCCTCGACTTGGTATAGAACAAGTCTCATTCCCAGAACAACAAAGCCAGTGTCGATCGGTGTAATTAGAGAAATCAGCGCGATGAATTTTTCTTCACGATGCCACGTCCGTTGTCTCTCGAAAAGCATACGACTCTATTTCCCCGAGGAGTCTGAGAGATTGGTTACTTAGACAGGGCCCCTGTCACCGGTGGAATTCTGACGAGGGTCCCGGATGCGAAATCTAGGCCCTGCTCGCGGAAACGCACCTGCGCGCAACCAGTCCAAGGAGAGACACGCGCGAGCGAGGATTCTCTTCTTCCACGAGGCACGCGTTTCCGTCTTCATCCCTCTGAAACAATTTTCCGGTGAGGCCAACGGCACCGAGCCGGTAAAATACTCCGTGGATTCTCCGGTAGAACTTGTAGGACGAGAGAGAATGAGAGAGAGAGAGAGAGAGAGAGCCAGGAAAGAGGAAGAGGTTTCGATAGCTCGTAAATCATCGTCGCGTGTCACCCGGCAGAGTGGATTGGCCCAGGGCACATATCCAGACTAGGCAAGACGCGACACTTTTCTCTTCTCTCGCTCAGCAAAGGAAAATTAATTTCTTTTTTTCTCACCTCCGAGAGAATCGAAGTGTCTCGTGGAAGTCTCGTTCCAATACCGGTTCACATGAAATTTATTACGTTACACCGAGAAGCGATCAATTCTTCTTATTCGAGGCTTGAAACAAATCTCGAATGTTATGATTACTTAGACGACTCTCTGCGCGTGGAATCGTACGAAAGATGGCATTTTAGATTCGGTGTTTTACAGCTCTCGAGGAGAGATTGTTTTAGAAATTGCACCAATTGTGAACGTTCCGTTCAACGAGGATAAATATAATTTAGGATACACAGTCGATGGTTTATATTTCGAATAGATATTCCCTTACATCTATAGCGTTCTATTCAACGAGGACAACAATAATATAGAATACACAGTCAATGGTTTATATTTCGAATAGATAGTCCTTTATATCTAGCATCCTTTCACTTCTAATTTTTCAATTTTCTGTATCCTCTTCCTTCTTTCAAAGAATGCAGATATGATGCAAAAAAAATCCACACTCAAATCCTTTCTTCCTTCGCCATATTAAAATCCAACTTCAACCTCCAGTTGAGTCTACGGTTTTCAATTTCAACCGCGAGACGAACGTTGCTCGTTACCCGCTGGAGATTAGTTTTTATTTATCGGAGCTGCCTATGCACGAGGTACTAGGCTGATTAATTTTGCGCTCTGGCCACTACTGTCCGTCGGAGCTCGACCACTCGCGCGCGCGCGCGCTGCTTTCCTCTTTCTCTCTCACATCGCTCCGTTATGGCTGCCAGGAGAAATATAGTTCCGCGCGCTGTCTGACATATATCGCGGCTCTGCTACTGTTTGCGCAAAAATGATGTTTGCCGCTCGCTCTCGAGCACCGTGTCCCAGTTCCTCTGATGTAGCGCGCGCGCGGCCTCTGTGTTCCTCGCGGATGGAATTGCGCGGCGAGTAGTGGCTCGATGAGAGAGAGAGAGAGAGAGAGAGAGAGAGAGAGAGAGAGAGAGAGAGAGAGAGAGAGAGAGAGAGAGAGAGACTGACTTCTCTCCGGTTTCGCTATTAGCCGTGTACTGGATAATGGTTTTCATCTGCGCCGGACTCCGACTCGCCTCATACTTCTTCGCTCGAGCGGAAACGAATATTCGGCCTGGTTTTCTTAAGGTACGCGGGCGCGTTCATTGGAGGGTAACTCGCGAGAGTATTACTCGAGACGGTTAATCTTAGCCAGTTATCGGTAGCTCGAACGGTGATTCTTAAAACTAGAGGCATCAATTTTTCACAGAATTTTCTCTTTAACACTAGAACTACCAATTTTTTTTTTTTCGCAGGAAGTTGTGCTGTTATATTAAGCAATTTTCTCTTAGATCTTTTCTTTATTTTTTCACTGCTCATTGTCAGTTCGGAAAATCGTACAAAGTAACAGTTCGGCTTATACGTTATGTATACGTTATGTACGTACTTTGCACGATTTTCCAGACTAAGGAGTGAAGAAATAAAGACAAAATCTAGGGGAAAATTTCCTAATGTAACATCACTGTACGGACGCGTCTTTTGTTCATCACTTAATTTGACAGAGAGAGCGTTTATTTTAACACTAGAAGCATCCATTCTTTTTTCATATGGAAACTTCTTTTGTTCACCACTTAATTTGACAAAGACAGAGCGTTTATTTCAACACTAAAACTATCAATTTTTTTTCGTATGGAAGCTTCTTTTGTTCACCACTCAATTTGACAAAGAGAGAGCGTTTATTTCATCATTAAAACCATACATTTTTTTCATATGGAAACTTGACTGTATATTGCTCACAGCGCGAGACCAAAGAGCAAGCGGGGAAGAGCGAGAGAGCACGACGAGTCGTCTTATAACAAGTGACCCATTACAAATGCAACGGTTTGCCGGAATGCGAGAATGCTAGAGTTTAACCGAGATTTTCGTTATACTTTCTCCGAACATATTTGAAGTCCTAAATGGTATAATACAACGTGTGCAAAGGGTTCTAAAAATGAAAAGGTTCACAAGGGTACAAACTTCTTTTCCGCGAGAATTCTCTCAGAATCTTGGAACTTCGAAAATAACACTTCAACAATTACTAACTTATAGACTTCATTCACCTGCTCCTTAACCCTTTGCCTGCTAAAGGCGTATATCTACGCCTTCACAAATCCATCAATATACACGAAAGGCGTAAATATACACCCTCTGTATTTTCAATTTATTTATTTTTGAAACCCTAAGAATGGTATCAAATCTCAGAGTACCGTTTTGGTCACTAGTCAGTGGACAACCAGTCGCAGCAACTGACATGCGAAAATCGCGCCGTCCATATTGATGGATTCGTGCTGAAGCGCGCCGCAGTCAAAGGTTTAAGAATCTACAATGAAATCTTTAATTCAAAAAGAACAAAAAATCAACGAAACCAATAAACGTACTATCAAAATCCCTCTTTATACACAGTGATGCACGATTTATGACATTATAAAAAAAAATAACACAATATTAAGGAAGCAGTTGTTTGTACAAGAGCCAGGAAGAACGAAAGGGCTCGGAGAACGAGAAAGTCTTCTTCTCGTGTTTTGGCGGACGCGGTACGTTCTCTCGTCTCGGTTTTCCACGGAAAGGGCGAAGCCTCGCGACGATTACGATGACGAGGGTGGTTAGAGGGGTGGTGAAGGGCTGGTAAGGTCTCCCGCGACGTTAACGACCGGGGCGATTGACCCTACGCGTGACCTGACCCACAGTCCCACGTTCGTGCGAGATCGTGAGACTTCGCAAGTTTTCGTGCGACCTCGCGCGTTCTCGTGAGGGTTCGTCGGGGCACGAGGCGTGCCGCTCGATACTCGCTCACTGGTTTGCCTGTCAGTGTCTCCCAGACCGTCGAAGGGGTAACATTTGAATTTCTATGTTTACATTGAAAGGAAAATCCACTGAAAATTTTGCAAAGACTAAATTGTGAGATTTGGAATCTTCTCTGCGAGACAGAGGATTTTAAGGATTTAAATGAAGCAAGATTTGATCGAATGGTCCGAGTAGATTTCACTTGGCGGTTAGAGCAGGTGTTTGGAATTTTGTTTTGAGAGGATTCTGTAACAGGGGTTGTTTGATTGAAAACATTGAAGAATTGAAATATTTCGAACGTGTGGTAAATGAACGTCAAGCGTTTGTTTATTATTGTGCGAAGGAATGTTTTTCCAGAGGTGTTGTACTGTGTAAAATTGGAGAGATGGCAATGAGAAAACGCTTTTTGGTACTCGATTTATCTTTATCAATGGTTTTAGGTCAACTCTTTCCAGTACGATTTAATCATGAAATATTGTGTATGAACCAAGCATCTGATTTTCATTTTAAAAATTACATTTTATTTTATAATCCATACGTATTACCACTGACCAGCCAGACTCGTCATTTTACCGTAAGGAATTACTAACTGAAAATTTCTGTGGTAAAGGAAGGTTTGTTTAGTGCTCTAGCTAATATTTACACAGATTCGCCCTCCGTCTGTTAATTGTCCTTCCAATTCTCCAGGACACCGTTTTAGAAGAAACTCGCTCCTATTAAAATTTACATCGTGTTCTTGCATCTTTAGAAAAAGCACAATGAGAAGCACACAGAGAAAAAAATGATTGGGTTTACTATAATCTCACCATATTTTATAGTTAGATTTAGCATCAAACATATGTTTATAGTTCACTTAACCATACGAAACATAGTAGAATGAAAGATTTATACAAATGGTTATATCATTAACTATTACCATTGTGCTTGTTACCATATGTATAGTAAAATGTGCTCTGCGAATATAGTTAGTTCTATCACTACGTATGAAATATTCTGGTAATATTAACTATAGAAAATAGTTACTTTTCTTACCATTACATATTTTCAACCATACTATATTTTTACTCGAAATAATCATAATTTTGGGTAAAGAAATAATATAGTTGCTTACCATACTATGCCTCTATCGTAATTATTACCGACATTATGGTTTACCATAACATTTACCATAAATATATTTCCAACTATAATTTTGTTACTATGCCATTATAATTAGATAGATCATATACTTTTCTCTCTCAGTGCATTTCAATCCAAAAAAATTCTTACCTAACGAGCAGAATTCCACTCGACCTCGGAACAAGTCCGATGCACAACCAATGCATTATTATTGGCTTGTTTAAAGAGAAATGAGTAACGAGCGTCAAAGGTTTACTCTTTGGTTCGGCTTGTTAGCCAGGCGTGGTTCGAACGCGCGGAACGATTCGAGAAGGCGGATCGCACGGTATTGGAATTGATGACGAGCATTTTCTCGCGGATCGGGACAAACGAGGATATTGTCTGATTCACGGCCATTAGCGAGCGAGGGCGTTCGTGACCCTGATCCTAGCATCGGACATTCCCAGTGAAGCCTTTCTGTTTTTTCTCTCTCTCTTTCTCTCTCTTTTCGCTTTTCTCTTATCCACTTTCTCCTCTGCGCACGATCCATCGATTGCACCAACCCACATGAAAGGCAGATTAGCCCAAAAATATTTTTCTACGATTAATTCATGCCTGGTGAGAATTACATTGATTCATAAGCTGTTTTTTTCAATAGTCTTTACTGTCACGTTTTATCCATTCTTACCGAGAGAGGAGGGTACACCGAGAGAAAAGTATATGATGTATCTAACTATAATGGCATAGTAACAAAATTATACTTGGAAATATCATATTTATGGTAAAGGTTACCATAATGTCGGTAATAATTACGATAGAGGGATAGTATAACCAACTACATTACGGTTTTTACACAAAGTTATGGTTATTTCAACTGAAAATATAATATGGTTAAAAATATATAATGGTAAGAAAAGTAACTATTTTATATAGTTAAGATTACCAGAATGTTTAATACATAGTGATAGAACTTAGTATATTCACGTAGCACATTTTACTATACATATGGTAGGAAGAACAAAAGTATAATAGTTAATAATATAACCATTTGTATAAATCGTTCATTCTACTATATTTTCTATGGTTAAGTGAACTATAAAAATATGTTTGATGCCAAATCTAACTATAAAATATAGTGAGATTATAGTAAACCCTACCATTTTTCTCTCTCAGTGTATGTGAGTTTAACGACACAGTAACTACCGGACACATATACCACATGTAAAATTAACCCCGTAGGGGGCAGAGCCATTGTAATTTCGCCATTCTTGCCAGCCTCATTATCCAAACCGTGTCATATTTACATGGCATTAAAGCATTAATTCCGCCAACTAGGGCACTGGAAGTTTCCTCGTGGTGATGAAGGCAGACACGTGGACCGAAAGTCTCTTTCTCTCTGTTTCTCTTGTCGCATGCGAGAGGAAGTCTCTGTCTGTCTCTTCCTCTCGTTCGCAAGAAAAGAAGGGAGAAATGAAACTTTTCTTTCGCGCATGCAAGAATGAACGAATAAATGAATATTTATTGAGCTTCTGGACCCAGAATCCTATATAAACCTCCGAGATTAGAATAAAATGAAGAACGAAAGTGTGAGAAATCCACGGAAACAACGAGAAAGTAAAGATAATTAATTAAATTGTTCCTCGACCAAAAAAAGAAGGTGTTTTTAAACTCACCAATGGTGGAAGTTGGCGGCAACAAGTTCCAATCGCGACAAGACGGTGAAATAAAGGAGCAATAAGAAGTATGTGTCTTACAATCATATCCTGTATCCTTAAATATAAGTTTTTTAAATAAGTGTAACAGAAGATTTATATACAGAATTAAGTATGACCGTACACCAATGAAGTAGGTACACCTTTCAGAGACAGATGAAGACTTTTGAATTGCGCGCACAAAAGGAAGAGAGAAACGAAATTTTCTTGTCGCACGCACACGAAGAAGAGAGAACCGAAACTTCCCTCACGAGCGCACACAAAGAAGAGAGAACCGAAATTTTCCTCTCACGTGCACAAGCAGAACAGAGGACCGAAACTTCCCTTTCGCGCGCACAAGCAGAAGAGAGAACAGAAACTTCTCGCTCGCGCCCACAAGAGCACCTTTCCACGCTCATCTTCGAGTCTTCTCTTTCGCTGAAATTTAATGAAATCTTCACGGAGAAAATTCCGAACGAGTTATTCTTGGCGCGAGTTTTCGGCGAGAATAACGATGGGACGAAGAAGTGATAGAATGAGGCCTCACTCGAGAAGGGAAGCTGATTTCTCGTGTTACTTTTATTTAAAGAAAAAATTGCGAAACCGCGAAGCACGACAATTTCGACGATTCGGGACTTGATAACTGCACCCTAGAGAGTAGCACGGTGAAGAGGTTCGCGAACAAGTTCACGCCGACGAAGCAGGTAGAGCATCGAGGGAAGAGACAGGCCGTCGTGGAAACGTCTGGAAGGAGAACGACTACGACACGACCATCGTCGATGGCGTGTCCCACGACGGAGGCTCTTCACCGTCGATGAAGCGTCCGACGAAATTGTTTTTAGATTGCACGCTCGCTGGGTTCTCTTATTGAATCCGACCACCGAGGGGACGACAGTGAAGGAGGGGACGACGATGCACCTTCCCATCGGCGGATAGAAATTATCCTGCGGCTCAGTGTTTCTCAAATTTAGAACATTCGTCCAGTCTCCTTCGTAAATTTTCATAATTGTCACACATAGCTTTGTTTGCACGTTTATAGGAATCGAGAACGCAGGAGCTTTCGTTTTCAAGACTATTGCTCCATTTCGGCAAGATACTCTGAGACTGTCAAGAAATGTTTTTACAAACGGATGTTGGTTTGGTTGACAAGTACCTACGTAACGTTTTACCGTATGCTAACAATTTTTTTTATTTAACAACGTGGTACACCTTTTACGCAGCGATCGTTCGTCGTCGATTTCATTCGTGTTTACGCTTGGAACCTGTGTTCACAAAGTTCTCTCTTCTTCTTCCTTCTTTTCTTTCGTTGAATGCGGGAACAGTAGAAGGACTTTTGCTTATGACTTCACGTAGTGTCGCAAATTATCATGGACTATCAGCACGATTGCTTATTCCTCGGTGTCCAAACGGTGTCGTACTCAATACCGTTGAGTGGCCCTTTGCAGCACACTACCGACACGTGTTAGGCGCAACAGACTTAATAGAGGAAAGTCCAATCTCTCTTACGTACGATTAAAGCAATCAATTTTCTTCGGAGCAATTGTTCTTTGCCCCGCTACGCGTCAGAATAGGTAAACTTCTAACAACATAACCTTTAAAATCCGAATGATACCTACCTGTAACGAATGAACTAACTAATAGGACGATAAACTAATAGGTTAACACTTTTCAATAGATTGCCCGTGGCGCCACACTTTGCATTTTTTGTGCTTTGTTTTCTTGTTAACATGTGATCTTTTAAAGTGCTGTAAAATCCAATTAATATAATCATTTTTTTAATGATTTTTCTGGAGGTCATCGGTGACCACCGATAGCTCCATAGGAGAAACAAGTTGCAGTTACATATGACCACCGTGGTAGTCAAAGTGTTAAAGGCTAATACCTCTGCAGATCGTTCGACTAGACGTCCATAGAACTACCATCATTAGACTTTGAGAAACACTGTCCTCTACCCTCTTCTCCTTCTCTTTCCATCATACTTTCTCTCTTTCTCCTATGCTCAACAATCGACCGTGTCCCGTCTAAGCTGCAATTTCACCGACGACGAATCATCCGCAATTTCTAGGCGAAACGCTTCCGAGTGCCTGTGGCGGTTGTGTGCACCTTTCCTTTCTCCTCTTTCTTTTCCTCTACCTCCTCCACCTTTCCTTTCAGGGTGCAACGAAGGGAGACGTGGGACAGTGCGGTTGATATTGCGAGGACGAGGCGTCGCCTACTGCTCCCTCAGCAGCGAGAGAACGAGCGAACAGCAACCGAACAAAGTGCAATCTCGTGTCGGGAGGTCAGCCTCCGGCGCGGTGGGGCATCCGCGTTAATTCCGCGGGATCGTGTCGAGTCAATTTCCAGTTGTAATGCCGGCTCCAAGCTGCTGGTGCTCTGGAACACCTCGTGGAGCCCAGTGTTCGCTTAGGAATCGAAATTCAAGGGCCTATTGGTTAAGAGTTCGTGAATCGTGGGTTTGTTATTTATTTCTGTGACTGGTTCTCAACTCTCTAGGTCAGGATGGAAAGTCTGTCAATTTCCAGTTGAAATGCCAGCTCCATGGTGCTGGTGCTCTGGAACACCTCGTGGAGCCCAGTGTTCGCTTAGGAATCGAAATTCAAGGGCCTACTGGTTAAGAGTTCGTGAATCGTGGGTTTGTTATTTATATCTGTGATTGGTACTCAACTCTCTAGGTCAAGTTGGAAGGTCTGGGTCCAGGTTCGTGAATCGTGGGTCTGTTATTTATTTCTGTGACTGGTTCTCAACTCTCTAGGTCAGGATGGAAGGTTTGGGTGGAGAGCCATCCGCGTTAATTCCGCGGGAGCGTGTCGTGTCAATTTCCAGTTGTAATGCCAGCTCCAAGCTGCTGGTGCTCGGGAACACCTCGTGGACCCCAGTGTTTGTTTAAGAATCGAAATTAAAGAGCCTATTGGTTAAGAGTTCGTGAATCGTGGGTTTGTTATTTATTTCTGTGACTGGTTCTCAACTCTCTAGGTCAGGATGGAAGGTCTGGGTTCAGGTTCGTGAATCGTGGGTTTGTTATTTATTTCTGTGATTGGTTCTCAACTCTCTAGGTCAGGATGGAAGGTCTGGGTCGAGGTGCTTCTTTAGCACTGTCGACAGAAACCACAAGTCGTCGGAAGACCAAGAATCAGACAATCATACTCACAAGGAAACATCGAGAACCTGAAAATTCCAAGAGATTTGAAAATTTGTAGATACGTGGAGTACCTGTATCTAAGACTCTCGCTATTCTTGGAACCTGTTCAAAAACTGTTTAGCCCTTTTAGCGCCGAGCAACGATATATCGTCATTAGCAACATATGCAACATATATCATTCAAAAATCATCATTTAAAGACAAAATGACTCTTTCACTGTTTACGGTGTAATTCATAAACTATAGAAGATACGAGGAATTGTTATATGTATATAAAAGATTGACGGTATGATGCGTTCTAATGAACTACATAAACACCATACACGGCACAACACAACATCGTTCGAGCACGGTTGGCATAGAAAACTTAGAAAAGTGTTGGATTGAATGTATCTCTCTCGAAAGACACAATTTTGACAAACAAATGTTGTTTTAGCAGATAATCCCTGGACGTATTGATCGATGTGTTATGAGTTATACGAATCATAATTTCACGTGCAGCAAACTTCGTGAAGCTAATGAGCTTTTTCGAACCACTTGTGTTTGGGGTTTCCCAACGAACTGACTGTAACCTACTCGTTTACAATTCGCAGAAGTGTCTACTCTGTCCTCAACCATCATTTCCAAACAGCTGGCCAATGGCACTACGTACCTACAATAAGCAATCGTGCATGCACTCGCGTGTCGTTCACGAGGGACCTACCGACTTCGTGGGAGGTCGAGCACGCATCGAGTTGTAATTAGGGCGCGATGTAACGAGCACGAGCTTGACTTCGGCCTACTGATACAGTCATTATCCGTGTAACGATAGATCGACGTAGCTCGCTTTGATCCTGGCGCCAGTTACGGAGCCTTGCATTATTTACACGCACAGGCGCACGTATCCGTGCAATTAACATTATTAATGTTCGCCGATTAACGATATCGATTGGCTAATGGGATTTTTTTTTATCCCCCTCCATTATGCGAGTGCATCCGTGGGAGATTTCAGAATTGGTCGAAAGGGCGGCGCGTGGAGGGAGTGGATTTACAAATAACGAGCGTTATTAATTAATCTCCGTAATTAGCTTATTGTGCACACAGTCAATAATGTATCCGCGATTTTCCGAATGGTGGGCGGGGAATGTAATTCGATAGATAAATTAATTCTTCTCGGTATTGTTCTTTGACGTATGAGCATGGAGAAATTTCGATATTGCCTGCGAAGCAAAGAACGAGCAAAATCGAGAAGTGCTCGCGTTTACTTTGTAATACACACTCGTCGATAGAGCCTTTCGACTAATACGAACTTCTCCTCTACGATTTTGTTCTAAATTTATTTAAGAAAGAGTTATAGCTTGGCCCAGTTACTAGAATCACCCTGTATATAGATGTACATGTTATTTATTATCTTTTATCTTATTATAACATAAGACCACAGCCGTTACAAAGAGCAGAGTAAGGAACGAGGAAGAGAAGTGATGAGAGAGAAGTTTTCGAGGATGGAAAAGAAAGGAGATTTCGATGGCATAGCGCGAAGGAAAAGGGTGAAAGGAGAAGACGACGCGCCAAGCCGCAGGTAACTCACCCTCGCCGTTAATTATGCAGCACGTCGGCGGGGGTGTTTGAGGGGACGTAGAGAGCCGGAGGCGGAGGGGGATGAGTCGCCTTAGCGCAAGGCTTAACTTCGTAGCCAAAGCCACGGGGTCCGCTTGCATGAATAATGCAATGTTTGTATCAGCGTAGTAGTCTTCGTTCTCGCGGGCATACGAAACCAAAAGAAAAGGGAAAAGTTGGAGAAAAAGCGGCCCACTGAGTTATTCCGGCTCGTAGGAACTTTCGAATGATTTGTCGAACCACGAGCGCCCCACCACTACGCGTTCATTGACGTCCATGTAAATTGGGACGAAAATTCAGGTAGCATCGAATTCCAAGATGTTACTTTGCGCAGAGCGAGAGAAGAAAGTATAAAGAAACAGTTGAATTACTTTCATTAAAAGAATGGAACTTTCACGTAGTTTGAAATTATTTACTGAATTAGAGATACTCGTCTGATACAGATTCTGGTTCGTTGCAAATTAATGCGAAATATTCAAATAGCATCGAATTCCAGAATACCACTTTGCACTTTTACTAGAAACAAAAGAGCATAAGAAAAACCCGAATGATTTTCTTTGAAAAAACGGTACTCCGACGTAGCTCGAAATTATTTACCGAACACGAGATCCTCGTCTGACACAGACTCTCGCCTCGTTACAAATTAGCGCGAAACATTCGAATCTCGTCGAGTTTCAAAATATTCACAATCAGTAGTATCCGATCGAACGAGGGATACATTACCGTGAACAGAGAGAAGCGCGAGAATAAAAAGAGCTGCATTATTTTTTCAGAGCAAGAGAGCACTCTGGTGTACTCGGGAAATTATTCGCCAAATCGAAGCGCTGCCCCTAGTAAATATAAACGTTCGCATCGTTGCAAATTAGCGCGAAACATCGGAGTCGCATCGAATTTCAGGATATCCAATAGTATCTCGCCAGAAGGGGAGATATTACCGTGCGGATGGATTATAAAGGCATCAAACAAAAAACCTTGAATTATATTCATTCAAAATACGAGCACTTCGCCGTGCATTCTCAAATTATCCGCAGCTCTTCGTCCGTCGTTGGAAATTAACGCGAAATATTCGAGTTGCGTTGAACGTGGAGAAGAATTCGAGTATCTCGTTTTCACTCACTCTTTTGCCAGAGGCTGCAGGACAAAGGGAAACGAAGAGCGTTACCAGGACGATTCCTCGTTTGCAAACGGTAAAATTCATTCGCGTCTACGCTCGCGCCACGATAAACCTCCAATTAATCATCGGCGGTCGCCCGTTTTCCATTAATTAACTGCTCCACGAGCAATGGTGGCGGAGGGTCGGTGGGGACCAGTGGTCCGCGCCGTCGGGCATGCTCGCGATTTTACATCGTGCTCGTTTCGCGGTTACGCTCTCTCTGTCTCTCTCTCTCTCCACTGTCCTTCTTTCCTTTTTTCTAAATTTCCAATCTGGCCGGTGTTCGCGAGTAGTATCAGAGAATTTCGGAGAATTTCAAACGCGCTCTCCTTCGAAAGGAACGTCGAGAATTCCCGAAGAGAGATTTTCTTCGACGAGCATTAATCGTGCAGAATCCGACGGAATTGCTGGAGGATGGACGAAAAAGTTGTACCTCGCTAATTTTCCAGTTTTCGAGCAAGCGCGTCCAGTTGTTGGTTCGGTGCTCCTGTAAAATTCAGGAGGTAAACGCGTGTACGTTGATTAAAAGCTTACACGGTTGCTTATTAATGTGTTTTCGCTGCACGAAACGATCCTGTTAGCGTAATGAAATGAATATTATCGTGCGTTTAATGCGATGGGTAAGGATTTGTTTTGTTTCGGTTAAACCGCACGGTGAATTTGTCATTAATAAAGGATGCGAAACTCTACTGTGTGGCAGAAATTTTTCGAAAAAGTCGCGGCTTCGTGGTCGCTCTGATAACCGTAGAAAGGTATCGGAAAATCGAGGTGAATGAAAAAATGTTCAGTGTGTTATTTTGACCTGAGAGATGAAATGAATTCGCTTTGCGCGTGCTTCCGTCACCGGTGCATTGGATAATCAACCGTGCATCGATATCTCTCTGCACCGCATCGATGTCTGTTCGAACTTTCTCCAGTATTCACGAATCCAATTCAATTCTGCTATTCATCCATGCGCTCTTTTGTAAACGACAGTGAGAATAAATTCCAAATCGCTTTTAGTTTCTGCAATTTTTCCAAGCACGGTGGAGAACATAGCTAACTAACCACCTTTTAATATTCATTGCAAAAAATTACTTCTCACGTTTCACACGTATACACTTGTATTTTAATTAAATTACAAGAAATCACTTCGTTCGCAGTCTTGCTTAACCATAAAATGTTTAGAAATGGCGGCAAAATTAAATTTTATTCGAAATTTGAATTTGCCGCCACTTTGTACCGGTTCGAGATGTCGGCTCACAAACCTTATTGTCAACTCACAGTAGTGTACTCGATGTTTGTGCCAAATTTCGTCCCGATCGGTACAGCCGTTTTTCCGAAATCGAGGATATACACGGACACACACACACGCGAACGGTTTTCACGATAGCGATTGCATAAGTCACTCCCTTTACGGTCGTGCCTAAAAACTACCAATACTTACAACAGCTTAACAAACCCAGTTCAATCTAACAATTCAATCGAATTATTCGAGCACGGCATCTCTACCGCGTATCTTGCCGAAATTATCCGGTGAACGCTTCCCTTACCAAACCATCTCGGGTATCTACAAGCTCCTCCTTCTCTCACAAGTCGAAGTACGCTTATCTGCTGGAGGAAAGTCGTGGAAAAGTGTGTGTGAAGGAGCGAGCCGATGGGCGTAACGGACGATGACCAAGGAAAAGCGTGGAGAGGCACGCGAACGTTCCTCCTGATGGTGAGGGATCGCAACCGGAAGTTCGAGACCTTCCCTCGCTTCCTGCAGCCAGCTAACGACTCGAGGATTCCTACGCCCTATAAATCTATCCTAGACGCTTACGAGTGGGCGCACCTGGAGGAAGGCCTTCCACCGGTTATCTGGATATCCGACTCTATCCGGTTTATCGGACACTCCCGTCCGTCCCTGCCAACCACTACGACGTTCCTCTCCCTCTTTCTCTCCGTGATCGTGGCGAAGTTCGCTAATTGGCCGAGGTAGACGCGCGCTCGAATGGATTAGCCGTTGGGTTAATAAGTAAATGGAGAGTGCGAGGATGGGTGAGTGAGAAAAATTACCTTGTTTCGAGGATACGAGTCCTAAGAGGGTGTCCAAGCAGGTGATGAAAGATAGATCTGTGCGTAAGTTAGGAGTGAGAGTAAGGTCAATGCCCCTATTTCTACTCATTTAACCCTTTGACTGCTTTGAAATTTCCAAAACAACAGTTCAACAATTACTAACTTATAGACTTCATTCACCTGCTCCTTAACTTTAAGAACGAGCTTTTACCTAGCAAGCAACGAGCCTATGCAATTTATGCCGGAGTATCTAAATAATTAATAATTAATCTTCCTGTAACTTATTTTATCAACCGGATATTAATGTTAAGAGATGAGTAGAAATCAGCATTTAAGTAGCAACTGGGCCATTGACCTTATCACAGGAAAGATGACGGTTAAAGGTAAGAATGTTAACCCTTTTAGTGCGCTCTTTTTGTCTGGTTGTCGCGCTCCTCCGTATTCAAACGGTTAACGGAAAAATAAGTAATGTATTTTTGTGTGTGTGTTTTTTTAAAAAGAACTCGAGCATTCTGATCTCGAATAAATATCTTGCAAATTTTACGCTACGTAATTTGACTCAGCGGAATTTAGTCGATACGAAAGATGGACGAGAGTGAGAATGCGCGATTCAGTCCTTAGGGCGAGGAGCGCTAAAAGTAAGAGCAGAGTTAAGGTGAATGGAGTACGAGAGCTTAAGGGTGGTGAGGGTAGAGATAAGTGTAAAGATGAATGTAAAAAGGAGAATGTAAGTGGAAGGTGAACGCGGAAGGTAGGTGCAAGTGGAATGATCTCTCAAGATGACGCGTAAAGATAAAAGGAGGCCCGTGATTACCCGCGGATCGCTCGGCTGGGTGTAATCTTGTAAAAGGGAGTGTATCTCGTGGGAGGGTGTGCGAGTAAAATGCAAAGATGTAATTAAGGAAAAGGGTTGCCCTTTGAAACTGGAGAAGGGCTGCAATTAAGCGCGTCGACGATTACACGAGAAGCGTGCAAAAGAACAATTAATCTCATCGTTATTATTATCATTATTATTATCTCTTTATAATTCTCACGCTTGTAATATTCCGTCGAATTTCCCTTTTCCTCGTTGCGTCGCGGTATCTCGATTATCAAATTGTAAATCGTCCATGCGGATTCTAAAATATTCCAGAATAAATATGTATCGATGATAAATTAACAGCGAACGAGCAACGAATAATCGAGGTAAGCAACGAAATCAGTTATTCGAAAAATCCTCTCGACCGTTATGATTAAAAATTGCCGGTGGCAAGGAGTGGCAGCTCGGGATAATAACCGCGACACAATTCCCTGTAAAAAATTTCCTCCAGACCAGACGCGCCGACGTTCGCTCTCTTTGCACGGAGCTTTTTCATCGCATTACCGAGCGCATAATTTTGCCGGTGCGTCCGAGGGACATTCGTCAATTTCACGTTTACGTCGGGGCCGCGTACTCGGTGAACCGGTACGTTATAAATATTCGGTGGCGTCGCGACGCCGACGTTGGCACCGGCGCGCACGCATAAATATTCGATGCGAAAGTGGAGGAGAGGACGCGGACAGATTGGTGGCGCGCGTTAATCCAACAGTTTTGCCACGCTAAATTTTCACCAAGCTTCTGGTAAAGAGCTTTAGGAAGCCTCTCGCCAAACCCCTATATCCCTTTCATCTCGTTCTATCGAGGGATCCGTTTCGTTTGTCGATTAAAGCGCGCGCCTTTAACCTGGCCTCTGTTTCGTTGGTGAAGCTTTGTTTGAACAAACGCCTCACCGACTTTGTTGCGATCGATGTGTATCGTTGGGGTTTATACTGTAAGGAGTAAAGTAGAAATACAATTAAGAGGGGGATGACATTGGTTGTTGAGGTATCGATAAATGAAATTTGGAAGCATGTGCGTGGTTGTTGGATGTTAACCCTTTGCACTACTTAAATCCTTTCAGGGGCAGTGTATCGTACACGATACAGATGCGTTTTCTTCACTTTTTCCAATATATTTCGGTCAATAAGGCATTTGGAATTGAATTTTTTTACTTCTAAGCCTTCAAACTGGTTACTGAATACGTGTTGGTAGTTTTTATGCAGAAGAGAATAATTTTGCATATGTTGCAAGCAATTAGACTCAGTCTTACTAAGAACCACTGGTATAAGTCGTAACAATGTATATTAATCAAAACGAAATCGGCGAGATATTCTTTAAAATAAAGTTTTACCGTTCTTTTTACCGTTCGTCTTCTCCGCTTCCTCATTTTCCTTTTTTCCTTAATCTGTCTCTCTATCTCTCTGCTTTGTGCAAAATTTTCAAGCCAGATAAAAAATATCGATCGAGAAACGAACACGTTGCTCGTAACCATCGCGTGTCGTAGAATGTAACGATAACGTGGAATCAACGTTTCGCGATCGACATTGCACATTTACGAGATATCGATAGCAAGTGCATAGAACGACGATCCATTTTCTCCGTCGCAGAGTGATTTTATTTCTCAAAAATCCCTACAACCCGTTCTCCAGCGATTTTTCCCAAGAATGTAATTTCGTTCTACCGATAAGTTCGCACACTTTCTCTCCCTTTTTTTTTCCCTCGACAACGTATCGCAGCACTGTGTAACGCGATTAAGGGTAATCTCGTGGCTAACAACATTATTCTAAAATAATTTTCCATCCGCCCGAGCGCGATAAAACTCTCCCTCGGAATTTCAAAATTTCCAACCTCTCAGGTTATCGATCGGCGGAACGCCGTGACGTGTTCCCAAGAGTAGGTCAGAGAACCGTGTGAATTTTGGCCGTGATCATTCGCGATCAACCTAATAATATCTTCACTTTGCCACCCTCATCGTACCGTCCACCGATTCTTAACGGTAGGAAGAACAATTCGTGGTTACACTCGCGCCTGCTTTAGCGATGCACACGAATGAAGGTGGTGGGACAAGCGCGTTGGGCATGGAAGATTAAAAAAAAAGAGATATGGGCAAAGGTGAGGTAGTACCACGTGAATTTTGGCATTCTAACTCACGATCATCCTGATAATGATGCAAATATCTTCACTTTGCCACCCTCACCTATCTTCATCCTACTCACAGAGTGTTAACAATTCGTGCTTTTGCGACGAATGCGAACGAAGGTGGTGAGAACAAGCGTTGGAGTTGGAGGACTAAAAAGAAAAGTGGTCAAAGGCGAGCTAGGTTCGCGTGCATTTTGGCATTCTAACCCGCGATCATCCTAATAATCATCCAAATATCTTCATTTTGCCACACTCACCGTACCATCGTCCAATTCATCGATTCTTAACAGTAGCAACAAAAATTCGCATTTATCGTGCGTTGTAAACTGGTGAACAAGCACCACAAGCGAGAAGAAGAGAGAGAGAGAGAGAGAGAGAGAGAGAGAGAGGGAGAGAAGGCTGAACGTAAAAGGTTAAAAAGAGAAGTGCTCATAGACGAGCTAGGACTGCGTGAATTTCGGCATTCTAACCCGCGATCATCGGAATATCTTCACTTTGCCACCCTCACCGTATCATTATCCTGTTCACCGATTCTTAACAGCAGCAACAACAATCTGCGTTTATCGTGCATTGTAAACTGGCGAACGAGCGCCACGAGCAAGAGAAAGAGAGAGAGAGAGAGAGAGAGAGAGAGAGAGAGAGAGAGAGAGTATTGAGGGTGGGCTTTAAACCCCTCAGGGGTGGTAGGTTAGAGAGACGAGGCGAGGGATGGGGATTTATCGGTCCTAGTTTGCATAATATCGGTTTCGCATTCTCTCTCCGAGCCGAGATTAAGATTTTCCGGAGATTAACGGCCGCCGTGCGGCTGACTGGCCGAACGGCCGATTTTGCGCTCGTCGAGCGCGCGCGCCAACCTCCACCCCCGCTCGTAATTGTTGCCTTCCTGACTTCATATCGGCAGGGCTGGTCTGCGTGCACCGAGACTAATCGCACGTGGAGATCGGCGGAATTAAATCACGCGTCCGGAAGTTGAAGCTCTGCTCGAATGAGAATGAGAGGATGAGGATGCTCGGCTCGCTCATCAGGTACTATTCCATGTTGCTCGCAAGGTCTTCGGAATTTTTCTCGTTGGAATTGTTTCGTTGTTAAATTGGACGTGGATTTTTTACGATCATCTGATATTGTATGTTACAAGTGGCACGATGACTTGTTATGAATTATCCAAGTCTAAGGATTTTTTCTCGACAATTGTAGACCCGTCCGCCAATTTTTGCGAGGTATCCGTTTCAAGTGGATTTGTTTTATGCGAAAGAAAATCCCGTAAATAGAGTATGTAAGTACAAAAGTAAAAATATTGGGAATAATATCTAGTATAAGTTTTAGAAAGAAAGGTCTGCATCGCTCGATCAGTTAGAAAAAAGTCAACGGAAGTGTAAAGATAAATATATTTTCTGGCTGCCTTAATTCAGATCGTGTGAATTGATATTGCGTATAAATAATTCCACATAAATTGTGGTACACTTTACCGTGTAAAAAGAGACTCGTAAATTGAGGGACGAGTGTCGATAGGAGGGCCGTTTGAACAAATTGTACTCTGATAGCCTAGTGAAATGCACAAATCGAACAAATTTAACGTGATAACGTTACAGAGTGGTACGCCTGATAATGTTAGGCAGCATTGTGTAATCCGTAATCGATAGATCGATCGAGAGAGTAGAGTTTCGACGGTGACGTAAGAAAGAATGTATGACGACGAAAAAGCGAATAGCAGATCGGTTTAAGGTTTCTTTACGTTTTCCTTTTTGCATCGACACTATATTCTTAATAAAACAGTAATTTTAACATCTCTTACTACAGTATTGTGTCTTGGAGGTGTTCGTGGAGTAACGAGAGAGACACTTTGTTGTGAAGAATTGTGCGTGTGCAGTCGGCGTGGGGAGAAGAGAAGAAAGCAGAAAAGAAGAGAAGCGTTTTGCAAGAACAATAAGGTGAGAGCGAGTGTTTCGAGCTTATTTTAACGAGTGCCTCCTGTTTCTCTTCTTTTGATCGAGCGAGTGCACCGCGCGCCCATTCTTTTCCATCTCTTCTGTTCACTACCCCCTCTTTCTTCCTTCTCTTCTCCCGTCTCTCATTCTATGACCGCACACTTTACTTTTGAGAAGCGCGAATTATTTAATTAATTTTATTATCCGGACCGAACTGCGCTACCGGTGGTAGCACGGGCTCACTTCGCAAAATTAAAACAGGCTTCAATTCGCCCAATGGGATTGAATATTATTTCGTCGAGCGCTCGAGGATTTTGTGTTCTCGACTATCGATGACACGATGAAAAAGCAAAGGTATCTTTAAGCTGGGTATAATACCCGGTACGGTCAATTTCAAACACGTGAAATTCAATCTTTCTCTACCTCTCTCCTCTTTTTAATTTCCCTGTTTCAATCATGGTTGATCGTGATGCAGGATATTTTGATACTTGCACGCTTCATTCAGCATTACTAAAAATGGCATTGATAGTTACACAAACGTAAGAGGAGCATTTAATTTGCAAGACACCAAGAATAATACTGCAATTATACTGTTTATTACTACTCAATTACTGTGGAGAATTAATATCAACCCTATAATACAAATCAGACCTTACTACAATTATTCGAAAATATCCTGAGCCAATCGAAATTCTTTGAATGTTTTCTCGCGTTAAGCCTTAAAAGATATCATTGGTGAAATATCACCCCATGCAAATTGTTCTTGTAATATTATTGGCACTATTTCTACCAAAGGTGTCAAAACCCTTCTCAAAAGGTGTCAGACACCTTAGAATTAGGATTTTCTCTCATGAACCATTTCTTAAACAATGATTAAAAATACCGAATTTGCCACATAATCTAACGAAAAGAATATTAGAAGTACTTGATGAAAAGATTGAGGAAACAATGACAATCCCACCATCCATATGTAAGCAAGAAAGATGTTCTATGTGTACAAGGAAAGAAGATAGAAAATATATTATGAGATGTACAATATATATACCAATTTCATTTGTCATAAGCAACGCAATATTATTTGCAATAACTGTAAAAAATAACTTTTATAATTTTCACGAAATATTTAATTCTTATAATATATCTAATCCCATTTACATATATTTATAGAATTTATAAAATAACATTCATTTTCCAGGGTGAAATAACACCCACGATACCGTTAACGTGACTTTCCTAGATGCTATCTTTTAAGGATTAAATTCCCAAGAGGGGAGAAAGTTTTCTACAATAAACAATAAAGAAACAAAAAATGAGAAAAAGGAATAAATGCCATTCCAAATTTCGAGACTATCTCGCGATCGTTACGACGGCCTTCGCGAATTTAATTCGCGGCCGGATGAGTGGAGACAAAGAGAACGAAGGCGGAGTGGAGGAGGATGAGAAATTGCTAGAGAAACGAGAAAGAGTCGAACGAGAGTTTCTGGCGGGAATCCAGGAGATTACGAACGCAATATCGCGCGCACCGCGAAACAAGTAAGAGCCAGGGAGAGATGGAAAAGCCAGTCTGACTGTCTGCTGGCCGTAGGATGCCACTACGACTCGATACCGGAAGTGTCTTTCCCTCTTCCACTTCGCCATCACGCCAGACTCCCCAATTTCTCTCTTTCTCCTCACCAACAACAGGAACTGCATGTTGCACTCTCTTTTATGCCTCATATTCGTTCGCAAAAGAGAAGAATACTCGGGATATAAGTGCAGCTACTCTAGCTTACGCTTGATAACCCCGTATACGGCAGTTTGTATGACCTATGAACTATGAACGTGGATTGGAGCCTGTCCGGACTAGGTCCTTCCTAAAGCCCGTACGAAAGGAACTTTGGAAGCTCCAGAAACGGAAGTGGCCGGATGGACAAGTCGATTGCCGTGTTTCTGGTTCCTTTTTTTTTTTTTTTAAGTATTTTGAATCTGTTTATTAGAATTGTTCTGAAGATCAATGAAATTCACTCATTATGTAATTGTTATTGTTATTTAGTATTTACTTTCTCTGGAATGTAATATCGAAGTCGAGAGTAGAACGTACGGTAGATAGGATTATTTGTAAGGATGATCATAAAAATGTATACGATCTATCTACAATGTATATCTATTTTCTCTTCTTATCCTTTATGTATCGTATACTCCTTTTATATTCGCGCGACACCTGTGTTCCGAAGCTATGGTACGAGAGGTGAATATTCGGTGGCGTGTAGAGAGTACATCTAGCATTTTTCGTTGGAGAGTTGGTAGGTACACCCGTCCCTCAATTTACGCGGCACTATTTTTACGCGAGTCTGTTTTTTGCGCGGTAAACTGTAACACAATTTATGCGGAATTTTTTATACGCGATTTCAATTTACGCGATCTGAATTAAGGCAGCCAGAAAATATATTTGTCACACTATAGTGTAATATTTTTATCACGCTTCCGTGGCTTTTTTCTAAAGGATCCCATTTTCCTCCATTTCCCATTTTTTTCTAGTTATAGTTTGTATACTTGTGCATTGGCTGCGACACTGTCTCATTTCGAAAGAGAAATTAGAAGGTGAAACAAAGTACGCTCTTCATTATTACCAGCCCATCGACTGAGCGCTCATTGTCAACTGCTTGCTCACTGTCAGGTGAACGGAAACGTATATTATTTAGGACACAGTAATTAAGCAACGTTTTTAACATACTGTTTAGAACCATAATTTATATTGTAATTTTAACCAAAAAATGTTTAACATCCGTGAAATAACACGAAGAATGAAAAAATCGATATCTTTAAACATGAAAATCCTTATACTAACTTTTATTCCCAATATTTTTACTTTTGTACTTACAGACTCTACTTGCAGGATTTTTTTTCGCCTAAAACAAATCCACATGGAACGGATACTTTCCACAAATTGAGGGACGAGTGTACGTCTTTACGTTAGAACGTTACGCTTCAATGTATCTTTCTCTTTCCTTGTTATCAATGTACTCTCCAAATATTACGTTCTCAATTATTTAGTTTACCCTCGTCTTAATAACTACCACATCGTAAACCATAATAAGTATCTTAAACCATGAACTTCTTTGTTCATCCCTTTGCTTGTTTCTCATTCTGCTCTCCTTACACGTCTACCTACAGCAATTTCTGAAGCAGTGCCAAGCAACAATTGTTTAAACAGAACTCACAACACCGTGTTCGTCCTCGATCGTCGTTCTGGTCGTGCGCCACAGCCCGCGGCCTCTAATGCTAATCGGGAAGTTTAGTTTTCGAGAACTTTACGAGTGATGCTTGCTACGACAAGGAGGTGGAGGTGGAGAACGCGAGAGAAAGTTTTGCCGTTGCCGTGGCTACACTTCGTGATAAGTGGTGTTCCGCGAGCATCCCTCCTTCACGTCGCGCACCCCAGTAGTAATCCTGTTTTTGCAACGCCCGCCGAATGACAGATGCTAGCCCACCCCTCATTCTCCGCTTCTCGTTGGAGCCTTTGAAATTAAACGTCGACCGCGCGGTAATTTTCAAGCTCTCCGTGGAGAAGTTGAAAAATTTCTCGCTCCAAAGGGTACGGGCCACGAGGATGAGATTGACGGGTGAATTAAAGTCGCGGGGGCTCGGGCTAGGGTGGGAGTGAAATTTTACATGGGGTCGATCGTTGAAACAGGGAGAAAGAGAGAGAGAGAGAAGGAGAGAGACAATGACAATGACAATTTATTGTACTCTGAGACTAAAGTTTCCTAGAGCACCCAACATACATAAAATAATACAGCTTCCAGCAAAAGAACATCGCAAAAGAAGGCGTCAAAACTACTCCAACCGAGTGAGTTACATTACATGTCCAAAAAGGAGAAGAAAAGTATAAAGAGGAAAAAAAAACAAAAAGAAAACCATACAAAAACAGGTAGCGTATAGCACACGAAAATTAAGATATTTGTAAACCGTAAAAGTGCTTAAAGGCCCGTTCTTTAAAACACACAAGAGAGAGAGAGAGAGAGAGAGAGAGAGAGAAAGACAAGTTATTAAAAAATACACGTGAAGAATACACGAGAGTGAAGAAAATAAATGGCAAACGCTGGATGCGACGAAGGCGAAGAGAAGGAAGAACGCAAAGTGGAGACGATTTTTCGTAACGCGTGCCGAAAACTTTGTCGATGTTTCGCAAAGTTTCAACCGATAAGATGGGCAAGTTATCGGATGAAGAATGACAGCATGTCCTCGAAAGAAGCGTGCTCAATATTTTGTCAGAAATATTTTCAAACTGTTAATTGTTTCGGGGGAAATTTCCAAAGGAGTAAAAATCTTCTCGGCAGCTGTGTGCTCTTCGATACTCTTGTTTCAGTATCGCGTGAAACTGGGCCGCGCGATATCTCGAATGTAGAACGACGAGAATGCAGGAGAACGAACTCGAGATGGAAAGGAAGTGCGACTCGCTTTATCACAACGGTGAGTTGTCGAACTCCTGAAGTTCGTCAGTGCGGTGAAGAAGGAAGAAGGTAGGAGGAGAAACGGTCGAGGAGAAAGGAGGAAGAAGAAAAGAGAAGGGGTGTGATCCGTTACTGCGACCCGATTCCGCATAATTTTCACAAAGTCTTCCTCGCGATGCTTCCACTTCGCGGAATCTCCCGCGAAATTTCGAACTAAGTTTCCGCACATTCTCCAAAGTGTAACGAAAGCTCGCGTAGCGAATGGAGAGGACGAAATTGTTGCGGGTCCCGGCGCGATAACGTTGCAAACGATTTTCCTTAATTATCTCGGCGCGGTCGACGAGTTCGAAATTTTCTCGCGACCCTGGCGAACGTCGTCGCGCCGCAAGTTTCTGGCCGTGACGCGTGACGAAGATTCTGGAGGATGTTCGTAATAGTTTCGGTGAGTAACGTCAAACGCTCGATGGAACAAGAGTTGGAGGAAGAAGAAGAAGAAGGACAGAGAGAAGATAATCGAATTGACATACTTCACTCATTCTCTTCTTCGGCGAAAGAGAAGAAAATTGATAGACTTGCTGGACACTCCTTTCGTTCTCTTTTTCAGGGAAAGAGAAGAAAATCGGTAGACCTGTTAGACCTTCCTCTCATTATCTTCTTCGAAGTAAGAAGGTACACTGGTAAAAGAGAAGGAGATCGAAGCAAGATCCACAAGATACTGCTCACATTCTTTTTATCGGCAAAAGAGAAGAGGATCGAAGCGAGGCCCACGAGATACTCTTCACATTCTCTTCTTCCCTACCTAACCATCCTCTCATTATCTTCTTTGGCATAAGGCCCACCACATCCTCCCCTCATTCTCTACATCGGCAAAAGAGAAGAAGATCAAAGCGAGACCCAGAAGATTCTCTTCTTAAGCGAAAGAAAAGAAAATCGGCAGATCTGCTAGATCCTCCTTTCATTATCTTCTTCGAAGTAGGGCCCAAGACCCCCTCCTCTTATCCTCTACTTCGGCAAAAGAGAAGAAAATCGAAGTGAGAACCGCTACAAGATACTCCTCACATTCACTTTTTCAGCGCAAGAAGAAAATCGGTAGACTCCGCAGACCCTCCTCTCACCCTCCTCGTCGGCGAGCCATCTCAGCGTGGATTGTTTACATCCACGGAACGACTCGTTTCCTCGTAAACGTATGCGCATATTTCGGCATACCCTACCCTGGTAGAGATGTGCTTAAAGGACTCTGAGAGAGGTGGAAGAGCGGGCGGAAACTACGGTATTGCCGCTGCGAGTGAAACGTGTCGCGTGAGAGATTGGGAGAAGAAGAGAAAGGAGAAAACAGAGAGAAGAGGAGGACGGATTAAAGATGATGATGCGCCAAGCTGCTCTTTCTCGTTCTCCTCTTTTTTTTCACTTCTCTCTTCTTCAACCCCTCCGGGGAGTTTTCTAAAGAAGGGAACGAACCCATCCCTTTTCCGGAATATATACGTTCCTACGAGCGTCCGCGCGAGAGGATCGGTGGATGTAAGGTGCGCGAAAAATGCCAGCAGTTTCCCAAGGAACTTTGTAATGGAAGGAGAGCGGAATTGATGTGCGCGCGAGGCGCCAAGGGAAATTTCTCATAGGAAAATTTGTTGCGATCGACGAGGAGCAAGCGATTGTCGATGCGGATCAGGGTCAAAGTTGATCATCCGCGAAAGACACGTTGGAGGAAGAAACGAATTCTGTAAGAATATGTGTCCGTCGAGACTGCCGGACATTTTGTTTGTATTCTCTAAAAATGCTAAAGTAAAACGAAACTCGAAATTGATCTTAAAAAAAATGAAACTTTCCAATGAGACTTTAGTTTAACGGACGCTCCATCGATTTGGTTTTAATTGGATCCTTCATTTTGAAAACGGTGTAAGTCCATTTTTAAAACAAAAATTAACTAGTTATAGATAAAAAGTTTACACTAAATTAATCACAAATTATGCGATATCTCATTTTTTTTTTTAAATAGAGTTACATCCTTTTCAAAATAAACGGTCTAATTAATATATACATATATTGTTAGGACTTATACTGAGGAGTAATGTGCAAAAGAAAGTATAAATAAGGGGCGACCTTATTCTTTAACCAGTTAACTGCTTTCGACGTGTATACACGTCAATACAAATTTTTTATATTCTTGATCATGAACAATAAAAAACACTTACCATTCGATATAAAAACTAAAAATTAAAACTCAAAAAAAAAATTTCGCAGGTAACTGGCTAAAATATAACCAAATGAATGTTTGAAAACTTTAACAATCGTTTATAGGCGCTAATGCTGGATACTACACTGGACAGATTACAGAATTTATTTTCAATCGTAAATTCTCTTTTACCGAGCGCATAGAAGCATCTTTTCTCTCATGGCAAAATATTATCCACTACTGTTGAATAAAAACAACAACTTTGGTCTCTCCACCCTACAACCCTCTCGACATGAGGCACAAGTCGCATTGTTCTATGTTACACGAGTTTACCCACTAGTAACTTACACGTGGGTTTCACCAACCGTGCACGTACTTTCAAATTTCTTTAATTAACAATTCGAAAACTAATACCATCCCCTGCTTAATTTATTCTAACATTACTTAGTACCTTAGTACAAGTCCTAACAATATACATTAATCAAAATAAAATCAGTGGAAATGTCCATTAAAACAAAGTTCTGCCGATGTTCCTATTAGAATTAATTATTAATAATTCGTTAGAAACAATACATTTTGCACCGTTCGATGTATCATTCACGGGCGAATGCGATATCTCGAGCGTTTCAAATCTTTGGCAAGAACCTTCTCGACACTTAGTCATCACGAGACTTTGTAATAAAAAATAATAATGACTTTGAAAGTCATTGTAATAAAAAGCTCGTGTCCTCCGATGCGATTCCGGAACGGGCACTCTTTCGATAATGGACGATCAATCAGCGAAATGCTACCGCGTAACGAAAGATCACCGCACGCGAATCCCATTATTCATCATGCCCGGTTTCATTGTCCGGCAACGACAAATGCGTTTGACGCGCCTAATGCGCGTGCGTTTCGTGCGGCATTGTTGTGTTTTCGCGCGCCGCCGCACAATGGTCAGCCGCGTTGTTCTCGCGCTCGTTCGGACCATTCAACGGAGGCGACAGAGACGGATCCACTCGATGCGCCGCAATGAGAACGAACAAGTATAATCCAATGTTTCGTCATTTTCAAATATCCGGGTACCTCTTATCGTAGCTTTGTTATTAATAATTACCTCGTTTTAATAACAATGCTAAGAATATCGTCGACAGTCGAAAATGAGTATGCAGCACGAAGCTATTTTTTAAGGACGATCGTGGATAAATTAAACGTTTATTGGAAACTTGGGAATCTTGTGGAAACTCGAGAACAGAAAATATTGTGTTCTTGTTTTGGATGAATTTTCCTTTTCCTGCGTACGATTTTCGCTTTCGCTCACCAGTGTGTAATTTCACGCACGAAAATCGCGAAGCCGCAGGATTTCGTAATTTCCGGCAAAAGCGAGCACCGCGCGCGAGGGGCTCTTCGCTTTGATTTTTGACGGTCGATTTACAAATTGGTATGGTGTCGATTTTCCCGTTGGAATCGGATCGTAATCCTCTTTCGCGCACGCTTTCAAATACGAACGAAGCGTATAAGGGTTGAAAAATACCTGTGTTCGCGGTTGCCACGAGTTCGACGACCCGTGAACTATCCACGAATAATTTCCACTCGCGCGAAAGGGAACAAGCCATTAGTGGCCGAGCAAGAAACATGACTACTCGTCAGAGGTAGCGCCAAGGATGGGCCTGGGTGGGTCCACCTAAAAATACGCACACATCCTTTGGCCCACCCTAAAATCTTATATAGAAAATTTTAGCATGATTATGCTGTCCTATTCTGTCTAAGTTTTCAGCTTTTTCATACGAAGTTATTGTTATAATTAAAATTCTAGAATTAATATTAAACGAAAAAAAATATTAAAATTAATATTGAAAGAGAAAACAAAAAAAAGAGGTACAAGTTCGACCGTAGAGGTAAATATGGGCCACCCATAAAAACGCTAGCCCACCTGTGGCCCACTCGCATGAACAGTTCTGGCGCCGCCTATATGCTACTCGTTGAAAAAAAGTATAACTTAGCACGACACTCACGTGAAAGGAGAGTCCGATAATTATTCGCGTGAGAGGACGTGATACCTTACCCTACTACATCAAATGATCCTTCTCTCTGGCAGACAGTAGGACACTTACCTGAAACACAAAGAAAGAACATCTCGTTGAAATCCGTTCTGACAAGGAGCGTGCGCCAATTCATTCGCGTTCCAAGAAATAGAACGCATTTAATCTCAAGCATCGACGAATAAAATACAAGCTACAGAAATCCTAGCTCCTTCGTACAATCCCTTTGTCCCGTTCCGCTGCAGTCGAAGCCGGGCTAACGCAGAAGTATAACGGACGAATGGCGGACGAGTAACGGAGAAAGAAAGAGAGGGGGTGAGGAAAATTCACCGCGAAATGCGCGACTAGACGTAGGACTCTACGTAGTCTCAGGACGTCGAAGAAATTCAATTCCCATGTAATCCCGGGTCCTCCATTCTTCCTCAAATTACAACGTTCTTTACCCTCCTAACCCACCCCTTCCACCCTCTCCTTCGTTTTACCATCCTCGTCGAACAGCTCGCCATTTTGGGACGACGACCTTGCTTATTTCAAGCCGCTCCATTCTTCTCTCTCTCTCTCTCTCTCTCTCTCTCTCTCTCTCTGTCTCTTTCTCTGTTTGACCATATGCTTTGTCAAAATTAATTTTTCTTTATTATCTAGGATTTGTAGGTTGGGATTTTTCTTCTCTTTTTCGTTTCTGAACTTTTCTCCTTCCAACGGGGAATGAGTTACTTGATTTTACTTTTTTATGAATCTGTAAATTATTTAATCCTTTGTGGTGCGTCGCCGTAGACGAGAGATATTGATGCTCGTAGTTGAGAAAATATACATGTTCAACATTTGCTTTATAAAAACTGAAGCTTCATTGTTCGTCAGTGTTCAAAGCGACAAAATAAAATTAACAAAAATAAGTCCCAAAAAATGCAAAGTGTGTCGCTACGGGCAATCCATGGAAAATCAGTGTGCCAATCAAAGTGTTATTCTTTAGCAAAATTATTAAGACGATTAAGATCATACTTTTAGAAGGTGCTTCAACTATACAACAAAAGTCCAAATTATGGCCTTTTTATGCGTGCTGCATATTTATGAACTAGATATAATATACATTGACGTTTTCATAATTTCATGGAACACTTGTAACAAGTCCGCGGAACACGCATTAAGAACCACTGTCCTAGAGTATAATAAAACATATCATCATCGTCGTGATCTCTCTTCCTCTGCGCGTGTGCGTGCACACGCGGCCAAAAGCAAAACGTTGGGTGATGGAAAGGGATGGAAATGCAGAGGATTTCCATCTGGCTCGAGCTGTCAGACGCGCCTGTGCGCCGCTCTCGGAATGAAATTACTCGAGCTCGGTATTACATTGTTGTCTGGTAAGCATGGTAGAGGACGGTGGTAAAGAAGAAAGGGACGAGAGAGGAGCAGTGAGCACGGGGCAGGTGCAGTTGACTGTTTTGAACCTGAACGTAGGAGCAGGTCGAAGCGAGGGACAGGGTGAAAAGTAAGATGGAAATGAAGGAAGGTGGAGAAAAGGGGTTGAAGGGTGGAAGCCGAATTAAGCTTGACATAACCTCCTTCTTTTGTGAGACCCGGATTTAATTACATCTCGGATTAGTCATGGATCTCGGGGACGAAAGGCGGAAAGATTTTGTTCGATATCGTGAAAGAGCAGAAATAGAAAGAGAAAGACGGAGAGAGAAGATTGCACAGCCAAAAGAAGAAGAGGGAGACAAGGAGAGAAGATGAAAGAGAGAAAAGGGTATTGGAATAAGCCAAGTGTCTTGCATTCAGCATCCAGGCTGTTCAGACGCACGTGTGCTTGCAACTTTTGGTAATTATGCAGTTTAGGGGATGCACCTCCGAATGAGTTGAATTTTATATATGTTGTGAAGGATCCCTTCCCGAGTAACATGCAAAAAATTTTAAGCGGCGCTCGCTTCGTACTTTAAAGCTATTAACAATAGAAATTTACTATATACGTTAGTTGTAAATGCATTTAGAACACATTGATATATAAAAAAATGCAAGGTGTATGGATGTGTAAGGACATATAAATGTCTTGAATTTATATTAGTTTTCCGCGCCTAACCGTCGCATCCGCCTAACCCTTATAAGGCTTAGGCAGGTTAGGTTAGATTAGGATAGGCGCGTGCAATGGTTAAGCGCGGCACCAGCGCGCAATATAAAAATAATCTACACTTGAGAGCGTAGTAGGCCTTTCTGGTTAGATCAATCTTCATAGCTTCTGCTGTTCGAAGTAGTATACGTCGAAGTTGCTACATTTGCTAGATTCCTACATTCCTTAACATAGCGTTACATTTTATTATCAATCCTTCTATTGTTAGTAACTTCATAATACGCAGCGAGCGCCGCTTAAAATTTTTTGCATGTTACTCGAGAAGGGATCCTTGACGACATATGTAAAATTCAACTCATTTGGAGGTGCATCCCCTAAACTGCATAATTACCCAGCTTTTAAACCTGAATTTTGAAATGCTTTAACCGTTTTAGCACCACGCAGCGCGATCGCTGTGGTGAACTGTGTCGCGATGTTTGGTCACGATCGTCAATCCGCAACGCGCTCGTTTCCGAGTGTAGCTCGTCGCGAGTCATATCAGAGTTGCCTCTCTTAATTACTGTTTCTTTTTCAAATAATCGTAAACTTTTGAGTATTTAGTATAACGCAGTATAACGTTTCTGATATGACTGACGAAATGAAGCGCGAGTACGTCGAACGGCACATCTCGACGAAAAGAAAATAGCAGCGCGTCGCGTGGATCGGCATTTCTTGCAGAGAAATGAACGAAGCGCTGTCGCGCTGCATGGCAGAATCCGACACGGATTCTTAAAAACCCCTGGCATTAAAACGGTTAAACACGCGCACGCTTCCACGTCGTTTACTTTGTCGTTACAGAAACTCCACTGTCCACGAAAACTTATCGGTCACTCTGCTGTTATCAAGAATCCACATAAAAGAATATGAAGTGAAAATATTATGTAGCCTTTAATGAGCAAGGTTCGGTTTATCTCTTAAGAAAAGAAGAAACCGAGGAGAGGTTCTCGAGGCAAGGTACTCCATTACTGTGTTTTGCATTTTAGAAATAAGTCGATGCTCCGATGAACAGATGCGCGCTTTGAGAAACTCAAACGAAGCAAGCTAACTCTTTCCATTCTCAAAGCATCATCATTATCGTGATCATCAACGGTGCAGGTAGGAGCAGCAGAAGAGGAGGTTGAATGAGCCTGATTCCTCTGTTGCGTTTCTAGGCAAACGTGAAACCTGAGAAGATCTCTCTCTCTCTCTCTCTCTCTTACTCTCTCTCTCTCTCTCTCTCTCTCTCTCTCTCTCTCTCTCACTTACTCTCCTGGCGCCAGTAAGCCAATTACCAAATACCATAGCCCGAAACTATGCGAGCGACGCGAGGAATTCACGGGATACCGTGCGCCACGCCTCGAGCTATCGTGTGCCGCGCTACACGCTTCTGAATCCTCGCGTGATTGCGGCACCGAGGAAGATCCAGTAAATCGCAAGACGTGATCGATCTATCGAACGCAGAATGTCGACAGAGAACCGGAAAGATAAATCTTTCGATTGTTTCGCGTCGAAAAGTCACCGAGGGGTCAGGCGACAAAAGCGTAAAGCATTATTAGATGGTTCTTACAGCAGACACTTTTTTTAAGACTCACAATCAGTAATAATTCATGGAACGGTAAATAATCTTTCGACATATCGTCAGAAATCAGACGAATGGCCATTCGGAAGATTTGTTTCACTGTTCAAAAAAGGAATTTGTTAATGAGACTAATAAGCATCATTCGTAACGCACGATCAATTTTTTAGTAGTACTACTGGTGCTTTTTTTACGCAGCTCGAAAAGAAGCGCTTCGGATACCGGTTCATTATTTGACCAGCTTGTTTGCCCATTAACTCCACTTTCTGGATTTTTCATACATTTTTCACAAGCAGTACGAGAATGAGAGAATAGAATAAAATACTTTTATTGACCCTGGGCAGTAACGCTTCTAAAGTCCCAACCAAAAATACAATTTAGTCAATACAATACGAGAAGAACAGACTCTCCTCACAATGCCACATAAAAGTCCAATGTGAAGCATTAGCAAGCATTAAAATAAAGAAATAAAGTAAAAATAAAAGTAACACTAAACTCTGAATAGAAAACGGATCTAGTATGGTTTAAATCTACTTTAGTGAACACCATCGTAAAGTACTTTTTTTTATTTATAAAAGTACAGTTAATTACTCAGTCCCTTACTTCGACTCCAACTCTCTTTTCCTCTTTCTATTTTAATCCCAAGCCTTATGTCGTTGGAGCAATGATTTAGTTTGTATAAGTTCAAGTGCAACCTCTCTCGAGTGTGGCTCAGTTTTCCAACAATAATAAAATCTTGTTATATGACCTCTCTGCGTGCTTCACGACTCTTCCGTGCTTTTCTTAAAACACAGAGGATTATCATCCTCGGTGGTTACCTACCATCCTACCAAATGGATCCAGCAAAATCATCCCATCTTCTTCCTTTGGATTTCTCCGCTACGACAAAATTCCGCAGAGAGTAAATTAAAATCTTGCTCCTTAAAATTCTCTGGGACACGCGTGGCGCCGGAAACGCGTCACCAACTTCCGTCGCGGTCTCGGAGAATTCGCGAAGGGGGTGAGTTTCCCCTTTACTTCTCCTTCTCGTCCCTAACGCTCGTAGGTTATTGTGCTCGAAGAATCCATGACGAGGCGCGGCCGCTCGTTGGGGTTGAAAGAGGGTGGCGCGGATCGAATGCCGGAGGAGATTCGAGAAAGTGGAAGGAGAGAGAAGAAGCGGGACGAAGTTTTCCGCGAACTTTCGAGCGGAACATACGAAGGAGAGAAGTCGGCGACTCAGCAACGACCTCGGCAGATTTATCGCGGCAGGAAAAAGCGTCGCGCGGGCCACCCCACCGCCAATTTCGACGATGTCTCCCTGGACGATCGGATTTTACCTCCACCCACGCTCCTTCCTTCGCTTCTTCACTCCATTTTCCTGTCCAAAGATCCCTCGCCCTTCGTCGCTTTTCTTCTCGTTTCGATCGCTTCGGTTCGTCGTTCGACAATTCATCCGAGGTAAAGATAAGGTCAACGTCCCTATTTCTACTCATTTAATACTAATGACACTAAAAACAGTAGTTTAAATTATTATTTTAAGTAACAATTAGCGAAGAAATTGGTCGTTTATCACGTCAGGAGTCGTGCTGCATATAAAATTAAAAAACTGTAATTTTAAAGACTTTTATTATGAATAATTGTTAATTATTTATATTCTTTTTGGTCGATCGCCCCACGAAATCGAAATTCGGGGTGCAATAAATGTTATTCTTCTTTCCATCTTTCTTTCTCCCCTACATCTTGTCATTGTTCTTCTCTCGTTCTCTCTTCCTCATTCTCTCTTCTCCTCGACTTCCTCCTTGGAGGAGTGGTTGGCGTGACACGAGGTAATTACACGGACGGGGTCTGCAGATGGATGGAGGCTCATCTGGCTAATTAGTGAAGTAAAGCGAAGGCAAGACTACCCTCCCTACCCTTCTTGAGCTTCTTACGCGTCCTACCCTCCTCCACCTTCTTTGCCACCCCTTCGAGGGTTCGTAGCTGGACGTGAGGCCCGCCGAAATTGTTACTCGTATATCATGCCTGTATATTTAGGCAAGAATACGAATATGAATATATACAGTCTGTCACGAAAGTTTTCATGCATCTAAGAAACTTGAGATAATATCTCAAGATCATATTATGTATATTTCTTGATTGTCAACTTTTACTAGGTGCATGAAAACTTTGGTGATTGACTGTATATATTTCTATGTTCTGGGACACCTGAGCATCATCATACAAATTCAACAATAAAGAAACGAAAAGATCCTTGCGAATAGGTTGGGAAAAAAATGTGAAGCAGTTGAGAGGAATTAATTGTGGGCATAGAGAACAATTATTTATTCATTTGTACTGCTGCTCACACATTCGGTGCAATCGAAAAAAGGAATTCAGAATTCACTAATTTGATGAAAATTCTGGTGACGCGAGTTTGCGACTATGTTGGACATTGTTTATCTGGGTTACCTGAAAAATTGTATATTAATTGCACGGGAGTTTATGGTAATGGGATCCAAGTGCAAACATTTCATAACAATAATACTAAACACAAATATATCCAATTCTATTTTCAAACGAACTGCCCTCACACGAGCTTGATTTAACGCGAAATAAAAAAAAAGTTTCATTCAAAATCAATCGTGTTAAATCAAAATCGTGTAAAAGAAGTTCGTGCAAAAACAGAATTGGGTGCATACATATTCACTCGGTACCGACACGCGATGGGCAATAAAAACATCTAAAAAGCTAAATTAAGTAATAAAAACTAACTTAAGACGACATTTCTTATCCCTCGAATCGCACGGACGGATGCAAGAGCGCGGAAGATTATCGGCCTTACTCTTTCTCGTCTCTTTCCTTCTCGTTCACGGAGCCGCAGTGCCGCACGGCATTTCGCTTCCATTTAAATCGTCCCTCGGGATAGGAAGCTCGCGACGAGAAAATAAGTTTCTCTTTTCGGGAGCGAGTTTCGAAGGTATTCTCACCGCGCTAATGCACGTCGTCGTCCTCGTCCTTTTCTCGCCACTATCGATATCGCGATAATTCGAAGATCCGACGTAGCGTGAAATTATTCTCTCCCACCCTCTTCCTTTTCGTTCCTTTTATTCGTGCCACTCACTTCCACTGACCCCCCCCCCCCCCCGTCTCTTACTTTTCTTCTTCTTCTTCTACTCGAACACTTCTTGGCGCGGCACAGTCTTCTTACCTTCGTAACAAAATACTCTTATCAATGGTCTGTACCTCTTGTAATCGAGCAAAGATGTATTTCGATTGAAGTCTGTGAAACTGAGGGAAAAATAAAATTTGCAATTGCTCTATTGAGACGATGTAAAAGAAAGTAGGGGTATGTGAAAATTGGGGGTTGTTTTGGGCAGAGCAAAGTTGCAATGCTGATTGTTAGTATTTATTAACAAATAACAGATTATTTCTCATTGATTGCACTCTTATGCACGAGGCCTTCTGATGTCGAGTGACTACAACCGAGCACCGCCTATCACTTTGGACATTCCTTAAGGGTAGTCTACTTTGTGACCACAAAAAAATGGCATTTGTATATAATTATTTTGAGAGAACTATTAATGATGTCAAATCCAGTTCCTCTCTTATTTTATTTATTGTATATTATAGTATGGGGGTGAATTTTTTCATTAAAAAATGCTCATGTTCAACCATCCTCCTGCACCCGTGAAAAATGACTCTCGCAAAAAATGTTTGAGAAATAACAGAATTAAGTGTATACATCTCAGACGACGTTAATCAAATTTTGGCTGACCCAAATAATTTGGTTTTTTATATCGTGAATTTGCGGCTCTTTTCTTGTATTAAAGAGCAAGAGAGTCGAGAAGGAGTAATAAGAGAAGAAAGAGATGCACCACGGTCCATGGTTCTTTTCTTCATCTTCTCATCCTCCTTCAACCTCGCACATCCCAACGACCATTCTCGACCCTCAACGGTTCGTCGTGACTTCGCTCCCTCAAGCCACCCCCAAAGCCTATCTTCTTCTCTACATTTCCTTCTCCCTATTCTTCTCATTTGTCACAAGTGTCTTATCGTGTCTCGAGTAAATTATCGAGCGACGTTCAGGTGAAATTACTCCACGTTTCTTTTTTTACTCTCTCGTAGTCCATCCTTCGGTTCTCGTCTTCTTTTTCCTTCGCTATTATCCGTCTCTCTTTCTCTCTCTCTTTCATTCTTTCTTAATTTCTCGAATTCCTTTTCGTCTTTCGCACGTTTAATTGTTCCCAAGAGCTCGATAAGATCTCGTGGAAAAGCTCATGCGAAGTTAATTTCAGTACGAGCAGAACGTAGAAATTGGTGGACGAGCAAGAGTAAATTCGAATTATATTCCCAGCCGAGATTATCCCACGTAATATTTTCCATACGTGTCGGATTGATATCGATACGCGCGTCGGCCAAAAACGAGAATCGATAATTAACGGATGCGATTACACAGCGAGGCCTGGCAACGTAGGGGGCTCTGGTTATAACGAAAATTAATCGGATGCCTGGTTTCGAGAGAGCGGTACTACGTTTTCCAGCTATTAAATTAACTATTATTATTAACGTTGTGACGATGCCCTTTTATAGGAGACTATAAATGATGTTGGGTCTTCGTCAATTTATTAAAATTAAATGTCGTTAGTTTATAAAATAAGACGCAAATCGGACCTAAGTCTCGTCACATAAATTCTTAAAATATTGCGATATACAAGTTATTGTTTGAATAACCGGCCAGTACGGCTTTCTTGGCTTAATCGAAACGGAACTTATCTGATTTCGCTCGCAATGGAGAGAGAGAGTTCTGGTGATTTGGACGTTGTAGAGGCCTTACACGGTGGACGATAACGTGCCACCGATCGATTCGTCTTATGGGTGTTCCACCAGAGATATTTCCTTGGATGTCTTGATTTTCTTTTGGTTCGTTCTATTCCAAGCGTTGGGCCTCTACTGGAGATTGCCCAGCGATTCGCACCTTTCGGTGCTTTCCTCTTCTTCCTCCTATCCCTTTCTCCATTTCTTACTCTCTCTTTCTCGCTCCAATTCTCTCATTCTCTCTCTCTCTCACACACACTACACTCTTTCTTAGCCTATCGGTAGGCGCACCTCCTATTCCTTACATTACCCCCCTTTATTTAATAATGATCGGACGATCTAATTAAATAACGCCGTTTACTTATAATATTTACATACTGATCTATATCTATATATATCTATATATTATGTACAATCTATTGCTTCTTTTACATTTTGCAATTTAATGTGTATATAGTCCTAGATTGTCTGTCTACCTTGGTATTAGTTATTACTTTATGATCATTTAGTGGAGCAAATAGAAAAGTTAACAGAGTTACTCCTTTTGTTCATAGTATTTACGCAGGTTGAATCTATTATATTTTCCTTTGATTTTGTTTTCATCATTTATATCAACTAATACATACGTATTTATTCCAACCAAACGAATTATCCGGAATGGACCTTCATATAAATGAAAGAACTTTCGAGTGACTCCTTCGAGAGCATTTGACAATCGTGCAGTTTTTACAAGGACTAAGTCTCCCACCTTTAATTCGATGTTTGATTTCTTTTGCCTTTTTCGTCGACGTTCAAATTGCGTATATATATTCTTTCGGGCCAATATCAATTTGGTTTCATAATCTACTTCTGCTATCTTTGGAAAATTGATTATATCCGCAATATGATCATTTGGTGATTTCCCATAATGTAATTCGTATGGAGAATAACCAGTAGATGAGTGAATAGAAATGTTCAACAATGTTTCAATTTGCGTTACATATTTTGCCCATGCGCTATGCCTATGAGCACAATATAAACGGAAAAACTTTCCTAATTCCTTCATTACTCGCTCAGTGGGATTAGATTGGGGATGTCTCACTGATGAATATATAATCTTAATGCCTAAGTCTTCCAATGGCTTGCGCCATATCATCGAGACAAATTGAGTTCCGTTATCACTTAATAATCTATCAGGCTTTCCCATTTTTGGTATATAGTCTTTCAACATTCGATTTACGCTTGCTTTTGCCGTCTCTTTCTTTAACTTGTATAGGCGAACAAACTTCGAAAATGCATCTAATACTACTAATAAATACTTGCACCCCCCTATTGACGTGGGTAATGGACCATAAAAATCCACTGTGATCAAATCACGTGGTGCTTTCGTTTCTACCAATTGATACTCCCCTTCCATGCTATACTGCAAAGGCTTAATTCGCTGACACAAGTCACACGTTATCACTCGTTTTTTGATATCTTTTGACATTCCCTTCCAATAATAAAATCCTTGCATATATCTTAGGGTTTTATTGACTCCTACATGGCCTAAACGTGTATGCACTGTGTCGATCAAAGACGATGTTATCTTATAAGGAACCACAATTCGCCAAGCTTCAGTACGAACATTTTTTTGAAACAAAATTCCTTCGAATAATTTATATCCATCAACGGAATCTTCTGTTACACTATCCCTAATCTTTCGAATTTCCTGGTCCTCAACCTGTAATTGTTTCAAATTTTTAAATGATTTCACCATTGTGCTGTCCAACGTCATATGTGCTATGTCAGCTAATACTATATTCTCCCCTTCCTTAGGTATTTCAGGCAAATGCATATATGCATCTAAACTCGCAACCGTCAATACAGAAGGTTCCTCTGCTTCAAATAATCCGCGAGGATTCCTACTGAAGAAATCCGCGACTATATTATCCTTTCCACGGCAATGCTTTATTTCAAAGTCATACTGTTGAATTAAAAGGCTCCATCGTATCAACCGAGCATTCAAGAAAGAGGTACTTCTCAGGTACACAAGGCTCTTATGATCAGTTATGATCTCAAATTTAACCCCATATAAGTAAATCCTACACTTTTCAATAGCATATACAATAGCCAGTAATTCCTTTTCGGTAGTCGTGTAGCTTTTCTCAGTAGGTTTAAGGCAGCGACTAACTAAATTAATTATTCTAGGATCTCCATTACTATCTTCCTGATAGAGAATCCCGCTGATACCCATGTTGGAAGCATCGGTTTGCAATTTAAAAATTCTATTTCGATCGAAATGATGTAAAATTACGCATCTACAAAAATTTTCTTTTAGCTCTTTAAATGCTCTGACATGTTCACTGGTCCATTCCCATTTGTTACTCTTTCCCAGTAAATCTCGAAAAGGTTCCACAAAATTTGCGTGTCTCACACTAAAAATACGATAGTAATTACAAACCCCTAAAAACTTCTGCAATTGTAATTTATTCTTTGGCTCTTCGAAATACCGTATTTCTTTTAACTTTGAGGGATCTGGCGTTACACCTTCACTGCTTAGTATAAATCCGAGAAATGGAATTGAATTTTGCAAAAAATGTGATTTTACTAATTTTAGTGTAAAATTATGTTTATTTAACCTTTCAAATATTTTAGATAAATGCTCAAAATGTTCCTCTATATTCTGCGAAGCTATTACAAGATCGTCTACATAAGTGGTTAAGAACTCTTCAAAGTCGGATCCCAAAGCTAGACTGAGGGCACGTATGAATCCGCTACCTGCTGTTTTTAAGCCAAACGGAATCCTACAAAAATGATACAGCTTCGTATCGTGCAAAAAGGCTGTATATTTTCGAGATTCTTTAGCTAGGGGAATTTGCCAGTAGCCATGTGCTAGATCCGTTGAAGTAAATATTTTCTTACCATGGTACTTTTGTATTATCTCCGCTATTGGAGGGACACCTTCTCCATCGTCTTCTATGATTTCATTAATGAAACGAGCATCTAAACATATTCGAATTGATTTATCTGGTTTTTCTACTATTCGCAGAGGATTCATATAAGGACTTTCTGATCTTTCTATTATTCCTGCTTCTACCATTTTTGAAATTTCCAAAGCTACCGCTGGTCTTAAGGACCATGGAATTGGATAGGATCTTCTAACTACAGTTTTCTCCTTTTTTAAACGAATCCTATGTTCATAAATAGTGGGACACTTCATTTTCTCAGTAAATAATTCCTTATATTTCACAATGAGATCAATTAAACGCTTCCGATCAACTTCACAGTGCGCGGTTAGCTTACGCGCAACCAAGTCCAGAGCTTCCGAGAATGCATCACACTCATTATTGTTATCACTGTAATTTTGACTTATTATTACTTCAGTAACCTTTTCTTCTTTCATTACATCATTATACAAATCTAAATCATTTAAATTATTTCCAACATCATCATCCAAAACATTTAATTCCTCAAAATCGCTTTCATGTTCCTTATCACTGCTCATTATCGCATTGAATTTTATATTTACCCCCCTATTTTCTATATTTACTTCGATATCGCTATCTTTACTAACTTCTTTGTTTATTATTTCATTATTATCATAGACATTCCCCGGTAATTCAGATATATATTCAACATCACTCCTCACATTTTTTTTAAACATACAAGGTTCATTTTCTTTGACATTACAGTGATTAATCGTATGCACGTTATTAACTGACCTAATATTTTCTTTTGAGTGTGTTTCATTCTCCCAAACTCCGTCTTGGAACGGCACACTGCAAGGCTGATTATTGGCATTAGTGAACTCCAATAAGTTCTTCTTGCAGTTAATTATTGCTTTATGCTGCTCGAGCCAATCATACCCAATAATTATAGGGATTGTTAAATTTGATAGTACTAGAAATGAATAACTACATGGAATCTTATTTAATAGAAATTCCAACCTAACTTGTCGTCTTATATTAGTCTTCTTTTTGCCAATTGCTGACACTACCGCGACATTAGATATCGGTAATTCATTGCAAATATATTTTGATTTCTTTAACTCGTCATATATTTCTTCTGACATCACGGTGATTTCACTTCCCGTGTCAACTAGGGCACTTAATACTGTTCGATTTATCGTCATATTAACATATGGACCTCTCGCACCTTTATTAAATATCGAAGGGGTATTATTTTTTTCCAACTTTGATTCTATTATATCTTTTTCAAGGTCCTTCACAAAATCAAAATGTGGTATGCACTCCGTTGGACCGTGCGAAGTGCATTTGTTCAGTTTAAAGATTGTTGGTTGCTAGATGAAAAATTAGACATTTGATTATTATTTTCATTTTGCGGCAAAATGTTAGGTGGTGGATATCGCGTATCCGGTAGATGTTCCGGAATTTTTCGTGACATTGCTTGAACATTTCCATTACTCTCCGCATTTTGTCTCTGTCCATTGTTCATAGGCGATTTTTTGTAACTATATCCCCTTTTATATGACTGATCCCCATAATGATCGTATCGGTAACGTCCACGATTATGTTCTCCATAATTATAAGGCTTATATCGTGAAAAGTTCGAATCAGGTGAGCCTTCTATTTCGGGCCGATATCTAAGGTGATGGATTCGCGCGGCGTTCCTATTGTTCTCGAACTGTTTACGTTTCTCAGTGTTATCGTACCTTTCTTGATGACATTCCGCGATTTGATTTAACGCCTGTATAATTGCCTGCGTATTATTATAATTTATGCTCGATAATGATTCCCTCACTCGCATCGGATACTGTTGAATTATGGAAAAATTTGTTTCGTATGATGTTAATTGCGGCTCAAAATATCGAGCATCCTTTAATTGGCTGTAAAAATATGATTGCATAGTGCCTTCTCCGTATCTAAATCGTCGCGCCAACCATTTACTTTTCAATTTGACTTTAATCGGAATAGAGTAAAATTCACTGAGAAATGCAATTTCGAAGTCTTTATATGTTTTAAAGGTACTCCTTGCCACGCTCATCCAGATATTGGCACGATCCTCTAATGCGCTTTCCGCTATATACAACTTATAATTTTCCCGAATACTTTTCAATATAAAATATCTGTTAAGCTCTTCTAAAAATTCTTTAGGATTCCGATTTTCTTCATCTTTAAATTTAGGTAATTTAATATCCACATGAATTGATTTTAAATGCCTAGCTATACCCGCTACTAATTCCTCGTTTTCACTTTCGTTCAGTATCTCTCGATGACCCCTACTTATACTTGGACCCTGAATATTCGTATAATCAATTCGAACGTTATTCGGTGTATCTAAATTTGTGTCTCTATTATTATCGTTTATACCTTCTGTCTCTTGGACTGCACGATTTATCATTTGCTCTCTCTGTTTTAGTTCCTCCCGTAATCGTGACAATTCCGCCTTTTCTCTCTCTAACGCTGCTTTTTGCTCCGCCAATGACTCCGTCGCCTCTCCTTCATCGTCGCTGCGATTCACTACCATTGTTTTCTCCTTACTACTTTGAGTTTTTCGTTTTCGTATTCCTATGGACAATCGTTTAGTTTTAGTACTATATACAATATTAGGTTTTCTAGGTCGTAGAAACATACAATCTTATTTTGTGCTTGTGTGCGTGTGTGTGTGTTCTGTATCCTTTCTATACCTATGTATACATATATAAATTATTTCGTGTCGTCAATTCGTGCCAAGGTTGGGCGCCATTTGTGACGATGCCCTTTTATAGGAGACTATAAATGATGTTGGGTCTTCGTCAATTTATTAAAATTAAATGTCGTTAGTTTATAAAATAAGACGCAAATCGGACCTAAGTCTCGTCACATAAATTCTTAAAATATTGCGATATACAAGTTATTGTTTGAATAACCGGCCAGTACGGCTTTCTTGGCTTAATCGAAACGGAACTTATCTGATTTCGCTCGCAATGGAGAGAGAGAGTTCTGGTGATTTGGACGTTGTAGAGGCCTTACACGGTGGACGATAACGTGCCACCGATCGATTCGTCTTATGGGTGTTCCACCAGAGATATTTCCTTGGATGTCTTGATTTTCTTTTGGTTCGTTCTATTCCAAGCGTTGGGCCTCTACTGGAGATTGCCCAGCGATTCGCACCTTTCGGTGCTTTCCTCTTCTTCCTCCTATCCCTTTCTCCATTTCTTACTCTCTCTTTCTCGCTCCAATTCTCTCATTCTCTCTCTCTCTCACACACACTACACTCTTTCTTAGCCTATCGGTAGGCGCACCTCCTATTCCTTACAACGTGAAATCGAAACGCGGCTGGCTACCGCGTGGAGATCGCTCGCGCTCGGCGACACGAACAAAGGAGGAAATTAAAATCCAGTAGACTTTTGTTTCGCAAAATTAAATTACACGCTGACATTTATCCCCTATGCTCTTTTCACTGCGAGCGTGAGTCGAACACAGGTACAAAAACGATTCTGCAAATTAACACTTTGTCGACTGGTAGCCAATTAATCGCCGACTCTTTTTGACTGATAGTTTATTAATCGTTTGCCATGGGAACCGATACTTCGTTATCAATTAAGGAGATCTAATTGTTAGATTGTAGTGTAACTTTCCACATTGATATATAATATTGAAAAAGGTATGTGGTCAATGAATGAAACAATAATTTTTTAAGTTTTCTGTGTCCGCGGTGAGAAGCGCATAGGATGCTGAATCGCTACCGGTCGGTAAAGTGTTAATATAATTTAATCGAATAGAAAGAGAAGTTGTTTTTAACATGATTATGCTTAAGATGCTATGTCATCGTCGGCAATTGTTATCTGTAGTTAAAGCGTGTCTGATATTGAGATTAAATTATTTTATGACCTTTTTTGTGTTTAAAAACATGGGGACGAATGAATGTTATGATGAAAATTTAGAGCTGAGTAAACGGAAAAGTTCATGCGAAGTGTGGCGCCACGAGCAATTCATGGAAAATCTGCGTGGCAGCCAAAGTGTTAATGTACGAACTTTCGTCCTATCAGTGAATCCATTCGTTACGAGTAGGTATCATTTGGACTTTAAATGTTAAGTTCTTAGAAGTCTACTTATTTTTACACGCTGCAGTGCAAAAAACACAATTGCTCGAAAGAAAATTGATTGTTTCAAACGTACGTAAGGCGTCCTCCATTACAAAAACGCGCTAAACGTTAAGAGCTAATATAATTTGATCGAATAGAAAGAGAAACGTTCAGCGATCCTTGAAAACCTCTATCAACACCTGAAAGAGCGTTGTCAATGTTCCCTCTCTCCTCTTTTTCTCCTTTCGAGAGAACTAACGTACGACTTCTCATTTTCTTCTGGAACCTCGACGGCTGTGACATTCGTTCGGCGGCTTCAAAGGGTGCCGTGGAAAGCAATGAATTTGCCGAGCGCGTTGATAATCATCGCGTCACCGGCACGACCCAATTACTCGCGCGGATCGTTCGGTCTGTGAGACGCACGAGGCCGAAAGCAACCGAAGCTGCACGTAGCGCGCGCGGTACATTGGCCTGAATGGTTTGCTTGGCGTTGATCGTGGGCAAACTGGGTTACCTACCTCTGTGTCTCAAGGGGCTGGGTGCCTCGGTGCGCCTCGAAGGAGTGGCACCTCCCTGTGCTTCGAGGGTTCCTGGCATTTCTCGGTGGTTGCGGTTGCCCCGCGTGGCGAGAGAGCGCGATCGACCGGAAGGAGAGTATTCGAGACTCGATCGAGAGCCTAACGTGGTCGAGGATTGTCGTGGAGAGGAGGAGGAGGAGGTAGGGTAGTTTGCTCGATTGGACGCGCGAGATTTTCGATGGCTCGAGTGTTCTTCTTCCGATTCTCATTAGAATTTCTAGAGATCGATTTCAGACGCTTATTTAAATGCGACCAAGAGAACGCTTTCTGTAAATTAATTCGAGATTTGTATTGCAGAGAGTGAGAGATATTTTGTATCCAGACAATATTGTGAGAAACAGAGGATTTTTTGGAATGCTTACCTACAAATTGGTTGATTTCTGGATCGATAGTTCTATTCCATTAGATACACCGAACAACGGACGACTCAAAAACAACGTAACGACGGCAACGTTCGATAATCCGCTCCTTTCTCTCGAAACCTCGGAGAAACGGAAAATTATAAACTTTCGCGTGACGCTACGAGCGGTTACTAAATTATAAACTTTTCCGCGTAGACGCGCGACGACCATGAGGAGGAAGACATCGAGACATTACAGCGGATACTTTTGGATATCTATGGAAGATGTGCCGTGGAGAAGTTTCTCATTCTAACAAACACAATAACGCAAAAACTTTCCGCAGCAAAGTTTCCTCCTCCTTCTCTTCTCTCTTCTCTCTCTCTCTCTCACTTTCTGTTCTCCTCCTTCAGTTTCCCTCCCCTTCAAGAAATATGTTGCCCTCACTACTCGGCTGTGCAGCCGCGGAACGACACGGCCCGGGGCAAGAAGTCGTTTCAATTACACGAAATTACAGGAAACTCCGGCTATTACAGGAATCTCGCGTAATCGTTGCTGAGAGTTTTTGTCACCTTCCTGCGAGTGAGTGCAGGGGGACGAACACGAGTTGGGATGGGAGTTGAATTAATACCACTGAGACCACCGGACGCAATGACGAGAAGGAGAAGAGGCGAAGGAAGGAAGGAGAATTGGAATGATAGAAGCAAGGAATGAAGAAGAAGTTAAGTAGCGTAACAGGTGTGAACCGTGAACCTGCTTTTATCCCTTGTAGCAATAAAACTCGACGAAGAATAATTCTCAAATATATCGTTCTCAATTTGGAGCTACGAAATTTGTCCACCTGCTTTTCAGATATAATATTGCTTAAAATTAAAATCTTTACCGATTGATATTTTTTTAGCATCTTCCGTGTGACCCTGCATCAGTATTTCTTACAGTATTTTTTCTTTTATTCTTAACAATGATTTTGTGTATTATAAAATCGATGAGTTTCAAGCATTATTCATACGACACACGTGTCATTAATTGAGCAACACTGCCGTACAGTATTCCTTTTTCAATTCTGAATCCCTTGCGGTAAAATGACGAGTCTAGCTCGCCATGGGTAATATATATGAATTATAAAAAGAAACATGTTTAATTTTAATAAAAAATTAAATGCTCATTTTATGTGCAGTTCTTCATAATTAAATCATACCGGAAAGGGTTGATAATTGACTTTGTATTAAAAATCGATGAGTTTCAAGCGCCTTTTGTATGACAGGGTGTCACGACTGGAGCAACACCTTTTTGAAAAATGGTTTTCAACGGTTTCCATTTTTCAACCCTCCATCCTCCCACCCCTTTATAGTAACCACCCCCGTTCAATCCACCCCTTCTCCATCGTTCTCCAAGCTCGACGGTTGGCCCTACGTTGTCGTCCTTTACCTCGCCTACCGTCTGCTGCTGCCCACCAGCCACTACGCCCTGGCACGCCCGACCGAGCATTTACTCGTACCACTGGAAATGTTCCACGGTTAATATCACCGTGAAAATGGACGACGACGTCGACGACGGCGCACGTCGCTTCTTTCGACTCGAGTAGATAATTCAAGGGGAGCGCGCGAGGATGAGGGAAGAATCGATTATCCCCTTTGACGCGTTTTATTGACGCGACCTGTACGCGAAAAGGTCTCCGAGTTCCGTAAAAAGGGATTGTTAATAGAATCGACGCGATGAAAAATGGCGGAGGCTCGTGTATCGAAGGCGAACGGAGAAAATAAGTGAAGTAACACGCATCGAGTAAGTGTATAGAGAAGAATATTATGTTGCAGATAAGTGAGTTTGGTTTAGATAAAGTCTTACTAGTACACATATGCTTGTTGAAATGTATGGTCAAATGCAATCGTCCGATAATATCGTAGAAAGCCTGAAGTTCATGTCATAGTACATAGTATTCTACTGCACATCAACTTCTTTCAAGTATTGTTCGAAACCTTCGACTTAACCCCAACATCTCATAAAACTAACAATCTCATCGTAAAGGTTCATCGACCCTACAATCATCACAATGACAAAAAAGGCAAAGCAACCCTAGTAAAAAACGTAGAAAACCTGAAGTTCATATCACTAACACACAGTATTTTACACACAAAATTCTCTGACGAAATATTCTAAAGCTTCAACCTAACCCCAACATCTCATAAAAGTAACAACCCCATTCTGAGGTTCATCGACCCCGCAATCTCCAACAACACCATCAAAAAAAAGAAAGACAAAACACCACGTGTAAACAACGCAGAGGGTGTCTTCTGTGTCATTTACCTCCGAAATCCTGGCTGGGACGATTTCAATGACGCGAAACTCCCCAGCAGCCTACACGATAAGAAGGAAGCAGTAACAGGAGCCGAAGAAGGAACCGACGTTGATCCCACGAGAGAAAGAGAACTCCGGGGAGTGAAAAGGCGTCGTGCAAGATCACAGTGGAGGTGGAAGGGAAATCTTAAATATTCAGCGTTCCTGGAATATTTAAGCTGGGTTCGAGAGCTGCTGAGGCTTCCGGTGGAAGAAGGGAGAGCCAGAGGACCCTCGAGACGGCCTCACCTAGGGCACCGACTTGGCAAACCCAGCCCTCTTCTCTCCTTTCCTTTTGCACCCCCTACTTTCGTCGATTCTGGTAGCACCAACCCCCTAGGAGGAACGAAGGCTCACAGGACGCGACACAAAGCCTTTCCCTTTGTCCGCCATCGAAGGCCTCGAACTTCATAATTCACCCTGGCCCGCTTCACGTCTTCCAGCTACCAACACGCCCAGTCTGCTTAGCCACACACGTCCAACCATCAAATGGCTCACCATTATGATGATGATACCAGTACCAGCATCGTTAGCAACGAAGCCACCAACGTCGTTGGACTCGACGGATTATCTTGCAAATATTCCCTCTCCTGGTTCTGACGACGCTTTTTGTTTTCTGTTCCTTTTTTTTTTAACGTGGAGTGCTTTATGTTCTGCCAAGACACGGATTTAACGTTCAATGGCGAATTGAGTTTCTGGTTTAATGGGCTTGAGTAAAATGGTTCCAGTGATCGATCACCGGTGATGAGTAGCATTATTAATTTGGATACTCCTGTATAAGAATACCGAGAGTTTCGTTCGTCTTGGTTTCATTTTACTTAGGTTTTTGTAGATATTAACTGGAGTTAGAAATTCGAAGCAAGTGAGATTGCAAAAACTTTATGTGCTTTTTGCTTGTGAATAACAAGAGTAGGATTAGTGCGAGTGTATTTATTGTTGGTGATCGTCGATCGAGGGCTGATGTATTTCTAAGCTGAAGAATGAATCGGAGAATTTTGGTAAATTGCTAAGAGAGACGAGAAGAGTAGTAAGGATAGAAATTAAAAAATCACGGCTCGCAAACGCCGAGTTCCACCGAGGCTCTTCCAAAACTTTCTAAGAGTAACTCGCGACGGTTACTCGGACTGGAAATAAATTATGCGAAGCACCTCACCGTGGTGGTGAGAGCTCGGGTTAAAAGCCCCTGCAAATTGAATGGACAATGAGATTTGACTTGTATCCCGAGGCTTGGAAATGGAAAGCTCGAGTGAGAAACTCGCTTTCGAGCGTTAACGACGAAGAAGTCACCGCGCTGAGTCTTCCAGGGTATGCTTTGAAACACTTCGTTCTTTTTATTGGCGCGACGCGCGGCGCATTCATGAGTAATTTAAAGCGCATCGCCGACAAGCGAGGTAACCAGATGGCGGGGAAAAAATAAATCGTTCAAACCTAGAGCTAACCAAAATCTCTCTCCGTGAAAAACGATGGTTTGCTTTGCGGAATTCTTGGTTTGAAGTAGGTAACCATGAGCTTTAACTCCTTAAGAGTGTAGCGAAAGTGAGCTTTACTTGCCACCAGTGTGTGAAAAAAAGTTTGTTAGATTTCTGTGATGATTTTAGTATCCATATTTGTGAGGTCGCTGAATCCGAATATGACATCAGAATTTCAAAATTCAAAATGCCGGATCTAAAGTAGCGGATTAAAGTTAGAAAAAGGTCGAAATTCATATCTAAGAGATTCCAAGCTCGCTGGATCAAAATTTTACGTCAGAATATCGAAAGAATTTATATGGTTGCCAGTGTGGAATAACAATCCAGAAAAACCTCTGGATACTGAGTTTCATAATAATCGAAAAAACTTTTATTTTGCGGTCGCCATAATTGATCCGGCATTTTGAATTTTGAAATTCTGATATCATATTCGAATTGAGCGACCTCAAAAACCGTAGGATACCATAATTCATACAAATTGTACAAGAGTAAATCGTTTTTTTTTCAGATGTGCATATATGCACATCACACTCCAGTGGCACGACTTTTTTTGTGCATATATGCTACATACAGTGTTAAGGGGTTAAAATTACATCGACTTCGACGTTTGTGCGTGTAAAAAAGAACTTTGCTTTGCCACTAAACTTGAGAACCGTCTACCATGAAGAATGTTCATAAAACAAAAACGCGAAAATAAAACTGTACACGGTTCGTTATCTGGGCAAAATGCATTAATTACAAATTAAGGGTACCTATCTGGAACCTCAATTTGCTATAACTAAACATCTTGGACTTTTCCAACACTTGCAGGATATCCTCACAAAAACAGTCGACCGATAAAGAATATTCACCAAAACAAAATCACGAACAAAAAACTCCACACAATTCATCACCTTTGCAAAAAGCATTAATTACAAATTAAGTGTCCCTATCTGGAGATCCAATTCCCCATAATTAACCATCTTGGCCTCTTCCAGTCCTTACAAGTCATCCTAAAAAAAAAACTTAACGAATTTCCACGAACCGTGAAGGCCCCAAAGACGAGAGCTGCTCCTTAAGAAAATGAAATCCACTCCTGTCTCTGCCATTTGAACGACTTCCGTCGCGCGAGAGTGGCGTGCTGCTGCTCGCTTTCGCCAACGAAATCCGCGCGCGTAGGAAATTCGTTGGAGCAGCGATAACGAAGGACGTGGGAGGAGTTACTTCGACAAATCATCTTCAACGATATTCCATCCATCCGAGCCGGGCCGCGCCTGCAGGCGCGTCTGGCCCGTCAGCCTAGTTTCCACTGGTAGTCGAGAGATCAAGCATAATAGGGACTCCCGTGTTCTTAGCTCGCTTAACAGAATCCTTCGGATCCTGGCTTCTCTCCTTCCATCCTCATCTCCAACCCTCTTGCTTTTGTGGTCGGTGAATGCGCACGCTACCAACCCACCCACCCTTTCTCCTCTTCAACTCGAAGCGATACATATGTAACGCGTATACGTGTGCGCGTGCCCACATAGAACGGTTAATGCCCTTATGCGCGCGGCTCCGAAGACAAACAGAAGCGTAATTTCGAAACTTCGGGTACCCACGCAGCGCACTCGGAGATTCGCCGAGGAGGGCGAATTGTGCCGGGAGCTACGGCACCAGCCACTCTTGGGATGCCTTGCCGCGCAGAGGCCCGCTTTCGCGAGATTCTCTCCGTCCTTTCTTCGAGGATCACCAGGGATTTGCCTTCTCCTTTTTTGCTTCTCCGCCCACGAGGTGTGTCCCTTCAATTTTTCCCTCTGAGGTCACCGATTATAGAAGGATTGCGGATTTATAAGGGGAAATGTGATTTTGCTGATGGTTTGTATGCTGAAGGATATAATCGTCTTTTCTCGGTAGGCTTACGTTTTCGTAGATTTTAAAACATTTTTTTTAAGGGTAGTTTGAGCTCTTGCCGTCGATAGTCAAGAGAATCCTGGAAAAGGATTCTGACGAGGTTTAGGTAATGGAATTTTACGTGGTAAAAGTGGAATTAAGTAAGAGGATCTGTAGAAATATTTGTTAAAGTTTTTTCTAGGCTGTTTCTCTCCAACTCTGTTAAGGTTTGTATGCTGAAGGATATAATCGTGTGTTTCTTGGTAGGCTTAGGTTTTCGTAGATTTTAAAAATTTTTTTTTTTTACGGCTAGTTTTAGTTCTTGCCGTGGATAGACAAGAGAATTCTGGAAAAGGATTCTGACGAGGTTTAGGTAATGGAATTTTACGTGGTAAAAGTGGAATTAAGCAAAAGAATCTGTAGAAATATTTGTTAAAGCTTTTTCTAGGCTGTTTCTCTCCAACTCTGTTAAGGTTTGTATGCTGAAGGATATAATCGTGTGTTCTTGGTAAGCTTACGTTTTCGTAGATTTTAAAAATTTTTTTTTTTAAGGGTAGTTTTAGTTCTTGCCGTGGATAGTCAAGAGAATCCTGAAAAAGGATTCTGACGAGGTTTAGGTATTGGAATTTTACGTGGTAAAAGTGGAATTAAGTAAGAGAATCTGTAGAAATATTTGTTAAAGCTTTTTTCTAAGCTTTTTTCCCCCAACTCTGTTTTCTTTTTGTCTGACAAAACTAACGAGTAACATTGTAGTTCTTCGTTTCGAATGTGGGCGTTGAATTTTAATCCACGAGCTTCTTAAGAATCTTAAAGCGAAAGCGCCCCCGGAGCATTAGAATATTCAGGCTGCTTTCAACTGCGTATAAGAGGCTCCGAAAAATCTGGGAGAGATAAAGAGTGCCAATCGAGGGAGATCTTAAATTCGTGCTCGAATAGAGTACGCACGCGCGCATGCGTCAGTGGTAAACGAGGCGGAAGTTTCCCAGGGATCGTATCTAGGGATGGTCCTCGTCGAAACTCCTGTTCTGCGCTTGTCAGCATTAAATGGAATGTCATACATCTCGGGCCTGGTGGACCACTCCCTTCCCTTTCTCTCCACCCCCTCTGAAACAGATCACGAATTGTCTCGCGGTTTGCTTCGACTGTTTCAGATGGAGAGACGGGTGGGTGAGATGGAAGAGAATGAGGGAATTGAGAGAAAGGTGGAGAAACAGAGAGAGAGAGAAAGGCAATGACAATGACAATGACAATTTATTGTACTCTGAGACTAATGTCTCCTAGAGCACCCAACATATGCATGATACATGCTTGTTCTATTCATTTACTGAAGTGATGTGAATATTTCAGATCACATCAGATCACTTGTAAAAGGAAGACACCTATAAATTACGAACATCTCCTTTGAGCAGCCCACTTCACCTATATCGTCTAAGAAAATAAAAATCGATTACGTCTCCACCGTTACACCGAAGGGCTGATTTCCTGCTGCTTTTATTGGCTCAACTGGCAAAATTTCGGGATAACAACCGCATCCGGTTACGGTACCCCTGGATATCCGTTTTCGCGTGTAAGCGCAACCAAGGATCTTTCAGTCAGCGTAAATCTTCCAGGTTCCTCCTTAGCGAAGCATCCGGGCAGCCCTTCCGAAGGAAACTCCTACGTTCGCACTGTAATCCAGCACCCTTCCTCCTTTAGCTCGATCCACCAAGGTAACTTTCCAGATCATCGTCTTACCTCGCGTAGGAGAGATCAAAACAACCGATAGGAGCGTACGAGGTTAGGACGAGCGCAGGAAGAGAGACTGAAGGTTGACCGGAGGAAGCTCGAGAGAGAAATCAAGAGAGAGAGAGAAGAAGATTCAGGAGATTGGTAGAAGGAAGAATTCCAAGTTGAGCAAAAATGGTATCGAATTCGCTCGAGCTTCCTGGAGGGAGGATAACGGAGCAAGAGGATTAATTTCGCGTTAGTGCTCGAGTTTCGGACGTTGTTTGGAATGAAAAAGGGATGAAGAGTGGAAACGAGAAGGGTGGATAACGATAGCTGTATCGCGGATGCGGTCGAAGACGGCCTGTCGATAACATCGTTTTCTCGCGAGCCATCCCCCCCTTTTACGCGAGTTTTTCTCTTTCTCTGTTTCTCTTTCGTTCGTCCATCGTTTCTCTCACTCTCTCGCTCTCTTTCTCTCTCCTGCATTCAGCTTCTCCCACTTCTGGCCTGTCCACGCCGAAATGGACGTACAAACCGAAGCACTCCGCGCGGAAATCCGACTCGAGGATCCATTTTCTTTCGGGATAAACGTCAGGCGGCGTCTACTGCACCCGGGCAACCCTCTTTTTCCACCCTTTCTTTCATCCTTCCCGCAAAATTCTCTCTCGAGGGTCGCCGAACCCTTCGCGAGATTCCCAGGACGTTCGTGGATTGTTGGCTCCTTCAACCCCATCGTCCATTCTCTCGTGGAAATAAATTCGCGGGAGATGGTTCCGGTGGTTAGTCGAAAATTTTTTAGAAGCTGCAACGACGAGATTGCAAGAAAAGTGGCTGCATTTACAGATTTCAGTTTTGGAGGATTCGTTGGAAAATCTGACGTCTCTAGTGTCTTAAGCCAATTTCTTTATCGACGAATTCATCTATTCGTTGTTAATACATACGTGGCTCCTGTTTTCCTCATTCATCGTGAACGAATCATTGGCAATGATCATTTCAAAAAAGAAATATATACGTAGGTTTTAATTGAGTGCAAAATTGTTTTTATTTATCAATTCTTGACAAGCAGCAGAAATGAGATTACAGGTAGAATGGTGGTTGAAGCTACAATTTACAGATTTCAGCTTTGGAGGATTGCCCTGTAGGATTCATTGGAAAATCTAAAGCACTAGTCTAAAGTGACCCGAGCCAATTTCTTTATCGACAAGTTCGTCTGTGGTTAACACATACGTGGCTCCTATTTTCCTCATTCATCGTGAACAAATCATTCGCAACAATCATCCCAAGAAAAAAAATATCTAAATCTCAATCTACCGTAAACATTAATTAACCCTAGAAAAAAGAATCCACATCGCATCTTTAATCGAAAAATGAAAATTACCAACTTTCCTGTTAAGATTTAAAACTAGAACAATCCACTTCCCACATATTGGGTATACTCATATAGGGATTTATGTGATTTATGGACGAGTGCGCCAATCTAATGTTTTATGTACAGTATGGTCTACCAGTGACAACGAAGCACAGTGGGCCGTTTGACGATTCTAGCTGGACAAAAATAGGAAAATCACTTTTTCACGGAAGCGAATGACAATTATTTATTTCGATAGTCAAGACCTCAAAGTATCCTGGTATATGCAATATTTCCTCTGAACAAGTCGTTAAATAAATTATAATTAACATTGAAGTCAGAGTAAGACTAGCTAACCAAAGTAGTCGTTTCAAGTCACCTGCATTCAATCTTACACCACACAAGTGTTTGTGGGACGATAACTTTCGTTGATGGCTCGATATATAAGTACAGATCTCTAGTTTACAAAACCTTTCGGTTTCTTGCTGTAACTCAAATGGTTTTCGTGTAGCACCATTTTCAATTGTTATGTGCAACTTTTCGTAATTCTCATATATAATTAGACTTACAATTTGAGTGCTGCGGAGTTCCACGATGGGCTTTGGTGCGTTTGAAAGCTTATTCCTTACCCTCTCGAATGCCACAAAATTTGGGTGCGGTCGCCTGCGGCTCCGGTTGTTATTTCAATTGTTATAAGTAACCGCGCGGTACATCCCATAGTATATCTCCAGAATTAATCAAATTCTGAAGAAACGGCTCATTGGATTGGAATAAAATTTGACAGATTAATCGAAGATGTACTATTGTGCTTATATTAAACTTTCCAGACCGCCATTTGTAGCTGTTTCAAAATGTCGGTTATTGATATTCATAGCAAAGTTGTATTCTCTTGAACTCTCGTCGGAACTAGACAAAAGTTGAAAGATACGTGCAAATTATGTCAAAAAGTATATTGTCAAATTTTTAAACTTTTGTTTTGAAACGACTACTTTGGTTAGCTAGTCTTACTCTGACTTCAATGTTAATTATAATTTATTTAACGACTTATTCAGAGAGGATATTGCATATACTAGGATACTTTGAGGTCTTGACTATCGAAATAAATAATTGTCATTCGCTTCCGTGAGAAAATGATTTTCCTATTTTTGTCCAGCTAGAATCGTCAAACGGCCCACTGTGCGGCACTGGGGTCGTAAATCAAAAGCCACAAAAGGGACATAAATCGAGGAATTACTGTATACGTATATCAATACATATATAATATATCAATATATATATATATATATATACAGGGTGTCCCGCAATTGGTGTAATCCCCGCGAAAGGGTTGTAGCTGAAATAATTCTAAACACCAAAAAAAAAAAAATTAGGGTTATGGTTAGGGTTAGGGTTAGGGTTAGGGTTAGGGTTAACCTTAAAAAAATTAGGGTTAACCCTAACCCTAACCATAACCCTAACTTTTTTTTTTTTTTTTTTTTTTTTTTTCCTCTACGGACGCGCTCATTCGCCTGTTTTTCCTTAAGAATTCAAAAATTAAGGAAAAACATAGGCGAATGAGCGCGCCCGTAGAGGAAAAAAAAAAAAAAATTAGGGTTATGGTTAGGGTTAGGGTTAACCCTAATTTTTTTAAGGTTAACCCTAACCCTAACCCTAACCCTAACCCTAACCATAACCCTAATTTTTTTTTTTTGGTGTTTAGAATTATTTCAGCTACAACCCTTTCGCGGGGATTACACCAATTGCGGGACACCCTGTATATATATATATATATATATATTGATATATTATATATGTATTGATATACGTATACAGTAATTCCTCGATTTATGTCCCTTTTGTGGCTTTTGATTTACGACCCCAGTGCCGCACAGTGGGCCGTTTGACGATTCTAGCTGGACAAAAATAGGAAAATCATTTTCTCACGGAAGCGAATGACAATTATTTATTTCGATAGTCAAGACCTCAAAGTATCCTAGTATATGCAATATCCTCTCTGAATAAGTCGTTAAATAAATTATAATTAACATTGAAGTCAGAGTAAGACTAGCTAACCAAAGTAGTCGTTTCAAAACAAAAGTTTAAAAATTTGACAATATACTTTTTGACATAATTTGCACGTATCTTTCAACTTTTGTCTAGTTCCGACGAGAGTTCAAGAGAATACAACTTTGCTATGAATATCAATAACCGACATTTTGAAACAGCTACAAATGGCGGTCTGGAAAGTTTAATATAAGCACAATAGTACATCTTCGATTAATCTGTCAAATTTTATTCCAATCCAATGAGCCGTTTCTTCAGAATTTGATTAATTCTGGAGATATACTATGGGATGTACCGCGCGGTTACTTATAACAATTGAAATAACAACCGGAGCCGCAGGCGACCGCACCCAAATTTTGTGGCATTCGAGAGGGTAAGGAATAAGCTTTCAAACGCACCAAAGCCCATCGTGGAACTCCGCAGCACTCAAATTGTAAGTCTAATTATATATGAGAATTACGAAAAGTTGCACATAACAATTGAAAATGGTGCTACACGAAAACCATTTGAGTTACAGCAAGAAACCGAAAGGTTTTGTAAACTAGAGATCTGTACTTATATATCGAGCCATCAACGAAAGTTATCGTCCCACAAACACTTGTGTGGTGTAAGATTGAATGCAGGTGACTTGAAACGACTACTTTGGTTAGCTAGTCTTACTCTGACTTCAATGTTAATTATAATTTATTTAACGACTTGTTCAGAGGAAATATTGCATATACCAGGATACTTTGAGGTCTTGACTATCGAAATAAATAATTGTCATTCGCTTCCGTGAAAAAGTGATTTTCCTATTTTTGTCCAGCTAGAATCGTCAAACGGCCCACTGTGCGAAGTGTAGTTAACGTACATTTACAATATAATTCCCTCATTTACAACAAATCGTGTTACATTCATTTGTTGAATATCCCAAAATAATCCTAACATTTCCATCACTCCTCATTTCCATCGTGATTAAAGGACCATCGGAGGGCCACGCCCGAAATTTCTCGACAAAACCAAGAATATTCTTCGCGCTCGATCGCGCGCTGCTCAAACGGCTCCACGTAAACAAATAACTTCTAACCATCGTGGAATTGCCCTCTGGAGATGGGACGTGAATCGACCGAGTCCTCGGGGACTTTATTTCCCCGTAATACCAGACGTTACCGGTCGACGGGTTATCGAGAAACGAGACCGTCACGGGTTACATCTCTCGGAGCACGCGCGCTTGGAAGAGAAAGAGACGAGAGTATCGAAGAGAGAAGAAGAGTTGGTGATACGTTTTCAGCTGGGATCGAAAGCGAATGCCGATAGCGCGCGAACGTAGCGCGGGGAAATGGTCAAGAGCGTAAAGCTTCCGAATTTGTGGCCCGCTCTCCATGCTCGCGAGAGGAAGAGAAGCTGGGTTGAGCCGTAAACAAGACTGTAACCGAAGCTGCGCGTGGTGTTTGTGCTCGTGTGTTTGTAACAGAGAAAAGAAGAGAAAGAGAGAGAGAGAGAGAAAGACGAACTCAGAAAATGGTCGAGAAGGGAGGAGTGGAACGAGCGAGGCCCAAAGAAAGTGCCCGAGGGAAAGGCGCTTCGAGGTAAAATAGAAGCTTCTCCGAGAGAGGGTGAGGAAGAGGTCAAAAGAGTCGGAGAATATGGAAGAACATTTTCAGAAGCTTCGAGAAACAAGCCGATGCTATCGGCGTGAGATCGTGTTCTCCCTTTTTCGCCCTCCCCATGCCTTCTTCCGATCCACGATTAGGTTTGCGTAACTGTTTCCTGACCTTCTCGGGTAGTAGCTTCCTTCGATGCTTCGAAATATACGGAACTGCTCTCTCGGGAGTTTGCGGTAGATCTGGGTTAAATTTGGCATTACATTTCTCAAAGTGGGTTTTTGCAGACGGATAATACCGTGTATTGGATTTTAATTCCTTACACGTGGTCTCGTGAAAAGGATTTAAATTACGTAAGAAGCACTGCCTTTCTTCTTCCTGCTCCACGCATATACATCAATAATTATCCTTGCTAAACCAATAGAAAAGAAATTTTTATCCGAAGCACTGTAAAAAGCTAGGTCGTGTAACCTACGTACCTTTTCCACAAATTTCGCGAAGCGAGAATATAAAAAAAAAAAACAACCTTGCATCTTGACAACACTTACACTTACACAATCGTGTCCGAGTGCCTTGAATAACTCGCAACTCGGTGATCGATGCTCCTCGCCACACCATATTTCTCATCCAACCCCTTCTCTCTCTTACCAGTCACCCCGAACACAAGTGTGTACCCGCACGAGATGAAAGAAGGACGGAGAAAGAGGAAGAGACAGAAGAAAAATGCAGGAGGCAAGCTTGCGAGATAAGAGAGATGAAAGAGTCATGTGGGAGGTGGGTGAAATGAGAGAAGAAGGAAACCGGAGGAAGGAAAATGCGAGGGTGCTTCTTCGGTGGAAGGAGACGAGGGTCGAACGAATGGAGAGAGAAAAAGCAGATGGAAGAAATGAAAGGAGGGTTTGGAACGGGAGAAATTCGCGAGACACGCGTAGACGAGGATGGGGCTACGTGCCTCCATTATATATGCCGTTTTGCTTATGCGCCAACGTGCTCGCTCATCCGTCGCCCTTTGAAGTTCGAATCCCGCTCGCTCGAGCGTGACGACGCTCGTTGTGAGGATACCTTAAGGTGAGGAGGTTAAAGTAGGAGGGAGAGAGGGAGAGAAAGAGAGAGAGAGAAAGAGAGAGAGAGTGAGAGAGAGAGAGGAGGGAGAAAAGCAACGAGAAGAGATTGCGCACAAAGGGAACGATCCCTCGTTGTCGTCGTCCTCGTCGCTAGGGGTTGGTGCGCGCGCTTCTTCGTCTTCCTCAGGATTCCTGAGGAAATATCTATCGAGATTTTTCTTCACGATGCGTCCTGCCACCGGAGTTTTTCCATTTATTCGCGACCCCACTGCTATTTATCGGAAATTCGAAATTCCTTCGGGGGTAGTTTCGCGTGTCGAGGGTATAAAGCGAGCGGAAGTTACTTTTGGTTCTAATCATTCTACGGTGGACGATCAAGAAATTCTACCTTGGACGTGTTTTAGTTTAGTGTTTAGTGGATTTTGGAGTGCCAGTGGAGTACCATTGGATTTGGTTAGAGAACTTTCTTGACTCAAACGATGGAATCTTGCACAGAGAAAATTGTATTCTCATCTTAAGAATTTACCACTTAAGTTTGGAATATTTCCTACTAAAATAAGCAACAAGAGGATCTTCTTAATTTAAGAGTAGAATGTTCTAAACAGATTCCTCTAATCGAATATTCTTAACAGATATTTTTATCAGATATTCTTAACATAGTCTGGTAAAAAATTTGTATGGATATATTTCGTGTATAATTATTGGAAACAAAACTCTTAATGAAATGCTTCACTCTTTATATTGTGGAAAATTACATTATCCATATCTTGAAATCACAATTGGTTGAGAAATGTAGTTACGAGAGAAGGTTACAATTCAGATATACATGTATTTCTATCCCTTGTAAATATCACTATTAAATCGCCCAAATCCTCCTCTTCTAGCCACTTCGTCATTTCCTTATCCATACTTTTTGTACAACACAGCACACAAAATAATATAGTACTGAATATTACGCAGAATTGCAAGAGGAACAAGATACAGGCATCGACATGTGCTGCACGCGATGTGTAACTTAACTTAACTAGAAAATATTCTTATCTATTAAGAATATCTATTAAGATGAATTACTAAGTTTGTATTTAAGAATACAATTTTTTCAGTGTACACTTTAGTTTGAATCGATAGTACCACCTAGGAGGAAATCAAAATAAATTGCATCTGAAATCTGTAATATTGATTCGCTTAGTTGTCCAGCGCTCGTCGAACGTTTACTACGAGCAGTAAAATCACAGATAAAAATTCCACGGTATTTCTTATTAGGCAATATTAAAATGATATTTATTATTAGGCAGGAAACTTATCGTCGAGACACTCGTTGCATTCTTTTCCAAAGGTCGAACACCCTTTTCAAATTTCACACCTGCTAATCATCTTTCGTTTCAAACCCACCCGGCTCTACTCACGCAGGCTGTAAGAACTTAGGCAAGGTGGAGACCGATAGATTAGCTCCGGTCCTCGATTCATCACGATTACCAATTACGAATTCCGCGCGATCCCTCCCATTTGATCGGAATCGAGGACGCGGTAGTAGAGGAATCGCGAGAATCGAGGAAACGAATAATTATCGGTGAATGATTTACGGAGAGTTCTCGTGGCGTTTCGCCCTGGTGTTCGATGAGGAAGAGACGAAGAAGAGGAAGAAGAAGGACACGAGAGTGTGGAGCGACAAGAACCGAGAAATCTCCGAAGCGCGAAGTTGCCGCTTCTCTTTTCTTCGTCCTCCTCATCCCTCTCGGACTCTCAGCCGTCATTAATGAGCGACGCGTATTAATTAGCCGGAGAGTTGCGAGCCCTCCTCCCACCGTCACGCGATTCCCCACCGGTGACCTCACGTTTTTCCAATTAATCCAAAGAGAAAGTTCGTCGTGCGGCTGCTTCGGTGGTAGTGGGGTAGACATATAGGTATATTGGGGGATGTTGGAAGTGGTGGTTGTGCTAGACGATATTGGTGGATGTTAGTGATAGTAGTTGTACCGCGTGATATTGGTAGATGTTGGTGATGGTCGTGAGATGGGCACAGGGATGTTGGTGCATGCTGTGCTAGTGGTGGTTGTTAGTAGTGATGGTAGTGCTGAACGATGGTGGTGGATATTGGAGATGGTGGTTGTACTGGATGACGTTACTAGATGCTAGTGATAGTGGTGAGGTAGACACAGGCATATTGCTAGGGATTGTTGGGCTGGACAATAGTAGTAAGTGCTGGTAGTGGTAGTACTGGTGGACGATGTGTCTATGATGATGGTGATGGTGGTGGGGGTAGTGCTGGACAATGTGTCTACCCATGTAGATGTTGGTGATGGTGGTGAGATAGACACGAATATATTGGTGAATGCTGTTGGTTGTGGTAGTGCTGGACGATATTGGTGGATGTTAGTGGTGGTAAATCTACTGGACGATAATGGTGGATGTTAGTGGTGGTAGATCTACTTGGCGATATTGGTGGATGTTAGTGGTGGTAGTTGTACTGGATAATATTCGTAGATGTTGGTGATAGTGGTGGGATAGACACAGGCATATTGTTGCATATTCCTAGGAGTAGTTGGGCTGGACGATAGTGGTGGATGCTGGTAGTAGTAGAAGTGTTCGACGATATTGGTAGATGCTGCTGATAGTGGTGGAATAGACCCAAGCATATTGATGCATGCTGCTAGGGGTGATTGGACTGGACGATAGTGGTGGATGCCGATAGCAGTAGTGCTGGACGATAGTAGTGGTAGCAGTCGTCGCGGTCGAAAGGTCGCGCGTCGACGCTCCCTGCCTAATTGATCGAGCCCCGTTCAATTAAGGCTACGCCACTGGACAAACTCGAATTGGGCGTCCACCTGTTTCCAGCCTTCTCCCACACGCGCGCCAGCTTATGGAAATTTTTGAGATAGAAAAAGAAGAAGGAGAAGGGAAAGCGTCGTTAAGCAAAAGAGAACATTAAATGCAAGCTGGAGATATTTCTAAATTTTCTAAATCAGGTCAAACATTTCTTTTGCACTCGATTGGAAATAATCAATCCTGTACTAGAAACAAAAAAGAGAACCAGACCCTGAGTCTCATTCCTTAAAAAATAAATTTTCTACAAAACAAATCCTACGCCGATATTCAATGCAGAAATAAAAATACCTCTGTATCTAGTATTCCACGCGAGTAGAAAGGCAAAGTGGAAGTTAGAGAGTTCGAAGCACCCTTAAAAGAGGGTAGTCAATGAAAAACCTCTTTCGGAGGTTGACGCGTCACGAGCTTGCCGCAGCTGACTACCGCCTAAATAATTAAGCTTTAATTATTGCGTAAGCTCGCCCACCTTCTACTCGCGACAAATTAATTCAGCGTACACTCGTTTGTAATTAAGGCCCGCTTCTGACGAGCGAGCGTAAGGAAATTTTTTATAATTCTCCGATACTTAGTGCGCGCGTGCTACGTGAAACGGTAAGATTTCCTGGGCAGTAACCCCAAGATTCACGAGTGCTTAAACGAAGCAAAGGGTCACGAGTCGCGCTGCTTTACCGAGAGCCTAGTAAATCGCCTTCGTATATTGCCGAACTGCTCTTGCATCGATAAACTTTTACGAGGGACGCGCGAGCGCGGGTGCTTACCGATCTTCCTCGAGAAGAAGAAGAAAGGAGAAGGAGAGAACGAGAGAATATGGAAGGGATACCTATGAATATTCATACGGCCGAGGGCCATAAGAATTTCAAATGCCAACGATACATACGTACCATTGCGAATGCTGAATTTCAAATGCCGCAGGCGTAAATGTTAACGGACAGGTCGTGGAGAACGGATCGATAATGTCGAGCATTTTAACAGGATCCTGCGACAATCCTGGCCTCAATGACCAGAAACGCGAAATTGTCCGGAAGAATATGCGGGAAGCCCTTCTCCGCAGTATTTTCTAGTATTACGTCGTGACGTAAGTTCCTTCTGTTTCTGTGATATTCATTCGGAGCCGCGCGAGAATGTCTCACATACGTGACACGAGAAAAAGAAGTTTTAATTAAATAAATTAAGAGACGCACTCGCCGTGCTCCTTTAGATACGTCAGCATTTAGAGACGTGTTTAAACCCGCTTCTATTCAGAAGGCATCCTTAGAGGCGCATTTAGATACGCTTGTATTCAGAATGAACCTTTAGAGAACTAAACGTAAGCGCAGGGATGCGCCTCTAGCTGGTAGTGGTGCTCGCAGAATTAGATGTCTGTTCTAAATACGAACACCTCTTAGCGCGCATTTAGATGCGCGAGATGTAGCGGGTTTCAGTTTTGTCCTTATTAGGTCAGCATTTAGGTTATCTCGACAAATGAAATTTTAAAAATTATTACGACGATTTAAGAAATTCGTAATTTTCCAGAACTCATGCGCGTTGACAAATGAATCCACGCGTCCGCGAGATGTCTCATGTCTCATTCTGAAGAGTCAATTTTATTTGAGGGATAATAGTTGATTGACAAAAGTTGCATCAGTACTTGAATCGGCTTTTGTTTACGTGTTATAATAGAAACTGATTCATTCTTTCAGTTTGAAAATGGCGTCGAAAGCAAAGTTGACAGTCAACTAAGATTCACACGTTCAAAACACGTCTCAACTTGAATGAACGATAGAAGTGTGAATGTATTAAACTTTTGTTGGTCACTGTACTCCTCATTCAATTTTCGTCGATCGACTATAATACAGGTCAACAAAAAAAGAATTTTCCTTTGTCTTTTTCACTCTGCACCAATGAAAATTAAACGGAAAAATGACGTTGTTACCAGTTAAACACAAAACTGAACGTACCCCGAAAACTCGAGCCAATTCGAACAAATGGACACGATTTTTAAAATCAGCATCCACAATTTAGTAAAGAACAAGTCTCAGTTCCAGAACAACAAAACCACTGTAGACCACAATAACCGACGAACAAAACTTGCATCGTCAGAACGCGCCTTTAGAAACATTCGACCCTTCTACCATCTTATTTTCCTTTGTCTTCTCCACTCTGCAACCATCCAGACACTTCTCCAACGAATCCTGGCGCCAGCAGCTCGATATGCACGACTTCCTGCGCTTGTGTACAAACCGCGTTCACAGCCCAACTCGTTCACCCTTTCCTCTCGCGTTTACCACCCCCTGAGGTCCTCCCGAAGGATATCGTCCGCTCTCTTTCTTCTTCTTCTCGCATTTTATTCTCCTTTACACGCGCCGTCTCCGTGGGACGCCGAAGGGGACACGGCGGTGCCCGCGATTTGTTTGCCCCGTAACTTCGTGGAGAATATATCATCGAAGCCCGGCAGCGAAACTTCTCTTTACCGATCCTCTAAGAATTCCTCGAGGAGGTGGAGGAAAAGGCGAGAGCGGAGAGACGAGAGAAGATGCGGAAAGGAAGGGGAGAATGTTCGCGAAGCGTTGCTTACGACGTCTTCGGGGAATCTCGGGTGTGTTCTGCGCGGCATTAAAGGACGGAAGAAGAACAGAGGTATGGTAGAGACACTCACACCTCTCTCTTCGCCTGAGGGTGGTGTAATGGCGTGCGATAACGTTCGACGATCCTCGCGCGGTAGAATCGACGCATTGAAAGGCGAATGAAAACGCGCGTGTTCCTCGTGAGGGAGCGTTTTCACCGCGAGAAGGTGGATATTGGGCTGAGAAAGAGCGTTTGGAAAACTGTGCAGCTCGGTGGCAGCGCGGTGCAGGAGATTTTATGGAAAATGCAAAACAAAAGCAAAGCACTGTTTGCACAAAAGGGGGTTTATAAAATGATTTCCTTTCGCTCGACGATTCGCACCGTGCTTGGCCACTTACGGTTAGACGAAAGGCTCAAAAAGTTTCGCTTCTCTCTTCGCCACTCTAAATCTCTTGTTTACGCACGAGCATAAATGCATAAATGCGGCGCTTGGCGTATAAATTCCAGAGGAATTAGCAGATTCGAACGTCGCATCACCACTACGATGATTGGGAGATTATCCGATTATGAGATAAAAGGAAAATGGATTACTCTTTCCAAGTACTTTCGGTCTAGCCAATAGTCCATCATGCGTTTGCATTTTATATGCGCGTTTTCGTTTTTTTTCTTCACTCAATGCTCGCTTCCGTAGCTCTTAAATTTCCGTCTACATTGTTCGACACAATAGAATTTACGCGTAGCACGAATGGAAACCTCGTATTCTCAATAGAGACACGCGGATCATGGAAAGAACAATTAACGCTGAGTTCCGTGCAATTACGCTCCTTGTTTTATGAATTATGAAAACACGTTTGCAACCAATTCTCTTATCACATATGACTACATCCAGAAATCGTTTAAATCCCTTTATAAGAATCACACACAGCGATTTCACATTAAAAGGTAAGGCCAATGTTCCTATTTCTACTCATTGAAAGCTATAACGACTGCTCGGATTATGAAATTTATTTTTAACAACGTGCTGCTACCTGGCAAGCAGCGAGCCTATGTAACTTATGTTCGAGTATATAAATAATTAATAATTAATTTTTCTGTAACTTATTTTACTGACCTAATATTAATATTAAGCAGAATAGTTCATAGTGACTGGAAATCAGAACTTGAGTTGACACTGGGACACTGACCTTAGTCCAATAAAAAAAAAAAAAGATCAGGTTCACACGGTGTGAAATAAATCGCAATGAAAGAGACGTTAATCGCGAAGCTGACCGATGATTTTTATTCAATTTATCAGCGAATCTATCCACGATCCTGATATAAAAATATTCATTCCATTTCGTAACATTTCTACGGATATTCCATTTCACTGTTGCCTTTCTCTGTCGAACCTTCTCGAGAACGACGTGAAATAACGTTAGAGAGAATCACCATCCAGGCGCTAAAAAAAGGAAAAAGAAAAAGAAGAACTGAAGCAGGTAGTGGGACGACGGGATGAGCATCTTCGCCGATTTTCACCGAGGCTCGTAAAACTTTGTCGTTAAGGCGAACGTCGCTGGTCGATGTCGCAAGCTTGAAAAGCGCCCTAATAAAAGTGCAATTCTTCGAGAACATAGGTGGCTGGCTGGCTCGGTGACGATGACCCAACGTTATCGAGCACGACGTTCCATGGAGAAGCAACCTCCGTTGGAAGAACTCGCGAGAAAAGCTGAAGAGGAGGGAAGAAACTGAGAAAGAAAGGCAGGTGGAATGAGACAACGTGGAAGGTGAAAAGTGAAAAGGTAGCGGTGTAGAAAGAAAGGTGCTTGGCGAAGGAAATATCATTTTTACGACGTGAAGGAATGACCGAACGCGTTCTCGTGTCTCTTTGGGACGAGGTTGCTGGTACCGAGGTACCGATGAAAGTGTAAGGACCGTCGCGACGCCGGAGGACGTCGCTAAAACTCGGCCTAAGGCGCATCGGCTGGCTCGTTTCGCCTCGCGAGAATTATCGGAAGATGCTTCAAACTCTCGCAGTGGCAAGTCTCCTGGGTCCTCGCGTCGTCGAACATTATGGGCCGTCCTTCTTACTCGAAAATATCGACACGTGCGATAAAACCCTCTCCGTAGCTTTCCGCACTCGTTTGTTCAACGTGGCGTTAGCCGGTGAGGCAAAGTGTCGGTAGCGAGTGTAACGCGGTATCGATCAGCAGAGGAAAGATTGTTACGAGCTTGTAACATTATTATATGAAAGTTAAGGTTTTGCAAGAATGAGATTGGGAAAATAAATATTATAAATATCGTTTAAATAAAGTAATAGAGTAATCTATGATAATTGTTTAATTTCTTTGCCAATATCTCAATGTTTCTATATTTACTAGAGATTAAACCGCAAGCTTTCTTTGATCTAGAAACATTCTCAGGCACTTCATCGATTTTCTTTTAATCGATATATATTGTTAAGGTACGTATTAAGGAGTAATGTGGAAACAAAATTAAGCAGGGAATGGCATGAGTTCTTGAGTTATTAATAAAGGAAATTTGAAGCCACGTGCGCGGTTGTTGAAATCCACGTGTAAATTGCAAGTAGGTAGGTAGGAAGGGGACATTCATGGAATATAAAACAATGCGACTCGCACGCACTCAGAAAAGCTTTTTTTAATTACATAGCGAAGCTTGCTTGTATTATCTTGTCATTGATACAATATTCAGAACGAAACGATCATCCCAAAGAATTTCATAATGCCTATAAAAGATTGTGAAAATTTTCAAACTTTCAATTCTTATATTTTAAAAAATAACACCATCCCTCACTTAATTTTCTTTTACACATTACTCCTTAGTACAAGTCCTAACAACGTCTATTAATCAAAACAAACTCGGTCAGGTGTCCATTAACCCCTTCGGTCAAGAGATCCTCATACAAGGACATCTGAATAGTGTATCTATTCATAAAAAAATTTGTGACCAAAAGGGTTGAAACAAAGTTGTACCATATTCTCTAACCCTCCGAGTGTTCATATCCACCCTCGAAGCTCTCGATTTCCTCGGTACAAACGACTGCGCGTCGGTATGTCGCAGTCGTTCTTTGGAGTAAATGGGAAAGGAGGAGAAAGAGATGCGCGAGAAAAAGGAGGAGGAGAAGGCAGAAGTAATCCACAGCTTTTATTACAAGATTCCACGATTTTATAAGCCCGGTCCGTCTGCCGACGCTTGGAATACTCGGGATTCTGGGTCGCGTGCAAGCAAACTCGGATACGTCGGGTGGCCGAGTGGGAGGCTGTTGCCAGGGGACGGCGAACTAGACAGAGAGAGAAAGCCAGAAAGAGAGAGAGAGAGAGAGAGAGAGAGAGAGAACGAGGGAGGGTCGAAAGAAAATTCTTTATGGCGGAACGACACGGGCCAATCCACATTGGCGGATGTAAAACGCGCTCTGGGAAATTTACGGGCGTTGGGAAAAAGCGGAAAGAGTGAGAGAGAATCGACGAGAGAGAACGAGACAGAGAAAGAGAGAGAGAGAGAGAGAGAGAGAGAGAGAGAGAGAACCTCGAATGCTAATAGCGCGTGGGATCCCAGGGGCTACGAGAAGGGGATGATTGCGATTTCGTTCGTAGAGAGCTGCAACATTCCCAAGTGAAGCTTTAATTTAACGAAGGGCGCACAGTCTCATCCCTGGTTGGACCCTCCGCCAGTGGTCCCGCAGAGAAGAAGCGAAACCCTACGAAAGTTAACAGAATCCCTTTCGCGACAATTTCAGAAACAATTCGGTGGCGTCTGGCGCGATCTCAAGCTGAGAATTAAGAAATTTTCCCTGATATCTGTAATTCTCTCTCTCTCTCTCTCTCTCTCTCTCTCTCTCTATCTTTCTCTCTCTCTAACAAGAACACGCTCTTCTCAGCCAGAGAGTCTCTCGTGCAAAAAACCTCGAGAACACGTTCGGTCGGAGGCCGGTAAAGAGGAAGAGACTATATTTGTTTCTTCGCATCCCCTTGGCCACTCGGCCTCCCTCAGGAGCACACAATAAGAGGAGGCTGGCATGCGCGCTAGCTACTCGCTCGACGAAGAGGGCAAAAATATCAAGCGCGTTAGCAAACATTTTCACGAGCGACGTGGCGCGCAGCGGCCGAGCCGAGCTCGATGCGATACAGTGAAATTAGGTGGATGGGGTGGGATAGTGAGACGAGGGTGAAAGGGTAGAGAAAAAAGAGGAAGCGTGGGGATGGGTTGCGAAAAGCGGATAGAGACCATTAGCTCCTCTTCACGTACGAAAATTTTGCACAACAAGGTAAATGCAGTTCTAGGCCAACCGCGTGCCGTTCATCCCTCCAACGGTTCCTCTTCATCCTCTTCTATCTCCTATTGGCCACTCCCTTCTCCACCCACCTTCACCTCATCCTCGTTCGCACCTTCAGCCGCATAGTGCGCCAACCTATTATTTCGTAATCCGACGTGAAAGCCATGCGCCCAGGGTCTTCGCGTGGGACGGGACGGGGGTGGCACGAAACTTCTGGGAAAGGGTTGAAACGGGCGACGCGTTTCTGCTGGCGGTGGTGGTGCCGCTGCTGCTGCACCACCACGTCGATGAAATTTTAATCCAATTAGAGGCCACCCACGTCGCCGTCTATCTCGCCTGCTCTCCACTTCCTCGCTCCCCTATTTTCTTCTCTCCTCTCTCTCTCTCTTTCTCTCTCTCTCGTTCTTGGCTCCTCTATCCACATACAGTGAGTGGCAAAAGTATTCGTGCCCTCTCAATTAACGAACTTTTCACTTAAACGATACGACTTTTTTTTTTATTTTTTTTTAAGTGCAACGAGAGTGCTTATTGACAGTCGTTTCGTTATCGTAGGATCCGTGGCGATGGAAATTTCATCGGCGAGTAATGATTTGGATAATGTAACGAGATTGTTGTGGTAGAAATGTTGGTTTCCATGGTGTTTGAGTGTTAGAGAAATTAAACGAGAAGATAAGAGTAATTTGTGCTTCTATTGCTGAGTAAAGTGCTCGGTAAAAAGAGCCGTAGGATACTTTTGCGATTCACTGTATCTGCCTTCTGTTTCTCACTCTTTCTTCTACTCTCTCGCTCTCCTTCCCTCTATTCAAATATCTGTCTACTCTCTCTCGCTATTCTTCTGTCCTCTTTCTCGCAGCATCCCTCCATGCCATCGTCCCACCCTCTTGCTTCCTCCTCGCTTATAGGTGCATGCCAGCATTCGTTTTTCAACTCTCTCTCTCTCTTTCTCTGTCTATCTTTCTGTCTCTCTCTCTCTCTCCTTCTTCATCGGAGTCTCTTCCTCTCGCGATGGCTAAAATCAATATAGCACCAGGGGAGAGGCGCCTCTGAAAACGAGCGCTTTAAGGTCGCGCGCGAAAATAATGGAGCTCGCCGCATCGATTACCACGCGACACGATGGGGCCACGGCGAACTACTCGGGAGGGCATCGTCGAATTTGTTGGCGAACGAGCGACCACTAGTACGGGATAAAAACTGTCGAGGGAGAAAGACAGAGAGAGAGAGAAAGAGAGAGATGGAGAAGAGAAAGCGATCGGAGTCGATTATCATCGGATTATCGGCCCGGTCGTTATCGCGCGAATCATCTCCGTGCGCGCGCAAAAAAAAAAACCTTCCTCTTGACGATAATTCAAACCGTCGCTAATAGGATAAACGAAAACGTGGATCGTGAATGGAAGTGGAGCAAGGCGAAAAAGAACAAGATATCTATAATCTGCTTTCGAATAGAAAAAACAAAATCCTCCTCGAGGGATTGGATGCATAAAATGGAAATCGAATTTTCCCTTCATTTCTCCCTCTCACAACTCCCTGGATGAACGAACGATTGATCTTAGATCTTTTCCAGAGAACGATAGAAAAAAACAAACTCGAAAAGAAAACAAAGAGAGAAAAATCGAAAGAGAAGGTGAGCAAGAGGATAGTGAGAAAGTATTCGCTTGGGTCGCGTGAGGATTCTGGAACACAGGCAGGGGAGATACGCGAATTAAAGAGATGGAAATGGGTCGAGGAGAGAGAGAGAGAAAGAAGAGAAGGAGAAAATGGCCAATTTTTGAAATAGAAGATTGGATCCGTCGAGGTTGCTGGGACGCGGCGACCGGTCCCTCTCCACTAACGCAAGAATCCTTTGAGATGCACTCGAGAGAAGTCAAAGAAGTCTATGAAAGGGTTCTCTACGCCCTCGCCATGCCTCTCTCCTTTCTCTCTCTCACCCTACCTCTCGCTTTTTCTCCTCGTTCTGTCTCTCTCGACTCTCACCCCTTCCGCCTCACCCTTGCAATTTCCTCGACTCCTCACTTTCTCTCCGCTACAGCCTCCACCCACCCTCACCGAGCTATCTCCACCTATAATACTCCGTCCGAGCGTTCTCGCATTTCTCGCGAAACGAATGTTTCCTCGTCGTTCTTCTTCTTATCCTTCCTCTTCTCTTGTGATCCTCCGCTCGCGTTCTAGGGAAAAAGCAGGTTTTCCGAGAGAAAGAGAGAAAGAGAGAAGGAGAGAGAGAATTGAAGGAATCCTCGTGCGGTATATTGCGCAGCTGGAAAAATGCATTTCGAAAAAGGAAATGCCCGGGAGCGAGGAGGAGACCGGAAGGAAGATGAGAAAGAAGAATGAGAAACCCTCGCGAGTCTCAACGTGGAGGCTTGGAAATGGTAATACATGGGGCTGGTGATGTTGCTAGATGGCAGGTTTTGTCGTCGATGTATTCCAGACGTCGGCATCTGATTCCTGCGTTTCTCCATCGCGTCTCGAGCCACGTTACGGTTCGTGGTGAGAAAACGTAGAGATTCTCCACTCTTCGGGAAGAGAAGCTCGAAATAATCAGAGAGAAGAGAAAATCAGAAGAGAAAGAAGAAGCACGGATAAAATTGTAATTCCATTGCAATGAGAAACGTGGCTGTGCCACATCTGATTCTCCTTTTTAAAAAACAGGCACAACTAATGCCCCTGGAAATAATGCTTCGCTCTTCGATATTTAACACTATTCCTACCGACTGGTGAAATGACCATTTTTAAAATTTCATTTAAAATTTTCTATATACAACGTAATTGCATCACCTTTAAATTTCACGATTTTTCCTAAAATATACATATAATACATTTTGTATATTTTAAAAAAAGTCGTGAAATTTAAAGGGGATGCAATTACGTTCTATCTAAGAAATTCTAGTCGAAATTTCAAAACCTGTCATGGTAGGGGTAGTGTTAACCCTAACCTAACCCATTGACGCACACTTTCTTTTTAACCTCTTGACGCCCTTGGCCTCATATGTGGACATTTAGTGTCTCGTTAAACTATATCTTTTCTGCCGTAACACGCGTGGGTATTATTCTTTCCGCAAACTTTCCATTCCTGCCTTGTTCTCCGATCATTGTTAACGTTGTCGACGAATCGCCATTGCAAGTGAATAAATTAACAATCGATGCCGACTTGATTCCAGCTTAAATAAATTCGTCCCTGAAGAGGTTAATGATCACCCACAGAAGCGCACTTTTTAAAAAAATTATTCCTTACTGCAATAGATCATTCTTTCAGGAAAACTCCCAGCGGTTCTAACCGTAAATTGTTTATCATACTTTTATTTCTACTCAGAAAAACTGTCTATATGTACATCGCAAAATGCAATTTGCCTGTATGTATATCACCAACAACTCAATAGCTATGTAACCCTTCTGAGCCTCAATGGGTTAAGGAACGCGGGCAACCTATTTCATTCTCCAAACAAAATTGGAAGCCACAACAACCTGCGGCTCGAGGCTCTCCGATGTCATTGAATTTCCGTGGAATTTCTTTTTCCAAAAACACGACAGCGGAGTGACGAGATTCGAAAGCGGAACGAAATAGCACGAGGACGTGTGTTGAAATTCCTCTCGGTGTCTCTCGTGCATCATTCCTAGGACGATGCATTACTAAGGACGCATCTAATAACGACCAATCGCTCGGAGTCACGGCACTCCGAGTAGTTTCAATTTGGAAACGTCCACGTAGAATTCCAGCCGATAATCTTTCACTGCGAAATTTCCGAAAGAGAAAAAAGAAACAAAACAAAAATCGCACCGAATCGAAAATCCTGGTGAAATCTCGTAACAATCCTCAGGTTTTTCGACGCGCGACAGATCCAAAAATTGAAAAGAAAATTCCTCTATATCCATCCAAACAAAACGTAACAAAAAAACGAATCTAACGTCGTGACTGATCTCGTTCCAGCTAATCTTTCTAACGGATAAAAATCCTCTAACCCTCCTGGGGAATCTAGAGAGACGCGTAACGAAGTTCCTAGACCGTGGAATTTCCTTGATAACGCGTTATCGCGAGCGAACCTCTTAATGGAGGTCGGCTACCCGTGGAAGCCGAAACGAGAGAAAAAGTAAAAAAAAAAAAAAAAAAAAATAGAAGAAGAAAAAACAGACACAGAGAGAGAAGCAAACTCAAAGGTCTCGGGGGTTTGGGTCGATCGGCTCTCGGTGGATGAAACTAAAAGCTGCCCTCGTCGTCCCTCGCCCATTTCTCTTCCATCTTCGTTCTCGTTGCACACGAGGGAGAGAGACGCTTTTTCCACCCTTGGTCGTCCGCTCTCTCAGATGTAAATGTGCATCCTCGACGTTCTTCTGAGGGGGTGGATAGTGTTCTCCTCTCTTGGACGAGGTGCGCGCGCGTGAGATAGCGTTCGCGTGGAACTTGTGCGAAGATTCCACGTCGTTGGACTTGGATGGAGATGTGCGCGTGCGTGGGGTCGCGTTCGTGTAAATGTTCTGGCCGAGTAAACATGGCGGACAGAGGGGCCTTTGGGTGTATATCTCGGTGATGGTGGAGGTGGAGAAAGTGTGGGACGCGAAGGTAGAGGAGGAGCAGAAAGGTGAGGGTGGAGGAAGCGAGTAAGGCGCGTTGTTTGCGGACAGTGAGCAAACGCGATGTCCGAGCCAAAGGAAAAAAGGTATGTAAGTGAGGGTGTGTGTGAGTGAATGTATAAGTGAGTGAGTGAGTGAGGGAGGGAGAGGGAGAGAGAGAAAGAAAGAGAGAGAGAAAGAGAGAGAGAGAAGAAGGTGAAGAGAAGAAAAGAGAGAGTTGCATAGAGAAGATAAGTGAAGAAACGAGAGGAGAAGAATGGAAAAACAAAAAGTGTGCGACACTCGGAGGCCGACAAAAAAAACAGGGAGGCGGCAGGGAGGGAAAGCAGAAAGGAGGCAGAGGGAAACCCATCGTCGCGGTCGATTTGTCACCGTCGATTGAGATCCAAGACGGGCACGTCGAATGTGAACCATCGATATTTTTAATGATTTCTGAAATCGTAAAATATACGATACGTGGAAATTAAAACATCGATATTTTTAATCAGTTCTAAAGTCGCAAAATCTATGACATATGGATATTAAAATATCGATATTTTTAATAATTTGTAAAGTCGCAAAATCTACGACATATGGAAATTACAACATCCATATTTATAGCGACGGCCGAAGTAGAAACGGGAAATGTTAGACGCGAATGTTAAAATTGAAAGAGCACAGGTTTATAAAAACAAGTCGATGTATTTGAAACATCGATATTTATAAAAAGTATCGAAGTAGACGCGAAAATTATTAAATGAATCGAAATACGGTCATTCGGAAAAATTAAATAAACCATTATATCGTCAATTCACGAATTGGAAAATTGAAAAGTTGCGGATTATTTGAAACAAAGGAAAAATAGTCATACCATATTATTAAATAATAAAAAATACAGTTATCCTCCGTTTCCAGGCGAAATGCAGACGAAGCTGATAGATCGGATTTAACCATCGATACCGCGGCAAAATCGGAATCGACGCAAATCGACTGCCACTGAAGGTTTAATTAGCCCCGTAACAGACTAATGCAACACGAAGGATTATCAGGGGATTCGAATTTGCCGTCGTTAAATATTAAATTTTCTAATTCCTCGAAAATGTCAGCGCGTAATATTCTGGACGACCGCATGACGGACGGAAATGTGATAATAACGAGCGACGCGTAATTCTCATGGCAATTGCGCAATTCAGATCAAATAGAATGACGAAGTAATTATGGATCGTCCCGTTTATTACATTATCTCTATAGCTCGGACTCGAAATCGAAAAATTCGCATTTGCAATGAGCGAGACACGAGTCAATCTAGTCCATCCATCCACGGCGCGAGTTTAACTCGCACCATCGATACAATTATAATCGATCGATCGGTCTGTCAACGAGGTTAAAGGTACAATTAAAATTTTCGGAACAATCCCTGCCCTGATCCTTCACCCATCCGCTTCCACGCTCGCGCTTCATTAGATCGCTAATTTGAAAGCGAACGTTGACGGCCGTAAACACGTAAATCCCTGCGAAACGTTTTTCGAGCATCCACGAGAGTGAGAGCGACAGCCGACAAAGGGGAACACAAATTAGTTCCGCGGAAGCGATTCATTAATTACCGGCGCGGGCTAACGCGACAGAGGACTGCCTTCTCTTTTGGTGGAGATTTTGTTTTTCTTTTTTCTTGCTGTCGAACGTGCGGTATGGCAAAGCGCGTGAACGAATTACCGCGTGACTGGGGAGACGAGTGTGTGCACGCGTGCGTGTCTGTAAAAGAGAGACAGAGAAAGAAGAAGAAGAAGAGAGAGAGAGAGAGAGAGAGAGAGAGAGAGAGAAGAAAATAAAATCGAGCTACGAGCCCCATGATATAAAATTCCGTAAACCAGTTTTCTACAAATTTCACATAACCATGCCTCACCTTAACACTACCTCTACCACGACCGATTAAATGACTGTTTTTAAAATTTCGATCAGAATTTCCTATACACAACGTAATTGCATCACCTTGAAATTTCACAACTTTTACTAAAATATTGAAAACTGTATTCCACATATACTTTAGGAAAAACCGTGAAATTTAAAGGCAATGCAATTACGTTCTATACAGGAAATTCTAATCGAAATTTTAAAAATGCTCTTTTCACCAGTCGATAGGAATAGTGTTAAAACATAATTACCATCAAGCATCTTAACCAGTTAGCTGTGGAATTTTTTTGTTGAGTTTTAGTTTCTAGTTTTCATATCGAATGGTAAGTGTCTTTTATTGTTCACGATCAAGAATATAAAAAATTGGTATTGACGTGTATACACGTCGAACGCAGTTAACTGGTTAAAACAACAATAAATATGTCATTTGTTCAGAAATAAATCCATGACGTCAGTATCACACATTGAATAGCATCACCGTGAAGGAGAATCCGCGCGAATGAATGCGAAGGGTCGGTAATCGGGCGAGTTGTGGGGTCGAAAATTAGCCAGTATTCAGAAAAATAATTCCCGGAGACACCGAGAGAACGAATGAGCTGCAACAGCGGTGGAACGCAAGCTGCGCCAATGAAGACTCGCGCTTGAAGGGAGGTGCGAAAAACAACAAAAAGGCGCTGGACCAGGGACGAGGAGGAGGACCGTCGCAATTTATTATGCGCCCAGGCAAATTAGTCTCGCGCCCGAGAGCCAGCGCGTCCGTTAAAAAATAAAAACCTGCACGCATTAATCCCGCCCCAGTGTCCGTGCTTCCGCGTGAAATTCGACAAAACGCGCGCGCGCGCCGAGCACATGCTTCACGCCGATCCACAAATTTTTAGTCGCGTCGCGCGCCAGAACTCGTTACTCCACGATACATATATGTTTGCTCATTTTAAACGTGACTTCTTTGCGTCGTTATGTCTATAAACATGCGTGTGTCTTTAATCTATGGGTGATCGGTACTTTGTATAGGTTACATATGGACACAATATTTTTGAATTTTCTAGGGATTAAAGCTCATCAAATCCCGCCTAAAGGTTAAACAAACAAGACGTTCATAAAGAAGAAAAGGAACTGTTTCGATGCGACGACTGAATAAATCGAATTTCGGAATAAGCTTGTGGAAGCAAATCCGCTAAAACGAATGAGAGCAGCTTATTCGTAGTGTTCCAAAGCGAATGTTTGAGTTCATGCAAAGTTTCATTATAAATGAAAATGAGAAAATTACGAGCGCGCCGCTGGTCAACGATTTCTCCTTGTTTCTCTTTTGAGCTTGTTCCACATTTTCTCCAGAGTGGAAATCTCGAGTGCTTTAAATCCAGGCTGCTCGGCTTCCTCGCAATTTTCATCGAGAAGGAGGAGGCCGAAAAATGCTCGGCCAACCACGCGCAATGTTTCCGAGTTAGGCGCCTGCAGGATCAGAACCTGTCGCGTGTGCCAAAAGGAGTGAGGAAATTAAGAAGAAGGAAGGAAGGTTAGACAAGTTGGAGCTGAACTGTGGAATAGTAACCACTGCACGCAAAATATTATGGTAAACTTTGTTTAAACGGATACCTCACCGATTTTGTTTTAATTAATATATGTAGTTAAGATTCGCAGTAGAGAACAATGTGCAAACAAAATTAAACAGGAGATGGCATTAGTTCTCGAGTTATTAATAAAAGAAATTTTAAACAACGTGCGCGGTTGTTGAACCCACGTGTAAGTTGCAAGTCAGTAGGTAGGTGTGGCAAACTCATATAACATAGAACTATACGATTCGCACGCACCAAAAAAAAAACTATTTTTAGTTACATCGCGAAGCTCGATTGTCTCACATCACTGATTCAATATTTAGAATGGATCGATCATCCCAAAGCACTTCGCAATGTCTATAGACGATTGTGAAACTGTTCAAACTTTCATTTCTTATGTCTTAATAAATAAGTTCGTCCCCCACTTTTTGATAGAAATAAAGTTATTTCAGTGGCCAAATGATAAGTTTACTTTTTTCTATAATTTTGTTATATATGTTTCTATATGTTTCTATATGTTTATTTTCACATTACTCCTTAGTATTAACCTACACGAGGTGTTTGACGAACGCGAGAAGAGGTCGCGGACCCTAACAATTCGCTAAATTCGATAAACAGCTCGGTGCGGTCGGAAGAAAAGACAAAGCGCAATAGTTTGTGTCAACGAGATCATTGCGCAGAGGAAACGAAAAGGTGATTGCTCTCTCGAAATGCATTTAGTCGACTTCAACAGAAGTGCGCCACGAGCACGGTGCAAACCGAGGAAACAATCGTCTTTGTCGAGTTATTTCAAATTTCAAACGACACAGTAATTTATTATTACCGCGGAAGAGGACATGCAATTCCGCATAACAAAACGCGGGCTCGAAATCGAAACGACTAATATCATCGTGAGTATATTTTTATTTAACGACGCGTACCAGAAAATCCGCTAATTACGAATTGTTTTAGCCAATTAGATATTGCATTTCAAAGAAGCCAATTAACGTGTCGAATAATCAGCGGCACGAATGTGCTTTCATAAACAAGCGTGCATTCGTTTCACGCTCGTTTCGGTCGGAATTAATTTTTGATTTGGTGCAGTTTCGTTCGACAAAATGGCACAAAAATAAAAGGGATGTTGAGTTGGTGTGTGTGTTTTTTTTGGAGCAGCGGCCTTGAAACGAGAGGGAAATTTCGCAAAATAATTCGATTCCCAAGGAGAGCGGAAATTTATTCGAGGGTGCGGAACGAGCCTTCGAGGTCGATCGATGACCCATATCTCCTCGCGCATTCTCCTGTTTTTTTCCAACTCCCCGGCCCATTTAGAGGCGAACGGAAAATCAATTTCCCTTTACGATCGCTCTCGCTTTGTAAGAGCCTACAACTCCCTTTTCTTTCTCTCCCTCTCTCTTTCTTTGTCCGTCTCTCTCTCTCCATTTCGTAGATTCTCCAGATCCACCGTCCTTTTCCTTCCAACTTCCACCCCTCCTCCTACTCCTACGAAACATTCGTTTAATTTATTTATGAACGTCCCAAATTCACGGATTTCGACAATTTATTTGGCCGTCGACGGCTTTGAGAACGGGGCTGGAAGTGGGTGCGCGCGATTTGCATTCCTTCGACGGGGCTGAAGAATAAGGGAGAAGGGTAACGACAAAGAGGTCTTGGAATAAGGGAAGGTCGAAGAAGGAACTGTTAGGGTGAGAGAGGGCAAGCAGAGGAATAAAGAGGGAGAAATGCGAGGGACGATAATGGAGGGAGGATGAAGTAAACGTAGGGTGAGAGAGGGAAAGGATGATGAGAACGAAGGAAGAGAAGAGAAAAATATTCAGTGAACATATGGTGATGGTGAGAGAAGGATTAGAAGAACGAAGATTGAGATGGAAAAGGGATAAAGAGAACAGAGGAAGAAAAGAGAAAGAGATGAAGAGAACGAAGTGTGAGAGTGGAAAATTGAAGAGAACAAATAAAGAGAACCAAGGTTCAGAATGAAAGGATGAAGAGAACAAATGAAGAGAAAAAAAGAAGATGACGATAATGAAGATGAAGAAGCGAAACGAATGCAGAGAACGAAAGAAGAAAGAAGAAAATTGTTTGAGGCAAAATGTTATCCTACCGCCTTTCGTCCGGCCTTTCAAACTATTCTCCACCCCCAGAGGACGATTTGCCATAACGAAAGGGGTGACTCTCTCTCTCTCTCTCTCTCTCTCTCTCTCTCTCTCTCTCTCTCTCTCTCTCTCTCTGGCGCAATTCCATGAATATTTCATACATATTTCGCCAGCGTATCGAGAGAAGTGGTGACGATGATGGTGGGGTGGGCCGTTTGTCCTTGATGCTAGTCCTCTCCTTCACTCCTCTCGTTTCTTTTCTCACCCGGCTCTAAAGCGTTTCCATTCGTGCTGGAATACTTCGTTTTACTGACCCTGGCTATTGCCCATTTGAAGAAGAATAAGAGGGTTGGCACGCACTTTCGTGGGCTATTCAATTTTTAGGAATCGTGTATGACAATTACACGTCACTTTAGATAAGATTCAAATCTCTTAAAAAATAACTCCAACTCTTAGGGGGTTCTCCAGAAAATTACATCGTTTTCAATCACTTTTTTCGCTTGCTATTGAATTCTTAAGAATTGTTTGTGACCATTATACATCGCCTTAGTCGATATTCAAAGTAGTTAAAAAATAACTCCCATCACTTAGGCGGTCCTACAGACAGTTGTTTTCTCTTCAATAATTTATTTCGGTTGCTATTGAATTCTTAACACTTTATCGACTAGTAGCTGATTAATCGGCTTTTTGTCGCCGATACTTATTGGCCGATACTTTACTAATTGTTCGCCATGAGAACCGATACTTCGTTATCAATTATGGAGATAGAGTTGGTAGATTGTCCCGTAAGCTCCACATTGACATGTAATATTGAAAACGATACATGATCGACGAATGAATGAATAATCTTTGAACTTTTCTGTATCTGCGGCCGGTGAGAAGCGCATAGAATGTTGAATCGCTACCGGTCGATAAAGTGTTAAGAATTGTTTGCGATAATTGTACATTGCCCTAGAGAAGATTAGAAATTATTGCTAGACCTTTATCCTAGACCTTAGAAATAATTGCAATCTCTTGTCAGTCATTCTTTCCCAAAATTAATCACCCTATCTCGAATAATATAAGTCTTCGCTTTTCTTCCGGAAGAAAACAACATTCTCGGAGAATATCTCATCGCCTGCGTACTCGCGCGAACGATTACTCGCCACTCAGATCACAACCTTCCTAGGAGGGTGTCTCCTTTAATTTCCGAATCAGTTTACACGAACAATTGGAACAACTCGACCGTGCGCGGACGCGCGCTTCCTCGTGATTCCACCCAGTCTCTTTCGCGTGGAATATCTCGGAGGTCTCCTAGGGGTGCAGCCACCCTGCACTTCCTTCTCCACGTTGGAGTCTCCACTCGAGTAGAGTCGACTCGAGAATCGACTTGGCAAAGGCACCGGATAACTGGGAGGCTGATGGGCTGGCTGGTGCAGAAAGATCAAGAACCAAGAGGAGAAGACTAGTGCAAGAGCGCATGTCAAGGAGACGAGCTTCCAGGATTGATACACTTAAAGGTCTCTGCACCCTATGTGTCTCAGTTAAATTAAGTTTTGATTCAATCCACAGAGTGGACCGCAAAAAGGAGCCCTTTTTGTTCCCTCTTTTCTTTCTCTAGACTGTCGACTTGAATTTCATAGCTTACGACGAGACATTATTCAGGACAATTTTTTTGCTTGAACTGACAAGCTTGTGGCTAGTCGAAAATGTGAAAATTCCGTGAAACTGATTCGCTTTGACATGAGAACATATTACAACATACAATTGGACGTAAAATTCAGATTGAAAATCGAGGGAGAAGGAAAGAGTCGATTTTTGTAGCCAGTCTTTCTCACGTGAATTTATCTTCTGCTATATTACTTAGAGCTTCAAGTTTACGCGCAGAAGTGCATTCTACGAAACGTGGGTGCAACGAGCATGACGCAGAATCGTATCTATCGTACATCATCATTTCTGTTCCTTTTTTTTTTCTCTTCTTTTGTTGTATGAAACGTTCTTGCTGTTTATGGCTATGCTGACTGGGTGCCACGACTTATTAAAGATGGTGGAGAAGCAAAACGAGAGGGAGAAGGAGAACGTGCGACGGCACCTCCTTAATTCGGCGAAATCTGCTTATGACACTTGCAAATTAGCTTCTTCGCCATCTCCTTCGTGCCTTTGGATCTCCCTGGCAATTCGGTCGGTAATCTCCATGGGCTCCTCTCGACACGCGCGCGTGTATTTCGCGTAGATATGCCGATGTTTACGCGGAAAGGTAGCCTCTGGCGGAGTGGCAGGATGCAGACTAGAGGCTTATTCATCGGCAGGTGGTGAAGCACGCTCTCTCTAACTTTTGCAAAATTCTCGTAGCAACGATTGCCGACACCGTGCGTATCTGCGTGTATTAAGTTTCGTTTCCTCGAATAATTTTTTTGTTCGAATATATGCACCGTTTATTTTGACAGTGGTGTAAGTCTGTTTAAAAAAAAAAAATGAGATATCACATATCTTGTGATTAATTCAGTGTAATGTTTTTATTCATAATTAGTCAACTTTTTTAAAAAAATTAACCTATAGTACTTTCAAAATAAAGGGTCCATATAACGTGTAAAAGCGGGTGGATATTATACGAACGAATGAAATATGTAAAATGTAAGAATTATAGATGATTTAGCAGGAGATAATTCAGAGGCCTCTCCAAATTGCTAGGAAGTGTCATCAACGTTATAATGTACTAACGCCCTAAAAAGAAAATGAAAACAATGAAAAGCGAATCCTTTCGACAATTCACATAGTCAATCAACAACTATAATAATTATAAATCATTCCTTGCTGAATATTACACAAATTCCGCTCTAAAAAGTACCTTCTAGGAAACAAGCCACTGCGAACTTAAACGATCCTTTGAAGAAGTCCTCGTGCACTGGCAAAAGCCTCGCGCTTTGCAAAGCTCCTATAAAACGGTGCAATCCTCGTGGCGGCACCGTTTCCTGGAAGGGAGCACCACGAAGAGAAGGACGAAGGGTGGCAGGCCTTTAATTCGCGAAATCTGCTTACGACACTTGCAAATTAGGTGCACACTGCCGCGCTTCGCTCCGAGCTAACGGCAGTTCGCTCGTTAATCCGAACATCCTCCTACCTTCTCCACCCTTCTCTTCGACCGTTTCGCTACGGCATGCCCTACGATGTTTACGTAGAGAGTTTGCAGGAGATAAGAGCAGAGATAAGGTAGCAAGGGAGCGGAGTGAGTCGGAGGAAACGTTCGGCTCATCGAGTGCGATCGACTGCTGTGGCGCATCCGCGCCAGCTCTAAGTGCTGCAATGTATAGCAGTATCTGCTGTATTTGCAGCTCTCGAAATTACACGAGCTCGTTGTGTAAGAGTGCGAGGATTTTTTTTGTAATGTACACACCTCGAAACCAGACCCCCCTTCCTCTCTCTCTCTCTCTCTCTCTCTCTCTCTCTCTCTCTCGAAGCCTGACGTAAGAATCTCCATTCTCCTTGAAATACACACTTGAGAAAGAAGAAGAGAATCGCTATTTAGGTTCGGCTTCTCTCTCTTTTTAGAAACCAGATGCGAGAATCTCGATTTTCACTGCGACGTATACGCACGTGAGAAAAAAGAAGAGAGTCGGCCTTAAGATTCGTCTTCAACCTCTCTTTATATGCCAGATGCAAGAATCTCGATTTTCACTGCGATGTACACACACGTAAGAGAGAAGAGAGTCAGTTCTCCTTTTCTTAAGGTTCTCCTTTTCTCTCTCTCATTAGGCCAAAAGCAAGGCCCTCGTCGACGTACCGTTGTGGGGTACGTCGAAGGGATGATAACCATGAGAGTATATTTGAGAGTACCGGGAGCTTATTATTCTCCTCATTTCCTCGGCATACTTAAGCTTTTAACGTTCCGCTCCGCGGTGGTGCATGCTCGACGGCTTTGAGACTTCAAGGCGGTCACGAAGCTCACCATGGGGGATTCACTCGGCTTTGAAGTTTTCCGCGAGTGCGCAAGCGGTGCACGGCGGTTTGTTGCGTTCTAACGAACGCGCGTGTGCTGATCACTGCACTTTGAGAGCTTGTACCGTTGCAAGTTGTAGGATTTATCTTTTTCAAAATAAGAAATAATAACAGGTTCCACCATAAAATATTTGCGGATTTTTAATTGAACTGCGCAATTATTCATTCTTCGTTAGCGTTTCTTGAAAATAATAAAAGTTAATTAAAAATCCTACAAACCAAAGAAAAAAATGATTTGTTACATTGCACGAAATCGTCCATGTAGTTATACTAATTATATTAACCCACTAACGGATAGGGAATTTTTTATTTTTCGGTATAAAACAGCGTGCTAATTTTATCTTTTAGACAGATGTGTGCTATGAATTAGATTAAGCAATTTGCACTATAACTCTATTTAAGGTCCCGTGTTCAGGCATCAGCCACGTTCAACTGATGACTGGCCCGTCTTACCGCGCGATAGAAAACAGTCGCAGCTCGCGGAATATTCCGCGCTTGGATGCAAATGGGTTAAGAAGGATGTAAAAAGAGGGGTGGGGATAATAAATTTAATCAATATCGTGTCCTTTTCAGGAAAAGTGACTACTGAATTTAACAAGAAGATATATCTTGAAGCAAGATTCCATACATAAACCAACATTGCAATTCTCATACCACGTTCTTGTTTTCTTTCTTACTTTCTTTCCATTTTCACTTATTTTAGAACAGCATACGACGTAACTTCTACGAGATTCCTCTTTAACACCATTTGGAGTTATATGTGCCATGCTATGAATAGTGTTATATTGGAATTTACGTAAATCTGTTTACTAGTGGTTGCTACATACTTTCCACAATTGCTCTTTTTATAAAAATCATGATCAATAGCAGCGTGGCCCGCTAAAATCTACAGAATATTTATAACACGAATTCCATTTGGGTTAAATAAAGTAAAAGTTGATAAATCATTGCTACACGCATAACAGTTTATTCTTTCTCGTGTTTTACATTTTTTTTTTCAACCTCTACACTTCCTGAATTTGAGTGATGATAGGACCCAGACCACCATCTTGCCATCCACAGCAAGACGAGTCCACAGATTTTCAAATGGTGTTTAATCGATACACGCGGTACGTGTGCCTATGTGCTACTGCGGCGCTTATGTGCACAAGCGTGTACGTGCCGCTTGTAACGTGATTACTGGCGGTGCCATCATACTCCAGGCTTATGTACACCGCGTGGAGAGGCGTGTCTCAACGCCATAGTAGCAACGTGATTTAGCGGAATTCTCGTTGGCACGTTGCAAGGGGTACTGGGTGAAAGGGTGACTCATATGAAGATGGAAAATGAGGAAGAAGGGCCAGGACGTTGTAAAGGATATGCTGAAGAGAAGTAAGAGAGCAAGTTAACTGGTGCTCATGAACCGGATAAAGAAAAAAAAAACATGGGTAGAGTACGATAAGAATGAATTTAGAAATAAGTACGATGAAACGATTGTAGGAGAACACAATTTATTTATTTGCCGCAACTCCCCTGTAATAATTATACAAATAAGAAAAGACAACGATAATCAAAATAAACAAAACATCTACCAACCTTTCTCCATTAGACTTTACAGAAGATAAGGTGGATAAATAAATTGCAGAACTATTTATTGCATTACTCATGAGAAACGAGAACAGCCCACCTAGAACTTTTCAATGTGCCTGTACGTATAAGGTATCAGATTAGATTAGATTCTTTATTTTAGCGCGGCCTAGAAGCCCGTACGGTGTGAGTTTTTGAGAATACAAGCGGCTTAAAAAAAAGAAAACACGAATATTCCAAATGACGTCGTTAATCAGACACTATAAATACTGTCTGTGGGTGCGGGTATGTGTGCGTGTGTGTGTTCGTCAGCGACTGAGTAAATGAGAGGCAGAGAGAGACAGCGAGTGTAAATCAAATGCACATGGCTCACGACGAACGCTACCAACTCTCACGGGACGGAAATGGAATCGACACCTGCATGAATCATCCTCGACGGTGTCCTGCTCTACTGGCGCGGTGACTCGTCCCTCATACTTGCAGATATATTCCGACTGATTTCGGATAGAGCGTGCAAAGCGAATTTACGTCGCACTGCACAACAGTGAGCCTGTCTTTCTCTTTACGGCCTCGTGATTTTACAGCATTTGACACTCGATGAGTACAGTATGCAACTATTTTTTGTTCGTATAGCAGTTAACACTTTGACTGCCATGATGGTCCTATATAACCGGCCACAGTGGTCACCGGTGACCGCCAGAAAACTCATTAAAAAGAATGATTATACTAATCGCAATTTACAGCACTTTAAAAGATCATATGTTAACGAAAGAAAAAGCACAAAAAAAATGTAAAGTGTGGCGCCTTGGAAAATCACCGTAGCAGTCAAAATGTCAAGAACGTGACGATTGTATTGGCATGATTGCATATGTTGGACGTGATTTGAGAAAATTTTATGGCAATTTAAATTCTTTTTTCCGAGGATGATTGGTATTCATGAAAATGTGTGGTGCTCAAAGTGGAATTTTACAAAAATATATAGAAAGTAATAGATTTAATCTATACTCTGACATAATTTGTACAGAATAGAAATTTTAGAATTTGTAATTGAACTTAAAGTTGGGCAGATTTTTAAATTTTCAGCTGCATTATGTATTCAGATGCTATGGCCGCGCTTCGTAATTCTACGACACACCTGACGGTACTCGACCGTCACACGGTACAAAGTTGCATGGTAAATTACAAATGGTATTACGTAAGACGGTACTACTTACTTCGCAGTCATGTTATCCATGAGTTGTCAAAGGTCAAGAAAAACTCATCCAGAAGGCCGACACATGTTTGCATTCAGTAAACACAGGTGTTAACATTCGGTATCCGTAAACACTCACCGCCCGTTTACACTTTCTTTTTCACACAGACGCATCACATTCATAACACGACTGTTCAACGAATTACTTCGCCTAACACTGAAGACTCCATCGAATTACAAGATTTACGAGATTACCCGAAGTGACCCAAATCTCCCTCACATATTATTCTTCGTACGTATCTATCATTACTACGTACGTATCAGAACTGTCCAACGAAATATTTTGAACACTGGAGATCCTATCGAACTACGAGATTTACGAGATTATCCAAAGGCGGTCGAATCTCCTTCGAACTATTGCGATGAGTCACGAAGATTCGAGAAAATGGTCGCCCGCGAATCAAACTTTCATTAAACGAGATTACTCCGTAGATTATTCTCGCACGAAGCACCCTTCGTCACTTTAATTCCAAATAGGCGTGGTCTTTCGATTACGATCGAATTTGTCCAACGTATCTTCCATCGTCCTTCTACGACGAACGATAACCGTTTTGAGGTAGTCGAAAGAAGTGAAGCACTACGGCCTCTTATCGAAGATTTCGTATCGCCGTTAATACGGTCAAAAGTTTCTATTCTTCGATCGTGCTCCGATTAATCTCGCGAGACGCAACCGAACGACGAACTGGACGTTCGATCGGCCGATAAACAGTGTCCATTGTTCATGAGGCTAGGCCCGGGCGCATAATGCGCGATAAAGGGGGCCTTAGTTCCGAGTAACTTCTCTCGAGATTATCGATAAGACGTTAATGACGAACTTTCGCAATTTTCAGCGGAACTATATCTGCGTACTGTATCGCGAACGCGCAGATGTTTGCTTTCGTCAGTCTTCTTTGTCTCCTTTAACTCTCACAAGCTTGGTGGTTACAACAGAAGTACCACCTTTGTTGTACCTTATTCGACACGGTGGTATTCGAATTGAACCATCAAAAACGTATTTCTCCGATACTGCATGACTGCTTAAGAAACCTATTTTGTATAGTTTTTCTTAAACCAATAAAAAAAGATGAAAATTTTTCAAGTTCCATTTCACGTGCAGGTTGGGTCAAAAAACAAGTAGACTTTGCAATACCCGAGTTAATACTTAAGGACATCCTGAAGATAACCTCCTTTTGGTAAGCGTAACGGATCGAATAAGAAACACGGTTCACGGTCACAGCGTACTTTCACTAATTCCATTATAATTCACCATACGTTTGCTTTTAATACAAAGAACCAAAGACGTCCTGTGACACGACACGAATCACCGGTCAAGTAACGTCCACATAACCACCCTACATGACAGATCGAAACACAAGCGCGAGATATTTACGTCGTAGGATCGGAGTACGGTAACGGTAAACCGTGTCGACTCTCACTCACTCGAGCGTGGAATACAATCGCGTAAAAGAAACACGCCAAAGGGACACCCTGACCGTTACTAGGAGCGTTACTGACGAAGGCTCACGGTGGACTGAGGAATTCGCGCATGCGCACTTCATCGGCACGTGTTGCCATTGGCGCGCAGCTGATGTATCGTAGCAAGTAAATCGTTTCTTTCTTTAGGCACCGTTCTGCTCTCACTCGTCTCGCTTTCCTCGATTGAAGGTCACGAACGCAGCCCACCCTACTGTCGCATTCTACTTTTTCTCGAAATCCCCGAGCGACACTCGAGTGGCGCACGAGCGATCGAATTACATCGTTTCGTCGAAAGGCGTGTCGTTGACCGTTGGTGTTCGTTGCAGAAAAGTCGCGCATGCGCAGAACGCATAATCCACTGGCACGTGATACTCCACAGTGCTCTCGCGTTCTTTATGTCGCGCAAGCGAAATTCAAGTGCTATGCTATTCGCGCTGCATACAACACTTTATTTCATGTTTATCTGTGTAGTTGCGTTATTGAGTTGAAAAAAAAGGGATATAATTATCGTCGACCCGGCCACAATTTTTGCTCCGTTACGACGGGATAAAAAGGGCACTGATTCACGCTCTCGCGTCACTGGGACGATTCTATCGGTCGCGGCATCGGAAAACGATGATTCGCTCTTTCGACGTAAGAGCGTGGGAATGATGGAGGGGGCGCTGCAGAAGCGAGAGGGTCCGCGACAGGCGCATGTAGTGGGTGAAACGGTGGGATGGAGAATGAAGGAGAGTGGAAGCGGTCGGTCCAGCGACCAGCTGGAAAGAGAGAGGATTCTTACGTAATCGACTGTAAGGTGAAATCCGTGTGGAGTGTGCGCGATGATCCCTGCGCGGGAATAGAAGAGCGCGGCATCGATTAGGTTTACGATTACATCCAATTTTGTTTTTACACGAACTTTCTTTACACGATTTTGATTTAACAGGAATTAGGAAAAAAATGTAAGTTTATTTTTATACGGTTTATTTTGATTTAACACGAATTACTGAAGTCGTTCTTAAATCCACTGAAACATCGGCGCCACAGGAGGATAGACCTAATTTTGTTCCAGAGATTACAGAAAGAATTTCACCAATGGAGCACGGAGATGATAACCAAGGTATTTCTAGTGGTGGCAGTAATATTGTTTTACGTAAACGTATGCGTTTATTGTGAGAAAGTAACAACGAACAAAATCTTTTCATGTGTAACTCATATTATTTTGCTTAATTTTTGTGTTCATGAATTAGTGACATGTTTTTTTTTTCAAATTTACTTTATATGATACATGTGCAATTTTTATGGAATAAAATGTTTAAGATCCTAACATGAAAACTCATGGCTTATTGTATTATTATTCAGGAACGTATCCATCGTGTAAGAACATTATCTGAAATTATTCAAAATCCTGAAATACGTCAGCGTCTCAATAAATAATATCTGTAGTTTTTTTGTATCGTGTAAAAATATTTAATAGCTAATTAAGTGGAATGAAAATAAATTATGGAGAGTCATTCTCCATTCATCAATTTTCCGACAAGTGCCGTGTTTCATAATCAATCCAGAGTATACATGATAATTAAAATGGCCTCTACGTTATTTCATCATTAATATTCCATAACCAAATTTTTACCTGGCACGGTAAAAAAGGAAAGTTTAATCTCTCCACGGAGCAGCCGCAAAAAGGAAGTGCCGAACGCACGAGAATTTTCCAAATTTCCTTAAATATTTTTAATCGTGCTCGCACCGCCATTTCCTCCTAACTCTTTCCCGCTTTCTTTCTCCCCTTAGTTTCTTTGATTCCGTAAGCGTAAAATGCTCTCGCACGTACCGAAATCACTCACCTCACTGGAGGGGCTGCTGCCGCACTCATTTTTCGTTCTCGCCCATTCAAAGCGCTTGCCGTCGTTGCTATTGCTGCCTTGCAGGGCGTTGCTCGTGGGCACGCGCGCGCGCGCGCGCTTGGAATCTCAAAACGGCGTGTTGCGGAACGAATACATCGGCTTTGGCCCCTTCAAGGATTTCGTTGGAATCGACCGTGCAGGAATATTCTCTCTCTCTCTCTTCTTCTTCTCTTGCTCATACACACCTTTTCCTGACCATTCCTTTTCCTCTCGAGCAAAGATGTGTACACACACACGCGCGCACACACTTTCTCGCCCATTCGTTTTTCTTTCGAACACATACACGTACATTCGTAGATGGACGCTGGAAACTGGACGGTCGGCGACCTCCACAGGAGTATTTCGAAATGGAGAAAATCCCTCGAGGCTGTGTATTACGTGTAACGCGTTACACGTGAGGCCAGAGAATACGTGTGCGCGCTCGATAATACATACAGTTGCTCGCACCCCTATACCTTCTCTCTCACGATCCCACATACATCACGTGTCCTTAGTGCGAGCTTCTGTGCACCGTTGTAAGTGCGCGCGCGAGTGCACCGTCGAGTGCACAAAAGTGCATCTTGGGTGTGAAGTCTGGTAGAAATGTTGCGTTGAGAGCGCGAAGAGAGAAGGATCGATAAAGGAGAAGGTAGAAGGAAAAGGAAGAAGGTGAAAGAGAGAGATTCGTTGGGGATCTTGAAAAGGTACTCACGAATACTCGAGGACTTTATTTGTGTGCGATATCCGAGGATGCACCAGTGTTTGCATTTACGCGATGTACCGCGTTACAAATGCGCTCGGCTTTCTCCTGTAAAAGTGTGCGGTAACCGCGACTACGGTGATGACGGTGGTGGAGAAGAAAAAGAAGGCTGCGTGGCCAAAGGCTCTCTCGCTAATTAAGAATAGCCCGGCCGACTCGGCTATTCCAGAGAGTCGAAAGGAAAAAGAAGACTAAAGAGTAGGACTAAAAGAGCATGCTGAAAAAGTGTCAGAGTACGAAACGCTGCGAACTGTTACACGAAGGATGTTCGGCTTCGTGATATAGATGATAATGGACCCAGAAGAATGGTTTTGAGAAAAGTAAGGCGTTTGAGCTAGAGTTCGGGTCCTTTATTTTATGCGCGTGAATTCTATGCCGGTGTTACGGTAATTTTGATGTTTTTATCCTTGGTGAACCTCTGTTTAAGGATTTTGCTGCTCCTCCGGAGCAGCTAATAGGAGGAGAGCATCTTGAGGCGCCGGAATGTTGAGTGCAATGGTAGGGAAAAAGAGAAAGCGGTTTGTAATCGTTCTCCGGTCGGAATGGTGCTGGTGGAGGACACTTGTCTACTCTATGTACAAAACTGTTCTTAAATCTAGAAACTAGAACTAACGTTGGCATAATAGAAGGCTGTGTGCCGTAAACATTGTACAGTATTGAAACCGTCAATCAGAATATCCATTAATTATTCAAAAACTTCCGTCAAAATGTTCAATTTCGCGAATTTGTGAAGTATTAATAATTCACCGCTTGAATTCGAATTTCTCGATCAATGAACCTTGAATTATCGAGAACGTATATTTACCAGCCATAACTAGTTCCATAAATGCACTTCAAATTATGCTGCCTCGTTCTCCAATCTCTATTAATATCAGCAACGATATCGCAAACAAAGAAGAAGAAGAAAGAAATCAAATTGCTCGGTAAGCGAAGCTGGCACGAATTCCAAAGCGATTCAAGAAAATGGCGAAAGTATCCCGAAGCTTCCGCCTAGTGGAAGAATTAAAAGAGCATGTCGAAAAAGTGCCAGGGCACGAAACGTTGCGAGCATCGTACACCGTGAACATTATACAGTATTAAAACCGTCAATCATAATATCCATGAATAATTTGAAAACTTCCGCCAAAACGTTCAATTTCACGAATCTGTGAAATATTAAAAATTCATCGACCGCATTAGAATTTCACTGATCCGTTAACCTCAAATTATCGAGAACGTACATTTACCAGGCATGACAAGTTCCACAAATGCACTTCAAATTACGCTCTCTCATTCTCTAACCTTTATTAATATCACCAACGATGTTGACAAAAAAGAAGAAGAAGAAGAAGAAAGAAATCAAATTGCTCGGTAAACGAAGCTGGCACGAATTCCAAAGCGATTCAAGAAAATCGCGAAAGTATCCCGAAGCTTCCGCCCAATGGAAAAATTTTCCGCGCACGGAACGAGATGACGCTTCGCCTCGTTCAGCCCCACCCTACCCCACGGTGAACTCTCCCGCTTGCATTCGAGTCTCCACATTCGAGGCATTCGAAACACATTCTTCGCACGTCGTACGAATTCCATAATGGTCGATTCGATTGATTTTTCAGGCGCGCCGCCATCCTCGCCCGTTCTTCCACCCTTCGTGTGCACGAGAACGGTGGTGGCAGGAGTAGAGGCGAGACTACACGAACAATACGACCAAGATAATATTATTCGGGTGTTCTGTGTGGCACGCTGCTCACGGCACACGCCCCTATCGGACCGAACGAACGACGACTACGGTGTACACCCCGTGCGAACGTTACGGCACAATGGTAAATTCGAAGCCGATGCCATTCGCGATGCGGACACCGCTCATACCATCGAACTCTCCATTCACGTAAGCGCGTTGTACCAGTTTACACGTGTACCGGTCACACGCGTGCACTCGTCGTGGACTTTATTTATTCGAAATGCAAATTGAAATGTGTACGCTCCTCCGTGGTCTCCTATTGCTTCTGAGACGGTGGGCGGTTACGCACGCGATAGATCCACGTGGGTGTGTCTGGGTGTATTTGCATGTGTGTCTGTGTGTGTGTAAAAGCGTATCGATATCCGCATCGCATCGGTATCGCGTACAACCTAATTCGCATGCACCCACATTTTTCTACCTCTTACTTCTTCCTCGGTATCCACCCTCCTCTGCTATCGACGGAATTTCCCATACCGTCGTCTCCATTCTCCACCACCACCGCCTCCTTCGGCGAGCAACGTCGTCTGAAGCAGTTCGCGGTGGCGCAGGTACCATCGACCCGCCTTCTATGGATTTCGATTTGGGTCGCTGAGTTATTGTCAAAACATCTCCTTCTCCTTCCCTCTCTCTCTCTCTCTCTCTCTCTCTCTCTCTCTCTCTCTCTGTCTCTCTCACCAGCTTTGAAATATGAGAATTGGATTGTGTATAAATCGAGAGGGAACTCCCGATTCCGTGCGCGATCCAGTGTACGCGATACCGAGAGTTTCCTCGAGCATAGGTAAATGTCATACGATTATGCGAACATCTGGCGCGACGGAGTCGGGGAAGAAAGTGGGTCAGTGATAGCTAGAATCTCGTAGATATTTCATCGGGTTGATAATTTTTTTTAGCCCGAGAATTCAGCTTGGTCAGATGAAATTAGATCACGTAGAGGCAGAAGAGGCGTTGGCTCTCTCAAAGGAGAAGCAATGCACTTCTCCACTTGTTATTTCAAGATATAGCTGGTCCACGGCACAGTTTAATACCACAGTTAACAGAATCGTTCGATCCTGACGACGTGGAAGGATCGATCGGGTCCGTTCGAGACCTCCCTCCTTCTTTCACGGAAAAACTTCTTAAGTAAACTTCCGCGAAACTGTTTAAGAGATAGGCGGCCGTTTCCAGGATGGCTCGCGGAGCTAAGAGGTGATTTATCTGCGGCCTCATCTCGATGGATGAATGGCTCGTCAAACTTTACTACCTGGCGAACGTCGGCGATCCAACGCCCACGCTTCCATCCTCGATATAAATAAGGTGGGACAATTAATTTAACTTGACTGAGGAGAGAGCCTGCTTAAGGTTGCTGGCTCCTTCTGGGCGCACCCCGAGACTACGACGAATAAGGCGAGCCAGAATCGATGGAGCAGGAGGGACGCCTACGTCGCGTCTTCTTAACGCGCCGTGGCGTCGCGGATGTGAGATATGAATCGTGTAATCGAAGCAATTGCCTCGAGTTTCATAGGAGGTTCCGTGATTGGACCGGAGCTCACGAGAAGGGTGCCTGGATTTGATGAAATTGGTTGATTAAGTGGCTCGATTAAAAAGGGTGTTTTCTTAATGGCTCGGCGAAGCTGGTTTAGCGTGGTAATTCGATGTTAACGTAGTTAGGGCTTGGCTTACTTTGCACGGCATCGATTCATTAAACACTTCAACGAATTTAAAGTTACACCTTATTTCGTCGTGACCATGTCACGTGATGTGTTCTGATTCGTGAGAATAGGAAAAGCGCGTGATAAAGGATAAACATTTGGCATTGTATTTGCTCGACGTCTAAAGTTTCGCGTTTTATTTCACATTGATTTATGGGGTTGAAACGCGAAGTCTGCGCTCTCTGATGAAAATTGGAAACAGACGGTGGACTTACGAGCATCTTTGCATCCTCCGAGATAGAGGGCCGTGTAATAATACGCAATCTGATTTCACGATGAGATCGACCGTCCTGTCGAGCGTGCCTATCGGAATTACGTCTCGAATCCGCTCGAGATCGACTCCTCGCGCGAGCATGGAATTGCATTCGTGCCTGAATTCTTCCGCGGGAGCTTTCGCGAGAGGAGGAGTGTCACCGACGAAAGCACGGAAGCGGATAAGAGCAAAAAGATTTCAAGGGGGTTTGGGAGAAGGAGGTAGAAATAAGTGGAAAGGAAAGGACAGAATTGACATCGCTCTACGAGCCACGCCACGCCCGATTTACCCGTCGAATTATATTTCCGGTTTCCGAGTTCCATTCCTCTTTTTTCTCCTTCTCTATCTTCTCCTTACTATCGTTCTCCTCCTGCCGTTTGATTGACTCCTCATAACATCTCTCTGGTCTTATCTTCCCTCTATTCTTCTCGTTGCATTCTCTCCTCGAACCAATTTTCATTCGGTCTGCGAATAAGATAGGTTCGTAACGCAGGGAAGAGAAGTGAGAAGAAAGATCGTGTTTAAGGCAGCAGCCACGGGCAACGGTGTGCAGCAACCGATAACATCGTGCAACAACGAACAACGTTGTCCAGCAACGAAGAACTTTGTTCAGCAACGAGCAACATCGTGCAAAAACGAACAACGTGGCGCAGCAATGAACAACGTTGTCCAGCAATTAGCAACATCGCGCAGCAATGACCAACGTTGTCTAGAAATTAGCAACATCGTGCAACAGTGAACAACGTTGTCCAGCAACGAAGAGCGTTGTTGAGCAACGAGCAACATCGTGCAACAACGAACAACGTTGCCCAGAAATGAACAACATGGCGCACCAATGAACAACGTCGTCCAGCAACGAACAACATCGCGCATCAATGAACAATGTCGTCCACAAACGAACAACATCGCGCACCAATGAACAACGTCGTTCAACAACGACGAACCATGTTTCGCCAACGCCTTTCCGACGCTGCTGTGCATCGTTCTCGAAAGTGCACCACCACCCGCGACGGATCTCCCTTGCGAATTTATCGCGAATAATTACGAGCTGCGACTCCCCGTTTAATTACGGCGGCGAATGTATTTTGATTCAATTATTAATTCGATCGTAGCCGCCCGAGGCGAGGAGGGATTAATTGCAAAACGCGTTTAATTGCCCCGGGGATGATATGAGAGCAGAGTAGAAGCCAGAATGTATATAAGAGGCCGCACACGCCACGACTTTCGAATTATCGCCGGAGTTTCGCGAAATTAAAATTCCGCCAAGGGTATTACGTCCTTTTCGCCACACCGCTGAGACCAATTCATTGAACAGGCTCTCGCGAAGCTTGCCTTCTCGCTCGTCTTTCGTCACCTGAGATTTTCGCATTCTACGTTTACTTATTGCAAGGTGAAATGCGTGACAGAAATTATTGACTCCTTCGTACCTAGGGTGTCGTTTCCACATGCTTAATCATTTAGGTTGTGAACACTTTCTGTTTGAAAAAATTGTTTCCTAGAATTGATTCAAAGGTTTCTTGCTTCTATCCAGTTACATCTAGGTCGGCTGTAATCCAAATATTATGTGACGATTTAATTGTAGGTAGGATACAGTAGATTAGCTGATCAATTTGAAGCTACACGAAGGCAGAGTGCTTTTACTTGTCGTTAAAAGTAAGTATATCTGAATTATAGTGTACCATTTGCGGTTTTGTTGAAGGTCTACCATCCTGCCATATGCAAGGGGTTAACCTTTTGACTACTGAATATTCTCGGCCGAAGCATTCCGCCTGGACGGAGATCTTAGCGATTGGAAATCATAGCATCCCGGAAAAGGAGTTCCTGGGGCGTACTAGCAAAGGCAAACACGTTGGGCGCGCTGTATGGTTTCAAGCCAATTTCGACCAACTGATTCCAGTTGGAATGATCAGTTGGTTTCTGACCAACTTTGAAGATTTTTAAATGTAACTGATGATACGTGTAATAAACTCTCTTCACCAGTATGAATCCAATTACTTTTAGGACAGACCCTGTATACGTCCATAACAGTCAAAGGATTAAAAAAGATTTTGTAAAATTCGGAAAATTTCGAGACAACGCTTTTCTTTAAGCTTCGATACATCTCGACGTCACGCGCCGCACTCTCTTAAACAAGAAGGCGCGTGAATGGATCGCTGCGGCTCGGCTGGCTCCCAAGGTGCGTTCGGCAAAGGCGGTTTATGGCTTGGCGATTACATCGGTGGCCCTTTACTGTCCTTTTATGGTGTACCCTTTACGCCTATCCGCGAGGGTTACGTCGTGGTTGAATTAACGAGTACGCACCTGAGCAACGGGGAGAAACCGGAGAACGAGGAGAAACGGGGACTGAATCTTTGATGGCCCTTTGCGGTGGATCGTGAGGATCGGTTATGGTCCTTCTCGACGAATGGCTGAAGGGATAGTAGCCTTTAACGAGAATTGCGGACCGCGTGGGCCAATCGTGTGAAACGAGAATTTTTCAGAGTAAGTTAATCGCCTTAATTTTCACGGACACTTTAGAGAAGACGTTGTTTCTCACGTGGCTGCCCTGATAAAAAAGAAATTCGATATACAAGATCCTCCGATATTTCGCACCGAAAATGAGATTTGGAAAATTCTGCTGCACGCAATATTATAAGCAATCAACTGAATCGGCAGGATACTCGTGTGGACGAGGAATTCTTTTGGGCTGTTAATTTTTTCTACGTCATGCTTCTTCCGAGGTAACGTCGGAGTCGAGAGATGAAAGTGTCACAGGACTCGCATTACAATATCGTGATTAATCACTCCTACGAATAGGTTCACAGTCTGGCAACACATGGGTCTTCCAATCATCCAGCACGTATGCTCGAATTCACTCGCCGCGGCAAGAGAACCACGTGGATTCTCCCCGGATTCTGCGGCTTTCCTCATAATTATAGCAGAATATCCCTCAGAACTCTCTCTCCATTCTCCAGTTTCCATACTAGGCGTGCGCTGCGCCAGCCCTACTCGGCAATCCCATCCAGCGGCGTTTCCTCGTGACGATCCTGCCATTATCCTGTCCATAAACGTGTCCAAAACGGCCGTCATGGGTCAGGACTCGAGCGACCAGGGACGGATATATACTCGACTTCTCCCCTTTCGAGCCGGCACCGCCGATTACGTATATAGCCACGTCCTCGTCCCGATAATAATGGCCAAGGGATAACCGCACATTCATGCGAGCCTCACCGCCCAAGCATCATATGCCGACGAACAACTCACGCGACGTACTGGTATTTGGAAATCGAGAAACGATGTCTGGATTGTTCCAGCGTGTCGAGCAGAAGTACCGATGGAAAATAGTGAACATAATGAAACGTTCAGATGCTGACGGTCGCTGCTGAAGGTTTTATCCTCCAGCTGATCGCTTTGTTTATTAGGATTTCTGTGGATGTAAACCACGAGTATAGGAATATACAGAAGCGATTGCAGAGAGGACGACGAGGTAAACGTGTCTAGATTTTATTGGCTCTTTTGTACGGAGTGAAAGTTGAACAATAATTCACCAAAAAATTCGAACTGATTCCAACAAGGAGGCTACGATAAGAGGATACAAGAAGGATATAATAGATACGCAAATATTGAGGTAAAAGAACTGCAGAAGACAAAGTTAAACTTAATTCATGATTATTTAAAAATATCTTGTTGTGTTGAAAACGGTTTATTATTCCGCGGCAAAGATATTTTTAAACCAAAAAATGGTACTGTGTATTGTGACATCGTGCAAGAGCAGATCGGATGTGCAAAACTGAAAACACATCGGCAGAATTTAAATTAGGGACAGTATTTGGCAGACCACCTCCCGGAATGGCTTCATACCCCTTACCCATAGTGGGATCTGACTATCCGCGTCTTTATTTCTATATCCATACAACGTAGATTCGTGCAAGTCTGCACACGCTTTAAAAATTGTAAAAAGGTGATGATCAAGCTTGAAGAATGTTTTTTGCTCAACTTTATATAATATTATTATCAGACATCCTTTAGGTTTGACGGAAAAATTGACCTCCAAAATGGCACTATCGACATAGTGATATAACTTAATGCTGGATAAATATAGAAAATTTATCTTTGAAGAGGCTGCATCAGCTGGTGCTCAAAGGCAGGCGGGTGGCGCCAAGTGACTCGTTAAAAAGCGTCACTACGAGCTAAGGGACGAGTCAAGGGACAACGGAGGGGACCTAACGTTAATTTCGTGCACGAAACTTTTTCTCGTTTCTCTCGGCACCCTCCCTGCGCAAAGTCTTTCGAAGTCTTTGTATATCATTGCGGATAATATCGCGCATAGCGGTGCCGTTAAAGAGGGCTTCATTAAAAACGTGGAGCGGCCTTATCGGATCCTCCGCTTTCTGCGAGTTACGAGGATGAAGAGACGAAGGGATCCTTGAACGTTTAACGAAACGACGTCGTCCACGTCACCCTTCGAGGCCGCTGCTTATGCAATAACAACATTAATAATGGCATCGATATTCGGATAAGAAGTTCGCCGAAGGATTCACCGCGCTCATCCCTACCACGAACCACTAACGTCCGCCATAATGGAATCTGCTCTGGGAAGTGGGCTAATCGGGAAAGAATTATTCCGTTGGATGAGATAAGAGATAAACTGCAGGTGATAGGACCCTAAGGTTAGATCATCTCGTGGAAAAAGAAAGAATGTTACTTAGGATCGATAATTTAATACGGATTTTCCGAGAAGTTGATTATACGAGTGATTTCTGAGTTTCTGGCAGAGCCTGATGGTTTCTTCTTTCTCTCTTTACACGCTGTCCTCTCAAACTTTCATCGTACACTGAACTCGCTAGTTCTATTCGCAGAAACGCGCGGCACAGAGGCTCGCCAAACGTAATATCGTCAAAGGTTTCAAATCTCGTTGATCCCCCGAGCGAAAGAGATTTAAACGAAGGCATTTCTAGCGGGCGCCATGGTGACCGACCGTGAGGCTGCATAGTACCACGAATACGTAGGAAATTCCTCAATTTTCTACGTGAATCATACAAATTTGTTTGCGATGGTATTGTTTCCAGAGATCGGAATGCGAGTGTGATCTGGAGTATTCAATGAGCGTGGACATCGAAGCGGAGTGTGGAATTTCGCGAAACTCTAAAGTGGTTGAATATTAACTCTTTACACCGCAGGAATGTTTTCGTCCACTGGCCATTTGCAATGGAATCACTAGTGCGCAAGGAACAAATTCGGCAAATAAATGTGCATTGGACATTTGTAATTTTACGGTATCCTTCACGAGTTTCGTGAATTTGTAGAGTGATTTTTAACCGCGATCGAAAGCTACGTTCTTGTACACCACTTACTAAATTACATTTACCGCATTCGCGCAACTCGCGGAAAACAAATTTCTCAGGGTAAACAGTTTGAGAGAAGAGGCACTAATAAGGAAACGGAAATCTGTACCATCAGCTATTTCAGGCAATGAGAGCAGTAACTCTGAGCCAGAGGAAGAAAAAAAGCTATAAAGCAATAGTATGCGAAGCAAATGGCTCTTCCTGGTACCGGCAGATTCCATTTATGGGATTTTTATACCCGCAACAAAAGAAGGGAAAAAAGCAGTTGGAACGAACATTTTCCGTAGATGGAGGGTCCGGAGTATTTAATTAATCAGCGTCGGGTGCACACAGTCTGCGTTTCTCCTGTTTACTTCTCTACTCTGTCATCGGTACCTGTGGACCAAGAGACCGGCAGTAAAGGTATAATCAAAGCCACGTTTTATTGGAAAGCCAGCGGTGATTTCAGTTTGCCCACGGATGACGACTCCGCCACCACCGCCCCCCACACGTTCCGGAAAATTATTTCGCCCGAAGGATCGGTAAGTAATTAAAAGTTCCGTCGTCTCTTCCACCGAGGGCGTAACATTCGAGAGTGCTGGTGGAGGACGATGACGTAACCTGGAAGGGGGTGAAACGCGAAGTATCCTCCGCGGAGGGTGAGAGGAGAAGACAAGGGGTGTGGGTCGCGCGTTGTTTATACGAAAAGCCAGCTTATACGTCTACCGCCTAGGGCCGCATTATTATTCATTATACGACCTAAGGGTAGAAGTCCAAACTGTTTCTACGCGAGCAGGGCGGTGCACGCGTGTGTGTGTGTGTGTGTGTGTGTGGGTGGAATGGGAGGTGCAAGAGAGCAAGAGAAATTGGTGAATCCTCTAGGAATAAGCATGGCGATGCTAAATAAACAGTCCGCCTAATCCTGAATTAGAGAGAAGCTTGCTGGGAGTTTTGACTTGAACTCTAGGAGTGTTGGAATTTTCCACGGTGAGAAGATTGTATCATTGGGACCGTCGGCATCTTTAATCTGTATAATTTTGTCGATTCGCCGTGTACGTGCGAATATAATGAAGGAAGAATATTATGAGGATGAGTTTTGATTATTGGTGAAGGAGAGTGGATGCTACCGTTAGCAAAAGTGCCCTTCGGTTAAAGAGATTTAGGCTTCGAAGTTGCGATCTTAAGAGCATACCAAAATGGCACGGTCCACCTTCGCTTTTCCTCGGCTCACGCGGCACGGATACTCTCGTCAATTTCTTATTCTCGTATCGCCCACGGGTAGTACAACCCCCTTGTATCCGGTGAGCATTAATTGTTATGGCGTGCCAGGAACACAGGCGTGGTTTGCGTCTTGGAATTTATAGGGCACTAAAGCCGACCCTCTCTTCGGACACCATTTTCGCCCACGGCCCGAATTCTCCACTCTCGTCTGCTTCTGGCGGTTGCCTAACGACGCCCGTAGGCACACGACGAAGGAAAAAGGGTCGGGTACGGACGTAGGCTACACCGAAGCCAGGACGGCATCTGCCAGTCTTTATTACGTGGCTGAACAAATTTGGCCTGGTGAGGCAACTCCGTGCTTCCTCGCTTTCCTTTTCGTTTGCACACGCCCAAATTTAGCATTTAGCAAGCATGCGCCAGTGGAGAGTGCTTTTTTTCTTCTCGCGTGTGTTCCTAATTGCACACCACTCCAGGGAGTAGGCTGCAACGCCGTGAAGAAATTGCAGCGTGTGCTTATGTATCAGGGGAAAATCTTTAGAGTGAGGTGAACGAGGTTCCAGTGAAGAGGGTGGTGCGTCCTGGAGAATTGAAGTGGAAGGACAATGTGCTAATGTCAAGCATCTTTTTTTTAAAAAAGATGACTATCTCATTCAACTTTTACCACATTTAGCAGAGCTACACCTGAATCCAGTTCAGCTCTAACTAAGACGTGATGAGAGTCCCAGTTAACACTCTACGAATTATTTAGCGCTTCACTTTTCCTTCACTTGGAAAGAAAGAAATTCAAGAGTATCGTGAACGACCGGGCGGGTCCTCTCGGGCTCTCGAGGATCACGAGTGATAATTACAGCTTGGTAATTAGGCCGTCATCGGATCCGAACGAACGTTCAACCACTCCACCTTTCTCCTCACCGTCCCACCTCGTTCTCGTATCGTATCGCTTAAACTTCCCGTCAAAGGGAAACTCTGGAGCGAGGAGAGAGAGGATGAGCGTGAGGTAGGAGCTTAGTTTCGCCAGAAACAAGAACGTCTTCGTCTCGAAATCCTCCTGGTCGATTTTCGGCTCAATGTCAGCTGAGGATTCATCCACCTCCTTCACCTCTTTCCACCTCCGTCTGCATCCTCGACGTCCAGAACCCCAGCTCGAAGCGCAAGCTATTCACCCCGAGGGTGTCCTTTGAGAATGATAGCGCGTCAGGAGAAAGCATCTTTCTCATCCTCATCCTTCTCTTTCGCTCGATTATCAGGAGTAATTAAACGCCACAGCGTCTCGATTGCCAGAGCGTTCCGAGAAGAGGTATGTAATTGGAGAGCTTGCGCGGTCTTCGTTCAGGGATGATAGCAGCGCTGGACTCGATTACCTGACGTTCCGAAAATCGCAGTCCGCGCCTAAATGTGGAAGAGAGAGTGAAAGAATGAAGAGAGACGAAGAGAGAAATAATGAATCTAGTACTAGCTCTCAGTCGCCGATCCCAAGGATCCTCCTGGTTTATTGGAAAGGGAAAAGGCAGACGCGACGCCTTGTCCAGCTATCCGAAGGAAGAAAACTCAGGAAAGCCTGGAGTAGGAAACTTTCATTCGGATGAAGGACGTCTCCATTCCGAGCTGGTGGAATTCTCCTAGCGATGAATTTCTTATTGTGCGATGAAAGGCAAATGGATGGATAGATTTAAAGAAGCTGATAATTCAACTACTCGTTATTCTCTTTGTAATCAGAATGCGCGTACACCCAGCACATGGCAGTAATAACCATAATAGAAGAATACAAATAACGGCTTAGAGAGTGGGACGCGATCGCAGATCTAGTATCGTGTCTAGAGTGCTAATTGGTCTTCCTACATGCCATAGATAATAAACATTATGATCTCCATCGTGTCTTTGCTACTTTCATGCGAACCTCGTTTCACATGTATGCCAACGATTCTTCACTCTTACCTCGATATTTTCTCAATTTCTTCTCGTGAACTTCCTAGCACCGTCACGATAGGAAGCAGCTTGTGAGGAAATTTCGTCAAGGTTAGCTTTGGTGTCTTTACTTCGCTGGAGGAGCGTGAGGACGAAGGAGACCAGGTGGAAAGGGAGACGGAATAAAATGCTTAATTGAAAGCGACGACTCAGTAGTCTACCGTATGGCCGGCTCGCGTGGGATGCGCTTGGCCCTGGCGTCGCGCGGGTTGCAATTTCGCGCGTGACGGAGGCCAGTTAAACTCGCACGACATAATTACCGAAGTTGCCAACGGCACGTGGAACGTCCTCCGACGACGTGGCTAGCGCGAGGCTGGCGCTGCCACTAGTGGCCGCCCTTCTGATTCTCGTTCTCATTCTCTTCCTTTAGCATCTTCCTCCTTGTCCTTTCTGGTCCTCTCTTTACCCTCCTCTTTCAGGCTCGCGCTTCGTCCTCCCCTTTCAGCCTTCTGCTTCGTCCAGCATCCTCCACGGTCCTTCCAATGGTTCCATTTTACTCGGACCCTCTTTCTCCTTCTCTGCTTCCATCCTTCTCCACCATTCCTGAAAGACAATGCCAGGATGTGGCCCCTTACGACTCCTCGGTCGTTCCGGTTACGAGCTTCAGCCGTACCTCCTTCCTCTTTGCTACCCTCTCCGGGTTCTCTCCTGTCTCTCTCTACTGACCCTCCCTCGCGACAAACCCTAGACCTCAGACTTCCGGTCCTCTCTATTCGGACCCTCCTTCTCCTTCTCATCTCGACTTCCATCGCGTTTGTCCCTGCACGAGAGACTCCCCAACCGCTGCCATCGTATCCCAGCAGTCCTAGCAGGGTCGTGTCCGGATTAATTTGGGATTTGCCGGGGACTACGCGCCCTGTACACAGTAAAACAATATGAAGCCCCACTCCTCGTTCCACGCTCACGATTATGGCGGATAATTACGAGGATCCCTTCCTGCTTTTCGGTAGAATATTTCCATGGTGCTGCAGAGAAGTGGCAGTGGCCATACTTCGCGGAATGGATATGTTCGCGAAATCATGCGAGTTATTTGCAAAATCAGGAAGAGTCTCGGTTGGATTTTGTTCTGTGAACATTGGACTGGTGAAGATTAGGCTAATATCAAATGCACGTGGTCAGTGACTAGTCGTATTATCAATTATTATGGTTCTCCAAGAATGCACACTGATAATTCAGTTCGGCGATAGTTCTAAAATAGAATGTAAAACATTGGCTTATGTATATCCCTTTGCCAGATTCGTTTCGAGAAATACGCATGAGAGAAAATTGTTCCGAAGAATAGAACTATGATTACGTGAAATGTGAAGAGCACAATCGGCTTGCGGCTAGGGCAAAGTATTCGACGAGCTTGCGAGCCTTGGAAAAAGGATGGAAGATGATCTCAACTGGTTGGCTGGAATAGCCAGGGAGTAAAGCCGATATCGCAAAGTAAACCGAATACTCAGCAAAACGACCTAGCCGACGTAATATCTCCGTCCCTTCCTCTTCCTATCGTACCTTCATCCGCTCCTTCTATCGTGCCTTCATCCGACAAGAAGCAAGAGAGAGCGGATTGCCAACAATCTCACGTTCTCGACCACCTACAACCAACTGAAAATTCATACGCCCTCGAGCGCAACTATCCACCCGCGCGAGTGCTGCATATCCTAGCTACGCGAACCTATATCTAAGGTTACAGAACATTACGGCCCATACCTTTGGATTCTGGAAGCCGCGATTTTGAAAATCCCGTACTTCTCGAGGGAGCATTAGTAGAAAATTTCGAATAACCCGAGAAGATCACGTCCTGTAATATCCTGCACGAGAATTTTATCCAAGCTTACGAGGCGCGAAGTGGATTTCCTCGTGACGTCAATCTGGTACGCTCTGACCTTCCAAATAGATGAGATATAGGAGCAAGTTTAGTCAGAGTTCTGTGTTGGCTCGTCGAAATGGAGAAACGAATGTTACGACGAGAACGGCGACAGGCGGACAGGGCGGAGGACGTGAAGGTTGACTGGCAAGGGGATGGATGGCCGAGGATGAGAAAATAAAGCGGGCCAGGATGATACTCCATTAACCTGATTGCCGCGACGAAAGTAGCGACCTTCCTCCCGCGTCCCGACATGTCTCGACTGGCGGCACACTTGCCGTCGTCACTGGCACGTGCGATTACTAAATATGAACGTGTTCCAAATTCTCCCTCTCGCCCCTACTCCGGTTTAAAGGTGAACCTTAACCTTAAATATCATAGCCAGCAAGCAATGATCGTAAAGCAGAATTCGACAAGGGCGTCAAGAAGGAAACCATGGTGTCGTCACAGGGGATGATCCGAAAAAGCAAGTTGTTTGCTTGCGAAAACATTTCCAAGGATGTGAAAGAAGATTGTGATAAACATTCTCAAGGTTAAAGAACGATCGTCTCGCTTGCCAGAATGATGAACTCCGTGAAGCGAAGGATAAGGAAAATTATAAAAGTATCGAATATCGACGAAATTTGAAAAATATTTTCGCCTAAGCCCATTTTCGACCCAAATCAACCTCCTTGCTACCTCGTAATCGTCTTCTAGTGTCCATCTCGGGAATTCCCAGAAAAGAATCCGTCGTCGTGGGAGACCCAGCTCCGCGAGTTTCGCAAAAGATATAACCGAATACAACTGAGGAGGAGAAACGGGCAGATTACGCTGGTAAATTTAAAGTCCGCGGAGGATGGAATTTGGGTCACCGAATATGGCGAGGTTCCGTAATGCCGAACCAAACCGCCGTGCCTGCCCCTAGACTCCACCGCCTCCTGCCCCACCTCGGCCATCCCCCAGCCTCACGAGGCCCGTCCACACGCTCTCAACGTACCGCGCAGCGAATAGTTCGCCTCTCTCGACCATAAATAACATTTATCCCTCAATTAAGGGGCTCTCTCTCCTCTATTCTAATTCGTGAGCTTTATTATAAAGGCGCCTGATTACGGAAACGCGTACATTACCTCGAGGTTTTCCGCTCACCTCCCTGAAGCCTCCAGCCAGTTGCACCACACGCCTTCATGAAACCACCCAGACCCTCTTTCTCTTCTCCCTGAAATCCTCCCTCAGTCCCTCACTCTCTGGACTATGCCCCTTAATCCCCAGCACCACGAGTACGGGACTCAGCCACGTGCAATCGCTTTCACCCGCTCGACCGTCTTCCTTCCCTATTATAATTAATCTTTTTTCCACCAAAACCTCCTTCTTTTTCCCCTGCCTTCGGTAAGCAGGATGCTCGTAACCTCTCCAGAGGAATTAATTTTGAAATTCTAAATAGGCGGATACATCGTACTGACGCTGTGACCTGAATGCACTTTCCCGAGAAAATGATGGGATATTTAGAATGAAAGAATTTCATTTTAGAATGAAAATTTAGATATGAAAGAATTCAGCAGGAGAATCTTTTGAATCTTGAAAATTAGGTTAATCCGGTTTCTTAGAAAATTCTACTTGACATTTGTCTCGGACAATACTCTATATTAATCGTCTTCTTAGTAAATGATACTCGCTAAGCGGTCTTTCTACGAATGTCTCATCATCAGAAACTCGTCATCCAGCAGTTACCTAACCTAAATTAAAACACAAAAGAATTCCAAACAATATGTACTCACCAGGACGAGTGGCCGGTCTGTGTCGGTATAGACGGCAGGGCTCCAGGTGGCAAGGATCTTCTAATGGCCTGGCAGCAACTCCTGGCGTTGCTCTGCGGCGGTGGTGCGGCTTCGCTGCAGCAAGCCGCAGCGGGTTGAACTTGACTCGCGCACACGTGACGCCCGACGACGCCAGCGGAGGACGCGGCGCTGGTGGCGGCAGCAAACTCGACCGCGGGAGCGCGTACCTTTGGCCTCAGCAGAGGCGAGGTCGAGAAGCCGTCCCGCTGATGATTCGAGGCGGAACTGCTAGAGCTGCTGGAGCCTGGGCTACCACCCAAGCGGCCAGGAGAGGCATAGGCGAAGCTTCGAAACCGGAAGTGCGACTGATGGTAAGGATATCCGGCAGGCGGTGGTAGCCGGTAGTGATGATGGAAGCCGAGATCGCGCCTCATGTAGGGATCACCGGGGTCGTTGGCGGGAACGTAACGATCGGTTGGCGTGTGCGCAGCGGGTGGCACATACCTGTCGGCCGCGTACCTATCCGGATAGAGAACCTCGGGCGGTGGTTGCGGCACGTAACGTTCCACCGGCGTGTGGGCGGTGGGCGGTACGTAGCTGCCGGTCGTGTTGGAAGACGACGAGGACGAGGACGAACCGTAGGTCCTGTCCGTGGACGCGGTGGATGCGGCAGTGACCACGGACGAGCCGCAGCTAACGCTGGAGGTTATGCGCCCGCCCCCGTAGCGATCCTTCGGCTTGGGCAGCGACAGGTACTTGTCGGCCGCGGACACGCTGCGAGCCGGCGAATAGCGGTCGGTAGCAACGTGAAACCGATCAGGATTTCCAGAATTACTCGGAGTAAACCGATCCACGTTGGCAGAGGACGAGGAAACTCCGGTGAATCTGTCGTAACGATCTTGTCCGACGCGCGAGCCCATAGGGTCGAACTGATGATCGCCAGGGTTCCCGGGTACGGTGTAGCGATCGGTGCCGTAACTTTGAACCGATTTAGACACCTGGAGATACTTCTCGCCGGTGTTCTTACCCGTGCCTTGGTATCCATTACCACCTGCGCCGCCACCTCCAGCTCCCGTACCCTGTTGTCGGTGGCAGGATACCAGGTTCGTCTCCGGGGTGGGCGAGACCGAAGCATAGCAGCGGTCGTTCGAGACAGACGACGATTGCGTGCCCGTGGTGTTGGTGTAGGTCGGATGGTACCTCCCGGCGCTAGCCTCGGACGAGGATGAGGACGGCGAGGAGGACGTCGCCGCCAGTAAACGCTCCGTCGATGAACCCGTGACGACGTATCTCGAGCCGGCCTCGCCGGCGGATAACCTGCCGTCGTGGCCGGGTGACGAACTTCCCAAGAAACGATCGCTCGACACCGAATACCTGTCGTTGGCTCGCACGGACTGCCCACACCGCTGGAGCGCGAGGTCGTTGAACCTGTCGGCGGCGCTGACGTATCTGGACTGAACGGAGACCTCCTGAAACGCTGAGTACCTTCCGTAGTCGGTTGGCGCCGGCGAGGAGTTGGATCTGTCCCCGTACTTTTGACAAACCACGTCCACCACGGCCCTACCGTCGCCGTACAGGCCGCGCCTACCCGTTTGATCATTACCGCCGGACGGTACCTGCAAGCTGGTCCTATCTGAGGACGAGTAGCGCTGATGAGCGCCCTCGGGATTCGGCGAACTGCTGAGAAATCTCTCGGTCGATCCGATGCTGGTGTAACGGTCGTGATGGAGCCGATCCGAGGAGGCGGACGCGACCGACGACGCCTCCTGTTGCTGTTGTTGCTGCTGTCGGTGATACCTCTCGTGCAACGGCGACTCGCCGAGGTATCGGTCCGAGGATTTGTTGCTGGCAAATCGCTCGGGGACCGGAGCGTGTATAGGAGAGGAGGAGAGCAATCGCTCCGCAGATATGGCAGCGTATCGAGAACCAGATGTGGGGTCCTTGCAGGCGTAAACGCTGCCAAGGCCCACGGATCGGTCGCTCGAAAGGCCGGCGGCCTGAAGGCTTCCCAGCACTGGCGAGGATCCCGACAGCAGACGATCTCCAACGGAGGAGCCTGTGTACCGTTGCTGATCCTTGGTGTCCACGTGCAGGGAACCCCCGGTGCTGCTGCAGACCCCAGTACCGCTGCTCCCAACGGTGCTTCCCAGGCCAACGCTTCCAGACATGCCGACCGATGATTGCTGATTGCTACCGGCCAGCAATCGTTCGGCCGACGAGAATCGTTCCTTGGTTGGCATCGGCGAGGCTGGTGCTGTCCCTCCGCCGGGGACGTATCTGGCGCCCGGAGAACCGGGGGCCAGAATCCTATCAGCAACAGGATAACCAGCCAGACTCTGGGTTGAGGCGTACTTCTCGCTCGGGCTGGGCGAGAGTGGCGGAGGTGGGACGAAGCGATCGTTCGCGGGGGCCGGCGACGGAGGCGATGGGAATGTCTCCGACGAGAAAGGACTGGACGCGCAGGTGACCACCCCGGTGACCAGGATGTTGGCGTTGGCGTAGTCTCCGGTGCTGCTGGTGACGACGGAGCTGACCAATCCGCCACCTGGCTCGCCGCTACTGAGAGTACTGGTTCCATGATGGAAGCGCAGCTCCACTGGGCCACCGCTCCCCAGAGACGAGAGTCGTTGGTCGCTGTGGAGGGCGCTGAGCTCGTTGAACCGAGCGAAACGATCGGCCAGGACGTTCTGCGAGAGTGTTTGCGCCGAGGTGCTCGCCCGACTCGGTGTGTACTGATGATGGTGTCCTCCGCCGCTCTGCTGCTGCAGACTGCACTGGCCGAATCTGTCCTGGCTCTGATAGTGGCCGAATCGATCGGTGCACGCGGCGACCACCTGATGCTGCTGCACCGATCGCGATGCGTCCGCGCAAGACTTGCTCGTGACGACGTAGTCGTCCACGGTTGGCTGCTGTTTGTCGACCGACTTGTCATGACGATCGGTTTGAACATTCCGATCCCGAGGAACTCCATAGTCAGCGGTATGCTCGGATCCTTGGTAATCGGACTGGTAACGATCTTGGCCAGACGGATGATTGATCCCGCAGGATCGGGGTTCGGACTGCTGCGGTTGCTGGGTCTGTTGTTGCTGGTGCTGTTGTTGCTGGTGCTGTTGTTGTTGGGATTGTTGCTGCTGCTTGAAGCAATCCGTGGGATTGTTGGGACCGATCTGGGTCCCGGCACTCCCGGAACTTCCGCCGGTAGGACCTGGTACCGGGGATGACGAGGGCCCGTACTGAGCGATCGGGTGCTGGTGCAACAGGAGACGTTCTCTTCGGCCATAGTCGTCGTCTGTCGGCATCCTGGTGGCCCGGGGCCCACTGTCAGGACATCTGGAAGGAAATTAAAAGATTCCATGGTTTGCTTCAGATTGTATAAGTCAAGATAAATTTAATTTTGGGGCTGAGCATACCGCGACGGGGATAAGTAAGATAGTATGAAAGTAGATGTTTAGAATCATAATTGTGAACCTTGTCAAACAAGGGCTGAGTGTCGTATCCACAAATACCCAAACAGATAAATGTAGAACTATAATTCTACTTTCAATTTATTACTTTCATTTAACATTCCTGAACTCTTCCACATATGCAGCTACTTTTATAAGAAAAATTCAAGCATGTGAAAAATTGCATAGTTTCCTATCCACCTCGTCACTAAAAATCCCTAAGGAAATGTTCTAGCTCGTTCAACATCCTCATTACTCCCCGACCTATTGTCACGCCTCATGGCGAATCATCGCACGCCCGCACGTTCGGTGGCTCACGTTATGACGATAAAACATCGTGGCACTCGCCGGCATCCCAACTGCCCGACGTTGTTACGTGACGTTAAAACGCACGGCTCGTATAATCGACTGCAAATTAATTGGGGCCACACTCGCGTTTCCTCTCCTGCGCCTATCCGTGTCGGGACGTGTCCGAACGAATGACGCGACGCCGGCAGTGGCGCGCGTAACCGACGCCCATGCTCGACGCGGAAAATTACCGGCAAGTACGACGATTCCATCGGTTCGACGGCAGGCCGCGATCGCCACGAATGAGCGTCAAACGATACGATCCGATGGCCAGCCACTGCGATGGCCTGAGTTTCGGTTAGTCCGATCCAATCGCTCGTCACTGACCAGTGGATCGTATCCACAGTGGACGTTCGGATTCGTTCTGTCTCTCTCTCTCTCTCTCTCTCTCTCTCTCTCTCTCTCTCTCTCTCTCTCTCTCTCTTTTATTTCTTTTTTCTGCAAATTTGCTGCAACGCTTCGGCAACTCGAATTTAAATGTGCCGGATTAGTTGGCGAACGTCAACCGAATGAAGCGCTCAGCGAGATGTCTTTATTTAAAAACTACGTGGATTTGGAGCGACAGAATTTTTAGGTGGGTTGGGAGAGTACGACCCTGTCTAATTTACGTGTCACGTTTTTGGATTGCAAGGCCCATCCTTGTTGTTGAGAACCACCAGCTGAAACTGTGTCTCGCGCTGAGCTGGCAGGTCTTGGTAAACAATCTAACTAGGTAGGGACGCAATGTTTAATCTCAAGTTGAGCGTAACTTCCTGCTTCCTCCCTTTTAAAGAGCCAGAGCTGGGCGGGCTTGCGTGGTAGGTTGCTTCTAACCAGTAATAACCAATTATCGATCAGACACGCCCGTGAGATAGCGCGCGTCGTGGCTACACAGTTTGCCGTAGAATGGAAGTGAATTTCTCCTTTACCTTTTGTCTCGCTTCTTTGGTCGTGGCAAATGTCAATTTTGTTGTTTGGTACGAAAAACCGCAAGGTGGAAAGTGAGTGTTCTTTAGATTCTTGAGAATTATTATGTTTGCGGTGTTTAGGTGTTCTCAAGGAGCTCTTCATATCTTACGACATTGTAATGTTCTCGTAGAATCACGCCTCTTTCGATCACGGGGTACCATCCACCAGAATTTCTCAACTTGCACAGGCCACGCCAGGGGAGAAAGTGCAAATTGGTGCGATCGCGGGGGTGGAACCATGGGGCAATATCGTCCGCCAGTCGGTGAGGAATAAAAAGAAGGGGGTGGAGGAGAGCGACACGGGGAGAAAGAGACATTTCTGTGTGCTCTGCAATGCGTCGTCCTCGCGGACGCTGGGAGCTCTGGGACTGAGGAAGCTAAAGGGTATGGCGGAGAATTGGGATGAAAGGTGGAGAAAAAAGTTCCACGAGGGAGGTGGAAATGGCTTGCACGCCGCAAGTGTCGTAAAGATAAAACGCAGCTGGCGCATCGAGCGGACTAGGAAGAGGAAGCCGCTCTGGATGAAAGAGGGTAAAGGAGAAGGAGCTTTGCTGGTGGTAGGAGAACGCAAAGCGAAGATTATACTTATACGTGTATATTGTAATCCACAGCTGATCGTACAATATCAGAAGAGAATTCCAGTTTCCTCTCGAGACGGCCGTTTAACGTACTCCCTTACGGATTCGAATCATCCCCAAGAATATAAATGCGCTCTCGGGAGCTCTCGCTAGTTCTTTTCTCCAGTTCTTCCTCTCTTCTCGTCCTCGGAATTTTTTATTTCGAAATCAGTCAAAAACATAGAATGTCTTCGTTCCCCGAGAAGGGTTTAGGACGATGCTCTTTTGAAATTAAAATTTTCCGGGTCAAGCATTACATCTTAGATACTAAGGTGCGATATTGGTTGCGGTTTTACTTGATCTTTGGTAAAGGAGATAAAAATTTCTATCGGATGGAAATATTGGAGAAGCAAAGATCTTCCTTTTTCTTCACGCAGAATCTCACCCGATCGCCTGATTCTACTTGTAAACTTTTCTCCTGCTCGTTTCTCGCTTTCGCGAAAAGTTTTGCCGTCCGACAGCCGGATGTTCGCGAGGGCGTTTAATGTATCTCTCCACTTCCGCTCGGCGTCTTCCGCGCGGTCCTCGCCGCGGGCAGTTTTTGCAATTAGCGAGTCCAGCATGTTACTTCGTCCCGAATGCATCCACTCTGCCACTTTCCGACATTTTCTCTCGGCCACAACCTCTCGTCCCTTCTCGCGCAGTTTCCGCTTCTCGTCTCCTGCTTCTCATGCCGACAGTAAAAGCTCGGACCTTCTCCGAGGCTCGAGGCTGCGGGCATCGCAGCAGGCAGGGACCGAGCTGGAAATTTTATTATGTCGGCCTGTCGTCGTCGCCACTTTCGACGGTAATGAGAAAAATAAGGTACTATCCGTGTCGTGATAATTTGTTGGATCCTGGCGCGGCAAGTGCACCGACGTAAAGTCTTTTATGCGTATACGTATGTATATAAAAAACAAAATGCATATGTATGCATACTTGTTAGATAAAAAGGTTCTACGCAGTTTAAGGCACCCAGGTAAACTTTCGCATGAATATTCCTTGACGGCCCAGAAAAAATGTTGCATAAAGAGCCACCATGCTCTACTACCCCTAAAGTTCATACTCCTTTATCCTTAAACTGGAGCTACTTCTCGTGCTGTGACTAATTCATTTCCAGTATCTCGAAAGGATGAGAATCCTATGTAAAATCAGATTGTTGCATATTCGCTGTTAAAAATAGAAGGAAGCTTTTTTAAAAAAAATGAGAAATGTCGGTTCGTCCACTTGAATCCGGAGAAGACCCCGCGTATTCGTTTTCAAATAAAATCCAAAGGGCGCGGAAGAAAAGCTCGATATTACCGCACGCTTGAATCGATTTCGCGGATTTTAGCTCGTGCGTGCCTCGAAAATGCGAAGTTTTGATGGTGGTAGTTCTATCTTTCGTGGAAATCCTTTCATCGTGAGCCGGGCTCGCTTCCTAGAAAATGCAAGGTTGGTGCGACCCTGGAACCTTTTTCACCCTCCTTCTTTCTCATCCGTCTCCTGTCCGTTAGCGTCGCTGCAGCGAGCTATAACCTATTCTCGTGTGTCCCATAGAGGAGCCTCGGAAGCAGGAAGCCGGGGGTGGAAGCGTGCTCAGGCAAGTCGGCGCACGCGTGACACGTGTCACGCGCACGTACGCCAACGTCGACTACCGGATAAAGCCATTTGTCAGAATCTCCTTGGCTCCGTCGATCGTGCGCGAGCGAAGATTTGACGAATTTCTTTCACCACGCTTTCGCCATTACGTTATATTACTCGGTGTGTCGATCGTCGGCGAAAGATTTGTGAGTTACGGAATTCGGTTTTCGCGGACCAATGAGCAGGATGGAGCAGTAGAAGAAAAAGTAGGTTAAAACTAGTAGGACACCTAACTGCTTTTTGTTTTCACTAATGTATATCGTTAAGGGTTGCACTAAGGAGTACTGTGCAAAAGAAATTGAGTGGGAGATCATCTTTTTCTTTAAGATATTTTTTAAGATGAAAGTTTGAAAATGTTAACGATCGTTTATAGGCATTATGAAGTGGTGCTTTGGGATGATCGTTCCGTTGTAAATATTGTAAATATCAGTCACATAACACAAGCGAACTTCGCTATGTAACTACAAATCGTTTTTTTGGGAGCGTGCGAGTGGCATTGTTCTATGTTACATGAGTTTGCCTCTCCTACCTACCCACTTGCAATTTACATGTGGGTTTCAACAACCGCGCACAAATTTCGTTTGTTAATAACTGCAAAACTAATGCCATCCTCCACTTAATTTCATTTACAAATTACTCCTTACTTCATAGTAAGGGTTCATACCCTAACGATGAAAACAAAATCGGCGAGGCGTCCGGTAAAACAAGGTTTCACCAAAAATGATTTTCGACCTGGCGAGAGAAAATTTTCTCCGTGAAAATTTCGTTCCATAGTTCGTTACCCCGCGTTGACTTTTCCTTTTTGCTTTTCTCTTTTCCCTCGTTCTCTCAACGGTCTTTACGCGATCATTAAAAATCTTGCAATTATCCACGGGACGCAGAAATTGGAAATTCGACGGATAGTAATTAAAGGAAGAGGCGCGCTCGGTTCGCGGGCTCGAGTGCGGAACGAATATCCTCCATTTCGCGTGCCGCGAAGCACTCCGAGAAAGAAAGTGGGTCGAGCAGGGAGAAGCATTTATCCGGATGTTAAGAGGAGTTCGTGTGCCTTAAGGCCGAACGCGTCTTAAGGATACCATGAGAAGGATACTTCGTTTGGGCCGCGTTCGTGCGCGTTAACTGACGAAGGAGGCAAGTAAAAGCGATGCCAATGTGTGAGAGAGATTCGAAATAATCTCCTTACCCTCCATATTCACGTTTAAAAATGTCCGTGGAAATAATGCGAAAAAATGGCTCGTAACTCGAAAATCATTCGATAAGCTTTATTAAAATATCAAAGTTTTACACGTTAATTTGTATGCGTAATCATTTCAATCTAGAGGAAAGCCATTCATCAAGCATGCCCGTGAAATGTCTCGAGCTGCAGGTCCGTTCAAGCGAAAAATGCCTCGAGTGCAAAGGGTTAATTCGATCCAGTGCATCCGAAGTGACACGTATAACTAACATCAGTCTTTGATATTCTTCTCGAGCACCTTCTCAAGTGGCACCAAGCCTCGCAGAATTCCGAATTTTTAATAAAAATTTGATAAAAATTTGATTAGGACGGTGCTCGAAGGTGAAAGATTCGCAAAGAAATATTCTTCTTTCTGGGACGCAGGGTTGACGAAGATAGAGGAAAATCCTTTCGGTGAACGGAGAAGCTGCCGGCTTCCGCCCCGAATCTCTCCAATGTGCAAACGGCTTACAGAAATTGAATTCCGCGCACGCAACGATCGCGGATCGTTTACCTAACTACGAGCAATCCTGGCGTTTGCTCGCTGCCCGTTTGATCCCCGCGAACCATGGAAACGATCGGCTCGAGCGCTTTCCCTCCCTCGGAGGAGGGAAATTTCGCCGCTCGTGTCTCGCGTGAAACACGCGTGCGACACGTGTAAACCTTCCATCCTCTCTGGTCGCACAATTTGTAAACCGAATAACATGCCGGCGAATTATCCGAGCGGAAGTACAATCGCACGTAGGATTCCTAGTCCACGCTTCTGGTCAAATCCGATTTTAATCAATAGAGCGCGAGGTGATTTAACGCAAGCTTAATCTTTCGTTGCTAATAATGTACGTACATGGTGTTCAGAAATGATGCGTGTTTGATTTGCAGGCGCTTGCACTGCTGATCGGCAAGAGATCGTGGAGAGAGACAAGCTATCGGTCTACTGGCTCTAGGTGGCACTGAGAAAAACCGATTAATAGGCTACTGGTCGGTAAAGTGCATTTATCATAATTGAAGTGATGTTAATATAAGGACGAGTCACAAGTCGTGAGCATCAACCACCACACTCCAGTCCAGTGCCACCTAGCGCCAGTAAACCAGTGCCTATCTCCATCCACGATCTCTTGCCGGTCAGGAGAGCGAGCACCTGCAGATCCAACTGCCGCGTATCATTTCTGAACACTCTATACACATTTGATTCTAATAATTGTCGTTTGAAACAAGAAGACGGCTAAATGAGTCCTTCCGCTTCTTCTACGCCTCGGACCCTAACCTAACCAGTAAGGACAATTTTCCATTATAAAGTAATTTGCTTGGGTTTCACGTTGAGGTCAAGATTCCAGAAGAGTCTACTATTGCATCTTGAATTTTGTTTTCTGTACTTTTTTGTACTGTCCATTCTTTAGCACCGAACAATCACATCTACTGTAAACAAGGCTTACGCTCGGACACCATTGGTATCGTCCTCGTGGTGGTCACTTATAACGCGTCTCTTTTGCTCCTTGCCAAACGCCTCGAGCAACCCCTCCGCTTCCATTTCGCCTTCTCCACCACCCTTCCTCTCGTCCTACCGCCGTGCCGCAAGGCATTTGAGAAAGTGGGTCGCAAGCGAACGGGCGAGCGGCCATTGTTCGATATTATTTATTGCGTTCATTAATTCCCATGGCGCGCCGCGGCCGGCCCACCTTTTCGCGGAATCTCGTTCAATTTAATTGAAGAAAGCAGAATCCGTTGTGTGCGCGTGTGTTGCTGAGAGTGCTGTAGACGGTGGAGAGGGTGATCACGGCATCCACCCTGTGGAGAAGGTCCTTCTTAAGGTCCTTCGCAGTTTTAGCAGCGATCCTGAAACACCCTCTCTCCATTTCATTTTCTCTGATTTTTTCTCGTTCTCTCTTCTTCTTTTCTCTCTCTTTCTTCTCGTCACAAGAGAAAATTGCTGACCCACAGGCTACCTCCTGTCCTTTCTCTCGCAACCTCCAATGCTATCCTTTCGATTCTTTCGCGAAATTCGCGGTGGACGAAACAATTTCTCAATCTCTTTCTTTCCTTTTTTGTCCAAGCAGAAAAAAATCCGCCATTCTTGTACTTTGAGAGTCAGAATAAGCGGAGAATATTGAAGGAGGTGGTCGTTTCGATGGATATTTTTCGTATGAAAGAGCACGAGGGTATCTTTAATGGCGTGTACAGATATGAAACGGAACATCGTGAAGTAACTCTGCCGTGTTGCAATTTTGTGCGACAATGATATAAGCGGCTGTGCTACACTGAGTTCAGATTCGGCGCGTTTCATTCGCGACCATTCGACAGTTCTATCAGTTTATACTTGTTTTCTACGTAAGATGGACATTAAAGGCTGTGGGACACGTATCTACTATTTAGAAAATATGGAAAAAAGTAGTTTAGGTGTTACGCTGTTACGAGGTCACAGAGTAGGGTTCAAAATGATAACGCAACGGAATTGCGTTACGATGTTCTATTGTATGCCTCTATCCTAGCATTAAGGGTACAGTCTACTTTGTGACCATAAAAAAAGACATTCGTATATACAGTCAAACTTGTTTTTATCCGCTCTTTTTTGTGAGGTTTTTTGTGCGATTTTTCCATTTACCGCATAAAAAAAAGTTGTGTAGTATAAAGTTGTTGTGTATAAAGTACCACGATATCTTTTTTTACGCAATTTCTTTTAAAAGAATTCTATACGAATGTCTCTTTGTTGTGGCCACAAAGTAGTCTGTACTCTTATTAAGAATGTATTGCGAATATTGTTCTTTTTCTGATTTGTTTTTTTTATTATTGTCACTTGGTTCCTTCTTCTTTTTGTCCTTTCGTATACGCAGACTGTCCGAGTGTCGGTGAACGAAGGAAATCCGCAGAAGGACGTGGGTGAGTGAAAGAGCGCGCGCATGACGTTTTCGTGGCTGGTGACGCGTTCAGGCGGTAGAAAAGGAAGGAAAGCCATTAACAACGATCGTTCGAGCTCGATAAAAGATTTAGGACCCCACGCTGGTCGACGAGGGGAAGTATGCTCCAGTGATTTTCACAGGAAGGAGGCGCACTTACGAGCCCGCCTACCGATCGACGTATGCCCTTTCTCATACTCTCATACTCTCATACTCTCATACTCAACTCTCTAGAGAAGACATTTCTCGTTCGCGTTACTTTCATCAAAAATGTACTCGCCTTTCGCGTACACGCATGCACGTAAATACCCAAAAGTATTTGATTTTCATACAACGCAAAATATAACAGACGCGCTCTAAATGGTTCTTCAACGACAGTATACATTTGTGTTAAATATTTTGAAATTTAACGAAGTGGGCAAGCATTTATGTATAATTTCTTAATTCCACAGTAGAACTTCTTGCTTTTTTTCAATGTACTTCTTGCACGTATGCCCTTTCTCATACTCTCATACTCTACTCTCTAGAGAAGACATTTCTCGTTCGCGTTACATTCGTCAAAAATTTACTCGTCTTTCGCGCACAGGCATGCGCGCAAACCTCCAGAAGCATTTAGTTTTGACACAACGTAGAAAATAACGCTTTCTAAATGATTCTTCAACGATAGAATATATTTGTGTTAAATATTTTGAAATTTAACGAAGTGGGCAAGTATTTATACATCATTTATTAATTCCACGGTAGAACTTCTTGCTTGTTTCCAATGTACTTCTTCCTGTTAAACTTCTCTCTTCAAAGTACAGCGGGACTTAATTACGAAGTGTATTTTAATTTCTTACAAAGTTAAACATGGACAGTTCATTTAATGCGCAATCGAAGAGTATTTACCATCGAGCACGACCTCTTCCTTTCCAGTACAAACACTTTAAAATTCTACTCCATCAATTTTACTTCCATCTAACCTTACGTCCCACTTCCATTAAGCAGCCTCTTTACAGCTCCTTCGTCCTTTCTTCTTTCTCATTCGCCTCCTCCTTCTTGAATACTCGAGAGATCGAAGAGAACCGGGCACGTAATTCACGCGGGAGACGTAAAATTTTCCCAGACGCTTCTCCTTCCGGTATTCGACGAGAGCGACATAAAACCTTTTTCTGTCGCGGTACCACGAGGCGCGAAGGCTCGAGGAGGGCGCAACGACTTCGTAGAAGCGTCTCCAAAATTTACAACGCGTCAAGCACCGCCCTTGGGAACGTCTGCGAGCGTCTTACAGCATCGAGACACTCTCCGCGAATTTTCCTCTCCTCGTCCACTCTCCTTCTCCCTCTTCTCCAAGTAACCCTCGCCTTCTCACTCTCTCGAATTCTTCTTGAAGAAAAAAGAAAAAGTATCCAAGGAGAGAATTAAAGTAAGAAGAAAACGGGGTAAGAGCTGCAGCGGCGCGCTTCTGTATTAACAGCTTCTCGCGATAGGATTTTAACGATCGGCGGGCCTCGTAAAATCGGAAATTAGAGAGCGCCAGGGAAGTGTGGAAGGTCTCGGGAAGGTCGGAGGACGCATGGAAGCACTCTGCTAGAAGTGGAAGGCCATCGGTTCGGGTGTGAGGGTGAGATGAATATATTTAAAGTGTGCGTGTGTCTCTGTGTGTGTGGGTGCACGCGCACCAGAGAGAGAGAGAGAGGCTCAACTATTTAAATGGATTCAATTTGGAAGGCTGCCAGGACCTTCTGGCCGAGACGGTGGCGGTGAAGGTGGAAGGGTGCGGACCGTGCCAACCCCACTGAGGGATGGATGCTCGTAAAAGATGCAACTTCGGTTCGTTGAACGAATTAATCGCAATCTGGTGGAATCGAAGCGCCGGCTTCGGGCGTTAAGAAGTTCGAGCCCGATGTTCCTCTTCGCTTACCAGGCCCTCTCGAACGCCCGGAAGTTCGAGCGAAGGGGTCGCGTCGCTTTACGTCACTTTTCATGGGAGTTTGCCCACCGCAGCGGATAGGAGAAAAATATCGAGAGAGTCTATATCGACGCGCGGATGAGCACACTTAATCAACGCTCTCGTACAGATGGTTCCAGAGTTAAACACGCGAGTTTGAGTACCTTACGAGGTGGAAGGAATTCTTTGGTGGTAACTTAACATTGTCCTGTACTTCATTTGCAAAATTATTTTTTTTCTAAAAGAGTCGACGATTTTTGGTAATAAATGAAGAGCGCTGGCATGTATCGTAGACGAAAAATGATATTGATAATAGCTCGAGTAAACTAGTGGTGGTTAGTGGTCGGCACGATCGCCGGATGCAGAAAAGCGTCGTTTTCTGCAATAGGCACGACCGCGTAACGCACGCTTCACACTCGTCCACGAATTTCAAACCGTTTTGCAATTGTGGAAAATTCAAGTATTGAAATATTAAACTATGCTATACAGAATCCTCTGTGCTTTCGATTCGCTCAAGCGCCATACTCCCTGAGATCGCGAGGTGCTCGCGCTTGCCCACGAAGTGCAGCATTTCTGTGGCGGCGCAAGTGAAGTTCAGAATTCGTGCTCGCGCAAGGGGTTCCAAGATAAAATTAATGTTTCCATACTGTAATTTCCCACAATTTCGAAACGGTTGAAGATAGGGATACGTAAAATTTCATGGTACCAAATGGGTATATACTCGATGTACATGCCAAATTTTGTCCGAATCCGTTCAGCCGTTTGACCGGAATACTGGACTAATGGATTAATTAATTTTTCACTATTTCCATTAGTCGAGTATTCCGGCCAAGCGGCTGAACAGATCGCAACGAAATTTGGCATGTACTTTGAGTATACATATATCCATTTGGTGCCAGCAAACTTTATGTATCGCTATCAGCAGCCGTTTAGAAATGGCGGCAAAATTAAATTTTATTGGAAATTTCAATTTGCTGCCACTTTGTACCGGTTCAAGATGGCGGCTCACAAACTTTTTTGTCAACTCACAGTAGTATACTTGATTTTTGTGCCGAATTCCGTCCCGATCGGTTCAGCTGTTTTTCCGAAATCGAGGATATACACGGACACACACACACACACACACATACACACGAACGGTTTTCGCAATGGCGATTGTATAAGTCAATCCCTTTACGGTCGTGCCTAAAAATGACACATTATTGATGAATTACAGATGAATGCTTGAGGTTTAAGTTAATCATCGACACGACCGCTTAATTATACGACTGAAGATTGAAGATTGTACGTTGAATAGAGTGACGATTGCGTAACCTTGCCTGTTCGAGGGACTAATGTTTCTCGACTTTTAATCTTCCATGGATTTATCGATCGAAGGTGCGGCCAGGGAGAGTAACGCGTACGATAGGGCTTGGTGTCGCGGAGTGTGTTATCGTTATCGGTATCGAAATGGTTGGCGCGTGGGTTCTCTCGCGTCGTTAACGCCTCGAAAGTTACGGAGGCTTTTAGAGCGCCCATTAAAAAATCGATGGACGGAATATACTCGTATCTTCGCGCCAAAGTGTTCTCCTCTTCTCCTCTTCTCCTCTTTTATCCGCAATTTTTTAGGTTTCGGGGACGGTCTCTTTTCGAAGCGGTGAAAAACGTCCGAATAAAGTCATTTGGAGAGTAGAACGCGAGGCAGAAATCTTTCTCGGGTTACTGTGACCTCGAGTGGTCGGAGAATGTCCTAGTAAAGTACTTTAATATATCGGACAATAAGGAATGTCTCACTACAGATAAATCGGAAGATGATTTTAATAGCAGTGATTCTGAATAATCGTGTAATTATTCAATTTAAATCCTTGAGTGAATCTTTAAAGTGAAAAAACTAAATGTTACCGCGAGTAGCAGTAGTATTCATCCTAGATCACATATTTAAAGGAATACATAGACATTTACCGGAAAAAAACACAAGGAAAAAACCATTACTGTTCTCATCCCTTATCGTATCCTGTGGACGTCGTAAAGTTGGTCGTAACAGTGCCCAGATGAGAAGCTGAAGGAGTAAGAAGAGGAGAAGGAGGACGAGGAGGTGACGGAGGTTGAGGAAGAGGAGGATGAGGTTGAAAGGGTGGAATCCATTCGTCCCACATGCCCGGTGCAAACGCAAGTGCACTTGGACCTTTTGCGCGTAAGTTTCCTGGTCGCCATTAACCCTGCGACAAGTAGCAAAGGATGGTGTGTGTGTGCGTGTGTATTTAAAAGAAACAGAGTGAGAGAGAGAGAGAAGGTCAAAAGCGTCACTCTCCACTGACACACATTGTTGCAGTTTCACTTGACGAATTGCTTCTCGAAAAACGAATCGCGTGGTTTTCTCGGCCACGTTTCACGATCCCCTTTTTCTATTGACACGTCGAACGACAAGAATTTTTCCTTTCTCCTAACCGAACACAACGGGTTTTTTTCACGCGAGGAGGACTGTTGATTTTCGTCGAAAGATAATTGTTTGCCAGAAATTGCTTTCTTCTTATTGTTAGTCTCGTTAAATCGAACAAACATTAGGGTATCGTGTGACACAAGTCACTCCTCCGATATGGCTCATCTAAATATTCATAGGAGAAATTCTAGAGAGAGTGAGAGAGAGATAGAGAGATAGAGATGAGAAGCAAAGCGCGATAGTAAGGGTAAACCGTTCCAACTTCCGAACTGTAACAACTAGTGTGCAAAGCGTAATCGCACGTGTGTACTTCGAGGATAGTGTACACTCGTGTCCGCGCGTGCAGTGCAGTTTGCAAGCGATAGTTAGAGGGAGAAGAGAGGAAGTTTCCACTTCCCTACACTTATTTCCGACCCCGTAATTCCGTTCCGGGACGCATCCTCGGTAACAATTACGTAACGCGACAAAGATAAACGGAAGCGTGATTAATACGGTTGTTGGATTCGCAAGACGAAATTATATTCCAACTACGAAGAATGTATTTTCCTCGAGACGAGTAACAATGGGTATTATTAAAATGAGAATATTTTTACAAGCAAAATGCTCTGCGAAATTTTATGCATAAACATGCGCACGTGAGTGTAATCAGTTTCAACAGCGCTGCGAACAGCTTGTGTACTTTGATCGTGTTGTTTGAACAACGCATGCAGACACTCCGAACAGTAGTACTATAAAAATTCATGTAGATACTTCGTATTTGTCGAATGCCTCAGATGCATCTGCGAATACTACGCGTAGGACACGCATGAGAGTTCGTGTCGATTGACTTACCGCATTTCTACTTGTGTATAATTTATGCGTGTTTGTCTATCTGTGAGTTTAGTACCGCGTGTTCTAATGTATACGCAACTGATTGCAAAGATTTTACTTAAACATGCTGTTATGACAATGTTACTTTTAGTTTCTAGATTTAAGAACACTTCTGTACATAGCATAGATAAGTGTCCTCCACCCATTCTTTTTTTCCTTCTCTCACATTCAGTGATCCTCTCCTTTTATCGGGTGTTCGTGAGGAGCAACAAAGTCCTTAACCAGTTAACTGCGTTCCGGTGGAAAAAATGCATTTCCAAAGCAGGAGATTATGTGGAAAAATAAGGTGTACTTCGCTTTTTTGTCCTTCCTAATAAACAAATTTTTAAATGAAAGTCTCGCTTAAATTTGATTCACCCTCGTAAATATCCTAAACCTAATCTTAAACACCAACTAAACATTCCACTTTCTGTCGCATCTTCACATCCCACCCTTTCGTTCTCCTTCTCTCGCACATTATCAACACTAAACCTCTAAACTACCCTACTCCTTCCCTCTCGCAGAATCCAAGCACGAGTAAACGTCATCGAGGCTGTTCCTCGCGTGGGGCTCGCGCGTGTCCGAAATTCGCCTGGTACCAGAGGACGGTAACGCGCGCGAGCGTATTTCGTTCATTAGTGTGGGCGTCCGTTGCGATGAAACTTTCGCGATAACGTGCCCGTAATGGTAAGGTATAACTTTCGGCGTAGTTTCTTGTTCGATGTGTAAGCCAACCCTCCTCGTCGCTTCCTCTCTCCAGCGATTTCCAGCCACCCCCTAGCAGGCAAGCCGTTGCGTTCTCGCAGGACACGCGCGCGCGCTTCCACCTCCTATCCACTTTTACTCACCACCTTTTCCACCCTTGAGGATGCACGCGTGAGAAGGAGAGACAGGGAGTGAGAGAGAGAGGAAAAGGTAGAGAGAAATAGAGAGAGAAATAGACAGAGAGAGAGAGAAGGAGGAAGAGGGAGAAACGGACAGAGAAAGAGCGAAACAGAGAGAGAAAGGGAGAAAGAAATAGAGAGAGAGAGAGAGGGAAAGAGCAAGAGAGAGAGAGAGAGAGAGAGAGAGACAGAAAAGAAGAGAGAGAGAGACAGAAAGGGAGAGAGAAAAAGAGAGAGAAAGGGACAGAGAAAGAGAGAGAGAGAGAGAGAGAGAGAGAGAGAGAGAGAGAGAGAGAGAGAGAGAGAGAGAGAGAGAGAGAGCGTGTGCGCGCGGAAACCCACGTAAGCCAACAATATCGCGTGGCAGCGGCGGGTTAACGAGGCTGCTGCGGCTACAGAAGGTACGATCTTACCGACACGGAACAACCGACCTCACCATCCCCGCCACTCCCGCTTTTCAACCCCCTTTCAACCTTCCTCCCTTCGCTGCTGCCTTCCGCTTTCTAATTAGCTCCGACGTTACGTAATATCGCATAAACTGCGTCACGTCGTGATGCGGTCGGCTGCTAGGATACGAGCTTGTCAGACCTGGTGGAAAGGAATCCTTGAGGCTTCGTGTCGAACGGTGTTTTGATTGCTCGAAAAAATTGGTGAATTTAGGTCTTTGCTTCTTTCTGATCAGTCTTATTGAAGGTTTTCCGAGAGCATGTGTTAACACTATTTCTATCAAAGGTGTCAAAAGACACCTTCTCAAATTGTATTTTCAATTTATTTTCCATGTTGAATCATATTTCCTCAATCACTTCTTTCACTATTCGTATATTAGTTGTTAAATTAACCTTTAACCAGTGACATGGAGTCTCACGGGCGTCCTTTATAGTGTTATAAATTTGTCATGTTACCAGTTAAGGGTTAATTTAGAGGTATCATTTTACTGCAGCTCATCCTGGACACAAAAAGACGCCCCTTGGTTGAAATAGGTATATACAAAATCCCGGTAGAAATAGTGTTAATTCTTAAGACTTTCACGGTGGTCATATGTAACCACAATTTGTTTTTCATGTGGCGCCATGGTGAGCACCGGTGACCTTCAGGAAAATCATTAAAAAAATGATTATACTGACTGTAATTTACAACACTTTAGATGATCATATGTTAACAAAAAATAAAACAGACACAAGAAAAATGCAAACTGTGGCGCCACGGGTATTCCATTGGAAAATCAGGGTGGTAGGCAATGTATTAACGGTTGTAAGTCACCTTTCACGTGACAACAGTGCTTTGTCGGTGAGGTTGTATGTTACGTGGGAGATGACATGGCGGATGTTGGATTTAACAGTGTACCGACGTTCTTATTTTAAGTGCTTATAAATAAATTTACACTGTATTCTAACTAAACAAAAATAAGAAATGATGATTTATTGAACGGTTATAATTTCTAAGAACAATATTATTCTTATAATAATGAAAATTTTTCGCGTATTTCCCGAAATCAACTCCTAGTGAGAATCACGCATAAAAAGCTACTGTCCGATAAAGGTGGAATATTGTGCTAAGAATTGTTAATCCGCTATTGTGCAATTCGAAAACTCGTTTAATATTGTGCTAGAAATGATTAATCTTGCGTTTACTATACCGATGGGGTGGAATTAATGCTAAAAAGAACTCGTGTAATTTTTTTTTTTGGTCGCCCTTTGAAAATCCCAAGGGGGTTTATTAAATTCTTCACGCGAAAAGGAATTCTAAATTCTTATAACCGAAAGTTATCAAGGCAAGCGCAAACTTAATAGCTAAAAGATTCAGCATCCCAAGGCTTTCTCGTTCCTTGGCATTCTTCTTTTCTCACGAGACCGGCTCCGACCGAATCCTTCGGTCCGCGTCACCCACTACACAGAAACAGTTTTTCAACGTGGCCAAAGTCGCTTGAGCCTCGCGACGTTTGCGCGAGCTAAAGTGGGTTGGCGCACTTCGCGGCAAGCCAGCCCAGTGGTAGACGTGGACTCTGGCGTATGGGAAATTCTTAGCCTGGAAAAGGCTTCGGTTGGGAGGATGAGAGAGGGAAAAGTGGTGGGATTACCAAGAGGTGAATTCAAGTAGCTCTAGAAGGGACGTCGATGGTGGAGAAAGGAAAGAAGGCGCGTGGAAAGGACCGCCACGGAGAATGGTGACGTAAAATGAACGAGAGAAGAGGAAACGACGAAGAGATGGAAGAAGAAAAAAAGAAAGGAGAAGAGAAATGCGAAGTGTTGCCAGCGAGAAGAGAGCACGTGTACTGTGAAAAGTCTTGAGCATTGCGATTCACGATACCGCGCGATTCCCATCGAATTGATATGCTGTTCGCGCGCGTGAACCAATATCACCGTAGCTAGGATTCAAGCGGAAATCGATATAGGCTAGATCAGAATTTCTCAACCTTTTTTCGGAGACTCTTCCATCCTCCAATGCCTCGACGATTTTTATGACGCCTTTACCCTTCCACGATTCTCTCTCTAAGTATCCTCTGAAGCTGTTAGACCGAAGGAAAATTTGTGAAAAGCTAACCGTTCAATTTGAAAATTCTTGTGAGTACCTTAAAATAGTATGAAATGTTAGCTTCGATGATTTTCACGATCCTTTCTGGATTTGCCGAATTTTATTATTAAAGAAAAAGGAAAATTGATCCTAGTTTATCGTAATTTTCCATGAATTTTCTTGAAATCTGCTATATTGGGAAATGCCAGATCAATTATATGAATGTGAATTTCAATTGTTTCCACGATTGTTCGTGTATTATTCGTGTATTGCAAGCGGGTGCCCGATACACGTGTTTAAAAAAAAAAGGATGAAACACACGTGCACACGTGTAATAGAAGGCACTAATTAGAAGATTATTAATCATTGATTCCGATTCCAATGAATCTCATCGTAATGTCAATGCTCATAATATACTGGCACTTTTAGATACACGACAGAAGAAGCACAATAGCGCTGCTTGGCACTCAAACGGTTAGAATTGGGAAATACCAAGATGGAATCGATCTCATACCAACCTCAAGCTCACTGTTCTATTTCTTTCGGTTTCTTTTACCGCATACTCTCCTTCATTTTTTCACTCCACTCGTACCCAGACACACCCGCAACGAACAAACCACGCCTGCTCTTACAAAAGGGTTGCTTGCCACGCTGATATCGCACTACTGGCCACCACTGCGTCGTTCGCGTGATAAAAAGTGACCTTTTGCCTTTTTTTTAACGCTCACCCCTTCACCGGCCTGGCATCGCTTCTGGGCTCCTCCTCTTTTACTCGGCGATCTGTCCATCGACCGATATTAAAATAGAAAGCAACCACAGTCGTAGTCGATGCAGGCGTGCTTCTACAACGAAATTTTCTCTTACATCGCATTTCTGGTAATTGTATTTCACGCGAGACTTAATAATATGTTACTAAAAAAAATTGAATGATTTTTCCTGTCGAGATTTTCGAACTTTTCTCTAACACCTCATTCCTAGTATATATTAAAGAAAAACTCGATATAAATTGTTATATTTATATCACGAATGTCCTCGAGTTCTATCACGCGCAATGAATGTTTAACCCTTTGCACTATGAAGTCATGTCTAGCGTGACAAAACTATTTTTCCCTGAGACTCTTAAGTCACCTCTGGTGTGACATGTTTTGGCTTTTATTTTTAGATAAGAGGAGAATTAAATATTCACATTTCGATATTGCACATTGTTTATGAAAGATCTTTTTGTTAATGAAACATAAACTTTAACCTCTTGACGCCCTTGACCACATATGTGGACATTTAGTTCCTCGTTAAACTACATCTTTTTTACCGTAACACGCGTGGGTATTATTCTTTCCGCAAATTTTCCATTCCTGCCTTGTTCTCCGATCATTGTTAACGTTGTCGACGAATCGCCATTGCAAGTGAATAAATTAACAATCGATGCCGACTTGATACCAGCTTAAATAAATTCGCCCCTGAAGAGGTTAAATAACTGCAAGCAGTTACTTCATACCTAACATGTGACATCAAAACCAGAAAAATTAAATCAGAGTTGGTCGAGAATAAACTAGAAAAACAATTACAGTGCAAAGGATCAAAAAATTGCATCGAGAAATAATTAAATTCTCTCCTCGTCATTTTATCTTCTCCACCATTTTTCTTTCCACGAATAAAAGAATTCTAATAAATGACAGTAAGAAGAAAGAAGTCACGGATCGGCCTCGCGAGAAGTGCAAAACTATTCTTACTCCGTTCTCTTCTCTTCTACTTTTGGTTCCTCGAAGGCCGGCCGTTAAACGAAATGTACGGCGCTCCATTAACGACTTCGCATTGCCCTCATCCAACCCCTTTCCACTCTCCGTTGGCCGCCCTCTCGCAAGAAAAGCCGCTCTGCATTAAACCGACAGGATATTTGTCTCGTTTAACGAATGAAGCAGCTAATGTGTGTGGGTGCGTGTCTACGCGAGAAGACGAGAGACAGAGAGAGAAAGAGAGACACAGAATACTTTAGCTGTCTTGGTAAAGTCTGGCTCGCTCCGACGTTTTGGCACTTTCCATTCCGCCTTTGTTCGATGCTCCGGCACTCCTGACTCCACCCTCACCCTCCGTGTTGAATTTGTAGCGTTCCAACGCGTCGACTTTAGCCCCTCTCGAAATCTCCTGACGCGCGAGTAGAAGAGTCATCGATCAAGAAGTGTAAAGAAAAGAAGACGAAAAAAAAATGATTGATCGTATCCACCACCCTGAGAAAGAGGGGCGGTCGGTGGTGCCAAAGGCTCGACCACCGTGACAATCCACTGGCAGGGAAGACACTAGGGAAAGAAAGAGTTCGAGGTCTCTCGATCGATAAAGTCACTGTCTTCTTTCTTTTTTGTTGCGTGGATTTCTCGTTTTACATCTGAACAAGTAGTCGCGTTCATCCTTTGACATACAAGTAAAACGGAATTTGATGGGTTCGAAAAATACTACCCAAGGAGCGCCGAAGTGCGTATAATACGCATTTCAAAAAATGCACCTACGCCTATTGAGGACTCCACGGCTTCATGGTTGAAAGAATAAAGCACACAACCGAGAATCGCGTACAGTCGTGGACAACCTTAAGGTGTGGTCCCACAGAGCGCATTTTAAACACACAGTTAATGCAGTTTCGAAGTCAATGCGGTTAAATGCGCATTAAAAGAGCATTGGCGCTCCTTGGGTATTTATTTTGGGTCGATTGAACAGTTATGTGCAAGCTTAGAAACGGAACCTTTTATTTTGAAAAACTAATGCCAAGTGACCAAAATCGAAAGATTTTGTAGTTCTGAACACATCTTTAAAGCGAGAGGCTCCTGGTTCCGGAGATATGGATTCCAAAAGTTTTTGAGGGTTTTGAAAATCCGACAGATCATCAGCTAATTTTTGCATTCTTGTCCTCCAGCAATTAGCCGCATGAAGAGCAAGTAGCGGTCGTAGTGGAAGATAATGTGACGTCACGTAACGATGGTATAGAAGAAAGTGGCAAGACTTGTTCTGGCAACTCTGGTGAGAGTGACTATCCTTCAAACCGACCCGCAGAGAGTGAGTCCTGTGCACGCGAGACTGACTCCTCACTTTATATTTATTTAATTGTTTCATATTTTTAATTACAGAATGCTGAAATATGAAGTTCCTTTACTGCTTGTAATTTTTGTACTTCGATAGAAAAAAAAAAAAAAAAAAAAACATGTTGTCGATGAGGACCTTCTTTTTTACACTTCCTTATAATGCAAATGATAAGGAAGTATCCAAAGTTTTTGAAAGTGAAACCAACGTTTTTCCCTTCGTCCGTAGTTTCACGCGCTGCAAAACTACGCTCGCACGTTTTACATTTACCACACTCTTTACAAAGCGTACCGATCGCTCTGTCACCCACGTTTCCAACGATCTAGGAAGGATCGTGATTCGTGGAGGGGAGAATAATTAACGCTCCTTGTTATCGTTCGTTATCGCCCTCGTTAAGGGCGTCGACGCTCTCGGCTGATTGGAATCGAAGAGAGAAGCACGCGGGTCGCTTCGATTTCGAGCAGTCTTCCACGTCCAGCCCCTTTCCTCTCATCCGCGTTTCATTCCACCCCTGGAGGCGGAGTGTCGCGGTAATTAAGTGACTCTCCTTCCTTTCTTCGAAAGGGGTGCCCAGTCGATCGTGCTAATCGTCGCGTACTATCGGGCATCGTTAAAATTGCCGATCGTCCAAGATGATTTTGAAAGCGGAGAAGAACTATTTCGAAAGATATTCTCAGCTCCTGACGCGAACTTTCGTAGAGAGAAGCAGCTTGACGATTTTCGCGAATTTTCTATTTTTGCAGCTTATCATCGATGAGATTTCCATTTAACGCTTTTTACAGACGACACATTTGGAACGAAGAAAGCCAATCGATACAGGATTCGGAGAATTTATAACTATCAGGATCACCTGGTTCTGATGAGGATAAAAAACTCGAAAGCCTGTGGTAACAGATAGTGTCTCTGACAAATGTAGAACCGTAAATTCGACGAGCACCTGAAATTATCTCCAACCCAACGCGTCTTCGGTAATTTAAACATTCTAGGAGGACAGTTCGACGCGTCATAATTTTTCTATGCGTATTTGTTCTCGGTTAAATAATCCGGGTGCCATAAACTCACTAAAGACCAACTTAAACAGTGCGCTCATAGGCTACTAGGATGCATCTGAGGAGTTCAAGGGAAAATACGTGTGCGATGCAGCGTAAAGAACGGACCGAGCAGAAGTGTGGAGAGGATAAAGAGTGAGAGAGAGAGAGAAGAGAAAGACAAAAAGAGAGAGAGAAGTGGAGGATGAAAGACAGAGAACGAGAGAGTGGGCGGAGACAAAGAGAGAACGCACAAGGGAAAGACAAATATTGTACCGGGGTGTGCAAATGATGTGCAAACACGCTCGGGTATAAATAAGTGACTCGTGTCACGAAAGGAAATCGAATGAGTCGACTCTAACGGTGGCCTAGGCATGGTGGTGGTTTCGTTACGCCAACCGAAGGGTGGGTAGTGGTAGTGGTCGTGGTGGATGGTAGGACGGGAGAGATGTTACTCGTTTATTTATCGTATACCAGCCGGTACCTAGCCCGCCGACATGTGAACGTCTAGAAGTAGAAATATGCAAATTAAGGTACACAGTTCGCCGTACTGCTAACAGAAGCGCGCGCAGTTTACCAGCGGAAGAGGGAATTTCAAAGAGGGGCCGATATTTTTTTAACCCCTCCTTGCCTCTCGCGCAATTCGTGCACTACATTTTCGTCGTAAACGTCTGGAGCGCCTATTCTGGAATCTTAACGGAGGACTGCACGAAGAAGCGAGCATGCACCAATGATACGAGATAATTTTTGCGTAAACGCAGAAGTCGTGTTTGCTCGAGATACTTTAATGATCCTTGGAAGTAAGAAGAGCTGCTCGAGTGCCTTCGTATCATGCTGGATCAATAGATACTTTCCTTTCATCTTAATCGTTAAGTAATATCGGGTTAATGCATAGGTAGACGTGAATACGATTGGACGATCGAAAGTGGAAATATGTATGAACGCATTGAAGTAAGCTGATGAGAATATTTCACTTCTGCTTCAACCATTTGCACTCGAGAGGTGCTTCTCGGTCACCATTTAGTTTGTTGTGGCAACTCGACCCTTCTTGCTTCTCGCGCAATTCGTCCATTACATTTTCGTCGTAAACATCTGGAGCGCCTATTCTGGAATCTTAACGGAGGATTGCACGAAGAAGCGAGCATGCACCAATGATACGAGATAATTTTTGTGTAAACGCAAAAGTCGTGTTTGCTCGAGATACTTTAATGATCCTTGGAAGTAAGAACAGCTGCTCGAGTGCCTTCGTATCATGCTGGATCAATAGATACTTTCCTTTCATCTTAATCGTTAAGTAATATCGGGTTAATGCATAGGTAGACGTGAATACGATTGGACGATCGAAAGTGGAAATATGTATGAACGCATTGAACTAAGCTGATGAGAATATTTCACTTCTGCTTCAACCATTTGCACTCGAGAGGTGCTTCTCGGTCACCATTTAGTTTTTCGCCAGCAACTCGAACGATGGCACTTGGTGACCCTCTAACCTCTCGCGCAATTCGTCCTCTACGCTTAAATATCTCAAGCGTCTATTCTGGAATCTTAACGGAGGACTGTCACGAAGAAGCGAGCACCAATGATACGAGATAATGTTTGTGTAAATGTAGAAGACGTGTTTACGTATATATGTATAACCGTCCGATGTATAAAATGATATAGTTTATATATTTTATATACAGGGTGTCCCATTTTAAATAATGCACTCAAATATCACCGAAACGGTACGTTAAATAAACAAATTTTTCAAACAAAACTTGTATGGCCTGAAAGCGGCTGTCAGCTGGTGGCAATGATTTGAATATTTTTCCTTCACAAGTACATTTCGAAATCGAAAGGAATTTCCGAAAAAGGCGTCGAGTGCAAAGGATTAAAACGAAAGTATCTAATATCATACGTTTAAGCATTCGTAAAGACATTTATTACACCTTGCGTTCACATATTCGTCAATTTTTTTGCCTTGACAATAACTGCTTTCCCTTCACAACTGCAGTGAAATATTCAATTCGGTCCAATACGTTCGACCGTCTACTTTAGATAATCCAATCGTATTAACGTCTAACTTCGACCTAAATTAACATTATCCGTTCATGAACTCGAAAGAAAAACAGCTATAATGATGAATACTTGACATTAGCCCAGCTTGTACGTGCCGTCCGCAGATACTTTCAACCGAAAAATCCTTCGCAAAAACGAATATCAAGAACAAGAGAGTTAAAACCGACGAGAGCTCGTGAAAATAAAGAAGCTCGCGATAAATGCCGCTAATCGCTCCTTCCTCCATCCTGGCTCTCACTAATGGGCCCCACGTAAGAATTACATCCCAGGACGACCTCGCGGTGCTCGGATTAAAGAGGAGCTGAGAATTGCAGCTTTGCATCTTCGCGAGGGAAGAAACACAGCGCTGGTGAATTCGAGAGGAAATTCTTCCCTCTCTTCGAATTAGCAGCACGCTTTGGTCCGATGAATTCGTCGTGGAATAAAGGTCGTGATGTTCTCACGTTTCTCTTTTCGTGGTGCGTTCGTCACGTGAAAATAAAACACGAAGAAGAGAAGAAAGAGAGGCAGGTGTGGTATCTCGAGGGACGAGCTCTCGTGGTGGAGGCCGATAATGTAATTAACGGAGTGCGTTTGTGCCAAACCAGCAAGAGGAGAAGGTTCGTAAGTCATCGTGCTTTTAATTCGCGATTCACGAGAGACCTCGTGAAGGTGGATGATAAGCGAGCTTATCGGTGGCAAGCTCCACGCGCTTCACGCGCTGATTTAATTCAATATTCGTCCTGAGTCTTGGAATATGAGAGAAGCTCCTCCCTCGATCAGCCGTAAATTATGCACCGCTCGAAATCTCGTAATTTTCCTCATCTCCGTCCACGTACCGTGATCGATAATGACGTGGAAGTAAACGCGCGCGAACATCTCATATTTCATCCGTTAACGACCAAATGAAATTCAATCGGGTCCGTGTAAATAATTAATTTGCTCGCACTCCGCGTGTTTTCTCAAGGAGATTGCGCGCTCTAATGTTCAGATGTACATACATTAATGCTCCTTAATCGAATCTCTCTCGTCATGGCTCTGCTGCAGGAGAGATTCTGAAGGATTCATGAAAATAGAAAAATTGATAGGCAAGATGTAGTGGATGAAAGAATAAAGTTAAGAGCGTCTTTCTAGTTTTACGAGAGGTTACAAATGAAAAATTGTGGAGTGCAAGGTGATTGTGAGAGTTAAGGCGAATCAATGATAATCGTGAGAATATCGATTGAACGAAACAATGTTTGGAGAAAGGATCTTAGAGAGTGAGTAAAAGAGTGTAACGATCGTCAAGACATGAACATGTATTTTATTCTACTATTTATTATTGGTAATCGTGAGAATGTCGATTGAACGAAACAAATTTTGGAAAAAGGATCTTAGAGAGTGAGTAGGAAAGTGTAACGATCGTCAAGACATAAACATGTATTTTATTCTACTATTTATTATTTTTGAGAACAACCGCAGAATCGTTTCCAAATATCGAAGGGCTATGTCTCTTAACTGTGAACGCCTTACATTAAACATTCCGTAGAGGAAGAGTATAGGAGACTTCCGAATAGTGTTAATACCACAATGTTCTGTGCAATAATTTCCTCTTTCTTCCAACCTTTATTAATTTCTCAGATAATTTCTCAGAGAATTTCTATGGATGCGTATTGATAATTCGGCGTTTGGAGCTCGACTAACTACGACTCTCCTAACTGGACACGTTTCAGCTCCAGCTACTTGTCTCCACTCTTTCACTCTCCTCTCTGTACAATATTTCTCTCTCTATCTATCTTCCTCTCTCTAACTCCTTCTCTCTCACTCTCTTACTCTCTTACACTTATACTGTATTCCATCACGCCAGAATAATAAGAAGCAATTAAAACATCGATCCTAATCCCGAGAATATCCCCGGAACTAAATAAAGCTTGGAGAGAGAATCGTAAAGAGTAATAGAGATGAAGAAAGAAGCGACCTGCGCTAATTTCGACGCAAGTTATAAGTCAGCCTGGAGCGCTCGGTTTCGGTGGCAGGTTTAAAGGACCTTAGATTCACTCCGGATCCACCGACCTCGGGCATTCAAGCAGTCAGGTTAGAGCTACCCAGGCGGCCGCTACCGTTCGAGCAGAGTTATTATACTCGCTTCACGGCGCCCTCGCCGCTTATCCGCCTCGCCTCTATCTTAACCGGTAGCTCGGTACTCACGTGCCCAACGAGCTATCGTAGCGACAGTTTATGACCACCACCCATCCCCGCAGGGCACAGAAGTCAAATTTCTTTGAAAGCTCGTCCAGTTTTCCATGTGATAGGCTGCATTGAATAACAGAGGAAGCTCTGAATACTGATTTGTTCGCAAAGATTTTCTTGCGCTTGGAACAGTTACAATTTGCTCGAATTATACTCGTAATTCGTAAATCAGATAAAACAAGTTAAACCCTTTGACTGCTAAAGGTGTATATATACGCCTTCACAAGTCCATCAATATATACGAAAGGGGTAAATATACGCCCTCTGTATTTTTTTACTATAACATTACTATAGCAATTACTGTAAGTAATAAATGTGTTATAAGAAAAAAATAGAAGTAAAAGTATAACACCTTTATATTTAATTACCGATTATTATTGAAAGACTGCACAAATTAAGTTAAGTAAACTAAAATAGCTTGAAAAGTTACTTAAGATAAATATCAATGGAATCAGTCGATATGTTGTCCAGTTTTCGTCCTGAAAGTGGCCCTACCCTTTGTCATCGTCAATGAATATTAAATTTTGCTTTAAGCTCGGTAAAACATTTACGGAAACATTTAAATTTATGAACAATAGTGTTTGGCGATTATTGTTTATCTCGTATACGTGTGTTCAATTGAGACAAGTGTTTCTAGGATGCTCGTGGAAAAAGTGTGTGAGAAGTTTTTAAATTAGAAAAAAGAAACAAATTAGTTATTTTGTCAATATGATTTCTGTTTATTCAGAAATGATTAATTATTCACCCCCGGCTTTGGATCGTCTCCTAAAGTTTCACGACCGTCCTGGAATCGCTTGTACCCCAACGCACGTGTACAGGACAAACAATCATAACCAATACACTGTTTGAAGTGAAAACTTTTTTAGGCCCATAGTATACAGAATTTTTTCATTAATTCAAATGTTTCCATAAAGGCTTCACCGAGCTTAAAGCAAAATTGAATATTGACTCTTTGCTTCATCCTGTTTTCGTGACGAGGTAACAAAAGGTAGGCTCACTTTGAGCGCTACAACTTGACAACGTGTTGACCGATTCTATTGATTTTGGTCTCACTTTGTAGAGAGGACACACAGCTTTCGGTACACACCCGTCCCTCAATTTACGAGTCTCTTTTTTACACGGCAGATTGTGACACAGCTTGCGCGGAATTTTTTATACGCGATCTGAATTAAGGCAGCCGGAAAGTACATATATTTGTCTTTACACTTCCATGGCTTCTTTCTAACTGATTAAGCGATGAAGATGATAAGTTTGTGCCAATTAAAAAGAAAAGATTAATTGCCTTAAATTACCGTAACAATAGTGACACCGAATGAAATTTACTTTTCCTTTCAGAAATGTCATAATTACTTGTTTATTAAGCATCGTGAAATGAATATGTATTTCTAAAACTTATACTAACTTTTATTCCCAATATTTTTTCTTTCGTACACTGAGAAAAGAAAACTATTAACTCAACAAAATGCGTTTAGTTGGTTATGAATTAATTAGGTTAAATATTAAATATATTTGAGTCAAAGACACGGTAGTTATTACAAAATTATTTTACTTGCCTTAACACGACATTTCTTTAGATTCACCAATATTTGCTTGATGGCCTGCGACCGCCACATTTAGTTGAATGAACTAATATTTTTTTAAATCAACAGTTTCTTTTCTCAGTGTACCTACAGACTCTATTTACACAATTTTCTTTCGCGTAAAACAATTCCACGTGGAACGGATGCTTCGTGCAAATTGAAGGGCGGATGCATATGTATACATTGTATCAAACTACGACGTTGGTAGGCTTCGGTAAATTTAAAAATGTTCCCTTATTTTTTCAACACCCTGTGCACGTTTGTGCAAAAGAAGCGAATACTGCAGATTTGACGGAAGACAAGAGAAAGTTAAGAGAAAGAATGGAATATGAGAACTGATCGTGAGTCGGTGTTACTACGATAAGCCTCGCGGATTTACACGGCCCTTGTCGTCGGCGTGTGTAGACCAGGCAGGAAGCAAAGCGCGAAGCAGCACTCGGTGCAAACAACATCACTACCGTGCAACCCCCTGTCGCGCATTTCCACGATCTCTCGGTCGAGAGTCGAACGAGCGCGGTCACGACATCGAACGATCCTCGGGTGTTAAAGGAGACGCGTGCGTCGCGTGTATTCCCAGAGATAAACTTTTACGTCGCTCGATAATCTCTAAAGAAGACTGTCGACCATCGTGATGTCGATATAGCGCATAAATGCGCTCTTCCTGATACTCATGCTTAATCTTTAAATGCATGAATTTCTATTTGAAGATAAGTGAAAACCAGAGCCAAAGCAGAAAGAAAGATAGGTTGTTTGTAATGATCTTTAATATTATGAAAATTGATAATTTATGCATTTAAAGGTAAAAAAAACAAGAGTAAGGACAGAAGCAGAAGTAAATAATGCCGACGGATCGAAATGACTAAAATTTGGAATATAAAAGGAAATAAGAATGTAAAATCCTCCTCTAAAAACCTAAAAGGAGTATTAACACATTGCGTACGGGTCATGAGATATCTCGTTTCAATGTTTTTTCATATGCGCGTATCAACGACTTAAGAAATTGAAAATAAATTAATTTCTTTTTTTACGTTACCTAGGCAACAAAGTCTTGTACAATGTGTTGATGAACATTTTCAGGTATGAAACTATCAAAATACCAAGGAAAATAATAATTTAATTGACCAATATGTAGCGAACATAGAAACTACATTTCTAGTTAAATTTTCGCAGGTTGAGCGAATAGATTGCCGTGCACGCAATATGCTAACAAACATTTTCAAGTATCAAACTATCCAAATCCCAAGGAAAATAATACTTAAATCGACCAATACGTAGCGAACAAGGAAACTGAATTTTCAGTTAAATTTTCGCAGATTAAGCGCACAGACTACCATGCACGCAATTTGTTGACGAACATTTTCAGGTATCGAACTATCAAAATACCAAAGAAAATAATCATTAAATCGACCAATACGTAGCAAACAAGGAAACTGAATTTCTCATTAAAGTTTCTGAGCTTCAAAGGACGACGAGGCTCGGCCATAACTCGATTACCAGGTAAAAGTTCGAATGCAAAGTAAGCATGTGTAGGGGTCGACGGTAGACAAACAGGAAATTACAGAGGAGCTTCGTCGTCCTCGACAATGGAGACGTCGCGTCGTCCCGACGTCAACAGAGACGCAGGGGCACACAGGACGCGTGCTGAGGGATGCTGCGGGAGGCATTGGTAAACAGAGGGCTGCCTCCATGGGCACACATTGGACCCTAAGGTCACGGCGAGACGGATCGTAACTCGGAAAGGGAGATAGGGATCTGAATTCTCTCGTAACGATCGTCGGATTGCGAGACAACGCGTGTACCAGGGCAGGTTGAGCCACTCGCTTCCATGGTGTCGCTCGAAATGCCACGTGAAATGTCCGTGGAAGCAGAGAAAGCTTACCAGCGATAACAGGGGAAGTTGAGGTATAAGGAAAATTCTGGCAGACTCGGTGTCCATGGAAGCAAGCAAAATTACTGACATATTTCGGTGACTTTGATAAATATTAACACATCTTCCACCGGTAATTTTACACAGAAGTTACGTCACCGGTTATTATTTCTATATTGTATGTTATTTAAATATTCTTAATTGCTTCTGGATTTTAGAAAATGAAATAGACGATGCAAGTGCGAACACGAGTCAACTCGTGACTGCTCGACAATGTGTTAATTTTAAAATTTAACCAAAAGAGAATTTTCACGAATAATGAACATTAACACTATAACGTTCGGTGCATCCAATGAATCTCCAGCCATCCACCGACATTTTTGTATTACCGAAATTTCTAAACAAAAATGCCGAATTACACTTGAACAGAATTTGTAGAATATTATTTCGAATGCTACGTACCTCTAAAGCTTGTCGACTTAATATAATATAAGATCAATATAATTCTTTGCTATGGTGGTTGAGAGCAGACGTACAAACGGAATGGTACAGAAAAGTTTTGATGGCTGAGAATAGACATAGAATCCTAAAGAATTAAAAGATTTCGAAAAGATTTTAGTGGTTGGACCGAGACACGAGACGAGGTGACACGAAAACTTGGGCGATAAAATTAAAAGCCACGATAACGGTGGAAAGCGCGCGGAGAGTGGTGGCTTAAGCTCGATCGATCTTTCCGGTAACGAAGCTCGCACCTACGCAAATTCCGTGGCGAGAGACAATAGCGAGGGACGTGTATCTTCGCAATCGTGTAGAATGCGCACTTCGATTCACGGGCTAAGGCGATTAGCGGGGCCAATCCCTTTACAGCGATCAAACTGGCCAGAAAGCCGTGCGCGCGTAGGATTCGCGGGGGTATTAGCCCGTGGAGTATCTTTACGCGATTTACTTGAAGCTCGTTGGATCGTAAAGTTTCGCGCTCCAGGGATAAGAGGGACCAACCCTCGACACATTGTTCAATCAACGATAGGTGTGGAACAGGTGCGCGTGAATTTCACGCGTCTTCTATCACTGAAAAAATAGTATTCTTAAAATACAAACTTAATAATTCATCTTAAACAAAAGAGAAACGACAGCTTTCTTAAACCCAGCGAGAAAGAGAGATGTACGTGATTATTTATCCATCGTGCATTCTTTGAATATTTATTCGCGATTATAAGTATTGTTGTGCTTATTTGCATACTTCTGTATACATATATTTATTCTAGGATCTATTTATCTGTATTGATTTATTAATTTATTACTTTTGTCTTTAATGATTAACGTGTGCATGCACATTTATCTATAATTATAATAGATTAACAAGATATCCACCACAGAGCTAGTCCATTATATAAAACCACTATACAATAGAAAATAAAAACAAAATAACTATAAACTAAATTACTAAATGCAAACGATCTCGAGTAATCTTCCAAGTACTCCAAATGATCTAAACGTCAGATCAGAACACACTAAAGATGGATTGACAGCAAGAGAGGGAGGTTGAGGAGATGAAGAAGGTTTCCGTGTAAAGGCCTGACGTAAGGAACATGAATAGGGAGGAGGACACGCGAAACAGGAGTGAGGGAGGATCGAAGGAAGAAGATGGCAGGTCGAGTAGCAGCAGCAGTGGCAGCAGCAGTAGCAACCCTAATCCCTTTATAACGATCGAACTGGCAGCACACGATGGGAGATGGGTGAGCTGGGTGGAGGAAAAGGGGATGAGGAAAGTGGCGTCATGGTATACCGATTGCATATACGCGGAAGCAACCTTCGCGCTTCCTGATGGGCGGGTACTGGGCGCATAAGCTCATTTCCACCGATATACATTCTCCCATGAGAGAGAGAGAGAGAGAGAGAGAGAGAGAGAGGTAGAGAAAGAGAGAGAGATAGTTAGAGTGAGAGAGAGAGAGTGCGCGCGCGAGAGAGAGAGATAGTTAGAATGAGAGAGAGGGAGAGAAAGAGAGAGAGAAAGCAAGGCATAAGGGAAAGAGAAGGCTAACGCGAAGTAGGAACGTCCCTGATGCGCCAGTGGACGTGGAGGGTTCAGAAATTGTATATGTATGCCGTCATCCCACGAGAATTCTGACTAGTGGGAAGCTGAGAGAGACAGAGAGAGAGAGAAGGTTGAGAGGAACCGTAGCAGCGAGAAGAGCACGCTGAAGGAGCGGACGGTAACGGTGCAACAGCTTCGGGGGTACTCGAGCACGTTTGTTAATTAACGCTAATTAATTAAGGAGCCTCGGTCTGTCCGACTGCAGGAGGCGTTTCCTTCCGCCCTGACTTGCGCGTGTACCAGGGTGTACTCGCGATGCGGGATTACGGTGGTCAGCCCGGAACCACGTAAGTCGTTTATCCAAGTTTCCGAATCTCAATGAACGTATTCATTTCGGGTATTAGAAGGATCGAACCCTTCGCGGTTCTTGGCGCTGGACCTTCGGTAGAAAAGAGAGAAAGGATCGCGGTTGATGTGTCAAATCCGCGCTCCTCTCATCTTCACCCTTTCAACAACTGAGAGGAAAAAGAAAACGAACGAGAGAAATTAACGAGGTGCAGAAACGAAGAAGAGTCTATAAGCTAAAGTTTATATTTCCTTGAAATGGAATTGCTCTCTTTGGCTCGTAGGGTCGTTGGATTAAAGAGCAAAGCAGATTAGAGGCCAAGAAAATTTGTGCCAGTAACGAAGAGGATGGCACGCGCGTGGGAATTTTAAAAGATATCGAAGAAGATCCAAAGGCACTCGGTGACTTCGTGTCGCCGAAGATGCTATGAATTTTTATGAGCCCGACCTGAGCGCGCGCTCGCTGCCGGCGACGCTAACGTCGGATGCGTTTATTCGGGTCAACGAGATTAATTCACTGGGCGAGGTGGAGGTGAAGAGAAACGGAGAAAGAGGGAGAAGGTAGAAAGGAGAACGGGTGAGACGAAAAAGTCGAAAGGAGAAACGTTTAGCGAACGATGACGTAAATTAGGACAGGTGAAAATTTTCGTTCAACAGAGTCCAAACGCTTCTGCTCGTTCCGCTCGTTAGTTTTCCTTTTACTCTCAGTTGTTGAGAGAGCGAAGACGAGAGAGAAGAGAGAAAGAGCGGTTTTACTCATCAACCGTGATCCTTTCGTTCTCTTTTGGCAAAGGTTCTGGGCTCCGGCTGTTTACTTTCACGGATACTTTGGCGCAAGTGAAGGAAGCCCAGAAACTCTTCTTCGTTTCTGTTCCTCGTTAATTTTTGCTTGTTCGTTTTCTTTTTGCTCTCAGTGTCGAGAGTGCGAGGATCAGCGATTTTATTGAACAACCACGTTCCTTTCTTTCTCTTTTACTAAAAATATTCTGCACTCTGACTGCTGAGGTCCACGGATACTTTGGCGCAGGTGAAATAAGCCCAGGGACTGTTCTTTCTTCATATACCTCGCCAATTTTACCAAAGGCATTCTGCACCCTGGCCGCTGAGTTCCACGGATACTTTGGTGCAGGTGAAAGAAGCCCAGAAACTCTTCTTCGTTTCTGTTCCTCGTTAATTTATCTGGTCCGTTTTCTTTTTGCTCTTAGTTGTTGAAAGGGTGAAGATGAGAGGACCGCGGTTTGACACATCAACCGCGTTCCTTTCTTTCTCTTTTACTAAAGATATTCCGCACTCTGGCTACTGAGTTCCACGGATACTTTAGCGCGAGGAAAAAAAGCCCAGAAACTCTTCTTCGTTTCTGTTCCTCGTTAATTTATCTCGTCCGTTTTCTTTTGCTCTCAGTTGTTGAAAGGGTGAAGATGAGAGGACCGCGGTTTGACACATCAACCGCGTTCCTTTCTTTCTCTTTTACTAAAGATATTCTGCACTCTGACTGCTGAGGTCCACGGATGCTTCGGCGCAAGTGAAAGAAGCCCAAGCACTGCTCTTCCTTCATGTTCCTCGCCAATTCAGCTCGAAGAGGGAAAGAGAGATAGAGAGGGAGAGAGTAAGAGAGAAAGAGAGAGAAAGAAAGGCAGTCGCAACAGTGAATTCCTTCCAGAATTCCACGAGAACTCGAATTCTCTTTCCATCTCTCTTCTTCCTCGGTTTACCAACTGAAGGAAGGCACACGAGAGTCTAATCGTCACGCTCGCTCTGCCGTGCGGTCGCCAGAACGCCAGGGAAAGAAACCCTCCCACTGCTCTTCCAAGGTATTCAAAGAGTTTTTCAAAGCTCGCTCGAATTAAAAGCTGCGACCCGTGGAAAGCAGGGTGCACGCGGAGAGAGCGAGAAAGACTACCCAAAAAAGACAGAACAAATTTTCGGTGCACCAGTAACTGACGCACATCGAATGGCCAGGGACGTTGATTACTTTTTCTCTTCCACGATATTCTCGTTCGTTTAAACGAACTTTCCCGAATGCATCAAAAAATTATTATACCTCGTAAGTACTGCGTATATCTGACGGCTGACAAAATGCAAAATCTGTGCCAAAAGCTTTCCTATTCCTTTACACTGGAAAAATTGTATTCTTAAAATACAAACTTAATAATTTATCTTAATAGGTATTCTTAATAAATAAGAATATTTTCTTATCGATATGACGGGTTTTCGAATATATTCTTAAATTAAGAATATATTTTTAATAATCCATTTGAATGTCGCCACACAATGCGCGTCAGTATTCGGTTAAGTTAGATTACAGATCGTGTCCGGCACATGTCGATCTCTGTATCTTGTTCCTCTTGCAATTCTGCGTAATTTTGAGTACTATATTCTTTTGTGTGCTGTGTTGTGCAAAAAGTATGGATAAGGAAATGACGAAGTGGCTAGAAGAAGATGATTTAGGCGATTTAATGGAGATATTTACAAGTGATAGAAATACATGTATATATGTATTGTAACCTTCTCTCGTGACTACATTTCTCAACCAATTCTGATTTCAAGATATGGATAATGTAATTTTCGACAATATAAAGAATGAAGCATTTCATTATGAGTTTTGTTTCCAATAATTATATACGAAATATATCCTTACAAATTTTTTACCAGGTTATGTTAAGAATATCTTTTAAGAATATTTGATTAGAGAAATCTGTTTAGAACATTCTACTCTTAAATTAAGAAGATCCTCTTGTTGCTTATTTTAGTAGGAAATATTCTAAACTTAAGTGGTAAATTCTTAAGATAAGAATACAATTTTTCAGTGTACATTTAATTTACATCGTCATATTTACAATCGTCTCTCTACAATTACGAAGCAAGGCTCTTTTTATTGACCTAATCACCCTCATAGGCCACATCCGCTCGTAGTCGCAAGAATAACAATGAAATCTGACGGGTGACAAAATGCAAAAACCGTGCGAAAATATTTCCATTCCTCTACATTTAATTTACATCGTCATCTTTACAATCGTCTCCCTACAATTACGCAGCAATGCTCTTTTTATTTACCTAACCACCCTCATACGCCGCATCCGCTCGTAGTCGCAGGATTAACAATGAAATAACGAGATAGAAAAGAAACTTGCGTGGGATCGTTTCGTCGGTGTCCGCTGCGCGCGTTGGCAGAACGGAAACGGGGCGTGGGTGGTAAAGCATTAGTAGTAAAATCCTCGGCCGTCTAACGAGAACGAGTCCCTAGTTGCGGCTTTGATGGAGAAACGGCAAAAAGTAGAGAAAGAAATTTCTCTACCGTTTCGCACCCCCACCTCGTATTCTCCTCTTCCAGCTCGTGCTGACTTTACCACTCGAAGGCAGAAAAAGAGAATCGGACGGACGAAAAAGAGACAAGAAGAAACGCTTTGGAAACATTCTCCCGCGTCATTCTGCCTTTCACCATCATCTCCAAAGCCGTATCCTGGTTTCATCCCTTACTGGCCGCGCGCATGCGCATTTCGGAAGCGGCCATTCGAAACACCGGCGGAGTACGTGCCATTAAAAACATTGTAACGGGATATAGTGAGACTTCTCTCCGGTTTCCATTACGAGGATGCGAGTTCCGCGTGCGCGCGTAACGCAGCCCGGAAGTGACGAACGCTCGCGAGGCCGGGCACGGTGGAAAGTAGTCACGTAGTGGAGGGTGCGAGAGCGCGACGCGCTGTAATTTCGTGGCTGGCCAGCCTGAAATTTAACGGCCGAATGGCCCGCGTCGGGCGCGTGGCTCGCCTCGTTAATTTTCCGAATTAATCGCGAATTCATTTTTCCGCCAAGCGCCACCGGGAGAGAAGAATTTCCGCGTGGAATGAGAATGCACGCGAAACTGTAAACTGCGAGCGAACGAGCTTGATGGAATCGAGGATTTTTCCTGGATCTGATTTCGTTTCGCGGTAAACGGATCGTTTTTGAAAATTCGCGGTTGCTCTGAAATTTAGAGAACCTTAGAAAACCATGTTGCGTGTCGTACTTAAAAATGTATAGAAATGAAAATGACGACTGTTGTTTGTGGATCAAAGTGAAAATTAGCACTTTGACTGCCACGCTGATCAACCAAAACAATTTAAACGTATCAAAAATATGCCTAAAGCTAAGGTGTACATACAGTTGTAGTCACAACTTTAGCACTTTAAATTTAGATATTGCAGTTCTAAGCCAGGATACATTACAATGTACGCTAGGTTTGAAGGATTTAACGCTATTCCTACCGACCGGTCAAATGACCATTTTTAACATTTCGATTAGAATTTCCTATATAGTACAACGTAATTGCATCGCCTTTAAATTTCACGACTTTTTCTAAAATATACGTATAATACATTTTTCAATATTTTAGGAAAACTCGTGAAATTTAAAAGCGATGCAATTACGCTGTATATAGGAAATTCTAAACGAAATTTTAAAAACGGTCATTTGACCGCTCGTGGTAGGAATAATGTTAACATTTTGACTGTCACGCTGATTCTCCATGGATGGCCCGTGACGTCACACTTTGCATTTTTTGTGTGTCTTTTTTTTTTGCTAATATACATATGATCTTTCAAGTGCTGTAAATTACGGTTAGTATAATCATGTTTTTAATGATTTTTCTGAAGGTCATTGGTGATCACCGCGATACTACGGGAAAAATAAGTCACATATGACCATCGTGGCAGCCAAAGTATTAATATTAGAATTAGTCAGTTTTTTCTACACTTGGTTCTCCTACGTTTTAGTAGCACGAGTACCAACACTTATATCTTGAGATAACGGTGATAACGTTGACAATAGAGATCGTGAATTTTGCCGAGCCGAATACCGCTCGATACCGCAGGTCGTAGGCGAGAATAGGGGCTGAAATCCATTGTCGGGTCACGAAGATCGGTCGACGATTAATTTCCTTCACCATCGAAAATAATGGAGGCATATGCGTAGCATGGGTCCCGAAGGGTGGAAGCGACTGAGCCGTGAAGGATGGAACAGAGGGTTGAAAGGGGTGGCAAGTGGCGGGACGAAATTAAGCGTGTAAACAGCAATTCCGTACACGCCAATCGCACCGCGCAACGTCGACGCTTCGAAATCGAAGCGCGCAAAGCAGGAGAATTTTCGACAGAATATCCGAGCTCTCGTAATTTACGCAGGTTTAAACGACGTTAACGACGTTCTCGGGGAAAATGTAAAAATCCGTTCGATTATTATAATTGAAACTTATCATTAATAATGGCTGTCGATTGGTAACGCGATTCCTCGAAACAATCTGTAATTATTTAGGACAATGTTGGACAATTTTAACCCTTTGACTGCGGCGCACTTCAGGACGAATCCATCAATATGAACGGATTTTCGCATGTCAGTTGCTGCGACTGGTTGTCCACTGACTAGTGACCAAAACAGTAGCCGGAAATTAGATACCATTCTTAGGGTTTAAAAAATAATAATGGCAAACAAATTAAAAATACAGAGAGCGTATATTTACGCCTTTCGTGTATATTGATGGATTTGTGAGGGCGTACGTATACGCCTTTCGTATATATTGATGGACTTGTGAAGGCGTATATATAGGCCTTTAGCAGTCGAAGGGTTAAATAGAACACATTACTAATTTTCTTCGTGACAATATTCAATTGTTCTACCTCGAAATAGAGAAAATCTGTTTCGTCAAAGTTATCGCCTTTTCCTTCTTCGTGCGCACGTGCTTGGTGTACGAGAAGTGAGAAACAAACTAGGGGGTAAACCCCCTGCGCTTTCGCTTCGCTCAAGCGCCAACCCCCCAGATCGCCTTTGCTCGCGCTTCGCGCTCGCTTTACCAGGTGCAGAAAAGCTTCGCTTTTCTGCAATAGGCACGACCGCGGCACTCGCGCTTCGCGCTCGCCCACGAATTTCAAACCGTTTCGAAATTGTTGAAAATTCAAGTATTGAGATATTAAACTATGCTAGAGAGTCCTCTGCGCTTTCGCTTCGCTCAAGCGCCATACCCCCTGAGAACGTCGGGTGCTCGCGCTTCGCGCTCGCCCGCGAAATGCAGCATTTCTGCAATGCGCGCAAGTGATCGAAACCGGACAATTAAATGCATTCGAACTAAAATTTGACATGTACATCAAGTATATACCCCTTTGCTGCAGTAAAACTTTATGCATGGTTATCTTTAACCATTCAGAAATTGCGGAAATTGAAATCTTTAATCCAGTATTCCGCCGAAACGCTGGCACGTATTCAGAAAAAATTTGGCATGTAGTTCAAAAATATACCCATTTGGTACCACAAAACTTATGCATGGTCATCTTCAACCGTTTCGAAATTACAAGATTTTCAAACTATAATTATAAAATAAAATAGTGGATTAAAGACTTGAAATAGGCACCATTTCGAAATGGTTGAAGATGACCATACACAATGTTTCGTGGTACCAAATCAGTATATACTCCATGTACATGTCAAATTTCGTCCGAATCCGTTCAGCCGTTTCAAGATGACCATGCATATTGCTGCCATTTCTAAACGGTTGAAGATAGCATTACATAAAGTTTCCTGGCACCAAATGGGTATATACTTGATATGCATGCCAAATTTTGTCCGAATCCGTTCAGCCGTTTTGCCGGAATAGTGGACTAATCAACTTTCTTGCTGAAATAGTGGATTAAAAATTAAAATTTGCCGCTATTTCGAAACGGCTGAAGGCGGCTATACATAAAGTCTCCTGGCACCAAATGTGTATATACTTGATATGTATGCGAAATTTTGTTCGAATCCGTTCAGCCGTTTTGTCGGAATAGTGGACTAATCAACTTTTTTGCTGAAATAGTGGATTAAAAATTTGAATTTGCTGCTATTTCGAAACGGCTGAAGATGGCCATACATAAAGTTTCCTGGCACCAAATGGGTATATACTTGATGTGCATGCCAAATTTTGTCCGAATCCGTTCAGCCGTTTTGCCGGAATAGTGGACTAATCAATCGTTTTACTGGAATAGTGGATAAAAAATTTGAATTTGCCGCCATTTCGAAACGGTTGAAGATGGCCATACATAAAGTTTCATGGCACCAAATGGATATGTACTCGATGTACATGCCAAATTTTGTTCGAATCCGTTCAGCCGTTTGGCCGGAAAACTGGACTAAGGGATTAATGAATTTTGCACTATTTCCATTAGTCCAGTATTCCGGCCAAACGGCTGAACGGATCGCAACGAAATTTGGCATGTACTTTGAGTATATATCCATTTGGTGCCAGCAAACTTTATGTATCGCTATCTTCAGCCGTTTAGAAATGGCAGCAATATTAAATTTAAATTACATTTTTTTCAAATTTTGAATCTCCCGCCATCTTGTACCGGTTCAAGATGGCGGCTCACAAACCTTATTGTCAACTCACAGTAGTGTACTTGATTTTTGTGCCAAATTTCGTCCCGATCGGTTCAGCCGTTTTTCCGAAATCGAGGATATACACGGACACACACACATACATACATACATACATACATACATACATACACACACACACACACACACACATACGAACAGTTTTTGCGATGGCGATAGCATAAGTCACTCCCTTTACGGTCGTGCCTAAAAATGAAGTATGCTTCTGGCCATCGTGTCCTGAACCAAAATTCAAGTTGAGAAGTGCCCGTAAGTTCGTGGGATCTCGTAAGTGGCGACGCTGAATTCGTGCGGAGAAAGGAGAGAAGGAGCGTGGGCGCGTGCAAAGAATTTGAGAGGGGTACCAAGGGACGAGGCAGGAACGTAGCGGCCATTAATTATCCCGTAAGGTCGTTCGCGTGGGCGAGATTAAGCGTGTAAACAGCAATTCCGTATACGACAATCTTCTGAGCACTCATGGTGGTTACAGACGCGGAACTCCTCCCTCTTTTACTTTGCTTCTTCACCCTTCCTTGTATTCTGAACCACCCTCCCGTCTCTCAAGGAAATTTCTCGTCGAGTTCTTGAACAACCCCTTCCTGGATTCTGAACCACTCCCATGAGTTCGGCTGCCTTCTGAGAAAATTTCTTGTCGGCTTCTTGACCCATTACCTCTTCTGCTTCCTGAGGAATTTCTCACTGGTTTCCTGAACCACCCCTTCCTGTTTTCTAAATCCACCCCCTACTTCGTGCGCCTTCTGAGAAAATTTCTTGTTGGCTTCTTGACCCATTACCTCTTTTGCTTCCGGAGAAATTTCCCATTGGTTTCCTGAACCACCTCTTCCTGCTTTTTAAATCGACCCCCTACTTCGTCCGCCTCTAAGAAAATTTTTTGCCGCCTTCTTGATCCCCCTCCTTCTTCTATCTTCTGAGAATTTCCGACTGGTGGTTCCTTGAACCACCCCCTTCTACCTTCTAAATCAATTCCACCACTTTGCACGCCTTCTAAGAACATTTTCTGCCGCCTTCTCGTCTTACCCCCTCTTTCTGTCTCCTGACAAATTTCCCACTGATTTCTTGAACCACCCCCTCCTGCCGTCTAAACTAATTTCACTATTTCGCTCGTCTCCTGAAGAAATTTTCCTCTAGCTTCTTGGACCATCCTTTCCTCCCTTCTAAACCACCTTGGTACTTCGTCAGCCTCCTGAGCAAACTTCCTACTGACTTCTTGAACCACCACCTCTTTTGCCATTTGGAAAAAATTTCCTACCGAATTCTTGAACCATTACCTCCTGCTTCCAGACAAAAAATTTCTCACTGGTTTCTTGAACCTCCTCCTCCTGCCTTCTAAACCAATTCCACCACTTTGCCCGCCTTCTAGGAACATTTTCTGCCGCCTTCTTGTCTTACTACCTCTTTCTGTCTCCTGACAAATTTCCCACTGATTTCTTGAACCACCCCCTCGTGCCGTCTAAACTAATTTCACTATTTCGCCCGTCTCCTGAAGAAATTTTCCTCCAGCTTCTTGAACCATCCTTTCCTCCCTTCTAAACCACCTTGATATTCGTCAGCCTCCTGAAGAAATTTTCCTCCAGCTTCTTGGACCATCCTTTCCTCCCTTCTAAACCACCTTGATATTCGTCAGCCTCCTGAAAAAATGTCCTGCCGACTTCTTGAACCACCACCTCTTCTACCACTTGGAAAAAATTTCCTGCCGAATTCTTGAACCATTACCTCCTGCTTCCAGACAAAAAATTTCTCACTGCTTTCATGAACCTCCCCCTCCTGCCTTCCAAACCAATTTCACCACTTCGTACGTTACCTTCTTGAAAAACCTCCCCTTCTGCCTTCTGTAGACATTTTTCGCCGGCTTCTTAAACCATCCCCCACCACTTCGGCTGTGTCCTAAAGAAATTTTTCACCGACTTCTCGAAACACCACCCCTCCTACCTGTCGAAGAAATCTTTCACTGGCTTCTTCAACCACGCCTTCCTACCTTCTAAACGACCCCTGCGAGCCAGTTTCAAGGAGTTTCTCGAAGCCACGAGCGAACGTACACGCGTGCATTCTCTCCTCTTCCTCGTCTTCTCTCCTCTTCCTCTCCGTTTTCCTTCTTTCTCACGGACGCGTACATGCGCGTACGCGCGCCAGCATGCACAATGGATCTCGTTTTACCGGAGAAAATACGTCCGCGAGCAACAATGCGGCCACCACGAACGTTCCACAAGGACGAGCTTGAAGCTTGTGATGCAACTTGCTATGTGTACGGCACTATTTTCTCAATGTGTGTTTGTACGTGTGTGTTACACGGTTTACAGGGTTCGTGCCACGAGCGTGTGCGTGGATGTCTCGAGCAAGCATGTAGAAGCACGCGCGTGCGCGTGTTGCAAGACGTTCGAAGAGCTTCGATACGAAGGGAGGAGCGTGGATAAAGCGCAACGGGCAAGATGATATCGTGACGGTAGAGTAACGTGATACACTTGCTGTGCTGGAGTATGAAACGTCTACGTGGTGAAGGAGAAAGAGTGTGAATAAGGGTGGAAGAACAAAGAGGGACAATTGGAGAGACGGGAGAATTGAAATTGCGAAATAAATAATTTCCACTGGTGTCGAGGGTCACCACGATGTACCTGTGAGAATGCAATCCTCGGACTAACAGGGTAGATAATAGAACAGTGCTTGGTATCCAAAAAATAAATTGGAAATAATTTATTCGGTCTCTACATCGACTTTACATTTCCACTCGTGCGCTTCTTCGCAACGATTAACAGACGTCCTTCGTGATCGACTTCGCGACTTTACTTCACTAGTCTCTCACGTGACCGATCCAATCAGCTCCGCGTCACGTCGATGACAGCAAGAACAGCTCAAATCGCATAGACGATATAACACTTAACAGCACTGACATTTCGTGGTGCAGTCTTACTTGTATCATTTCATCTAGAAACAATTTTTAACACTTAGCCGATCGATCGGAGAGATCTCCCACTTTGACCTTAGCAACGCGTTTCTCGTTTTCTGTTATTATTAACTACCTTGAACTCGAGTTGTTCGCAATTACTAACGAACTGGCCTAAAAATGTCTATAATTGATCACATAAATAATTTTCGGACTTTTTTGATTTCAAATAGTGAATTTCAGTCCGTGTTACTTCTGAAAAATGCGCGATGGACAGCGCAATTTGGCTTCCGCGAGCGCGATGGAAACCGTACAGTTCGCTGTGGCGCGCGCAGTCGGCCAAGTGTTAAGATTGCAATAAGATTTGCAATAAGAACACATTGGAAGCATCTTCCAATTTTTCCTATTATGCTCGCGTTTGACTACTTCACTATGAGTTTCACGTTGAGTGGCGTCGTCAAGGTCAGAGCAAAGTCACCTGGAATTTTTTAAATAGAAACCTCAATTTTAATTGCGTATTCTTGTGGCTTATCTCCAGCTCTTTCCAAAACACTCTAATGAAATATTTTCTCATTGAGTGCTTATCGAGTTATGGAACTCGAAGGTTATGTACCCACGGTATTGATACTACTCAAGGTGTACCACGTCGAGGTTGCATGGCCGAATTTACATATCCGTGTGTGTGTGTGTGTACGAGTGACGTGTTACAGCAGAGATAAGGACCACGATTCGTCACTAATGTAGTATTTTTTTATTTCAAACCCCCTATGATCTGTGTGTGCGTGTGTGCGCTTGCGCAAATATTTCGTGATGATTAGAGGAAATATTCGAATCGCCTTCCATTCATCGCTTAACAGCGTTGAACAGAAGGCAAAGCGACACACACTCACAGAGAAGATGTAAATACCACCATGTAACCTCCACGTGATACACCTTGGGTAATATCAATACCGGAGGTAATGTGACCTTCGGGCTCCATATTTCGAAAAGTACTAAATGAACAAATATTTTGTTATAGTGTCTTGGAATGCTTATCTCCATAAGCTACAAGAATATGTAATGAAAAATGTTTTCAATTGAAAAATCCCAAAATTACTGTAAAGTTACTTCCAAATTGCTGTATATTTAGAAAGAAAGAATGGGTGATGATGCGATATTGGTGCCTCTTTCTGTTATCAAATGGATTAAGCAACTTTAGTTGGTCTTGGGTTTTTCAAATTAATTATTGCAAGCGACTGTATTGCGTGTAAGCAATTTTTCTCGGGACTCACTTTGAGACGAGTCTGTAAAGGGGTGTCTATGCTTAACATTGTCGTATGCTTTTTTTCTCGTCGCTTTGTAACACTTTGTGTTTTCGGTATTTTCATTTCAGAGACGAGTCTTTTTCAACAACTTTTTAATCGCGGCACACGAGAGCAGTGGCGCAATTTTTAAAGCGATAATAAAATCTACATTAATCGACGTTTAGGGTCGATTAATGTAGATTTTAACTTAACACTCTGCCGACCGCTGTCACGCTGGCGTGACTTTTGCTCAGTAACAGTTATCGGCCACTGTCACACACGCGTGACTTCGCGCGGCTACGATGTTTCCGCTATGCTTCTGTTTTAACTGTCCAGATTGTCTTTTCTTGACATTCTTTATGAGTAATACTTTAGAAATATAAAATTTGCAATAAAAATTATGTAAAATTTATCTTAATGCCTTTTTTAATAATAACCATGCCGCATGTACAAAGGATAACGAAAATATCACCGTCGGCGAGCAGTAGAACCCGCGCGAAACTCGCCGTAAATTCCAGGCAATATAAATTCAATGCGAGAAGTGACCGGTCGGCAAAGTGTTAAGACTGCGACATTTCTACTCGTTGAATTTGTTACAACTTGTCTACGTTATCCCAACGGCCCTACTCATTCGGACTAAGGTGACTTTAACTTTGCATTAAAAAAGGTCAGAAGAAATTTTATTATTTCGTTTTGTAACCACCGAGTGGCCGTTGAATTTCTTGTTGCAACTTTCTTCATCGGACCGACTAAATTCCTACAAAAACAGTGGCGTCCATTAGATAGGTCATCCCGTATATTTGGAACGTTCAAACGAATAATCAATGGTAGCATAAGCATAATGATATTTGATATTTGATATTGCTGTTCTCACATTTGTGCAAACTATTGACGAGTAAACGTTTGCTTTTTAAATGCAACACAGTTTTGTACCTGCAGTTTTCAGTACGTAAATTGTATTTTTCAATATTCATTGAAACGAGCGAGAACTTCTTTAAAAAGATTTATTAGGTAAAATTCCATTACGGAAAGTTCTCATAATTTTTCGAGCGAAACGTAGTGGATGGCGATGTACTGGCGCACTTGTGCACACAAATCTAATTTCGACAGTTAATTAACATGTCCACGTGTACATAAGGCATCATCTAATTTCTTGATTATTGTGTTACACCTTACTGCTTCCGGTGGATCAACTATAAAAAGTCAACGTGCCAACGTCGGTTATAGCAGTAGTTTGGCAGTATTCCACGGTGTTGAACGTACTTTGATAGCGCTATATAGTTATATAGTTATTAACTATATAGTTATTTTACCTTAACCAGGACACAGTTCGAGCATCATGAAGAACTTCACGTCTCTCGCATGCCTTCTCCTGGTCTTTGTAAGTATAATATATTTGAGAAATAAAAACGAGAAGGAGAATATTAAGTTTGTTTAGCGCAAATCAATGTTTTCGTAATATCATTTATCATTGCTTAATAATTACAACTGCAGGGAGTAATTTATTCTGAAGCCGCGAGCATACCGGACATTTGTGATCGAAAAGGTAATATTGACTTCCTTTCCTATCTGAACAACGCTCTGTTCATTCACAACTTTGTGTACGTGTAACTGTATTTTATAATCAGACTGAAATGAAATCTTACAGACGAGAGTGACAACTGCAAGGAGGCATGCGTTTTAACAATGAATGGATCCGTAAGTTATATTTTTATGGCTTTCGTGTATAACTTTTTTAGTGGCGAGCAAAAAAGAATTCCTAAGGGAGAAGTTGGTAAAAATCGTCATATGCGCGATGATATGTGCCGGTGATCGCGAAAGTGATCTAAGTTAATAATTTCGAAAAATTAATTTTTCAATTCATGTAACATTATTCTCATTTACACGATTAAAATACAAAATCATTTACGAACCAAACCTCTCTGAATTAGACCATTTTCACAATCACCGGCATATATACATATATATTGCAAGTGTTGCTACCAAGGATATAACGTTGCTCGTTATTGAAATTGATAAAATACAATCTTTCGAAAGGCAATTCTAAAGCTGTTTTATTCGTTAGATGGTGAAAAATGTTCTCCAACTAGAAGAAATTAAACTGAAGTTGATTAAGTCGTTATCTCACTATTTGGATATAAATCCTCGCGCGGTAGACGCTCACATACAGGAATATTACAGGAAAGCTGATAAAGATGAAGACTGCGTTCCAGAAGGTAAATGAAAATTTAAATACAAAGAAACTATTTTATTGACAGATATCAAAAGGCACTTCTTTTTAACTGTTCTAGCGAATGCCAAAAATTTGACCGATCCATGCGCAGTGGTTGGTGCTCTCAATAATTGCCGGCTAAACAATTAGTAATTACTCACAAAGTAATAACAGCACCGTACGTCACCGCTGAAGAGTAAATCCAAGAAGATTGCAAAATAAAATCAATTATAAAAACGTCATGCTAGTTTCACAGACATGCGTTTCGCATCTCCTTACCTCATCCGCGTAAAGCAGAGAATTTCAAAGGTTCCAGAACCACGTCGAATTTGTTTTCCTTCACGATGTTCGCGAGATCGAACGCGGGACGAAATTTTGTTACGCGAATAAAAATCGGCGCTGCAGAAATTCGTCCCGTGAATTAAACATGGGTGGCGAATCCTCGAGCGCGTCTTCGTGTCCTTTCTCGTTCGCTACGTCACGAAGGAAACGTCCAATATATTTGAGAGCGTGCAGTGACGTGAAAAGATTTACGCGCGTGACCCAGGCCACCTCTTCATCTCGCGAGACTGGCTAAAATGGAAATGGAACTTCACGCTCGTGGATCACGGGCGATCGGACGACAAAAGTCGGAAGTTGGCCGTTGCATTAATAATTATTATTGCGGACAATTATTATTAGCGGCCTGCATTAGCATGCTGATCCAGATAAGCTCGGTGAATTCCTGCGCGCGATTCCACGAGGACACGTGCGTGCGCGGCCAGCTGAGAATTTCCTGGAGCAATTTCCATTTTGTTTCCTCTGCTTCCTGTGCGAGACAAAATTATAGTTCGTGCTTTCTCTCTCTCTCTCTCTCTCTCTCTCTCTCTTTCTCTTTCTCTTTCTCTTCCGTTCTCCGACCACCAGCGTAAAGCTGCGTGTTTCTAGAACACGCACTCTCCTCGCATGAGAATCCATTTCAATCTTGAGAATTTAGAAAATAAGAATTTTCAAATTTACAGCCACGTTCTAGAATACTTGGTACTCCAGTTAGTGAAACAAAGCGTTCTTTCACGTTTGTAACGAATTCTTTTCTAAAAACACTCGATTCTAATTAGATTTTTTTCTTAGTTGTACCGTACTTGATTAATCTTCTACTTCGAAGGTTTAATTTGTACCTTGCGTCCACCAGTCGCGTTAGAAATTTTCCATTTTCTCACTCGAGGCACCGAGAGCACGAAGTGCGCCAGGACCCAAAGGCCACGGAATCGGACTGTAAGAGAAATATCGTCGCTAACGGATGGCCGAACGTGGCTCGGCTAATTCTTTCGCCGAGATAAGCGATAAACATTTCTACCCTGGAACGATACGATCTTCCGACGTCTCCGTAGAGCGAAGGTATGTAATTTGCCGGGTGAAGATTTACGGTCGGCGCCGTTTCTCTACGATACGATCGAAAAAGGTTCACGCGAATTTTAATCCTCCCCGAAAACCGTGACCCCGTTTCTCAAACGATTGCTCCAATTTTCGTACGTTCACAGTTGACCAAACGATCTTTCTTCTTCCGCCTTCAATTCTCACCCTTCTCCAAGAGGACCGTGTAAAATCGGCGCAATGCAAAATCAAACAGTATAATTCTCTTGCAGAAAAAGTCTTTCATCCCAATTAAAATAAATATACATATATAGGTAAAGTGCGGTCATAGCCGTCCCAAGTGTGCGGCAATGAGACATGTTCAGATCATGAAAAATCGTAGACAAAACCAATTTACATGTTATCTAGACTGTTGCGTCTTTTTTGTTGAACGTATTACTGGGGAATACACAAATAAATGCATTAGTACCATCCGCACTAATAATGTTTCTTGTTTTATTAATTAAAGTACGGTCCTGCAAAAACTGTGGTAAGATTTGATAATTTCGACTTCACTATTGCAATGAAAAATCATTTTAAAACAAAATTCTCTTGCTAAGGGAGATCTTCAAAAAAAAAAAATGTGCGTCAATGGATTAAGAAAGAGTACCACACATAGCAGCGCACTTTTGTCCACCCTCGTTGTCCGCTTTTCAGTGCGCCCTCCCACCACCACCCTCGAATCCGCAAAATTTACGTGGGTGAAGAAATGAAAAAAAGTCATCCCTTCGTCGAGTGAGTACGTAGCACCAGGAACAGACAAACTTTTTTTTTTCCAAAAGTCGTAACGTGCTTCTCAATTACGAGAGAACGGATTAGTACAGTCCGTACCACATTTGCTAGCGTAAGACTCACGGCTTCTCCCTCTACCATCGTCACATTATCCCCAACTACCACCGCTAAAGTTGTTACAGACGCTTATTTTCTTCTTGTGGATAGTCCATGGAAGAAAAGTTACTAGTTTCGTTTGGCAACACTGGTCCGTACTAATAATGTTTCTTTTCCTATTAATTAAAGTACGCCACCAATAGTTGTCCTGCAAAAACTGTACTAAGACTTGATAATTTCGACTTCACTATTGCAATGAAAAATCATTTTAAAACAAAATTCTCTTGCTAAGGGCGATCTTCAAAAAAAAAAAAAAAAATGTGCGTCAATGGATTAAGGGAGAGTACCACACATGGCAGCGCACTTTCGTCCATCCACGTTGTCCGCTTTTCAGTGCGCCCTCCCACCACCACCCTCGAATCCGCAAAATTTACGTGGATGAAGGGATGAAAAAAAAAAATCATCCCTTCCTCGAGTGAGTTACGTAGCACCAGGAACCGACAAATTTTTTGTTTTTTTTTCTAAAAGTCGTAACGCTGCGCGCGCGTGCTTCTCAATTACGAGAGGACGGATGCGAGAACTGCGCGACCGAATAGGCGCGTCGATGTCTCGTCGTCGTCGCTGAAAAATTCCATGCATTCGTGAGAGCGCGCGCGCACGAATTCGCGAAAATGTCCCGCGAATTTTGCTGCTCGCTGAAGGCAGTAGCGGAGAGTGAAAAAGTTATACGCGCTAGAGGTTTGGCCCGGCCAGTAGTCCCTACTCTCCTCTGACTCCGTTGTCCCTCTCTCCTCGTCACCCCTATCAGCACGAAAAAAGCTCTTATTGCGCGCGACCCCGCAGCTTTTTCGGCAGGACGCGAATAGAAGAGAAGAGGAGGGCGCGTAGCATCGCTCGTAGAAGATGCGAGAAAAACATTTTTTCACATTTACCACCGCGTCATGGTAACGTGGACGGTAGGGAGAGAGCCGTTCACGCGCGAATATTCATTTCTACTTAATGGCAAGAATCCATTAGCAACCGTGTTACGAAAGCATAGAGGACGAAGGATGGTGTCACGTTGTGCCACGGGGTGCGGTATCGAGGAGAAATTTTTTAATTCGCTGGACGATGATCGACGACGGAGCACCGTGTCTCGAGGGAGAGGATTTTTTTTAATTTTTGAGAGTCGTGGTTGAAAATTGGAGAAGGGTAAAGTGTGGGACCTTAAGAGTTTGAGCGCCAGTCTATTGGGGGTATTGATATTACGATGTGATTTACTGGAATCAGAATCAATGATTAACGATAATCACCTAATGTCCCCACACTCCTGCTCAATGAGATATGAGAATAGTAGTATATCAAACGAAATAAGATTTACCGCGTGTATGTTAACCTAAAACAGAGCGATCGAGCTTCTTGGCATTTTTCGATACAAAATGAGACAGGCGCTATTGCATTGCTTGGCAATTTTCAATTGGAAAACAACAAAGACACGTGGCACTCCAACTGTTAAGAGAATAACTGCGTGGAAAGGGTTCTTCTCAATTTTCTGAGCTCAAGCTCTTTCGATCGTAAGTTTTGCATAGAAGAGAAAAAGATTTTGAAAAGACCCACAAACATTTGAGAAACAGATTCGTCAGAAATTGTCACGAGGCTGACGTCACGAGCGAGAAAGGATCTAAGAGGGTCTACGATTCGAAAAAGAAATTTCGCTGACGTTGAGTTCTCCTCCTTTACCACCTCTTACGCCTCTCCTCTCGTCGAAAATTTCCACCGTGCTGACCGTTCGCCATTCGGTGACGCGAAGTCAGCTGCCGCGAGACACGCGCGCGCGCGTGCACGCTGAGATCGTTAACGAGGCAACTTTCGTTCGGAGCAACTTGTTTCCAACTGGCAGGACCTCCGACGTAAGCCCTCCTGTTCTTCTCCCTTCTGCTGTTACCAGAGCACCGAACTACGTTGCCCTTCGTCGACGTCATTCGCATTTGTGCTCAAAAGGGGACGGAAAAGTTTGCAAATTTTTGCCATTGAGCTTTCGTGAATTCCAAACTCGCTTCGACATTGCTCGTTCTTCCGATGTTTGCGAACAAGCGCGGCCGAGATGTTCCAGAGGGTTGTGGTTACTTGAATTCGTCAATGAGTTCTTTTAGTCAATAATAAGTAAATGTTTTAAAGGTCACGAACAATCGACTAAACGAAACCTCGCGTCGGAAGGAAGGATAAGATGAAGAGAGCACCTGCGAAAAGCTTTCTTAATTAAATCTGTATTGATCAGTGAGTTCTCTGATATTAATCAATAAGCAAACATTTTAAGTATCATGAACAATTGACGAAACGAAACCACGCATCTGAGGGATAAGACAATGACAGCAAACGCAAAAGGTTTCTCGCTTAATCTGTATTGGTCAATGAGTTCTCTGACACTAATCAATAAGTAAACATTTTCAGTACCATGAAGAATCAACAAAACAAAATGTCGCTTGAAAGGGACAAAATAAATAGACCAACTACCAGAAACTTGTTGCTTAAATCTGTATTAGTCAACGAGCTTTCTGACACTAATCAATAAGTAAACATTTGAAGTATCGTGAACAATTGCCGAAAGAGCAACCGTGGAAAGGATGAGAGAAAAAGAGCGAGTGCTCCAAGCTTCTTGCTTAAATCTGTACAGCCTTCAGCTTCTAGGCAACTCGGCAACTCATGATCTCGGCACAGTGGCCATTCTTGGAAAATCCGAGGCACGCGGCCGAGGTCGAAAATTTTTCCAAAGAAGAAAGAACGAACCGCCCACCACCCCTATGGACGATAGTTGAAAGCGAGGCCTTCGGTAATGGCGCGGTCAAGGGTGATGGAAGGCGTAGCGAAAGGGTGGAAGGATTGGGAGTAGTAAAAAAAAAATTCGTTATGCAAGCAGGCACCGTTCGAGCTCACCGCGGAGTGGTTTTTACCCCGAGATCCATATTCCGAGCTTTTCCACCCCTTTCTTCTTCCCTTCCTTTCTTCTTCCTTATCCATCCTTTGCCCGCTCTGTTGTGTAACCGTAAACGCGAGCTGGCGCCATATTTCTCGGGCAAACCGCAGACCGAGCGTTTCGCCTGTTTCGCTCTTCTTAAGAATAAGAGAATGAAAAAAGGAGAGAGAGAGAGGGAAAGAGAAGCGTAGTAAAAGCGAAATTTGTTCGACGCACATCTTACCGCACTGTAGAAACGGGCTTTATTATTCGCTAATTAATTTTCCTTTATTTTCTTTTCGTTTAATTTTACTCTCGTCTCAGTTTCCGCTCCATCGAAGCATAAAGGATCGCACATCTAACAAAATTCCGTGGCGAATTTGCAACGATTCACAATTTCACTTCCCCGCAGCGTGGAACGGAATTATGTATTTTTCCAAACGTGACAAGAAAAGTAAGAACATTTTCAATCAACAAACCACTTTGCAACCCGTGCTTTAGACCAACGTTCGAGCGGTAATTTCAACGATAATATCAACGATAAATTTGCACGGTAGACTCTGCTGCAAAACCCACTCGATCTAATTTAATTTACGACGATTCCACCGTAAAAATTTCTACCGTAAATCATCCCTCGGAATATTCGTACGGTGCGGCTGACCGATTTTTCAGGAAAATATGAAGGGCAGTTTGAGAAAGTCCTTTGAAAGGCGTGTGCAGGGTGAGATGCGAAAATTGGCGTGGAACAGGAAGGTGAAGGAGGAAAAGGAAGGAAGGAGGTGACGCGCGTAAATTAGAATTCTTTTCCGTGTGCCGGGCAACTGGAAAGAAGAGGAGGGAGAAAATCGTTTGGGTGGAAAAGCGGCATTAAGAGCAAGAGAGAGAGAGAGAGAGAGAGAGAGAGAGGGGGGGGAGGAGAGAGAGACAGAGAGAGAAAGACTGAGAGAAAGAGAGAAATACAGAGAGAAAGAGAGACAAGAGAGAGAGACAGAGAGAGAGAAGGGTCTGAAACAGAAAATGGCGTGGGTGGGTAGGATCCAACGCAGTGTCCACGATTACGAACGTGTCCGTGGGGAGTGAATAATAGTCAACCATAAATCCGTCCAGCCTTGATCTCGAAAGAGAGGCTTGGCCGGAAGGAAGGGAGGGAGAGGCGAGAAAATCGGGAGAATTCGTCGCCCAATGGGAAATTCTTTTCCAGGGGCGCGCTGACACGGTGAAGCCGAGTCTGCTACGAAGGGTGGGGTTCGCTACGAGGAAGAAGCTTGGCGCGCGCCACGTCATCCGCGTGGAAAGTTCCGAACTTCGAGATCGCTCGCGACGACGACGCTTCTAATTGGACCGGAACGTTGATAAAAGCTCGTGCCGGCCGAGTTTCTTCAGTGCCACCTCCTGCCCTTCTCTGAACTAATAGAATTACCGCGGACACTCGCCGGACCGGTTAGAGTCGCGAATTTTTCCACGCGGAAGGATCCACTTCTGGAAGTAGGTGAAAATGGGGACGAAATATTTTTTTGGTTTCGTGTAGAATTCTCGAGGTGAATAGGTCAGATGACAGAAAAAAAGAAGGAAAGGGGAAAAATGTAAACTCTGTGGTCACCCACGAAGAATATTTTTTTTTCTTTCGTTCTTTAAAATAGGCGACTGAGTTCGTTTCTCTCGCGTTACCATCACAGTCGACACCTTTTTGTTCCTTCTAGTCCCACAGGAACGCCGGGCAAACTGATTTTCGATGTACGCTCGCAAAAAGTTTTCTGCCGAGTGTAAAGTCAACTGTGGGACCCGCATGTTTTCACGGGAGTGTTAAAGGACGTCAGACGCATTGTTCGCGAAGGGTTTCGCTTCTAGAGGGATTTTTTTTTGGCTTATTGTGTGAGTCGTGTAAGGTATTATTGTTTGTTACATGAATCGTTTGTTTACCAAGGTAGTACGTTAAAAGAGAAGAGGGAGACAATTTCTTGATGCGACAGATTTAGCACCGATCAAGCGAATCGTCTATAAATATTGTAAGCGTCCTGAGATTTATAGTTAAACTTAGCTTTGTGTTAGGGTTAAAATCGTATGTAAGAACTGAGGTAAATGTAAGAACTAATTCAGAGCTAGTATCTTACCTACGCAAGCGGAAGCACAGTACTACGTTAACCCTTTGCGGTCCGAATTAGTTTTTCCATCTTCTCTCACAATCGTTAAACATAAAAACCATGCCATATTTAACATTGAACCTGTTGCAAGAAAATTTTACATGGAGTCGCACTCGACATTGTACTGCAAAGGGTTAAGATATTGGAACCAAAATACACCGAGTTGTTACGTAGGCAAATATGTTATTCGTCCCACATAACTCACTTAACAAAATCAGAGCAGTAAACGTTAAATAGAAAAATAACGTTGTGACGCATTACTTGTAAGTAAAACACAAAACTGAGGATATCTCGAAAACTCGAGTCGATTCGAATAAACGGATTGGATTTTTCAAACCAGCATCCCTTATTTAATAAAGAACAAGTCTCGTTTCCAGAACAGCAAAACCACCGTTGACCAGTGTTATCTTCCTCATTATCTACTCTTAGCTTTTCCTGACCACTTATTAAAAGATAAGATTGCACCAATTTAACGCTCCATCCTATTGTATCTTCCATCTCATCGGTAGAACGGAGCCCAATCTCCGGTTCCGTATTCCGGCGCACGCCAACCACTGCAATCCATCGGCGCTATTTATTTTCCGTCTCGCGGCGAGATCGAACGCGCATCTAATATCCCGGTATTTTATGGAAAGGCGGCATCGTCGTTCCGTGCGTCCACCTCCTCGCGCGCGCCCCCCGTCTATCTTCCCATTTATCGTGACCGCCCGCGTCCGATGGGTCCCACGCGATACAAACTTGACGAACGACGCGCGTGCGGGCTCTCCCTCTCTTCCTCAATATGCATCGAAATTGAATATTAATACCGTCGTTTGGAGGATGCGCAAAGGAATATCAAAAGGCTCGTGATTTATCGAATGAATGGAAACTCGAAAATTCGATCTTCAATGCACTGTTGGTTTTTTTTATTTTAGTATTATTAATTTGCGATTTGTTCGGCTATTCATCGTGTAAGGATAGGTAACCGTGCGGTAAGAGAGAGAGAGAGAGAGAGAGAGAGAGAGAGAGAGAGAGAGAGAGAGAGAGAGAGAGAGAGAGAGAGAGAGAGAGAGAGAGAGATAATATGAGAACGGGTTGAAAGCATAGACTTATACTCATAGACTGCGCCTCATTATGGGCGCATTGAAGACTACTTTGAAGGACAGAGATAATATAGCAAAAGTGAGGCCTTCTCTCTCGCTCCGTGGTAAGAGAGGAGGAAAACAAGAAGGGGAAGAATAACGCAAACGGCACCATATACGCTCTTCTCCTTTTCTCCTTATTCCCCCACCATCGCTCCTGTTAGACAGAGACACACTCACTTTGAGTATTGCTCTCTCGTTTTAATGTAGTCTTCAGCGCCTCTCACAGGACGCTCGGTCTATGAGTATAAGTCTATGGTTGAGAGACAATCGAACTTGAGCTACTTATAGACAAGTAAACACGACGGTTACGTCGATATTATAAAGGAGCTCCTAATTTCAGGCATTATCAAGAAGATAGTCGATCGCCTAAAGAAGGGATCAAAAAGCAGCTCGATTTCTCATGCGACTAGGTTCGTAATCAATAACAATTCCTACATTATAGGAATTTATACATTATAACATTATACTTTATAGTATTTGATCATTCGCTTCGTATCGCAATAATTTATTATTATATCCGTATATCAGTCTGTATGCATCCTATTTATTTATTTATACTCATCGATTTTATTTCTGTACTTATTTATAAGTTGAATACCAGGCACCGATTCTTTGTGACGATTTTTACTATTTAACGGACGACTTGTCTGTTCTGATTTTAAATATATTGAGAACGTACCATTCAATTTATCATTGATTTTTTTTTGTATTGCATGAACGATTCGTTCCTGAGTCAGTGAAAGTGCTACAATCGAAAACGCATTACCACAGGTCACCTTTGTATCAGTAAAGCGAATCTTTTTTGTCTTCCTTCTGTTCTCCATTCACTTCGACCACTTTTCGTTCTTCTCTCCTCACTTAACACACAAACGTCATTCGCGTTTTACGACAGCTCGTATCTTCCGCATCTAACGTTTCCACGAGGAGGGTGAGAGTTGCATCGGGTTGCTCCACCCCTTCTCAATTCGTTCTTCTTCCCTCCTCCTCTTCCAGCTTTCCATCCTTACGCCATTGCATTAGGCAGTCGCCTATCTTTCCATTTATCATTCTCCGCGCGGTCTACGGATGTGTAGGGAGCGAGGAACGAAGGCGAAAGAGGAGACAGAGGGGAAGGTAGACGCGTATAATGTAGCCCATAGCGAACGAGCTGTCATTGAATTATTACCGTTTACCTCGTCGCCTCCGCTTCTCACCCCCGCGCGCCTTCCACGTGCGGCATGCTGGCGCGGTCCGAATGCGTCACGTCGCATGGAACGAAATTGGCGCGATGCTCCGTTGCTATCTGTCGAATAAGGAGGAGGAAAATGAGAATGGAAGAGAGAGAGTCTGTGTGTATGTGCGAGAGAAGGAGAGAGAGAAAGAGAGGATATAACGAGAAGAGGAAGGGGTGTGCGAAGAAGCAGTAGACAGATAGATAGAGGAATAATTTATTGAGTTGACGAGAAAGTAATTTCCATTTTGCAGTATGAAATAAAACTCACTTCTTCTATAGAAAAAATGAACTTTAATCAGTCTAATATCTTCCATTCTGTTCGATGATCCTTTGCCATATTTCTGGTAAAACAGACTATGTCGCACTTGGTTAAGTTTTTTGCTGATAAGGATCAGAAGTTCTATGAGCGCGGAATCATGAAGTTACCAGAAAGATGGCAAAAGATTATCGAACAGAATGGAAGATATTTGGCACATTAAAGTTCATTTTTTGTATAGAAAAAATTGAGTTTTATTTCACATTAAAAAATCGATATTACTTTCTTGCCAACCCAATATTATCTAGGTCTGGACCGAACACTCTTTAGACCATACAACAAAGGAAAACAGAAAATAACAATTCTTGAAAAATCAAAAGGGAAGTGGAAAAACCCACATAATAGTAATAATAACGCTTAACGAACTAAGATGTTATCGCATCACGGAGAGACAGGGGGAGATCAAAGGAAGATAGAAAGAAAATGGAATAGTAGTGTGTTACCGTACACCGCAGCACAACAAAGATTGCACCTGATTGTTTAAGTGAAGATATTACGAACTCCACTAAGAATCGAAGATAATTAAAGATAATTGGAAAGCAGAAGAAGATGCAGGATAAAAAATAAACATACAAATTTCTTACAACACAGGACTCAAGCTCTCCTAGAGTCTTCGAGAAAGAGAATACAAGGAACATATATGGACCAAGAGTGTCACAGCACCAAACGGTAACAACATACCGGACGGTGAATTTGGATAGAAAGCATGAAGTAGAACGAAGAAAAGAAGGAAATAAAAAGAAGAAGAATCTGTAGAGAGGAGCTTGAAGTGAGAAAGAGAAAGGAAAGAGAGAAGGAGGGTGATCAGTGAAGGAAAGAGGCGTGGAGAGACGACAAAGGAGAGAAGAGAAAGAGACTCTGCTCTGGGTTACGCCGGGCGGAAGTCTCCGGTTATGGCTCGCCATAAAGCAGCACGCGCTAGCTCGCGCCATATGAGATAAGGGGGTGGAGAAGTTTTAGTCCCAGCCCCAACCCCCGTGGAGCAAGTTTTGATGGCACGGAATGGAATACGTCCAACGTGAATGTACGCCCGCGCGTAAAGTGTCAACCTGCAAAATTATTTTCCTCTCGGTACCAACCCCCATAACCCACCCCCACGCCGTCTACCCCGAGCAACGGCGGATTTATCGCTTCCTCCGTTTCGCGTTCTTACGCCAAGGAGAAAGATGAAGCGCGAGGGTTCCCGGGAGGGGACACCAAGAGGATTTACCGTCTCGATCAAAAGATGCCAACCATATTCTCCTGAATTGATAACGCACGCGACACAGGAGTCCTTTACATTCAATCCACGCGATTCCAAGAAAGCTTTGATCTCTTCGAGAATCGCAGTGCACACGAAACGAGACCAATGAAAACCTATCGATACCTTCAGAAACACGAGTAGTTAACTCGTCCTCTCTTCTTATTAAGATCGACCGCGAAAGGACCAGATACTCGAAAACAATTATCTCTCCCTCTTTCTCAATTTTCGTCTGATTATTCTTTCACTATCGAGAGCCACCCTCTCGTGATCCCAACGCCTCGTCGACCAACCACCATCATCATTCGATCCTTGTTTGCGAAATCCTTAAAACCAGAGAGAACCGCTTCGACGGAATTCAAGGCCGATGCAGGAGAAGGAGAGAGAAACAAAGACAAAAAGAGGAGAGAGAGGGTCATTAATAACGTAATGAGATTTTCGATGGGCTTTGGGGGTTGGTGAAAGAGGGGTGGAGTCGTGGTAGAAGTGCACCCTCTTTTTCTCCTTCTTCTTCTTCTCCTTCACGTCCAAGCACTTCTCCAAATAGAAGCATCGACGGCGAACGATAAGTTTCGGCATAATGGACGAATCATGGATGGGGTGGTGGATGGTTGAAACTGGTGGCAGTGGTGATGGTGAGTGGGGTGCTTACTCTTCCTTCTCTCTCCACCTAGTCCACCCTTTTCTCCTCTTCCACCACCTCTAGGTTCGCGAGCGCCTCTTTTGTAGTCCCAGTCTTTGTTTGCCAGGGGATAAAGAGAGTGGTAGTTGGCTTCGAAGGAAGAGAAGGGGTTGCTACCCCCTTGTATAAGAGCATCCAGGCGGCCATATTGAAACATCCTCCTTCTTCTCTCACTTTTCCATCCCTTCGACCCTCCCCGCACCGACGTTCCGCAAAATCTTTTTGGCGTCCCCAAAGGTGGTGCAGCTCGTGGCCAATTTTCTACGGTTTCCTCGTTAATGCGAGGAAACCATCCCGGTGAATCCTTGCCGGATACTGTACAGAGAAAGTTCCGTCGCGAACCGCCCGCTTCGCGTTTCCTCGGATAGAATTCGACGTAGAAATGGGCATGCCCCTTTTGAAGAGGCGCGTGTAATTTAATGGGCTATCGTTAAGGTTAATTGTAGATCGTGAAGTATACTTCAGAGTCTGTTTAGGTTTCAAGGATAATTATATGATTTGTGAAATTTTCAAAGCTCCGTGTAAATTGCTGCACTGAAAAAATTTTATTCTCATCTTAAGAATTTACCACTTAAGTTTAGGATATTTCCTACTAAAACAAGCAACAGATCTTCTTAATTTAAGAGTAGAATGTTCTAAACAGATTCCTCTAATCAAGTATTCTTAAAAGATATTTTTATCAGATATTCTTAACATAACCTGGTAAAAAATTTGTATGGATATAGTTCGTATATAATTATTGGAAACAAAACTCTTAACGAAATGCTTCGCTCTTTATATTGTCGGAAATTACATTATCCACATCTTGAAATCGGAATTATTAAGAATATATACCAAAACCCGTCATACCGATAAGAAAATTTATCTATTAAGATGAATTATTAAGTTTGTATTTTAAGAATACAATTTTTTCAGTGTGTGCTTCTGAGTAACCTTGGGAAGGAACAATGGAATATTTTAAAGATTTTGGGAAAAAGATCGTCGATAATTTATTCGCGGAGTCAATTAAAATTTCATAGTCTTCACTTTGTTTCTGTTCTTCTCATTACATAATTCCTTTTCAAGCGGAAGCAAGGCATCCGGCCGTTCGCGCAGCTTTCAACCTGAGCTTGAAGAGGGTCGGCAGCCGAAAGAGCCGAAAGAAATTAGCATAATACGCGAGTCTGCTTTACGATAAATACATAAACGCTTTCTCCCTCGAGGGATAAATCATTCTCGGGGACGCGCACGCTAATGCTGTTACTCGCGATCGCCCAGTTACGTCATCTTGGACTGATTCACCGCGTTTTGCAAGCCATGTTGTGGTGAAGGAGACACGAATGTGTCGTGCGGAAACGTGGTAAGGGAGAGTCACGGTGGGTTCGTCGAAGAAAAAAAGAGTAGAGTACTTCCTTAACACTGGATTTACGGCACTTTTTTTTATAAGCACGATTTTCCATTTAAACGCGTCAAATTAATGTGTTTCCGTAAATAGAGTTTTAACTCATTCACGCATACTGTTTTTTGAAGATCCCTCTCAGAAACACAATTTTTTTTTTTTTTAGTTGTTTCTCACTGCAATAAGAAATTAAGCGTCTTTAATTAATAAAAAAAGAAACATTGTTAGTACGGACTGTACTAATGCTTTTATTTGTTTATTCTTCAGTAATATTCAACAAAAAGATAACAAGTCTAGATAACAAGGCTGTACAATGCCGCACAATTTGCCGGACGGCTATATCCGTAATTTGCTTATATATCGCCAGCAACTTGACGGCTATAGCCGCAATAAGCGACAATGAGTTAAGCAAAGAGAAAGAAAAGAAAGGAGAGCTCTCTCTCCCTCGACAAAGAATCGCTTAAGGCGCGTTCTCACGAGTCACGTTGAGTTGATCAAAAAAAGTAGAATAGCACTTGGATCAGTTTTTGTTCCCACGTTTCGATAGAAACTGATCAACTGTTTCAGTTTTAAATTGACGTAGAAAACAGTTGTGCGGAATGTTGTACAGGTATGGACGCGTGACGTGACCAACTAAAAGCGAGGGTGACAGTCAACCGAGGTTCACACACTTCAAAACAAGTTTCAACTTGAGAATAATTCGCAATGACTCATCACTTGAACGACAAAAGTTTGACTGTATCAAACCTTTCTTGATCGACTACAAATTTAATCAACTCTATTGAAAGAAAGATTCTCACTACACTTTTCATTCAACTTTTATCGATAAACTACAATCGCTTAATGCGCGTTCTCACGAGTTAAGTTTAGTTGACCGATTTTAGTTGATCAAAAAAAGTGAATCAATTTTTGTTCCCACGTTACGATAGAAACTGATCAACTGTCGATCAACTACAATCGGTCGACTAAACTCACGAGCTTTTAACGACATGTGAACACGGGAGGAAGAGAATAGAATAAAAGAGAAGAAATACGAAGGCATGTTCGGTTAGCAGGCTCGGTGAGCGGGCGAGTGAGAAGGAAAGTGTGAGAGTGGGAAAACGAAGCGTAGGAGGGAAAGGCGGAAGGGAGAGAGAGCAGCAGGCCGATCAATATCAAGCTAAGCGTTCACCGCCCCAAGCCGCGAGCTTCCGACCGCTCACGACCGCTCGACTCGTTGCCATCATCGACGTCGCGAACTGTCTCCGCTCGTAGCAGCGAGCGAGCGAGCAAATCTCGCGAAATTGTGCCTGGCTTCTTCCATAATCCCACGGTAATCGAGAAAACTTGAGGAAATAATGCGCCAAGCACCGCCAACAGCATCTTGCGCCCCGAGAGTTTCTTACAGGTCTCGGGACGATTTCACGTTGCTCTTGAGAGTTTTCGACGTTTGCTTCCTCCTTTCCTTCGTTCTCCTCCTCGAGTTTTGTCACTACTATCGCCCTTATCACCCGCCCATTATCCGCTCGCGCGCCCAGAGAAATGATCATTTCACGAGAGACTTAATCCTGATTTACTCTTGGGACGGTTTGCACTTTGGTTTACTTATTTCCTTTAAAGGAAACATTAAAATTAATTAATACGTGTGTTTATTAAACACCTTTATTAATATACTTTAATTTTGGTTATAATTTAATTTTCATTAAACTTTTGATTAGTTATTTCAGTTACATTAGTTTCAGTTAATACGATAATAGATAATTGAATAGTCTCATTGGATATTTTCAATTGATTATAAATACTAAGCATTAAGTTTCTGAATATTTAATTTAATTTTATGAGCAGATTGATAATATACAAATGAATAATTTCATCGCTGATAACTCTGCTGTTGAAACGGTTTACACTTTAATTTACTTATTCTCCTTTTTGGTCTTTCAGAATTGACACGATACTCTCGAGTTCGTTGTACTTCCTGTGGTTCTTCTTTTTTATATTTTCGAAGATTAATGGTTCTTATTTTTAAAAAAACGAGTAAAAGAGAGAGAAAGTGAAAGAGAGAGAGAGAGAGAGAGAGAGAGAGAGAGAGAGGCAAGCTTTGAAATCGATAAAGTAAATTGGCAGGAAAACAAGTAAGCGAAAGTGAACATTTTTCTTTCCCTTTCGCTGTGGGTGGTCGCGCGAGAGCCAGCAGCTGTTAGGTACCAGAAAATTGCAATTGTAAAATTAGAAGTGCATGCGCGCGTCGAGCGTTTCTCCTCACGCAAGTAAAATGGCGAATTTTGCGAAACTGCTGTCGCGAAAAAAAAAACCTCAGCTGGAAATGAGAACGAGCGACCGCGAGTAATTGCAGGTCCGCGGTTTTCGGGCAAAATTGTAGGTCGTCGTGCCTGAGAGCGAGTGCTCGCGTGACGTTCGCTCGAACTAAGAATCGCGATGGAGAATTTACGCGCGACGTAAAGAATAAATTTTAATTTTCGGTACCACTCTCGCCTAATCTACGCTCTCAATTCTTTGCTCTTCGAGACTGTCGACTGTTACCGGTAATCCGTGCGCCAACCTCGTAAATAGTAATCATCGTGCTTAATAATAATCAAATTAGAAGGGCCAGCTTCGAGTGTTGTTCGCGCGAAATCTGGCACACGACTGCACGGCTGGTCAATAGAATATTTTACGGTGACTCGCGTGAGCAGGGTGTCACGAAGATTGCACGTGGCTCAGAATTTTGTCACGCTTTTGCTCGTTGCACCAAATACGTAATTAGAGCACAATTACAACTGTATGCCAAAGTCCTTACTTAATTATTAAGACCGAACGTCGGTTATTATACTTCTAATATACACTTCTCCAAGCTTAACTAATTATACAGTAGAAAGCAAAATGATCGTTCTATCTTTGAAGGACGATTTCACCCCTTTAAACAGTTTTTGGACAGACACGAAAATTACAAAAATTAAAATAGATATAGTTACTCTACGCATCTGCAAAATTTCGCATTTTCTGCAATTTTTAGGTTCCCTTGTAAGTAAAATTAGTGCAATTGAAGCACGAGATAAAACCAGACTATTGACAAATACCGTAGAGGAGAATATTAAGAAATATCTTAACAAGAATATCATAATTAAGAAGACTTGGAACAGAATGTTTAGGAACCTCTTCTGGACTCGAATCCGCAGCTTTCATAAGATATAATAAAACATATCAAGCAAGAAAACATTATTTATTACACATTAAGCCATTAGTCACCTATGGTTCCAAATCGTAACGTGTAATTATCGTATCGTGCAGCATTCGTGATAAAAGACGGTAACAACACGGTCAACATACTTGCACAACCCACGCGAACACTAAATCTCGCAAAAAGAAAAATCAATTCCTCCGTTACGAACTTCCACGTACTACGATCAAACGTTTGAAGCAAGGAGATTGGAGCAGCTTGTACACGCACGTCCAAATTACGAGATAAGGAAGCTGAGACGCGACGAGGGAATCTTCCGATCGATAATGCTCGATTATACGGTAGGATACGCGGAAATTGGCCCTCATCGGTTTCGAAGGCAAATCGTGCCTTTGACATCGAACATACCGGATGCCGTCGAAAGCACCTGCCGATGCAAAGAGAGGGAGAGAGAGAGAGAGAGAGAATCAGAAACAGAGAAACAGACAGAGAGAGAGAGAGTCAGAAACAGAGAGACAGACAGACAGAGAGAGAGAGAGAGAGAGAGAGAAAGTGAGAGAGAGCATGTGCGTTAATTCAGAAGCGCGCAGTAGTTTCCCCTTCGTACGGATTCGATAGACGGGAAGGAATTAATTTGCACGTGACCAACGAGCACGGTAAGAGAGGGTGGGATGGCTGCTGAGACCACGTGTGTATGCGCATGCACGTTTCCGGTGAAGGCGTAGGAAGAGGTGGATAGAAGAGCCGAAGAGAAGCCGAGCGAAAAGGTGCACAGTCGAAGGAGATAGAGAGAGAGAGAGAAAGAGAAAGAGAGAGAGAAAGCAAGCTCGTTGCTTGTCCGGCAGATACAGGCTCCTATCCCGTGGATCCTTTGACGTAGTCCGACTAGACGGAAGACCAGCGCTTGGCCGCATCCCAATTTGCCTCACCGTCCAATTAAGAAATTTCTGCGATACCATTTTGCCAACACACCACGTTCCACTTACACCTTCCATTCGCTTATCTCGGTACTGTGTAAATTTCGGGATTTCCATGAAATTTAATAAGTTCGAAAGTCGCGTGTTTTAGTCAGCTTATTCTTATTTTCTGTTGATGAGTGTCTGAGACCTTTGCAAGTACGCTTCTATTCAATCGCTATTGCCAAAATCATTTTACTGGGTCTGATTTGCTAATAAGCTGATTTTAGAAAAATTCCAACCTTACAGACACTCACGAGACACCTTGTAAAAGTTGATAATCAAGAAATAAGCGTGGAAATTTTGTTGATCGTCAACTTTCATTATGCGTATGAATATTTCCGTGGCTGACTGTACGTTTGTCTTGTACAATGAAAACCATGCTCTCGTATACAGGTCTGGAAATTCCTACAAATTTCTGTGGAGGGGGTAGTGCCTCTTATGGACGATTTTTTTAAATTTCTAACTGGAAGCATTGTAATCGAATGTTGGTGATATACATAACCCGAAAACTCCACCATAGCTCCTTATTAATTATGAATAACCTATTATACGTTATTAAAAACCTATTATTAATATACTATTATAGTTTGAAAACACGATTCCGTACGTTTGGTTCGAAACCATTCTAAACTTTGGATAGTGCAATAATATTAAGCACAAAGGACCTAAAATAAGAACGTATCTATCTAGAGTATTTGATCGCAACACTTCTAGTGGCTGCTATAGAAATTAAAAAAAACGTCACCATGTGCATCACTTTCCAGGAGCTACCAAAACCTGTATACAAGACCATGCTGAAAACACTTAACCCTAGGCTACTCGTAAAAAAAAGGAAAGCAAAAATAAAATGTGTCCATCGGTCACTCATCCACCTGACCTAGTTTCCCAAAAATTTGTCGCACAACCTCATCTCGCCATCAGCAACAAATGCTCTTCCTCGCACGAAATCGCGACAATCGAACCATCCATCTCGACATTATTGTAACCTTCGATTGGTCAACAAAACGGAAAAGTGGATCATTGTGATGTAACCCATCGTGTAATTCGACGAAATATTCTTTGACACCCTGACAATTAATTAAAGTGGAAGCGACAGGATATCGCGAGCGATAATGCACTCGATCGCGAATGCCGTGTGCATCGGCGTGGCGATGCGTTAATTACTGGACGTTTAACGGGGTCTGCCAATTATCATTTGCACGTCACTCAACGCAACCTGCTTCTACGATCCGGTGCCTCGTCACGCCTGATATCGACAAGGAGAGTGGGGTAGCTTTTAATAATAACGGCTCGAAGCTCTTACCTCCGTGAGGGCGGAAGAAAAATGCAAGGGAAATAGATTGCACGTAGGCACCCACGCGCCGTATCGATAATAGCGAGAATATTTATGAACTATTAATGTTTCCGAGCCCTTGGCCGGAATATTAAAAACGTGGAAGAAGAGAAAACGGAAAAAGAGAGAAGTAGAAGAAGAAGAAGAAGAAGGAAGAAAAAGAATATGAGAGAAGGAATATCGTTTCGCTTACGTTATTATACGAGGGCGCCTCGTGCCTTAAACGGCAATCGCTCACCTGCAACATAAAACACAACGAAGGTATTAATATATGCGGAATATCAATATCCATCGGTGGATCTTTCGCGAGGAATGCGCCCTTACATGAATTTCAAACGCGGCCGATGTTTATGCGAGGACGCTGTTTTCTGCTAAAGTAAACGAAATATTCGCAGTGTGGAAGTGCGGAGAGAGAAGGGTGGAAGGTGGGTCGCTTTAATCAACGTCGGTGATAGTGGCAAGGTTCGAATTGCGCGCGGCAAACGGCCAAAAGGAAGGAGGAAGAAGGAGGTGGAAAAAGAAGTTACGGTCCTCGTCGTTACCGCGCGAATTAACGGCGGATGGGCCACGGCCCCGTGGTAAATTACTCCCTCGATCGATCTTGGCACGTAAGAAACAAACAAGTTTACGCGAAGGGCCACGTTTCCTTCGTTCGTTCGATAGAAATAAGCTCACCGACACGCGCACTTCGCTCGTTCGCACAGAAATGCTCTCACTCGCAGAGACACACGCTCACTTACACACGTAATTGCAGAAGCACACGACGGCCATCCACTCGGATGAGTCTTACCAGCATTCGTGGAGCCCACAGCCTTGGGAATATAGATCGAACGACGATGTGTCGGGGCTAATAGAATGTAAACAGCGTGGCCACTACGAGAATACTCTGTGCAAACCCGAGCTCACGTTCGCGCGAGCCTTGCTTTGTGTTCGTCCACTGTGGGAGAGATCCAGCCGCGTGGAAAGAAGATGCGAAAGCCGGAAAGGCAGGACCGAGAACGTCCGAAGGAAGAAGGAAGTGGAAAGAAAATACAGAGGGAGAAGAATATGAGATACTTGTGCGTTTTACTTTTATGTTGCTCCGTTGCTTTATCGCAGTGGTTATTAACATTTTTAAAATCACGGAACAGTTTTGTTTAGAAGAATAATTTAAGGAAAAGGAAAATTATTGAGAGGATTAACCCTTTGGGTTAGGATTCGTTTGAGAAGATCAATTTGCTCGAATTAAACTCGTGATTCGTAACTCAGGAAAAACAAGTGCATGACTTTCTGATACGTCAAGTGTACCCACAAGGGTTAAGATTATATTTTTAGATGATAAAGGTGAAAGTGAAGAAAACGAAACGTCACCATGAAAGAGAATGAAGGAGAAGAGAGAGATTAGAAAGGGCTTCTCATTTTCTCACATCTCTTTGCTCCACCTTGTTTTCTACGAACAAACTAGGAATGCGCGCGTAGGGAATACCGTTACAGGACAGTGGCAGGCGAAGCCTGGAAAAGTTATAACGAAGAGACCAAGAGGAATACGAGAGAAAAAAAAAGGAAATGAAGTAAGCGCAGAACGGTGCAATTGTGCAGAAGGAAGAACGACGAAGGTGGGACCGAAGGAAGGGAGATATCGTAACGAGAGGAAGATAAAAGAGAGAAAAGAGAAACATCACGTCGAAAGGAGAGTGAAAGAGCAAGAGAGAGAGAGAGAGAGAGAGAGAGAGATTGAAAATGGTTTTCCAATAGCAGGGTGGGTCGTATTGATTACAGGCGCGCGGAGCAGGGGGTGGTAAACGGAGGGTTGAACTCGCGAGCTACAAAATAATATCTGCAAAATACACACACGCGAGTGTTCCCTTTACACGCGTTGCACGTACCCTTTTAATTCACTGTCCTAACGCTTCTCTTCTATTCTATCTCTCTTTCTCTCTCTTCTCTTTTTAACCACCGAGAACTTCACGCATTCGTTGTCGTTCCACGCTTGTCGATCGTCTCGAAATACGTGAGCAACATATCTCCGAGTAATATTTCGGGAGGGAGGAAACGATTTTTCTCTCGCTTTACGCATTCTTCGTCCCTTCTCTCTCTCTCTCGCTCTGTCTTTTTTTCTCTTTACGACGTCCTACCTTGCATTTCAACCGTGCAACTGCTCCTGATAAAAATGTCTACGGAGTCGCGAGTCTGGTTCGCTTCGATCGACACAATCCGTCGCGATGGAAAAGAATTTGCGAGTGCACGCGAATTCACGTTACTGGAGGTGAAATGTATTGTAACGAATATCGCAATCCAATAGGATACTTCGATGGAGGAAGGAAGCAAACAGTAGATGATCCGATCGGTGAACTCGTTTTTATTTTCAATTCTTATTTCTTTTACTACCAATCCTTTGTGCGTTGAGAGTTTCTAACGAGGTCGTTTAACGATTCGGATAAATGCTTTCGCAATTTTTCGCAAAGAATAACAATTGTGTGGAAATTTATTTAATTAATTTGGAAAATTTTCTTATGTGCAGAATTAAATGAACAAAGCCAATTTTCAACTGATTTTCGACGGGGGTCTTAATAATGACTCGTTTAAAAATTCACTTGTATTATGAATAATCGTTGGAAAAGAACATAAATATTGTAAGAAAATGCGTGAGAAAAGTATTTGCTATGGATTATGTACGGAAGACAAAAAATTGCAAATCTCCGTACCACATCAAACCTGGAATACTTTTTATGTAGCGGTACGATTTTCATACACGAGAGAGAATTCTTCTTTCCCTTCATTACGCGCATTCTTGACGCATCTCGCGTGCATTAAAAAGTTTTTTGCCTCGTCCACCTACCACGCACATCTGCCCGTGCACGTTCAGTTCGTACGTGAAAAAGAAGGGGTAGGGGATGAGAAACGTAAAACGTAGTTATCAAGAAATAAATAGAACGTTCTCGCGCTCGTATATTCAAGCTTTTTATCCGCTTTCATTCGATCGTAAAATTTTTAATAGCGTTGTAGGATTCTTATCCCGCTTCCTTCTTCGCTCTCCTTCTTCAAAATGTTCCGAGCCGAAGAAAATTCGTGTCCCTCCTTCACTTTCTTATCGCCAGCTTCACGCACACGCGGTAAAAAAAAAAAAACGTAAACCTTGTATCTCGTAAAGAAATATATAATAAATAGATAATAGATAATAACAGAAATATATACTAATCAATACACTGCCCTAACTCATTTATTTAAGGATACAGTCCACTTTGTAGCCACGAAAAAGGCCTTATATAACTATTTTGAAAAAAACTATCAATGATATCAAAGTTAGGTATTTTTTATCCCATTTATTGTACTTTACTATCGCTGGTACTAGAATAAAAAAAAATTGGTAAGTGAAAGGCCGATGCTTTTTTTCAAAGCGCAGCCATTTTGTTAATTTCTAACAAAATGATAGCACTATTTGCACAATTTATTGATTCTAGTGCTGACGGTAATGACATTCTTACTGAATTGCTTCCTGCGCAAGCAAATCGTGTTCCGCGATATTTCACAGGCGCAGGCTGTGATTCAACGTGATTCCACGTGAACACGTTTTACTGAAAAAATTCACACTTATACTATAAAGTACAAGAAATAAGATAAAAAAAGAACTGCCTTTAATATCAACGCGCTCACAAAAAGGAATTTCCACAAAGAGGAAAGCCCTTTGTTAACCGTCTCGACCAATCAGAGGACGACACGCGAGACAACGATGATTTCTTCGAAGGACCCTTGAAGATAGAGACTTAGCTACGAAGCAATGAGGAAATCGGGTGGAATAAGCAATAAAGTTTAATATCGAGACTTTGCGCGTAATAAATTCCTGAGCTCCTAGCCTACATCATTAATAGTCCTTTCAAAATACTTATATACCAATGCCTTTTTTTAAGGCCACAAAGTAACCTGTATCCGTAAATATACATCACCAGCCATCATAGCTTCATTAAAATAAAAAAAAAAACAACTGACCAAGATCGATGATTGGTTCACTAACGATTTAAAGAAAAAAAAAAAGAAATTGAAAAGGCACGTGAAACCAAACTATCTCTCGTCAATTGTTCCTGACCAATCGTACCACCATGAACCGTCCGAAGCAAAAGATTAAGCCTTGTCGCCAATGGAAGCGAAACGTGCGCGGGACAAGAAAAAAGAGGAGAGAGAAAGGACGATGGTGAAATGGGAAAGAACGGGGAGGCTGAGTAAGCCTTGGAAGGCCGTGGATTTCTATAAAAAGATCAACGCAAGATCTACGGAGAGGACGAGGATGTCGTAGGGCTGCTGCTGCTGCTGCCGCCTCGGCCGTGGCTTCGCCCGTTGGCCACCATCGGTGCCGTTGCCACTGGTCCAGGATATCGAGGACGAAATTTATGGCCGTGAGGTAAGGACGAGAGCTCCACCGGCGGGCCAAAGATCTATGGCGGTGGAAGGAAGGGAAGGAACCGCCATGCATCTTATGGCGTGCGATCTCACCAAGGGCCTTGGGGCTATCCGTTCGTGAGAGAGGGGGTTGAATGTGGACGCCACCATTTTGGAAGCTGAACGGTAGAAGGACGTTATGATAGTTGTGGACCTGTAGCTGGAAGTGGGATTAGAAGTAAGAAGAAAGTGGGAGGACACGATGGTATGCTGTTGTGGGTATTTGAATTGCGAATGATGTTGGAAGATGATTCATTTTTTAGTTGAATATGTTCATTGTGTAAGCTGAACGGTAGAAAGACACGATGGCAATTGCGAACCTGTACTGGAAGTGAGATCAGAAGTAAGAAGACTGTTTTCTTGGTGTATGCGATTTTGAAAGATGACTAATTTCAGGAAAGAATTTTTTAGAAGAAGTGGTCTTGCGCTGAAATTTAGGAGTACTCGAGTAGTAGGGTAGATTAATCTGGCTTAAAAAGAATCTTTCATCCCGTTAATTCACAAAGAACTCATTTCATTCAAACTAACGTCAATTAATCCCAACATCCACCGTCATTAAAAAAAAATCCTCCACGTTTCAATTAACCACAACGAAAATATATAGCTGCCATTTAACATCGACAACACGAAACCAACTACTGCAAACATCAGTTATACGTATTCACCCACTCTCGAATTCGAGAAATTGAAAACAACATTGCGCCTTGTTCTCGTGAATAATTTCCCGCAAACGCCACTAATTATTCCCGCTAATAAACTGTTACCAACTATTACGCAAAAGCTACTCGCGCAATAAAATCGAGAGGCAACTTCTGGAAAGGCAAAACTACCAGACGAGCGTGGGTTGGAGAATTCAGATTCAACGAGAATAAGCCAAAGAAGCCGTGAAGCCAGGAGCTGGCTATGCCGCCGTCACAGATATTTACGCGGTAAACGTGGGTGCGCGTAGGCGTGTGTCTCTTTGTGTAAAGAATGGAAGGAGAAGTTTCGTGTTACCCACGTTTCGTGGAGCCTGGACAGGAGGTAAATGAAAATCCAGATGGACGGGAGAGGGAGACGTGGACGTTGGTTGCGCTCTTGGGGATAGCAAGGACGGTTGAGGATTCTACTCGGGATTTCCTTTCTCTCTTGTCCGTCCTCCAAGTCCTCCCATTTACGATCTGACAAAAGATTCACGAGTGACATCGCCATAATGTGCGGATCATATCGACGAGAGGTGAACAAAGAAAATCAAATCAAAGTGGCATGCTTCTCAAGGGCAAGATTCTGCTTAAAATTTCGAAACCCTTGGACCAGATTCACGGTTACTCTGGGTTTTATGATGAATTGGCAAAGCATTCGATAAACAACCGAAGAAGATACTCACGCGTGTTCGTCACATGATTATTTCAAAATCTCTTTTATTTGCGCATTCTGGGAAAGCCATTATCCCGACGTGCATAAAAAATCTCCGAGCACCGAGCTCGCTTCACTATTCTCACCCTCCCTCATTATTTATTTCGGCTTTCAACCCGTCCCGCCAGCCACTGTCCGAACGACTGGGATTTGTTATTCGCCGTGGGTTTGGCGGCTACTTTCTCTTCCCTACGCTTCCTCGCTTGCACTCTAGTATCTTCCTTTCCTTCCTGGTCGTCGTCCTCCCAGCGATATCCGCACGGGTGAAAATACCTCGGAGCGAGGAGAAGGAGTAGAAAAAGGGTCGGACTAACGAGGGAGGCTTCGACCTACGCGGCCAAGCCTGTATTTTTCATGCACCCCTGGTTGGACTGTGGAGAACCTGGTGGATGGGGTGCTCGTCCCTTCGACGCTTTGTTTCGTGGCTGGTGCGTACCTTCGTTTCATAGTTTCATGGACTCGTCGACTCGCAGTCTGTTTGCTTCATTGTTCCATGGTTTCGTGGTTCCTTTGTTGCACGACTGGTTCATTCGCCCACTTCAACGTTTCATGGTGTCTTCGTTCGAAAGTACGTTTACGCCTTTGATTTATTGTTTCCTTGTTCCATAGGTCCATGGTTCCTTTGTCGCACGGCTGGTTCATTTGATACTTCAACGTTTCATGGTCTCTTTGTTCGAAATCACGTTTACCCCTTTGATTTACTGTTTCCTTGTTCCGTAGGTCCATGGTTCCTTTGTCGCACGGCTGGTTCATTTGTTACTTCATCGTTTCATGGTCTCTTCGTTCGAAAGCATGTTTACCCCTTTGATTTATGGTTTCCTTGTTCCATAGGTTCATGGTTCCTTTGTTGCACGGCTGGTTCATTTGCTCACTTCATCGTTTCATGACAGTACGTTTACTCCATCATTTCATGCCTGGTTCACATCTTTCATTTCATTGTTTCACCGGCTCGCAGCTGTTCCTACCACGTAACACAGTTCATCCCTTCATTTCCTCGCTTCATCGCCCCTTAGAAGGAAGTACATCCTTCTACCTTAATCCAAACACCACATACTCTCCCTCCCTTTGTTCCATCCACCTCTTTATCCCTTGGTCAGTTCCTTCGTTTCTTCAACAGAATTATGATATAGCCCGATAAAGTTAGAATCGCGCGGAGAAATGCGTCTGGTCGTGAGGACTGGCGAGAGGCAGAGATCTAGAGTATGGAAGAGCGTACGTGTCGCTAATGAAGATCGGAACAATGGTCCTCTAATTAAGCGTGCCCACTAATTTCCTCTGTCTTCTGGGCGCGCGTGCGCGTCCTCGTTGTCGTTCACGAGACACCAAAGCCAATGCGAGAAGGAGAAAGGAAGGAAAGAAAGAGAGAGAGAGAGAGAAAGTGAAAAAAAGGATGAGATAAAGGAGAGAACGAGGAAGGCAGGAGAGTTTCATAAACGTCGAAAATCCTGAGGCCTATCCTCGACCCTCCTTCTCCTCCTTCTCTTCCACGGCCCGTCATTATTACCAGCTCGCCTCGACAGAGAAAAACTGTAATGGCCGCGTCTCACGAGGGGCGTCCCGACGGAAATAAAACTAGTTCTCAGTTCGCCCGGACGTTCTCCCACAAAGGGAAGCAATTTACGAACGTACTCGGCCGGTGGCGCGGGTGGAGAAGAAGAGAAGGAGAAGGAGGGTGGAAGGCCGTGAGCGAGCGTGAAATTACGCGAGCCATTATTTCCCTGGCGAAAGACCACCCCTGTCGTCGCATGCTTTCCAGGTGGATGACGAGCACGGAATGATCGACGTTAATCCTCGTCTGGTTTCGGCGGTGGAAGTGGAAAGGACGGTGGGGTGAGTCCAGGACACGTAGAATATCTTCAAGGTCCCCCGATACTTGACAGAAGATAAACAGGACGGTGGACAGAAAGCAGATTGGAAAAGCAAGCCTGACTAATCGATAGATACAAATCATCCATTCGAATATTTATTTTCACCCTTCTAGTACCCACTGGTATACAAGACTAACTTCCACCTTGTTGAAAAGAAAAAATAGGATCTAAGAAAGTAAGATAAATCAAAGTTTATACTGAAAGAAACAAGTGCTCGCCGTGAGATTAACGTTCGCAACAGAGACGCGTGAAAGAAGCTTCTAGCTGTTGGAGAATGTTTTACAATCCCGCGACGCGTCCGAGATTGGGCTATAAAAAAGAATTGCACGATCGGCCGACGACAAGAAGAGAGAGGAATTTCTATGAGAGAGAAATCACGTGGGTAGCGAGAGAGACCGTCGACCTAGGTAAAAGGTGATTCCCTGTGATATCGGCACGCGAGGAAGACGCTAAGGGTAAAACGTGCCGACACGATATCATCCTGCTCGCGCAGCCTCTTTCCCAACCGCCGCGTGGCCTGTGCTCGCGCGCCGCCAGGAATATTCTCAAAATTTATAACCTCGTCCCGCCGCGTCGTATTTTATCGGGCGAATAATCGCGGCCCCGTGCTGCCTGCCGCGCTCACGACAAAGGAGCACGGAGAAAGGGTGGAAAGGGGCTTGGAAAATTGCGGTCGAATGTCGTGGGTGCCGAGCAGGGGATGCGCCGCGATTAACGTGAAATATTTAGAGAGACAACCGACCCTCGTCACCTTTTACCACTTCCGGCGGGAGGTGCCGCGGGACACCGCGGGGTTAACATTTGCGAAACGTCCCCGCCCTCTTTGCCCTGGCGCTTCAATCCTACCTTCGACCCTCCTCTTGTTTCACCGCCAGTCGTTCCGCGCCCTCCGAGCCCTAACCGAACAACCGAAGGGAGCTCAAGCTCGAAAACGCAGCCTGCCCTTTCGACCAACGTGAAGTGCTCCCCTCGAGCCATTTTTCATCCTTTTTATGTACACACGGGGTGGCGGACGATGACGCGAGGGAAGAGGGAAATTGTTTACGCTTAAGGTACAGGGATAAGGTGCACACGAGTCTTTGGGATGCAAAATGTTGAATGGTAGCGTGGGCTTGTTTGTCTAGTCACGGTGATTGATATTAATAGTAGAAGTACCGACCGGTCAAAATGACCGGTTGCATCAATTTTTCACAAGAATTTCTCTTTGACACTAGAACTACCAATTCTTTTTCATATGGAAACTTCTTTTGTTGGCTATTGATTTTGATAGGTTTCGTAGGTCCAGTATTAAAGGTGTCCTTGCACTGGGTGCGTTTCTAGTTTGTTCTGGAAAATTTCCTCAGGAGGTTCTTTTCTATTTCGTAGAGACAAACGACATTCTAAGTAGAAAAGGACCTATTTTTACAACAACAGTGAACCTGATCTGCGTTTGGACTATGGACGAATAACGAAGTCCTTGAAACTTGTTTTACAGCTAGATTTGTCTCGAATCCTACCAATCCCACCAAACTATTCCCGCGAAAAGCAAAATCGACAAAATCCTCTGATCAACCTTTCTAAAGACACTACCGCAGTAAAGAGAACAGATCGCAGCACCTGTTCGCTGCAACATCTGCATCGACTCTCAAAAAGAAAGAAAGGAGCGAAAAAGGGAATAAATTCAACCTGGTCAAAGTAGAAATACGCTCTTTGACATCCACAAACTACAAAATGCTAACCCGTCCCCTTCTCCTCCCGATTCTCGATTTCCACAACGCGCGCGGCTACTAGAGAGAGCAATCGACGGTTCTCGATCCACAAAGGGAAACCCCTGCGGGAAAATTTATCTCGTTCGGTGTCGGGTCCTCGAAAACGCGAAATTTCGACGGCTGCGGCCTCCACCTCGTCCATCGTCCTCCAGCCACAACGAAACACGCTACTCGTGGGTCGAAAAGTGGCCGCGACTCGTAACAACGATTAATAACGGAGTAATAAGAACCCTAAAAAGGGGGTGGTGGAGGGTCTGAGAGAAGCGGACAAAGTGACGCCTCCTGCTCTACCACTCACCCTCTCTTTATCTCATCGTCCTTGCGTTATACCGGTGCTATAGAGGGAACGCAATTAAATCGCGACACTCGAAGCGTGGAAATGCAGAGGCCACTCGGGTTGGACGGGACGATATAAGCCATGATTCACGGGATAGCGCGTAATATAACATTGAGATCCGCGAGAGCTTCGTGGCAATAAATAATATCGAAGGGGGTGGCTTAGGGAGAGAAAGAGGGAGAGAGAGAGAGAGAGAGAGAGAGAGAGAGAAAGAGTGAGAGAGGGAGGGAGCGAGAGACAGAGAGAGAACTAGTGGTGGCACGACCGCGTAACTCACGTTTCCATACTTGAATTTCCCATAATTTTGAAACGATTGAAGATGCCGGTACATAAATAAAGTTTCGTGGCACCAAATGAGTATATACTCGATGTACATGCCAAAATTTGTTCGGATCCGTTCAGTCGTTTTGCCGGAAAACTGGACTAAAGATTTGAATTAGCCGCCATTTATGATTCGGCCAATCAAAAAATTTGAAAATTTCCAGTAATTGTCATTGCATACGTATACATGCATGTGCAAAATTTTATCGGGATCCAATGAATAGTACCAAAGATATGAATTTTTCGATACTTGAATTTGCCGCCATTTTGTACCGGTTCAAGATGGCGGCTCACAAACCTTATTGTGAACTCACAGTAATGTACTTGATTTTTGTGCCAAATTTCGTCCCGATCGGTTCAGCCGTTTTTCCGAAATCGAGAATATACAAGGACACACACACACACACACATATTCATACGAACGGTTTTCAGGATGGCGATTGCATAAGTCACTCCCTGTACGGTCGTGCCTAAAAAGGGAGAAAGAGAACAAGAGAGAGGGAGAGAGACAGGGAGAGAGAGAGAGAGTCAAAGAGAGAGTGAGAGAGGGACAGAGAGAGAACAAGAGAGAGAGAGAGAGAGAGAGAGAAAGCGGTGGAAAAGCAGAAAGGGCCAACGTTGGTGGCTCGCTGGTAAAGGATAGATTGGAAATGGCGCAAGGGGTGGGGCGAATATCGGAGAGCACGGAGAGAAGAGAACGACGAGAGAAAGGAGAGGTCAAACATTTGCCACCCCCACGAGCCACCCACGAGCCACCCACGAGCCGCCGCCGAATACGTGACGGCTGTCGCGGGCATTAATTTCCCGAATTAATTGTGCTCATTAATGCGCCGCATTACGAACGAGGGCGGGCCACCTTCCACCCCCTGCTAACCCACCCCTCGTATAATCAGGCGTTCGAACCCCCGCGAATTGTCGTTGGACGTTCGGTAATTAATTACTTTTGGTATTCCAGCGGCGGACCTCGTGCCAAGTACTCTTGCATTACGATGCTGGAATCTTTTGGTGAATAACGTGGAAGAAATATATGCCGGTGGATTCTCATCGGCAAGGAATTTCTGCGAAACGTCAGAATTACTAAGACGGTGGAGGTAATAATTAAAGCGTGAGCTCGATGGATGAATTGCACCGAGAAAGTTTCACTCGACGCGAGAAACGAAAAATGGTTGGAGATTTTGAAATAATGTTTGAAGCGTACTCTGAGAATTTTTCGTATCGCAATTACTTTTGGGAGAGGCACGTCGAGCGGGGTAAAATCGTTGACTGGAAAACTATTTCTCTTACCGGGGTGGAGAGTAACGCGCGCTGTGGAATGGAAAAGAAATAAGTGAGGTAAGAGGAAGTTAAGAAGGAGGGTGGTAGAAGGGTGCGAGGTGCACCCTCTCGTACTTTCTCTCTCTCTCTTTCTCTCTTCCTCTCTCTCAAAAGTGAGACGATTCTACGTGAGGAGATCGTGACCCACAAAAACTTTCCTCGAGACTAATGGAACGCCCAGGCCGGTTGAAACTTTCGAAAAAAATTGCCACACGTCTGAGTGAGGGGTGGAGGGTAGCAGGACGAGCGTATTGGACGCTCGATGTATAAATATTCAAAGCATCCGACGCACTGCCGCCTTCGACGCAGATACACCCACCCCTCGGGTAGTTTCAATCTTTCGAAATAACTCTCGAAACTGCGCAAACTTCCACGAGCAAGAGCCCCCGAGCAATTAAACTCCGTTGCCATTACCACTCGCCACCCTTGTGTTTATCGTGGAGAAGCATTTCCGGCGCTCGTGAAAAAGAAAAAGAAATCGTTCGATGAAATGAACCCTCTCGCGAGTGCACCGATCGGCAAAGTTTCTTCTTCACTTCGGAAATTCATTGCATGGCGCGTGAGAACCATGAAAAAGGTAAGCACGTACCAAAGAAATCCTCGATCTTCGTCTTGCGACATGAGTCAAAAAGGCGCGAACGTGCGAATCCAAAACACAAAACTTTCACGTGACACTTAAATGATCAAACTTATCCAAAATACGTCGCATCCAATAACACACTGAAAAAATTGTATTCTTATCTTAAGAATTTACCACTTACGTTTAGAATATTTCCCATTAAAATAAGCAACAAGAGGATCTTCTTAATTTAAGAGTAGAACCCTAACCAGATTCCTCTAATCAAATATTCTTAACAGATATTTTTATCAGATATTCTTAACATAACCTGGTAAAAAATTTGTATGGATGTATTTCGTATATAATTATTGGAGACTAAACTTTTAATGAAATGCTTCACTCTTTATATTGTCAAAAATTACATTATCCATATCTTGAAATCACAATTGGTTGAGAAATGTAGTCACGAGAGAAGGTTACAATTCACATATACATGTATTTCTATCACTTGTAAATATCTCCATTTAATCGTCCAAATCCTCTTATTCTAGCCACTTCGTCATTTCCTTGTCCATACTTTTTGCACAACACAGCACACAAAATAATATAGTACTCAAAATTACGCAGAATTGCAAGAGGAACAAGATACAGGCATCGACATGTGCCGCACGCGATGTGTAACTTAACTTAACCGAATACTGACACGCATTGTGTGGCGACATTCAGATGGATTATTAAGAATATATTCGAAAAGCCGTCATATCGATAAGAAAATATTCTTATCTATTAAGAATATCTATTAAGATGAATGATTAAGTTTGAATTTTAAGAATACAATTTTTTCAGTGCAGTCTTCGCGGATTAACGCGAAAAAAATCACCTGTCCGAACGAATCACGCGGATCAACGTTACCCTCCATCTCCTCCCAACGACCTCGTCGTCCCTCGACAGCCAGACCTCGTCGTCCCTCGTTAATTACTGAAAATAATTGCCCGACGAGGAGGGACGGACAACGGAGTCGTCTGGCCGCGATAAGGACTCGAGACAGGACGTGAAGAAGTGGATTGTGCCTGAGACCAGTAGAAAAAGAGGAGAGAAAGAGAAAAGGTAGACTACGACTACGACGACGACGAAGAAACAGCAGCACGCGATGGTATGGAGAACAAGAGGAGTGAGGCGGATGTAAAACGATGATGGTAGAAGAACGTAGGTATAATAGCGAAGCGAAAGGTACGAAGGAGACAGCAGTAGGGTGGACGAAAAGCCGAAGAAGGTGCAGGTAGACGAGCCAGAGCCTGCCTTCGAGTTTTTCCATAGTCCAGCGCTGGTGGAAGGAACGAGAAGGACGGAGAAGGGTGAAAGGCGATCGGCTAGAGCGACGAGGGACAAGCGAGTGCTCAGGTTCGATGGAGAAGGTCGTAGAGGAGGACGAGAGGAAGAAGAAGGAGAGGGAATGAAATTCATTTCCCTAATGGAGGAAGGAATATCGCGTCTAACGACGCCGGTAACTAAACAACCCTCATCCACTTCTACGGGACTCGACCCTTTCGTAGGGGTGAGGCCAGGCCATCATCCCTCCGCGTCCTTCTTCTCCACCCTTCTCCCTTGAAAGCCGAGCTTTTAACCTTCTCCTCTCTCTCTTCTCTCTCTCTCTCTCTCTCTCTCTCTCTCTCTCTCTCTCTCTCTCTCTCTCTCTCTCGTCTTCCTCTCCTCTTCGTTCAACTCACGGTCGCAAAACCCGCCTCCAACAATATTCGAATAGCCACGGAGTGGCGGCTGGTACGGTCGTTAAAATTTATGGAATTCATTGGGAATTCAAGAGCCTCGCCGACGCGGGGTGAATTCTTTCGACACCCCCTTCCGCTTCTCTCCTTCCGCACGTCTCCTCTCTTCTGCACCACCGACAGCCTACGCGAGCTTTACGGCACAATCTAGCCCGCGCTATGGATGCTACGTGTCCCAACAACAGGGCGACGATGCGATGGCGCGCCCGCGCTCCACTGGAATGGCGTGCGATCGATCGCCTACGTCCACGCAGAATTCAAAGCCTCGGGGTCGCCGGGTCGTACGCGATCGGACGATTTTCGAATTCCCGAAATTATTACAACGATCATCGCGACACGATCTCGCGCTCGTGAAAATCCTCGTTGGACAGACCTCTTTCAGGAGAATCGTGGTAGGACGATGATCAGCAGGGATAAGGATTTGAGTTATTCTACTTCTGCAGGGAACGAGAAGATAACCGTTTGAGTGCCAAGAGACGCGATCATAGAGCTAACCATTTTAGAGAAAAGTGTTCCAAATAAAAGTTGTACAGTTTCAAAAGATCTATTTGAGATCTAAAAGAGTTTTACATTGAGTAGCATCGTCTTCCAATTTTTCAAGTGGAAACCTCTATTTTCTATCGCATATTTTTCTAGCTTATCTCGAGATCTTTCCAAAACATTATAAGTAACAAAATATTTTTTCACTGGGTATTTTTAGAGTTACGGAGCTCGAAGGTGATATTATTATCAGCATTAGTACTGGCCAAGGTGAACCACGTGGAAGTGCCACGTTCGGATTTGCACCTATTTTTGTGTGTGGGTTGTGCGTGGGCCTTGGTGTGTCACAGAAGATCTAAGGACCCATGGTTCGTCACTACTGTAGTATTTTTGGACTCCAAACCCCCTATATCGTGTATGGCCGCGCGCGCGCGCGCGCGCGTGTGTGTGTGTGTGGTGTGTGTGTGTGTGTGTGTGTGCTCACATACATCTGAGCATGCGTACACGTGTGCGCAAATATTTGACGATAGTTGTAGGAAATGTTCGAATAGCCTTCCGTTTATCGCTTGACAAGCAATCGGGCACGCACGCACACACACAGAGGTGTACTAAGATAGTTAGACATTGTCAAATGTATGTAAATGGCTGAAAAACGTAATAAAACTCAATCAATCAATCAACCAATCAAACTCCTTTCCTCTCTCTCAGACACACACTCTTTCTCTGTCATTTCCTCTTTTATCTTTCCTTCTCTGTTTCTTTCACTCCTTCTCGATAACGATTTGACTTATATAATAGCGCATTGAAAGGAATTGCTGTGTGAAAAATGTGTAAACTATAAAATTAAAGGTTCGCTAAATAACGAACGAAGAATTATCCATATTTGAAGTGCCGTAAATTTAGGAAGAAAAATTAATCGTTCAATAAGCTCATTTTAAAGGCTGATGATGTGATCGCTTAATGCCTCTTCCTGTTATCAAACGGATTAAGCACCTTTAGTTGGTTTTGTATTTTTCAAATTAATTATTGCAAACGACTGTACGAAGTGTAAGCAATTTTTCTCGGGACTCACTTTGAGATGAGCCTGTAAAGGGGTGTCTATACTTAACTCTCAGCTTCAAAAGATTGACGTATGCTTTTTTTCTTGTCATTTTCATAAAACTTTTGTTTATTTGTATTTTCATATCAGAGACGAATCTTTTCAGCAACTTGTTAATCACGTCCCCATTTTTAGCGCGCTAATAAAATCATTAATTGACGTTTAGGGTAATTTAAGATAGCGACATTTATACTCGTCGAATTTGTTAAAATTTTTTTACGTTACTCCCTTTAAAAATTACTAACGGCCCTATTCATTCTGACTAAGGTGACTTTAACTTTGCATTAAAAAAGGTCAGAACAACTTTTATTATTTCGTTTTGTAACCACCGAGTAGCAGTTCAATTTCTTGTTGCAACTTTCTTCGTCGGACCGACGAAATTCGTAAAAAAACAGTGGCGACCATTAAGTGGGTCATCCCGTACATTTGGAACGTTCGAAAGAATAATCAATGGTAACATAAGCATAATGATATTTGATACTTGATATTGCTGTTATTACCTTTGTGCAAACTATTGACGAGTAAATGTTTGTTTTCTAAATACAATACAGTTTTGTACCTGCAATTTTCAGTACGTAAATTGTATTTTTCAATATTCATTGAAACGAGCGAGAACTTCTTTAAAAATATCTATTAGGTAAAATTCCATTGCGCAAAATTTCATCATTTTCCGAGCCGAATCTACTAGACAGTGACGCATGCTAACGCACTTGTGAACACGAACCTAATTTCGACAGCTAGTTGATGTACGTCCGTGTACATAAGGTATTATCAAATTTCCTGTTTATTGCGGTATAAAAAGTCAACGTGTGAACGTCGGTTATAGCAGTAGTTCACCAGTATTCCACGGTGTTGGACGTGCTTTAATATTCAGTTTACCTTATTCAGAAGACAGTTCGCGCATTATGAAGAACTTTACGTCCATCGCATGCCTTCTCGTGGTCTTTGTAAGTATAATATATTTGAGAATTAAAGACGAGAGGAGAATATTAATTTTGCTTAGCGCAAATGAATGTTTTCGTAATATCATTTATCATTACTCAATAATTACAACCGCAGGGAATAATCTATTCTGAAGCCGGAAAGACATCAAACGTTTGTGATCGAAAAGGTAATATTGGCTGTTGCTCCTCTCTGAACAACGTTCTGCTCATTCACAACTTTGTGTATGTGTAACTGTATTTTATAATCAGACTGAAATTAAATCTTACAGGCGAGAGTGCCAACTGCGAGAAAGCGTGCGATTTAACAACGGCTGGCTTTGTAAGTTATATTTTTAAGGTTTCCGTGCATAACTTTTTTAGTGGCGAACAAAAAAGTATTCCTAAGCGAGAAGTTTGTAAAAATTGTTATATGCGCAATGATACGCGCCGGTGATTGCGAAAGTGATCTAAGTTAACAATTTCGAAGAATTAATTCTTCTATTTATGTAGCATTATTTTCATTTGCACAATTCGATTAGAACACAGAATCATTTATGAATTTCTGTGACTTCTCTGACTTAGGCCACTTTCACAATCACTGACACATGTACACATATATTGCAAATGTCGATAACCACGATATAACGTTGCTCGCCACTAAAATAGATAAGACACATTCTTTTGAAAGACAATTCTGATGCTGTTGCATTCGTTAGTTGAAAGGTAACGCTCTACAAGTGGATGCGTTTGAAAAACACTTTGCTAAGCAGCTGGCTGAAGACGAAAAGACAAATCCTTCGCAAAAAGACGCGTATCAAGAGAAGCATGACTACAACCTGGATGTGGTTAAAAAATGCGTTAAAAAAGGTAAATGAAAATTTTCTTGACAAAAAACTGCTTTATTGACAGATATCATATATGCTCGTCTTTTCCACTGTTCTAGCGCATAGTAAAAATGAGGCCGATCCATGCAAAGTGGTAGGTGTTTACGACAATTGCATGATGGACGAACATTAAATGAGGAATGACATCGCTAAAAAGGAAACTTCAAGAAATGGCGAATAAAATCAATTGTAACGTTATGTACGAGCGTAGATATAGAAAAAGTGTAATCACAAATTGAAAATCATGTGACGAGATTACTATCAACAATATTTCTCTGAGTCTTCGTCATTTATTCAAAATAATCAAAATAAACCCAATACTGGTTAAATCGATCCAGGCCCCGCCACACTTATAATAACCAAGGATACATATATATGTGCCGCTACGTGCGTGAACAAACGGGTTTTCAATTAGATTGCTTACAGTACTGTGAATTAATTACTCTAACGCAACTTAACCCGTTCGCTACCAGGCCCCGAGAAAATCCGTATAAACTGTCACACATATGTGACTTTTATTATTTCGTTTTGTAATCACCGAGTAGCAGTTCAATTTCTTGTTGCAACTTTCTTCGTAAGACCGACGAAATTCCTAAAAAAAAACAGTGGCGACCATTAGGTGGGTCATCCCGTATATTTGGAACGTTCAAACGAATAATCAATGGTAACATAATCATAATGATATTTGATATTTAATATTGCTCTTCTCACCCTTGTGCAAACTATTGACGAGTAAACGTCTGTTTTTTAAATACAATACAGTTTTGTGCCTACAATTTTCAGTACGTAAATTGCATTTTTCAATATTCATTGAAACGAGCGAGAACTTCTTTAACCCATTGCCGCAAACAATGGCTATAGCCGTCCATTTGTTTGCCGATGTGTAGACAAATTACGGCTGTAAAAAGTTGCGACTACTACAAGTGTGCGGCAATGGGTTAAAAAGATCTGTTAGGTAATATTCTATTGCGTAAAATTCGCATCATTTTTCCAGCAAAGCGTAGTAGACAGTGACGCATGCTAGGGCACTTGTGCACACGACTTCATTTCGACAGTTAGTTGACGTATGTCCATGTACATAAGGTCTCATCCAATATCCTGTTTATTGCGGTATAAAAAGTCAACGTGTGAACGTCGGTTATAGCAGTAGTTCACCAGTATTCCACGGTGTTGGACGTGCTTTAATATTCAGTTTACCTTATTCAGAAGACAGTTCGTGCATTATGAAGAACTTTACGTCCATCGCATGCCTACTCGTGGTCTTCGTAAGTATAATATATTTGAGAATTAAAAACGAGAGGAGAATATTAATTTCGTTTTGCTCAAATAAATGTTTTCGTAATATCATTTATCATTACTCAATCATTACAACCGCAGGGAATAATCTATTCTGAAGCCGGAAAGACATCAAACGTTTGTGATCGAAAAGGTAATATTGGCTGTTGCTCCTCTCTGAACAACGTTCTGTCCATTCACAACTTTATGTATGTATAATTGTATTATATAATCAAATTGTAATGAAATCTTACAGCCGAGAGTCGCGATTGCGAGGAAGCGTGCAGTTTAACAACGAATGGCTTTGTAAGTTATATTTTTAAGGTTTCCGTGCATAACTTTTTTAGTGGCGAACAAAAAAGTATTCCTAAGCGAGAAGTTTGTAAAAACTGTTATATGCGCAATGATACGAGCCCGTGATTCCGAAAGTGATCTAACAATAAGTTAACAATTTCGAATAATTAATTCTTCTATTTATGTAGCATTATTTTCATCTACACTATTCGATTAGAACAGAGAATCATTTATCAACTACTGCGACTTCTCTGACTTATTGTTAGACCACTTTCACAATCACCGACACATATACATATATATTGTAAATGTTGCTAACCACGAAATAACGTTGCTCGCCACTAAAATGGATAAGACACATTCTTTTGAAAGGTAATTCTAACGCTGTTTTATTCATCAGATGGAGGGCAATGTTCTACTACTGGATGTATATAAAAAAAGCCTTGCTGAGGAGCTGTCTAAAAAAATAGCGGAAGATCCTTCGGAAACAGAAACGCATCAACTGTTACATGACTTCAACCTGAATGTGGCTAAAGCATGCATTGGAAAAAGTAAATGAAAATTTTCTTGAAAAAAACTGCTTTATGGACAGATATCATATATGAACGTCTTTTCAACTGTTATAGCCAATGATAAGAATGAGTCCGATCCATGCGAAGTGGTAGGTGTTTTGCAAAATTGCGTGCGCAACCTTCGTTAGATGAGGAATGACATCGCTAAAAAGCAAATCTCAAGAAATGGCAACTAAAATCAATTGTAACATTATTTACGCGTGTAAACATAAAGAAAGTGTAATCACAAATTGAAAAGCATTTATCCTTCCCTTTCCATATCGATATTCTATTATAAGTTTCATGTGACGTCGCGCAACCATTATGTACAATTGTTAACGGTAAAATCAAAAATTGAAATTAATACACAAAGACATTTGAAACTAAAAAGGAGCAAAATCTCTTCGCGAGATGGTCGTTATGAAAACAATTAAAGAGAAACTCGACATGAAGTGCCATAATAAAGCGGATAAGAGGCAGATTTCTTTAGGCTTCTCGTGATCGTGGATTGAGAGAAACGAGGATTCGTCCAGTGAAACCTTTCTCTTGTATCGCAGGACGACGAATCCTTTCGAGGAAACGAAATTGTCTGGATACCCTGTGGTACTCGATGACGAGAGACGAGGAAGTAGTGGAGAAACGAGAAGAAAATGTGTACTTGTGAGTCCACGCACAGCAACACGTACATACACACCGAAAGACACACGTATGTGCACATAAGAAACACCCGAGTCTCACTTACACGCACCTACGGCCAATGTCAGAGCGAACGAAGAGACCGCGGTTGAAAGGCAGTTATCTCTTGTGGAAGGAAGAAATTGCTATCGAGGTTTTATCGCGAAAGCTTTCGATTGATATAGATTGATCGTTCAGACAATGGCAGGGTAGATAAATCATTCCAGGATGGGATTGAACGATGAGGGTCGGTCAGAAATGTAGGTCCACTCACTACATGGAACAGGGGTGGTTCACCCGATCGCTTCTCCAATTCTAACGATTATATTCAGAACTGTTGAAGTTACACAGGCGAGACTAACAATAAGAATTATTCATTTTATAAATGAACAGAAACGTTTATGAAGTGAGCTGAGATTATCAGAGATCTCGTGTAAAAGGAACGCAGCTATTATTAGAGCAATTCGTTTATCTACCAGGAACGTGAAGTTCGATGTGACACTTCTAGTTCTTCTCGATAATTCAATCTCACGAACTTCAGACTCCTACAGATTTGCCTTCCAAATTTTAGGAGGATGCGTGTAACCTATTTTTTTATTATTTCCGTGTAACAGTTGCATTTACCACCGAAAATTAATGAAAATTCCTAAAGAAATCGAACGACAAGATTCGAGATTCTTGTTGATCGATTCGGTGCTTATGATCGAGCATATAGGAGCTCTGTAAAATTCGCGTGAATTTTTACCAACTATGAATGGCTACTTCCAGGCTACAGAAGTGTAGAGGCACGGGTTCTCGTGAGAATCCTTCGCGATCGAACGCCCGTCTCTCGTCCCGATGTACGAATCCACGTGCGAGGTAAATCAACGAAATCAAATGTAGTACGAGAGATTGAAAATATTTGTCGATAATAAAGTATTCTTTCACTCTGCTTCTCATTTTCATTGTTCGAAGTGAGGCTGGCTCGGACGACGACGTGGAAAAATTAGAACGGTAAGTGTGAAATTGTGAATTATCCAGCAACAAGGATAACACTGCAATAGTAAAAAAGAAAATTCCTTGTGATTATGTCACTCTGACTAATAGGAAAAATATTTATTTTCACGAAGAATCCATTGTGTGATTTCTTTTTCAAAGCACGTCGCACGATGCAGAATTTGTTTTAGGCATGAGTATTTAGTAAAAGTCTGTAAAAAATGAAAGTTTCTTCTCTGTGCTACATTTGTATCTTTTAGTAGTTCTAATCAAAAAAATTATCTAGGATAGAGATATACGCCTGTCCCTTTTTCGACGACCATGAAGAGTTACTGCAATGTGCCAGACCACATCGGCCTGCGAATTTAACGGAAGGACGACGAAGGTCCCCAAGTGCCAGGCACCCTCAACAGCAACCCAGAGAACCACAACGTTCTACACTAAAAATCGAGCCACTCTCAGAAATGCCACTGTGCATGTGAGCCACGAGTACAATTCAATCGATCGATTCATTTTCCATTATCCTCGCGCACGTCTGATTCTCATTCCAGTAATTAAAAAAAGAAAATTTTCTTTTCAATGCGTCCGATCAATTTTTACTTGGAGCAATTAGTGACTTTTATCTTTTCCTTTACAGTTCGAAGATTTCATAAAAAAATTGCGATTCGTACAAACGTGATTAGATGCTAAAAGGAGCACGGAAATTTCTTTGACTTTGAAACCTTACTGTACAGGAAACCGATAGCACGACAGAAGGAGCAGAGCAAGACCTCGCGAAGGAAGCCGGCACGGAAGAACCCCTGCGAGATTACGTGCGCGAACGACGAGGACAGACCTCGAGATCATAAAAGAATCATCGCGTTGAGCAACCAGGTACTCTTTACACTTGAAAGATTAAGTCATTATTTTAAGCTTAATACCTGAATAAAGTTTTCTATTAAAATCCTATAATGGAGGGTGGACCTCTAAAGCTAAAATTACATATTTCAAGGTTACTAGTATGCAAATAATTTATGCTCTACAATCTACATACTACGTAATTATACAGGGTGGTCCGTTATAAGTTGGCATTAGCAAACATGCTTATAGAGCGGCTTAAAACAAACACAAAAGTCCTGGACCATTATACAAAATTCGCAATATTAATCGAGTTATTAACTGTTAAAGATCAAAGGAAAGGGCGTCCGCCAAAATAGCAGCGGGGGGAGCGCTGGTGCCTCGGCGAGCTGTAGGACGGCCCAGTTTACCTACAAACAAACGCGGGACGCGGTAAGGGGAAGGCTGAGACACCGTTGCACGGCCGGCTTCTTTTTCGTTATTCTTCCCCTTACCGCACCCCGCATTTGTTTGTTGGCAAACTGGGCCGTCCTACAGCTCGCAGAGGCTCTAGCGCTCCTCCCGCTGCCGTTTTGGCGGACGCCCTTTCCTTTGATCTTTAACAGTTAATAACTTGATTAATATTGCGAATTTTGAATAATGGTCCACGACTTTTGTGTTTGTTTTAAGCCGCTCTATAAGCATGTTTGCTAGTGCCAACTTATAACGGACCACCCTGTATATTAATATCTAATATATGTGTATATACTAATATTATAAAAATTCAAGCTTAAAAATGCTTCACAACACTTGCTGCTACTATGAAATTCATTCAAACTTAGCTAAATGCTTTAGTCATTATTTTAAACTTAATAACTGAATAAAGTTTTCTATTAAAATCCTATAATGGAGGGGGGACCTCTAAGACTAAAATTATATATTTCAAGGTTACTAGTATACAAATAATTTATGCTCTACATACTACGTAATTATATATTAATATCAGACAGGCGGAGAATAGTAACTTTGAAAGATAAGAGAAGGAAATTTGTGAAGGATGGTGGTTAGGGGGTGCACAAGGAAAATCGTGTCAAGAAATTTTATGCCAAGTAGTCGTTCGGGATTACTTGGCACAAAATATCGATATCTATCATTGTACAAAAAAAAAACTGAAAATGAAAGAATCTTCAAGCGAAATGGCGACATGACGCGAGGAATGAGGACAAAAAAAAATCGAAAAGAAGAAGCGCGAGAAATAGCAGGAGAGTAAAAGGAGAAGGATTGAAAAGAGAATTGGGATCGTCAAAAAGGTCACGCGAGGTCGTCCGCCTATCGTGTCCGAGTTCTTGGCTCTCCTTTTATCTTAAACTTATGTCGGTGATCCCTTTTACGGATCATTAGTTGAAACCACATGGGCGTGAGTTGACAAAGTCCAGCAGGCCGCACGAAATTTCAAAAGTTCCTCACGACGTGTGGGGCTAATGTTTTAATGAATGCTCGAGGAAGTAGACAGAGAGATGGATAGAGAAGGTAAAGGAAGTTTTACCCGTGGAAAGCGGAAGTAGGCTTTCTCCACTTCGAAGTCATATTTAAATCGTTTATCCTCGCAACGAGAAAGTGCACGAACGATAAAATTAAATCCACAGAATCATTTTCACAATCAGTTTTACGTTAACACTTTATAGCAGCGTGTGACTGTTTTGTGACAAAGCATTTCAGTGCTCGTAAAATTCAATAAAAACACTGAAATACGTTTTAAATCGATGTTACAGCACCGGTAAGCACCGTTCAATGCAATTTAGGTACAGTTCCTCAAAAACAGATGGTGCTGGCTGCTAATAAATTGACATTAAGTTCACGTGTGGTGAAACTTGGAAAACCGCATTTGTGTAAACAAAAATCGGAAAAATATTTCTACGTGCTATCTAGTAATGAGTAATATTATAATAAGCAAAACAACTGCTCAAAGTATTTCATACGTCTTAGACCGTGTGCAACACTTTGAAGCATTATAACACAATATGACATAAAAATCACACACCCTTTTTCTACTGCCCTTTCATATCAACATTAAATCTGTGGAAATCTAAGAAATTTTATTATTTGTGAAAACCTATTAAGCACCTAATACTCTGTCTTTGAAAGACATTGAAGTATAAACGGTTAACGCGCAAGTTCTCCTTCTAATTCTTCGAAAAATAGCGAACATTAATATCTTTCTTATTTTGTACAGCTGAACAGTAACGAGTGGCAGAATGGACAGATCTTTCATTCCACGCCGAAACCTCTCAACCATCAATATCAACAAGACTTTGGTCAGAGTGAGTTCGCGTTGCCTTATAAATATTTCTAAATCGTCAAACCAAACGTTCAATTGTCGTTACTCGACTTTTCCGTTCACATATAAATATACTCGCTTTTGAAAATACGCGTTAGCAGTAAACACGAATACTCTAGTTCACAATATCGTTGATAACATAACTATCGGTACTGCAAGAGTAATGAACGAGTGAATAGTGAAACGCGTTATTCTCGCAGGAGCGAGAGATCCTTGCGGTGGCGAGAAAAGGCGCAATTATCTGAAACAGAAGCTTGGACAATTACTGGCGCAGACCAAGCCGATACCAGAGAGCAGCTTACGCGAGAACGTAGACTCGAAACCTGACCCGGAAGTTATAGCTGGGGCGCTTCTCATGTCGGAAGCCGAAGGCACCGATCTGGGAAAGCTCGAGCCTGCTGATGTCTTTGAACGATTATTCGCAGGACTCGATGGTAAGCACAGAGCGTATATTTACGCCTTTTGTGTATATTGATGGATTTGTGAGGGCGTACATATACGCCTTTCGTATATATTGATGGTAGGGGTGTGCGAGTACTCGTAATTTACGAGTCGAGCCCAGACCAGTTCGCTTCCTCGAGCCGAGTCGAGAGTTCGAATTTTTCAACTTACTCGAATCGGCGAACTGCTTGAAAAAAATTCGAACTACTCGACAACTTCGAAAAGGTCGAATATTCGAACTACCCGAATACATTCGAGCTACTCGAATATTATCGAACTACCCAAATACATTCGAGCTACTCGAATATTATCGAACTCGAATGTATTCGGGTAGTTCGAATATTCGACTTGTTCGAAGTTTTCGAGTAGTTCGAATTTTTTTCCAGCAGTTCGCCGATTCGAGTAACTTGAAAAATTCGAACGCTCGCCTCGGCTCGATTTGTCGATTGTTACTTGACTCGAAATTCGAGTACCCGAATAAATCGAGTACTCGCACACCCCTAATTGATGGACTTGTGAAGGCGTATATATACGCCTTTAGCAATCAAAGGGTTAAACAATTCGCTGAATCCTCTTACTCTTAAAATTATAACAGTTTTCGAAATGGAAACTTCACGCGAGGATCGTCCGAAAGACAGTGAACCTGTTCAAGCACCCGAACAACCGGTGTCAACCGAAAGTCCAGAACCACCCGTGCAACCGGAAGAAACTCTAGAAGTAGAGCGGTTGGTATCAGCCGAAGATGGTCTTGGGCAGAAACAAGGCCCAAGAGATCTTGGGTAATATATGTTTCTCGGCGTCAAAAATCGATGTGTCTAGCAAGTTTTGATGTACGGTGCTTTCGACAAAATTCTAACAGGGCCGATGGTCAGGAAGAGTCCAAGGAAAAGGACCAATCGGAGAAGCAAAGCAGCACAAGCGTGCGACACGTACGTGCCGCAAAGAAGAGTAAAGGTCCGTCGCAAGCTTCCAGAAATCAAGTTACGTTCAATGGTTCCATTAAACCCGCTTGGTTTCCTGGATTCGTCCTGGTGTCTCCTAGGGTGGTCGATTCCATTAAAACCACTTCCAATCCAGGTGAGGCTTTGATCGAAGGCTGGAACCTTTGCAAACCGGGACACTTTGACGAGATGTCGCAATTGGTGGTGAACAATGAATGATGTGCTTCTGGAGAGTCTGCTTTGTGCTTATTAGGCTAATGGTTTGTGGGAGAAAAATTGAATTGTGCTAAAACTGAAATTATTTATGGCATAATCCATTTAGGAATTTTGTTTCAGACAGTGTTTATCCATGTTTTCGTTTTTTACACGTAAAATACTCGTGTATAGAGTGTGTATGAAACGATTCGTGACAAATTGTAATCAGATATGTTAATACATTATTAAGCTCAATTGAATAGTATTTGTGACATTGTCTTGGTCGCGTGTTTCTCCATTTCGATATTTTTAGTATGAATGATCAGTAAAAAATATGCTGGGTACTTCCTAAAAGTCCGTTTCGAGTTATTTTATTATAACTCATCCTACTAGTAAACTATTAATTATTATTCACGATCACGTGAAATTGCCTTATTATTTTCGTACCCGTCCAAAACCGCATAATGTAAGCACAAACTACACCCACGTTGCCTAAAAGTGTACTCATCATTTTAAATAACTTGCCTACATTAAACAATAAAAAAATAACTTCAACCGCGCATTTTATTCTTTACACCAAGGGTACCCAACAGATCGATCACAATCGACTAGATGATCTCGATGCAAAGTTTGCACAATTGCAGTTTAGCTTCTTTTGTGAAGCGAAAAATGTTTGTCCTTCAAACATGGTTCAAATTTCACTTTCTAAGCGACAAAATTACTGTCAGTCGATCGCGACACATTTTTTTGGTCGAAAGTCGAACATACATAACACGATGTTGCCCATCTCTACTTTACACGATTACCAAACGTCTAATCTTGAACCAATAGAATCACATCGAGAGTATCACGAGTGATCTGCGCGAAGTGTCGGAATCTTTGTACGTGGTTGACGCTCGTTCTGAGCTCTTACGTACACACGTTTTCAAGGGTGGTGGGAGTTGGTCGCTCCTTAGAATAGATCGAGATGACCTCTGACCCTCTCGACGAGCCATCGCACCGAGGAACCTACGACTACGTCGACCTCGACACTTCGACGAGTTTCTCCGAAGTCGTTGGTGAACACCCAAGCTTTGATCCAGTTTCCAAACTTCCCGATTCTCTCGTTCTTCCCCACCACCCCTTCCAGCCAAAGCTGTCGACCACCCGCACCCACGTTCAGTCCACACGAAGGGGTTGGTAACACGGAGAGAGAAAGAAAGGATCGAAGAAGAGGGTGAGATAGCGAAGAGGAGGCTGAGAGAGGAATAAAAAAAAAATTCACCGCCGACTATTGCCGCCACCTGGAGCTGCCGAAGAAACTTTATTCACCCGAAGGAAGCTGGAAGGGGCTGAAGCTGAATTTACACGTTTTCGGGGTGGATGATCCTCCTCGGATGATCCGAGTGAAGGTGAAGGATTAATGTTGGACTCTTTAATACTATTCCTACCGACCGGTCAAATAACCATTTTTAACATTTCGATTAGAATTTCCTATATACAACGTAATTGCATCGCCTTTAAATTTCACGACGTTTTCTAACATATACGTATAATACGTTTTTCAATATTTTAGGAAAATTCGTGAAATTTAAAAGCGATGCAATTACGTTGTATATAGGAAATTCTAAACGAAATTTTAAAAACGGTCATTTGACCGGTCGTGATAGGAATAGTGTTAAATCGGGTTAATTCGTCGAAAATAAAAATCGAGTCGAATTTAGAGCCTTCGCACGTTGGATAATTATTGCAGATGATCACAGTGAACGTCGAAGATGAAAATCAGAGTGTTAACATTACATTAATTTGTTGAAAGTAGAATTCTAATTAAATTTAGAACTTCTGTACTTTGAATGATTTCCATGGATGATCCGAGTAAACCTGGAAGATTAATGTTTGAACGTTAACACTGGGTTAATTTGTTGAACGTAGAATTGGAGTCAAATTTAGAGCCTTTGCGCTTTATACGATTACCGTGGATAATAGAAGTAAACGTGGAAAATGAAAGTCAGAATGTTCACATTGGATTAATTCGTTGAAATTAGAATTTCACTCCAATTTGGAGCTTCTGCAATTCGGATGATCGCGAATAATTCATCACCCGCATGTATAAAGTACGAGAAACTCGTGAAACGTTTGAAATTACTGTACATACTGTGTTCACTGGATCGATGAATCAACAACGAAGGTTGAAAACGAAAGAAAATCAAAAAACACACCCAAAAAAAGATACCTCAATCCTGCATCAAGAGATAAATCCCAATCGATTTCTCTAATTTGCTCTCTCAATCTTCTCCATTCGCGTCCATCCATCTCGAATATGTTCTCTCGTTACTGATCCGAGAAGCGAGAACCTAGCGCGTAAATTCCGTCGAGTTATTTGCGCGCGACTCCGCATGTTTACGATCGTTTCAAAGCTCGACGACTTTACGCGCCACGAACCTCATCTGCCTTCTAGCCGCCACTCAGCTCGGACCACACGCTCGGTGACGATTGCGGGATTCTCACGTTCGCGGAATAATAACCCCGCAAATTGCACGTTCTAAAATTACGAGACGCGAGACATACGTCGGTGATTGTTACGGAGGGGAATTTTACCAGAGGATGTGAGATCGTCAACCGGATGTGCTTCCTCCTTTAGGATGCAACGAGTGTTTGAGAATTCATTGGAGAATCTAGGTGATTTCCTTTTACCGCTGTGACTGGATCACCTAACCCAGATCCTAACCCAGATCATATCACACCACTTGAGAGGTAGGCACGAATCTGATTGGATTATCTAAAGTAGATGAGAATATGATTGGACGAATTGAATTGAACTGATCTGAATATTTCACTTCATCTGTAAAAGGAAGGCAATTAGGAATCTTTGATACCCGCGACTCCGATACACGAGCGTCAAATATGGCGGCAGCCACGTTTGTTTGTGCAATTCGTCGTATTTGACACTCATAATTTCAATCTTAATTTATAAATACAATATCCTGCCAGTACGACCGTCGATGAAGATCTGCAGAGTTGTATCTGTGTTTAAACTTTCGTTTCGTTAATTTCGTAGCAAGAAATAATAAACAAAGGTGACGTATTTAATAGGCGAGCAAACCTCTGCATTTCCTTAGAAAAATACATTTTTGGACAAGTTACTGGCGGATCTTGCTGTCCGTTAAGTGAAGCGCACGAACCATCATCTCCACACTGAGAGAAAAGTATATGATATATCTCATTATAATGGCATAGTAACAAAATTATAGTTGGAAATATCATATTTATGGTAAATGTTACCATAATGTCAGTAATGATTACGATAGAGGCATAATATAACCAACTATATTATGTTTTTACCCAAAATTATGGTTATTTCAACTAAAAATGTAGTATGGTCGAAAATATATAATGGCAAGAAAAATAACTATTTTATATAGTTAATATTACCAGAATATTCCATACATAGTGATAGAACTAACTATATTCACATAGCATATTTTACTATACACATGGTAACAAGAACAAAGATAATAGTTAATGATATAACCATTTGTATGAATCGTTCATTCTACTATATTTTGTATGGTTAAGTGAACTATAAAAATATGTTTGACGCCAAATCTAACTATAAAATATAGTGAGATTATAGTAAACCTAACCATTTTTTTCTCCCAGTGCAAAGGAAAAAAATTCGTCGACAATTGTAATGGGACAGTCACTATCGGTAAAGTAGCAACACGAGAACCGACACGTAATAAAAAGAGATCAATGGACTCCACGGTCCATATGTTCTCCGAAATATAATAAGTCACTCCCTTTACGGTCGTGCCTAAAAATTATATTCTGTGTATTATCTATTTGGTCACAAACTATACTCTTGGCCATCTGCGACTAAAAAAACAACCAATACAATAATACCCTGAGTTTATTCAACTACAGTTAATGACAAGCAAATAATCACCACACAATCCAACAGGATCTCAGAAAATCACAAGCAACAATCTCATCTCAAGAAATCCAAACCAAATGCTCAGCACCTCTCCTCAAGCGTTTTCATAAATTAGCGCGACGTCCATTTTCTCGTAGTCTCCTCATCGACGAAAATTTCATCTCGAGTGAATTACTCGTAGCTGCAGCTGCGATCTCCTCGTGAAACAAAATCGAGAATCTCGAGGGAGATCGAAGCGGAGGGGGTGTCTTCTATCACGAGCTATCCGCGAAAGGATTCGCAATTACACGAACGCGCGGCGCGCGCGTAGATTCGCGGGAGTAAATAAACAAGGAAGAAGAAAGGCGAGCGAGAATTCCGAGGCGGTCTACCGTGAAATAGACTTTATTCGAGAAAAGAGGAGGTGGACGAGGTAAGAAGTAAGGGGTGCGAAGTCCGTAAGGTGGAGTTTTCAGAGGAAATCGACAAGACTCGCTGCAGCGTTACTCGCTCGGCGTTTAACCACCCTTGAAACGATCTCTGACGAAATCGTAAACGGCCCCGGGATAAAGCCGAGGGAAACTTGGAGAACCGGGGCGTTGAGCCCCAGTTAAAACCGTGATAAAGGAAACGTCGCTTCGTTCTCTCAAATCTATGAATAATCACTCGTGCTCATGCGCCAAGTAGATGAGAAAGTTATACATACCTAAAACTAACCACAATAATTCTACAAAAACAATTCGACAACGCAAGTGGAATAAACAAAATTCAAGGAAAACCCAACGAGTACTTCCGATTCTCGAATTCGCAGCTTAATGTCGCCACGTTCCTATCGTATCTCAACATTCACCGAAAGTTCTTCTCCTACCAATGTCCCTTCCTCTTCACCTCTCTCAGAAATTCACCCGGTCTACCTCACCTGGGCCACCATTTCCGTTCGGCCGTTAAGAAGAATCCATTAGCCCTGGAATGCGGCCAGAATTTATTGGGAGCGAAAAGGGATGATAGGAGCTGAGCGAGTGGACGATTAAATATTTTCGAATCCTCTCGAGACATTCGCTCGCTCGCCATCGACGAACTCAAGAGAGAAATAAAGAAGAAGAAAAAATGGAGAACGATAAAACCGAAAAAAAAGGCATCACCTTCGTCGATATTCCCGATTGACAAATATCGCGGTTGGACGAACGGAGGACGAGAACGTATCGGCGACGAATCGATAGCCTTTGAGAGGCCGTGCCCGGATGCCACGATGGTGCGCGAGATGTCGGATGGACCGAGGAGGAAGAGAGTGGAAGGGTGATGAGAGAGCGAGGGAATAGGGTGTTTAATTAAAGGCGGCCACGGCGTGCTTTCGTTTTATTTTTCACAGGAGAGGGTCGTCTCTCAGTACCGAACACGCGCACACACAGGGTGTGTAATGAAATGGAGAACGAGCGCGCGTGTATCGGCGCCAATGAGACTTTCAATAAAGGCACTCCATCGTGCGCGAAGGGGACGAGAAGAATGGAGAGCGTGAGACAGGTGAGGAGAAAGATGGAGAAAGAACAAATATGTGGGTGTGGGTGTGTGATGAAAAGAGAGAGATACGAGAAACACAGGTAAGGTAAGAAACTGAACTACAGCTAGAAGTTAGATCTAAGGTTAACATCACAGAAATATTTTTTGTGTTAATATTTTTTATGCGTGCGCAACGAACTGTACGATTTCCACCACGCTCGAGCAAGCCAAACTACGCTGTCCACCATGCATGTCTCGCAAGTGCCGCGGACTGATATTCGGTACTTGAAATCAAAGAAGTTTGAAAATTATTTAAGTGGTCAATTATATCTTGCGATAACAATTTCGTTCAACGATTTCACATGTTGTTTATACAAAACATGAAATTGAAAGTATGTAACAATTATTTTTTGTAGGTTGTTCAAAAAGTATAGGTAATAGAGTTTGAAAATTATGAACATTAAAAATGACTGAAGATAAATAACCCAAACATGAAATAAAACAACAGTATTGCGTTTTAATATTCTCTCACAGTGTGGTATCGTTCAAAGCATGCCAGTTTATGCAGTTTTATTTGTTAATATTTATAATTTTAGCACTATTAAATTGATGGATTTTATTATAGAAACAGTTCGTCAGTAGTGAACAACTAGAGATCAAGCGACTAGTATTTAGATAAATAAAAAAAAAGGAAACGCGTTGCTAATGTCAACGTGGGAGATCTACCCGATCGGTCGGCCACCGACTTACATTGAAATGGGTAGATCTACCCTATTGGTCGGCTAAGTGTTAAGGAAAACAATAAAACTAGTAAATAAAACTAGAAGTAAATATCTGTCTAAATTGATAAATAAATAATGAAAGGTAGGACTAATAGTGAAGGTGGTAAAATAGGGTAAATAAATTAGAGAGTGATGAAAGAAGAAAAGGGAAGGGTGCGCGTGCCTGGAAGAATGGAAGCTAACACGAAGGGCGAACCGTTTCACTAAAACATTGGTGAAGAGCGGTTACACACTGTTTCTCTGTGGCTGGAAATTTCTGTAGCTCCGTTGCAAGTGTGCTCTTACTCTTGGGACGGGTAACGTAATGGTAACTTCGACGTTGCGTTACCAAACAAGAGGATAGGGTAACGCAAGCTCTCGAGATACAACGCCGGTAATTGTCGTTGGCCGATGTTGTTGCTTCCTTGTAAATTCGCAATTCTCTCCACCGGTTTATCCTGTTATCTTTCGATCTCGCCTGTCCTGAATTTTTAAGCTCGTGCTAAGATCTAAGACACGTTTGCAAACTTCCGAGTTACACGACTCAGGAACCCTAGAGTGAATTCGCTTAGGAGCTCTCATCGAAGTGACGCATAATTCAACGCGCAAAATAGCCCCTAACACAAATCTCTAGGTAAATAGAATATAATTATATGGACTAGAGGCGACTAAAATAACCAACAACGAACCTAAACTGCTGGAAAGATTCTTACTTACAATAAAAACCACTTGCAAAGTTCAACTCAGGTACCTTCAGCTCTCTTAACCTTCATCTTAATCCCATGCACAAACCTGCCAAAAGCATCCCACACGCACTCTCATCCTTAATACAATAATCACAAAAATAAGATTCTCCAACCGTCCAGCGAAAAAAACGATTCCACCTAGCAAATCCATTAAGAGCTAACATCCAATATTTCTCGAACAATGATCCAACCGTGGTCATTGTGATCGGCTTTATCCCAATATGGAACAAGGACACGATACGAGTAGCAATAAACCGACTGGTCGGCTGTCCAAGCTGACACTCATCTGGACCCTTTCTCCTCGAGATCATCGGCAACCACCGAAAAAACTCATTCTCCACCACCATAGCATGGAATAACATTACAAAAGTATCCGAATGTATCGACAAACGCGGTTCCTGGCAGAACATACCCACGCGCGTGTAGCAAGGACAACAATGGCGCTTGAGACACGTCCATGGAGAATCGAAGGGTGGAAAGAGAGGGTATTAAGCCTCCTTCACACATGGCGGCCCAACAATACTCGCGTTTTGGCAAGAGCATTGTGCCGTGCCTTGGGCATTGTTCGCAACCCGTCCACCACCGTCTGTAACACAGCCCAAAACAGTCAGGGGGCCAGCTCGTACGACGCAAACTCGGTTTTCGTCTTCAATTCGGCGGCCTCCTCTTCCGTCGGAAGGGTGGATAGATAGATAGAGAGAGAGAGAGAGAGAGAGAGAGAGAGAGAGAAGGTAAACGAGTGAGAGAGGAAGCAACGATGGCCGGCAGGGCGTCGGCCAGTAGCCGTCACCTGACAAATGGCTCTGTTTACAATGGCTCTAACCGAGCCACGAGCATCAGCGATTGTGCGGCCACGGTTAGAAACGTATAATAGAGAAAATCCACCCCTGCCTTCTCTTCCACCTCCATTCTAGTGTCCAGGTCGCTCGGACTATCTTCACCCTTCTGCTATCTCGTCACTCCTGCATTCCCTGCCTTCCTCTCGCTCTTGGGGGTTCTGCTTCTCTTTGGCTTCATGCGTCTCTCTCTCTCTCTCCCTATCTCTATCTCGCTCTTTCTTTCTTGCTCTCTCTCTCTCTCTCTCTCTCTCTCTCTCTCTCTCTCTGTTGCGCTTCTTCCGTCTTCTCTTGCACCACCAGTCACTTCCAGCCACGTCTCCCACGCTATTCGGATGCGCAAACATCCGGCCGCCGACGCCGGGTCGATCGACCCTCTTTGAAGAGCCCAAGCGAATATTCGGGATTCAGGCACTCTACACGACGATAACTGGATGAAGGACGAGAAGTAAGGGTGAGGAATAATGTCGAGGTGAGTTCTTCAGGAGGATTTCTTCAATTTATAATTTCGGAAGCGATTGAACAGTTTGGGATTTTTTTTTTATTGTATGTTCTACTTCTAAGTGTATTTTTGATAAAGATACAGTGGCTTTGGTAAGTAAGGTAATGAAGTGCGTTAGTATGTGAATCACACAGCATATTAACGCGGTAAATACGCAACATTGAAAGTTACCTGTTGGTTTTACCAAAAATGATCTTCGAAATTCATAAAGACGTCCATTTGAAAGAAGATGTTTTTCGTCACATAATAGTCCGCTTCGAATCAAACAAGTTGTCCTTCAAACGTTTCTCCGTATCTCAAAAGAGGGACGAGTTACATATCTCGGTGCCACGCTTCTAGCGACTCACCCCGAATAGAGAAATATGGCAAGAAAATCTGTTTGCTTAGGCACCGAAAGTGAGTTTACAGAAAAAGTATGTCTTTCAACGAGACATTGGTCCCAAGGATAAAACGAAATTCACAATGCAATATTTTGATAACAGCAATATAAACGTACTGGAATGGCCCTCACAATGCCCAGATTTGAACCCTACAGACCGTTTGTGGAACCATTTAAGAAAGAATTGTGCCGGTAAACGATAGGAAAAATATGACATCATTTATCAACGCATTGTAAAATAAGTGGAAAAATATTAGCTTATGTTAGATGTACTTAAAAAATGTATTCATAACATACCAAGTAAGCTACGAGCCGTTATATCTGCAAAAGATTCTCACGCGAAATATTAAAACACGACGTACTGTAAATTATTCAGAAAAGCTGAATGCATTAATCTACTTTCCGACATTAGCATCATACGTGTTCCATATTTGATTTTCCTGTTCATCATCTTCGAAAATCTTCTTATCTTTTTATATCCACTCATTTATAGTAACGTTCTACTAACCCATTAAAAGGTATTATCCCACTCATTTCTTCAATTTTTCTCCACGATATTAATCGTTAACTTACCAACACGACTGTACTTTGTGAAATGAATGTAGAGTATGAGTTACCAATTCTTAGAACGGAATTCATAGACATGTCTTGAGTTTTAAGGCGGTCTTGAATTTATCTGCAGATGTTGCGTAACAAATAAAACGATTAGTAAAGCATCTGAAGATGAACTGAAGATCGTCTTGAAACTGAAGACACATCTATGAATTCCGTCCTTAGTCGCAGTAGCTTGCTTAAATTTTGATTTTAATTTATCATCCTAGATGTCTCTGCTAGTTCGCAGGAGGATGATAATTTCTCTTCGAGGATTCTCTCGGTTATTCGCCACCTTGGATTTTAATCCTCGCGCATATCGATGTACACTTCGACGATTGGGGTAAGAACGCGTGAGAAGGAGAGTGTCGGAGAGAAAGAGAAGAGAAGAGAGGGAGGAGAGAGGATCGGACGCAGATTCCAGGAATAGTCGCTCGACCTCCAGAGGATGCCACGGAAGGCAGCACGGTGGTGCGAAAGGGGTGAGTTCACCCCCGAACAGAGGGGTGGATGCGCGGAAACCCGAGAATCCAATCTATACGGGTTGAGGAAGAGGAGGTGGATGTGGAAGATTCCTAAGTATTTCCTGAAATCCCAGCAAGCGGAACGTCTTGGCGAATACCGTAAAACTTACCCCTGCTACACTTTCCAACTGCTACCTTCAAAGCCGATAAAGTGAAACGCGCGAAAAATTCGGCCACGCGTGCAACCTCGAATTAGAAACTAGCTCGAAGTTCGTGGAATAATTTCACTGCTCCCACGTTCAATGGAAATTATACATTCTGAGAATATATTGTGGAATAAATCACGAGTTACATTGTTGCTATTGTGAAACAGCGTCATTCGATTGGCTTCCGGCGTTTGATGAAGAAAAACAACGAATGAGTGAAAGGGAGAGAGAGAAAAAAAAAGTGCACGCACCATTTCAATAGAGGAGAGAGAAAAACTCTTTCAGTTTCCGATCGCGTCTGCCACTGTTCATGACTGTCGAGCGATTGATAGAATCGAAAAAATATTTTCAGGCGCAGTCGCGCATTCGAACTATTTTTCACTCGACGCCACGAGTTACCATGGAACAGAGCGTAGTGTATTTGTTCCCGTTGGTTTATCTCGGCTTTCTTTTTGTCGTGCGTTCACTATTTTATTCTTCGTTACGTTTCACCGTATTATAAAGCACCCGCCGATTGAAGATTCGCTTGATATTTCAATAATTCGGCATTACTCGAAAATCATCTGGTCTGCTTCCTCTTAAATATTCTTCAGGAATATCCCTTTCACTGTCCTCTCAACTTACGTCGAGTAAGTAAAAAGAAATTGCTTGGCGCCATAAGTAAATTGTTATTAAAAAAAACATTTCTCTTTTGTCTTCCTTCTTTAATTTTTCGTCGAGGATCACCGCATAAAGGATATCAACGCCTGCGTTAACAGTATTCTTCTGGATCGATGGCTTGTGAGAATAGAATAGAGAGAAGGAGAATCCAAAAGAGAGAGAAAGACAGAGAGAGAGAGAGAGAGAGAGAGAGAGAGAGAGAGAGAGAGAGAGAAGTAACACAGCAATGAGACGGAAGGCAAAGGGTAGTAGAATCGTACGTAGAACGCGGCCTGCTCTCTCCTGCAATTTACCGTAGCCTGAGAGAGTAATTTCGCGGGCCAGCTTTCAGACAATTTAAATTGTCCTCCCCACGGATGAAGGAACATTATGGCCATGCCGGAGACCGACGGGTTTCGGGGAGGTGGGACCATGGAGAGAAGAGGAGTGGAGGAAAAGAGGAAGAGGAGAAGCAGTGGAAAGGGGTGGACCTACTTTCCACGGTAAATTACTGTCGCAGGATCACGGACCTCACCTTTAGGATGCAATTTACCAGGGGAACATAAGTCGTTCTGGTATCGACGCGTAATGCGCTTTCAACCGACGGTATACGAGCCCAACGTTCCCTTTCGCCCCTCTTCTACCTCTCTACCACCCCCAGGCCCACTTCCACCCTTTTTCTACCTCTCCACCACCTCTAGGCCCACTTTCATCCACTACCTTTCCACCATCTGTCACCCCTTTTCTGTATCTCCAGAATCTCTAGGCCCACTTTCACCCCCCTTTTCTGTCTCTCCACTATCTGTAGGTCCACTTTCACCCTCTTTCTGTCTCTCCACCATCTCTAGGCCCACTTTCACCCCCTTTCTGTCTATCCAACATCTCTAAGCCCACTTCAACCCCTTTTTTATCTCTCCACTACCTCTAGGCCAACTTCCACTCAAGTGCGAGTGTGATAACACAGATTTCCTCACTATTAAATCGCCTCGCCACCTCATCATCTTTCCTCCGCGTTTCTCTTCCCAGATGAAATATTTTCTAAAAGGAACGTTGACGCGAGCAAGTATTGCAACAGCGCGAAATTCGCGAAGCGACTCACTTTGCAGTGCAGTATTCACGAATAATGATTATATGGTTAGTCCCGATTATTCATATTCTTTTGCTACATGAGGTTAGATTTTATCTTCGTAGGATAATATCTGCGTACGGTTAGGGTATGTATTTCTCTTTAGTTGATTCTCGTGGGCTGGTGTGATTTTAAGGGTTTCGTGGATTTCAGGAGCCAAGTGATTTGTCGTTTCTGATAATTTTCTTTTATATATATTGTTTTAGAGGATACTTTTTTAAATAAGCCCCTTTCGCGTCGATTCGGAGGAAGGACATGGGTGGAATTTTGGACGAAAAAATTGCCTCACGTTTCTCAAACGGGAGTCTCCTTTTCGCGGAGAGGTTTCCCTCTTTGCTTTCACTCTCCTAGCATCGTGGACGAGAAGAATGCGAGGGAGGAGGAGGGGACGCGAGAGGAGGCTCGCTTTTTCACATTCCCTCGCAGTTCGCGCTCGAAATGAAAATGTACGAAGTCACGGACGTAATATCTTTCGAGGAGTAATACTACGATGTCGTCCTTTCCCTTTGAGATGAGGTAGGTTCTCGTGCAATCAGGAATTTTTCAAATTTTCGCCCAAAAGGCACCACGACGCGATTTTCCCTCCTTTCTCAAATATTCGCGCCAGCGTCCTGGTAAACTTTCCAATTTAAATCCGTCACGCCTACCCGTCGACAGGAGAGACGTGCCACCAAATTACGAAATAAATTAATATCTCCAAAACTCGCGTATGGCCGTAAGAAATAAAAAAAAACCTGCTCCTCGCGCGATCTGGCATTTTTTGAAATTCGACATATTAAAATGCGCATTTTTCCAAAGGACTTTAAAGGATTCTTCATGCTTGAAATGAAAGCAACGAGGGCGCGCCTTTCAACGACTACCACGACGGGGAGAGACAAAATTAAGAGAAGAAGTCGCGAACGTAAACAAACGATTCTCCTCGCCGCGAGGCAGACCAAAGGCTTGGGGACCCAGCGAGAATATTTTCAACTTCTCTCTCTCTCTCTCTCTCTCTCCCTCTTTCTCTCCATTTCTCACTCCCTTCGTTTGAACGTGGCCAAGTTAAATATTAGCAGGCTCGTCGAGACGCGCGCTAATTCGTCGGCCACCGAGAGCGAGGCGGCTCCGTATAATTAACTAGGAATTCCGACAATTAAGACGAACTCACCTCCACCCCTTCGTTCTCCCTTACGTCAGTGCTCTCACCCTCCACTCACCCCACCGAGGGATTCAAGCTTCAACCCCTTCTCCACTCACCCGCTTCTCAAAGGAGGGCGCGCGCGGAAGTAAGCGACGGAAGTTCGCAGCTACAAAGTATTTCAAGTTCCTTCACCCACCGCGCCCTCTCTACCACTCCTCGTCCTTCGTATCAAGGGTCCAGCTAGTGGAGAACCCTCGCGCAAAATTGCGCATCCTCTCCCTTCTTCCTGAAAACGCTTCCGAAAAGAGAAGAGGAGCAAAGTGCAGCCAGCCGAGGCTCTCCTGGCCCTTCTCGAACAGAAGAAACCTCCGAACATTTTCATGCTCGAAACTCGATACTCACCGAGGGTGGAGTGTTTTCGTCGTAATGAGCAACGTCGAGTAAGCCCAGGCCGTGGTTGAGCGAAGAAATAGCCGTTATTACGTGCTGCGCATTTTCTTTCGCCGAGAAATATCAAGAGAGCCGCTTAATTCGTAAGGTAAAATAAAATCTATCGTGGAATTGAGAAAAAATCGTGCGAATTCAGCAAGAGAAGAAAACGGAGAATAAAAGAATAGAGAGAAAGAATGAAAAATTAGAATTGTCGCACTCGTGAGGGGTACGACTAAAAAGTACAAAAGAATGTGCAATTTACGCCATAATGAGAGAGCCTGAGCCGAAGCTCGTATAAAATAATATGAAAATGTACACGGTAAGAAATATAAACAAAACAACAAATGAAACACTAATAACTAAGACTATCCGAAACAAAAAGATCAATTATGGTCAACAGCAAGTAGGTGGTTATACAATTTAGTTTGGAAAGACAGGAAATCATCGCTCTGCCTAATACACTGTGGCAGGGAGTTCTCATAGAGAGAGAGAGACAGAGAGAAAGAGAGAGAGAGAGAGATATTTTCTTATCCTGACACCATAGGTCCCCTAAGGACAAGCCGAAATACAATACAAGAAAAGAAAGAAAAGAAAAGAACACAATAAGCAAGCATACAATTTGCACACACACACACAAACATCACACCATAAAGAGAGAGGGAGAGAGAGAGAGAGAGAGAGAAAAATCGAGATAAAGAGAAAAGCGGATGCGCGATGCACCGACGAGAGTGCGCCTACGTGCAAATTAAGCGCCGACCAAATTTCACGGGTTGTTCGGACGGCGAGTTAGTTGGCCGCTAAAAATCGAGATTCCCTCTCGCTCGAGCATCGCGTCGGCCGCTTGCTCGTTGGATAAGGTACGGTCGAGAAATGCGATGGTAACGTAAGCCATCTCGTGTGAGTTCCGTAACGAGCACCATGGCACACATCATACCAAAAAAAGAACATAAGAAGAATTACATAAGAAGGCAGATATAGAGTACGAAGATGAGAGATAATGCGATTCGCGTGTAGAAAGAATTACAGCGTGGAATTACGCTGGAATGGCACCGAGAAAGAGAAGAAAACGCGAAGACGGAGGTGGGCAATGGAGGGTGGAAAAAGAGATGTGAGGTGGTTGCGTAGGGTGAAAGAGCAGGGGAAGAAACGAGGGTGAACACCCCGGGCCAGGACAAAGGGAGAGACGAGGAGGAAAAAGTCATGCGCTTCGCGGGACCCGGGTTCATTTTCCGTGCACTGATTGATGGACGAAGTTGTAGCGTACGGTTTCCACCCTCGGCGCGCTCGACTCTGCTTCTACCACCCCTCGACAGCCACCCCTTGGCGCAAGCTCCAGCGGTTGAACGCAACTCTGCAACCTCGTTCCAACCCACAACTCTCGTTCTCGCTTCAGTCGGACGTGTTCACCACTTTATCTCTCCTTCTCTCTTTCTCACTCTGTCGTTCTCCTTCTCTTCCATGAACTGGTCGTCCACGCGTCCTCTTCTCCAATCCGCGCGCGACCGAGCAACCGAACAAGTAACAAGCGCGGACGAAACGAGTAAAACCGAAATCCCTCGACCGCCATCAACCTATTCCTTCTTCCCTTTCCGCAGTACATAGCTAGAAGTAGTACTGGAGTACATCCTCCTGCTTGGGTTCACGGAAGGAGGATGGACAATCCGATGGATGCTTCGGCATTAGTCACCGCGTTCATTGTTGCCTTGTGGAAGAAGCAGGGTGTGAGAGAGAAAGAGAGAGAGAAAGTATGTGTGTGCGTGCATATCAGTGAGTCAATGAACGTGTGTCAGTGAACAGAAACAAAAGAGTGGAGAAACTCTCCCTTCGACACCTCACGAGTGAGCGTTACGTTTCTCATCCTACTCTTTCCTGCCCTTTCTCATTGATCCCTCTTCTCTCTCTTTCTCTCTCTCTCTCTCTAACTGTAGTCTGCTCGTGATTCCCTCTCGATACAGTATACGAGCCGAGCAAGTGCAGTAAGTCGACGGGCATTAGCAGGAGAGAGCGTGCAATCGCGCGAGATTAATTCCGTTCCTGTGATACTCTTCTCTCACTTCTCTCTCTCTCTCTCTTTCTCACGCTCTCACTCTACTCTCTTACCTCCGTCTGACTCAAACCTCTCATTCTCTTTGACGCGACAAGAGCGACGAGAGGGAGGAAATTGGCCGAAGGAAAGAGAAAGACAAGATGTACACTTACGACACCGAGAAAAGGAAGAACAAAAATGCATCGACTCTTTTCAATCTCATGTAACGTTCGTGTTATTAGGTTTATTGAAGAAATATTATATAAGTTTAACTTGCAACTCGTCTTCGTGTATCGTGGTAGTTGCTCCAACCTTTTGTCCTTCCTTCTAATGAATATATGTGTGTGGCCATTGGCTATATAGAGCTTCGTATATTGTTTCGACCTGGCTTATTCAATAGCTAATCTCCAACTGATCATCCTGTATGCTTCTTATTAGCCCCACTCATTGGCCTCTTCTCCTACTCTTCGACCAGTTGTATCGATTGCAAGTGTACAAGCGTACATGCCATATTACACTCAAATTGCAATTTCTCTCGTCGTCCGTTTAATTGACGGACGACACAATTACCACTTCGCACGGTTACTTTTCATCTTTGGCAAATTTTCAGACAGCAGTCGATGTTCCTCGACCAGCTTAATTAATCGAGCCAGTAGATCGCAGATTAACCTCTCAAGTCACAACGTTTCGGTTTCTTCGACCAAATGTAATTTTCCACCTGAACGTAATTAATATCGCGCGCTCATCGAAGCTAATTCATTAGAAAGCAGTTAAGCGTTATCGCTCGACGGTTTGCAGAATGAAGTCGAGGCGAAACGATAACGGCGAACCGCAGCACAGGGTAGAGATTATATCGAGCAATGACGAACAAGAGAACGCGACACGTCCGTGTTGTGCGGAAGTGGAAACGTTACGACTCGCGTGCAACAATATTCGCGCAACGTCAGCCACGTCCCAGTTTTCTCGTGCGATTTACGGTCGTCGGAGGGGCCAGGAGAACGAAAGGTATTCTCTTTGTTCTTCTTTTTTCATCCTCTCCTGGTCCACGGAAGAGAGCCGCACGGAGAAAAATGGCGGACGATTTTTTTTTTTCACCTAACAAGTTGCAATTTATTGCAGCGCGATAATCTGCTCCGGAGTGTATGAGCGCCCGACTGCTGGAGTAAGAGTGGAAGAAAAAGTAATTGGAACGACGTCCAATCGTGTAACGAAACACTCCAATGCATATCGACGAAAATAAGAAGATCCAGAGCGCGGCGCGACAAGTCGGTGGAATTTATCCGCTAATTAGCCTACCTTGTCGGACATTAAAATCCCTTTGTTCGGCCGCACGGACGAGTTATGTTGAAATTAACGAGGGTAAGTACAGCTGCGGATTAACGAAGTAAGCCGGATAGTTGTTTTTTTTCCTCTCTTTTTTTTTTAATTAACCCCGTGCACCCAGGGCACACTCGAAGTGGCACCGTTATAACTACCAATTACCGATGTCCATTAATTGCAGCATTTGCCGTGTAATAATAATGATACCCTTGGGGCTACGAGAGAGTCTCCACAGGGCACTGTGGCGCGCTTGGTAAAAGGGAGATGGTGCTTTTCCAAAGATAAATAGAGAACGTGGTAGACGGTGATAGTAGTAACAGTGGTAAATGGAAACCTTAGTGTGTCGATAGAGCAGCTGATTAACATTTATACGAGAAGTCCAAGCTTCTTTTTTCTCTCGTCGAGAGAATTGCAGGCATGCGAGGATCAGAGATGGAGTTTTCTTCCAATTTGGATTCGGTCGCATATTATTACCAATTACGGATCTGTATTGCGCGCGATATTTGTTATGTAATGTTTATCGCTCCCAGGAGCGCGATCTCGGAAATGGCTCATTATAAATGCAAATGAATCGCTCGAGCGCCCCTGCCCCTTGCTCGTCCTCTCGCTCCACGTAAATACATATGCGCTCGAGGTACGCGCGTGATTAAATTAAATTCTGAGCCCACTGTAACGCGAGCTCTTTAATAAAACTTTACGGGGGCAGACGCCGTTGGGACCTGCCGTGAAACGAAATTACCGTTTGACGAATCGATTTCGGCGGGATCGAGGATTTTGGACAGGCTCTGGTGACTACTCACACACGAACTATGTAAAATACTTGTATTCGCCACTAAGAATCACACTATCATGGCAAGGTTCAAGTTAAAGAAAACAGTTCAGGTTTAATAAAATTTATTTATGGAACTCCCTTGCCGATAACATTAAGCTGGTTGATAAAATTTTCAGTTTTAACCGACAAATGTTTGATTTTATGTTCAAGAGCGACGCGACAACATATTACTTTGGTATGTGTTATTATTACAATACTGTCAAACCTTTTTTCATGCGACTTTCTGTGCAATTTTTATATGCAAATTTCCATTTACGGCATAAAAAAACTTTTTTTTAAATACTCGTATGTTGCAAACGAAAAACTTATAAAGCTACACGACATTTTTTTTCTAATATGATTTTTTTATGCGGTTCCTATTCCGCCTCACAAAAACAACTTTAACTGTATTCCTTTTTCTATCTTCCTTTTATCTATTTTTCAAAAATTGTTCTGTTCTTTTTTCTTTCGCTGTATGATCTGAGGGATGCTCTGCTCTCGTTTAATATATTCTCTCTATCTATCTCTCTCTCTATCTCTCTCCTTTTCAAGAACCTACTTCCAAGGTTGCACCTCGCCGAAGGCACAGACTCTACGAGGTATTACGTTTTAAACCAACCGGGTTAATGAAATCAGCACTCGAGAATTAGGAAGGCGAATTAGGAAGTTCTTGGATTACCCACCCTTAACTACGGCCTACTAGAGCTCCTCCTCTTTAAGGACGACTCTTCCTCTCTCACGTAGCCTCTTCCTTTTCCGTCGTCCTTCTCATTTGCCAACCCTCGCAAATTCGGTCGTGGCATCGTCTTCGCCCACACACGCGCGCACCCACTCGACCAAACAAGCCTCCCTCTCCTTTCTCGCGAAGGTCAGAACGATAGTGCCGCAAGATAATGCCGCAACTGCGGTCTCCGCGTCGCCAAACGTTCCGTGGCGCAATATCGGCGCCGCACGCGCCCACCCATCCAAATTCACTTTCTAAACCACGAACCCAACACGCCCTCCTCTCTTCTCTCTTGATCTCCTCGTTCTTCTATTCCTCGTCGTACAGTGTGACAAAAAGCAATTTTTACGGACAAAATTCTGCCTACACCGTAATTCTGCATGGATCGCAATGAATTTTATTTTTAAATACTCATGAAGGGTTTAACTTTGAGGTGTTACTGCTAAAAATTCTATCAAGGTGGATTAAGAGAGCCCCGATAAAATTCTAAACCCCATAACCCAAATCCTGAATTGTTCGCTGTTATTAGTTGATTGTCATAGAAGAATTTCTGTGAACAATACTGAGGCCTCTCTACCACGACAAGATTACAGTCTTAAGAGAGATTTTTTGAGTTTTTTTTATTGCATTTTCTTCTCAGCCGCGGTGGAAAGCTTATTACAGTGATCATATTCTTATGATCCAATTCATACAGTTTTGTAATATTCAAGAAATAATTTTTAGAAACTTTGGAGAATGGATGCCACGATCACAGGACAGTATTTGGAAAAATTGGGAAGACGGAAAAAAAATAAAAAGATGAAAAAAACAAAGAAAATAAAGAAAATGCAATAAAAAACTCAAAAAAATCTCTCTTAAGGCTGTAATTTTGTCCCTAAAAAGTGCTTTTTGTCACACTGTGCGTCGTCCGGAAGATACATTGAAACGAAGCGACGAATCGAACGGTCTTATATAAAAAAAAAAAAAGAGAGAAGATGTAGAATCTTATTTCTCTCTCCTATTGATACGGTCCAAAGAAAGCCATTTGTCCCAAAGAAAGATCATCGAATTTCGCCGCACGAAGAATCATTGGAATTTCCCAAGGGCCGTTAGTGTCCCAAAGGCATTAGTGTCTCTCGTTGATAAATCGCGCACGTTTTTGCGAATGAAGTTTCAAGAATAATCAATAACCCGAGAATATATCCCGGAAATTCTTCAAGTCTCTCCCTCGCCACGGTTCTCATTGGCGTAAAATCGAGGGAATCCCGAACTTTCGTCATTGATTTCTCGTCGCTCGGTGTTGCTGTAATTCGGCCCCCGACGTTGCACGAGAAATTTCGTTGAGACCAATAACGGACGATGCAAGAGTGGCGCACTGCGATTTTTGAGGAATCGTGCCGCAGTGAAACGGTACGCGTGATCCGTTGATATTGATATTCGGTCCTTTCCGTCTGGTTAATAGTAATTGACAAACTTCCAGAAATAGCAGATCATTGAGTTAATTATAAAAAAAACTGTACGATATGTTCACTAGAAGATTTCGTTCAGTTTTACTTAGAATTCATTCAATGATCTATTATTTCTGGAATTTCTATCCTTTAAAGGAATACAACAATTATATAACTTATAAAGTAACAGTTATATAACAGAAATATGAAATAAATGTTATATTACTGTTATATAAGTGTAATGTTATTTGAGTGGGAAATTACAACTAACGTGCATGTTACGTTACATGTTACATTCTGTTATATTGCGGCAATATAACTATTATATTATTGTGTTTGCTGGGTACTGTGTCCTGTATTTCAACGAATCAAATCGCATACCCAGCCATAACCTATATAGAAACGCGCTTTCGACTTCACCGCCTTCTAAACATCAGTTTCGAGGGAAACGTGAGATTAATCGAAGCACTTATCACCAACCTGTTCTGTTGTTCGTCGACGGTGACAGACGCGAGGGTTGTTTGACGCTGGCCGAGGCAACGGGGTTGCTCGCCCCGTCGCGGTGCTCACCGTCCCTCGAATCGCTCAAGGGCGGCCAGACCCTCGTCGACTGCCTTTGATCCGACGGTGGCAAGAACCCCCGAAACGAGCACTACGCCATGCTCGTCGGATCCGCTCGGCTCTCGTCCTCCTGCTGTTGCTGTCGCTGCTGCTCCTGCTGACGTCCCGTCCTTCGGCCTACGCATGCCAAGGATTCTGTAAGCACAAAGGATACGTCCTCCTTTAGGTGACAACTCGCGTGGAAGGTGCTACGTAGACGTTGACGAGCGATTTGCTCGGTAGTGAAGCGCATGATGTAAGAATACAAGGTGAAACATTGCCGAGGATGCGCAATGTTGACTAATGAACGATTGCCTCCAAATCCTATAGGTTGGATCGTTACGAGTTCGGTAATATCAGGTTAGCTTAGCATTACAGTGATATAAATAAACGTTGTTAATTACTGAACAGGTAAGTGTTTGTATGTATAAATCTATTTAATTTCATATTACATAGATTATACAAAGTGTATGTATATATGTATATTACATTTCATGGCGATTCATTCAGTAAAGAAGAGAAGATTTTTGACAAATGAATACTGGCACGCATTGTGTCGCGACATTCAGATGGATTATTAAGAATATATTCCAAATACCGTCATATCGATAAGAAAATATTCTTATCTATTAAGAATATCTATTAAGATGAATTATTAAGTTTGTATTTTAAGAATACAATTTTTCAGTGTGGAAAACCAGGGTGGCAGTCAAAGTGCTAAACTCTAACTCATAACGAAACATCTCTTAAGTACTAACTGTTAAATTCATAAAATATAAATTTTCAATACCAAAGCCATTACAAACAACCTATCTTTCCTTTTGCTTCCACACTATGGTTTTCCTTCCTTTCAAACAAAAATTCATGGATTCAACTGTTAAATCTTCACACAACAACAATACCTTATATACAATGCGCTTATAAATATAAATCCAACATTACCTCGCGCTTATAAAGTATTCATCCGTAGGACAATTATAAATTCCCAAGCTCTCCCCCAGCAAAACACTCGCAGCAGATTTGATGTCCAGGCAGCTGCGTAAATGGCATTTCGCTCGATTACATTATCGAAAAGGTGAGAATAATAATATCGCGGATCTACCGAGCACGCGAGGGCGACTGTGGGAAATCAATCGTGAATCGGCAACGTTCCTGGCTCGTCCTACGGCAGCAATGCGCAATAACCAGAAGCAATCGTCTACGGTAATCGCCATCGGAGCTGAGTAGCGGGAGGTCCCAAAATTATTAATTAAACCCACGTCACCCGCCACCACCCCCCATGCTCGCTATTAATATTCATTCCGTTTAATATCCGCGGATTTCCTACGCGACGGATTTTCCACGCCCGGCTACGTTCGTCGGGCTGGTTGGTTCGTTCGGTTGCCTAGCTTGTAATAACTGTCAGGTGTTGGCACGTAATTACCGGGCGGTAGTTGCGAGGCGCAACCCTCGTCGCCCACGGAGCAGAAGCTCGGGCTTGAAAAGTCTTTTTGTTACGCGCCACCGATCGTGATGGATGAAATGACAAGCGGCCTGGCTGCGTGGGCCACGGCAAATCTTCCGTAACTTTGAAATCCGCGCGGCACTCCAAGGTAATATGAAATGCCGCAGAAAAAGAGAGAGAGAGAGAGAGAGAGAGAGAGAGAGAGAGAGAAAGAGGAGAAAACGTGGAAGTCTCGACTCTACCTGTGATGCGTTTTGCCGGCACGCGCGTGCACATTTCTCGAATACTTGCAGATCCTCCAGACTAGATTTGCTCGTGGGGCCCTACGCATTAGAGAAACTTTGTAGGAATATTCTACCGTCGCGTCGCTTCGGTAGAATACTCGACGATCTTCGTTGCAATTGGTAAAGGTTGCAAAGAGTAGAATAGAAGTAGCTGAAAGAATTACAGGAGGCCACGATGAAAGATACAAAAGACTCCCTTTTCACGAAGAATCTTTAGCTAACGCGGATTCCTTCTTCATCCTTGGTAAATTCTCTTGGTGCTCGTTGTTCCAAGCTTCGTTTTTTCTTCCCTTTTTACTTTATTGTCTCCAAAATCTTCCATCCCTTTCCCATGGCGCTGTACCATCGACTTCCTCCTCATTCTACTTCTCCATCGACCGTGATCCTTTTCGTTGACTCTGCGCTCTTGGGTTTCTCCGTTCTCTCTTTTCCATTATTTCTCTCTATCTCTCTATCTCTCTCTTTCTTACTCACTCTCCACCCAGTATCTCCATCTTACGATTCGGACCAAGTCGAAGAAGAGGACGCTGGCACAAGACTTAACCCATCCCTCCACCCACCTCTTCTCTCTCGCAGTCCCTCAACCTTCTCCACCAGCACCACCCACCGTTTCTTTCGGCTAAGAACGTCGCTAAACGACGTAACTTTTATCGGCGGCCATCTCGACTTTGCAAACTGAGCTGTTACAAGGGAGGACGGTGGGCGATGCCTCCTCTCGACCTGACGTTGAGAGAAGGTTCGAGACGTTCGAAGTCGTTTAAACTTCTATGAGGGTTTGACGCTGGTCCGCGCACCACTCCTCCATCTTCTGCTTCGTCCTCCACCTTCCTCCTACGTCTTCCACGAATCGCTCTGAGCGCGCACTTCGGAAGAGGGAAATAAAACTGTATAGGACGGGAGGAGCGACGAACTATTTTTACGACTGGGGTCGAGGTAGTCGCGCGAATGGATATACGGTCGGACGTGAATTTACGTCATTACATAAACATGCGACCGATGCGTACTCCAAGAATTTTGAAATATTGGCCCGCTCGTCTGGAAATTTCCAGCGAGCACCGAGTATATTCGAACCTTTCGAACGTCGTGGGATGCAGGCATGCGTTGATAAAGAATAAATTAAGTAGCTTATTTCGATTGACGAGATACACGTACAGTTGGGTGGCTCTTCTGGAAATTACTTATCGTACGTACTCGGAGGAACACGGCACGCGATGTAATTTCAAATGCTGGAATGCTGAATGTTTGAGACATCACGAGAGTAATAACTGATAATATTAGAGTAATGCTTTTTAACCGAGCAGGGCGCAGCGAGAAACTTTCGAAAGCACTTTGGATTTAATTAAACGCGTAGGCGCTTTGTCTCGCGCGAGGCTTTTTAACATATATGTAATGCTACTATATCGCTAATGGGACTGAAGAGGCGACGCAAACACCACGGTGCAGACATATATCAACCTCTCACTCTCACCACAGTTATCTATCCTCTCACTTCGTACTTTGGCGCAACTGCGCATGCGTGCATATGTTCGAAGGTACGATGTTCTGTCTCACTTTTTCGGCGCCGCTCCCGCTTATAAGAAATATACGTGGCTAGCAATATAGGAGTATTACCATATATCCTTTTTAATATTTTTTTTTATCGGTTAACTTTGCGCTGCACGCGACGACGATTCGATGGTAAGGAAACGCACGACGACTACTCGAGTTAAACGCGAGTCCTAGAATTCTGCTGCTTGTCGCGTCGAGACGCTTGTTAATCCCGACTCGCAGTCATCTCGAGAACATCTCATTGTACCTCGAGAGAATTCGCAGAAGCAGTCATTCCCGCAGAGGTGAATCGTGGTCACACCTCCCACTTTCTTCATTAATCTTCGTCGAGATGGTAGTCGAAGAAGCTCCACCGAATTCGCCATTCTCCTCTCCTTTTCATTCGACGCTCAGCAGAGGATGGGTATTAGTCGAGAGTTTGAACTTCCGTGGAGAGAGAATGGGCGAGAACAGTCTACTACATCCGGTAACCGAGGTGGACGCGTCACCCCTTCTCTTTTTCTTCTCCTCGCTCTCGCAAATTTCATATCGTCCGTAACTTCCTGTCGTTCCTCTTCTCACCTGGAAGCACTTCTACATTTTTACTCCCCGTTCGCAGGATGCTCGAAGCGCGATCGTAATTTCTGTCGAGTCCTTCCCGATCTTAAAGTCGAATCGTTCCGCCGGAAGTCACGTAGCATCGGAATCTCGTGGAATTAGAATTAGAAAATGGATCGCGAGCCAAGCGAAGCGTAGAGATGGCGATTGCAGCGGGGCTTGGTTGAGCGTGAAATCAAAGCTCGAGGAAGGAAGACGGGAGTCGGCTGATACCGAGTAGGAGGACACTTGGAAGCAGCCAGCCGGGCATATTCCATTCCACTGATGGTGTCCCAAGGACATTCTGGAAATCTCGATGGTAGAGGAGGTTCCTTCGAATTTTGTATCGAAGACTGGGCCGTGTCACGGATCGCTCGCTTTCCAGCACTGGTAGTATGGAGTAGCACTCCTCGAGTCGCAGTAAAATCGAGTCACCCTCTTCGCCTCGTCACGATCGACCTTTCCTCTTAAGTCGATCGAGAAGAAGCGGTGGCGAAGGGATGGCACGGAGAAGAGTTAAAAAAAAAAAGAAACGTCGAACGTCATTTCCCAGGAACGTCTTAACGATTTGAAACTTTAACGCGCGAGATGTTTCGGATCGTGAGCGAGCTGCATGTCTGGAGGATAGGAGAGAAATAGGGAACAATCGACGAAAGAGAAAAGGTCATAGGTGAATTCGATGCTCTTACGTCGGTTGTCGAGGATTCGACGAAATATATTCGTTGCCGCTCTCATTCGTAATTTATCGAATTTCTCGCGTTGCATCGTTCATAGCGGTGAACGTTGAATTTTCTTTCGATTCGTCGAGTAGTCTTTTCGTTACGCAAAGTGTACACTGAAAAAATTAGATTCTCATCTTAAGAATTTACCACTTAAGTTTAGAATATTTCCTACTAAAATAAGCAACAAGAGGATCTTCTTAATTTAAGAGTAGAATGTTCTAAACAGATTCCTCTAATCAAATATTTTTTACAGATATTCATAACAGATATTTTAATCTGTTAATCTGTTATTTTAATCAGGTAAAAAATTTGTATGGATATATTCCGTATATAATTATTGGAAACAAAACTCTTAATGAAATGCTTCACTCTTTATACTCTTGATATTCTTAACATAACCTGGTAAAAAATTTGTAAGGATATATTTCGTATATAATTATTGGAAACAAAACTCATAATGAAATGCTTCATTCTTTATATTGTCAAAAATTACATTATCCATATCTTGAAATCAGAATTGGTTGATAAATGTAGTGACGAGAGAAGATTACAATTCATATATACATGAAATTTCTATCGCTTGTAAATATCTCCATTAAATCGCCCACATCGTCTTCTTCTAGCCACTTCGTCATTTCCTTATCCATACTTCTTGCACAATACAGCACACGAAATAATATAGTATTCAAAATTTTGCAGAATTGCAAGAGGAACAAGATACAGGCATCGACACGTGTAACCTAACTTAACCGAATACTGACACGCATTGTGTCGCGACATTCAGATGGATTATTAAGAATATATTCCAAAAACCATCATATCGATAAGAAAATATTCTTATCTATTAAGAATATCTATTAAGATGAATTATTAAGTTTGTATTTTAAGAATACAATTTTTTCAGTGTACATCATGAGTACATATACCATTTCTCTCTCTTTCTCTCGCTCTCACACCGTGACAGCAACGAGAAGCGAGGAAATTTCCTAATGACATTAAAGTCTTACGCGGGTAGGAGGAGAGGAGATATTTCACGCGGTCGGTTGGCTGTAATTCACGACCGCATCCCGCGGCCAAGACCGGTAATATTCCCATTCCTGGTTTTCCCGTGACACCCACGACCACGGTAAATCAACCTTCACCGACTCGCACTTTCACACACTCACTTACTCACTTACTCACTCTCTCTCTCATTCACACACATACACACAAAAAGACACATACACACACACACACGATCACGCGTGCTGTCTCAAGAAGCCGAGCTGGGCTGAGAAGCCGTGCGGATGTCTTTCCGAAAAATAATTCTCCGGAACGCAATGGGGCCTTTCCTGAGAAGAAGGAGAGAGAGAGAGAGAGAGAAAAAAAAAAAAGGGAGTGAGAGAACGAAGAGATGAGGGAGGAAGTGGCGGAGGAGAAGCAAGAAGAACAAAAAGAAGATGAAAAAGGGAAGAAGAGAAGATGAGGGAGGAGGAGAAGACTGCTCGGACGTCCCGACGCCGACGTCGGCGACGCTTTTCCATTAAAAAGTTTGATTCGCGGGGATTCGCTAGTGCCTGGGCTCCTCGAGGGTATCCATCGAGCTGAGACGGGAAGTTTGTCATGTCGGAGGGGTGGAAAGAAAGGCGGTGAGGGGGTTGCGAATTCCTTCGCGGTTTTCCGATGAATCGGTGCGCGTTGCCCCATCCTCAGCCCTCGTTCTCGTCCTCCATCGCTTCTTCGAATTTCACGGAGGATTGAGAACAAGATTGTTCAAGCTGCTACTTTCCTATAAAATCTGGCACTCTTTAAACCCCTTTGGTACGCTGGTACTCCTTGGAAAAAACAAACTGGTACATATTTACGAATGCATTTCAAAATATTCTTCCCGTAATGGGACATTTTTGTTTGATCCAGGGATCAGTTGGCTAACAAGTAAACCTACGGTACTGTCACTCTCTGATTTTTCTGAAATTTGAATATGTTAAAATACACGAAAAACTAAGGGATACGTATTTTTTTTTAGCGGCGGAAAAACATATTTAGGGGGTGAAACGCCCCTCGCAAAATGGGGGGTAAAATGGAAAAATTGCGATATCTTTGAGACCAGTGAAGCGATTTGAATGATTTTTGATATGAAAGTATCTTTCGATAAAATACGAAAATCTGCCTAGGTATATTGAAGGGGGTCTCACTTGTAAGTGTTAAAGAATGTTGGTATTAATTATTGAAATCTGGTACTTTCTAGGTTGTTAATTTGACACGTGAAACGTGCATGCTTGAAACATGTTGGTCGAGGGGACGAAGGTGGAGTGGAAGCGTCGTTGGCAAAGGGTCAAGGAGGTAAGGGTGGAAAACGGAGGTGGAATCCATAACGACGTGTCATTCGTGTTAAATGGCACGTGATTTACAGGAAACGCGTTGGCCCGCGCGATCCGCGCGAGTTACCTTCTCCACGATACTCTCTCTGTCTCTCTCTCTTTCACACACACACACACACAAACGATAATCCTATCTACGCGATCCGCCCACGGCCAATTACTCGCATCCCTATTGCTAGGATAAGGTTATATTCCATGATTTATGCCAGAATGAGACAACACCCTCAACCACGCTCCTTCCTCTCTTGCTGATATCTGTCTTCTCGATCATTGATTCGGCTTGAGAATGGTCCTGGAAGCGAATCTCAAAGGAAAAGGCAGAGTATTCCATGCTGTGTTTGGTTAGCGAATTGTGTGCTTGAGTTGGGTACTCGAGTGATGGGAAATATTGGACGTTGGTGATCGTGTTACTCCGTATCTTGTGGAATTTTATGATACAAGGACCACTGCCCGAGTGGAAAGTTCGTGAAGTTTCAGAATCGACTCGTAAGACGATTGTTATTTGACACTTTGTTGCCTGAACACTTTTCTACGTGATCTGTCGCATAGAGCAACGTGTCAATAGTCACTTGGAACTAGATATTTATCCATTAGTATTGCCAACTGTGAATGTAATTGATCGTATACAATCTAGAGGGGTCTCTGTAAAGTGCATAAAAATATTTAGGTTAGTTTCTTGACTCACTATAACTTAATGGATAAAAAACCATGGCAGTCGTTATAAGTACTGTTAGACGACTAAGGGGTAACTTTGATGTCACTGATCTTAGCAGAATTGTGCAGTCAAACCTGTTTTTGTGTGGAAGATAGGGACCTCATAAAAGAAATCGCATAAAAAACAATATCGTGTAATTTCATAAGTATTTCGTTTGCAACACTTTTAAAAAAACTTTTTTCATGCGGTAAATAGAAAAATCGCAAAAAAAGAATCGCATAAAAACAGGTTTGACTGTATTTTAATTTAAACTCAGATTGTAAGCTCAATGTGTAGTACCTCCACCTAGCTAGCAGTGCCACAGAAACAAACCACACAAAAATTAAAATGAGAATTTAGTGCTACTTATGTGCTATTCCAGTTTCACGGTGAAGCTGATGCCACGGATTTCAAGTAAAATACAAAAACACTAAAATCACGAATAAAGCACTTAAATCCCACTTAAATAGCATTAGATTCTCAATTTAACCTTTTTGTGATTCGCTTATGTGGTGCTGCTAGCTTAACGGAGGTGAACTTTCTATTCGAGAATACACAACGGAGAAAAAAAATCCACAAACGGCATTCTTCCGCGAAATTCTCTGTTACGTTTGCTCTTGCCTTCAGAGAGCATAATCTTCCGCACCGTTATCTTTTAACGGTGAGTTCGTGGAAGGCGAATCTTCGAGGGTGCAGCAAGCGTCAGTTTTACGGGGACGCTGCGGAAGAGAAGTGGAAAATAAACGAGAACGACGGTAATCAAGGCGGGCGGAAGGAAAGAAATGAAAGGAAAGAGAGAGAGAGAGAGAGAGAGAGAGAGAGAGAGAGAGAGAGAGAGAGAGAAGCGTATCCCTAGCGCTTCGATAAAGAAACGGCTCGGTAACGCCCCCAACGAGGACAGCTTAAGTGGTCGCCCGTTTCGCCAGGTTTTATGCATCTGCAGGAACCGACGAGAATATCGTGGCCGATGCCGAGTTACCCTCTCATTAACGTTACTTCATTGTTGCGGAGGCGCTCACTAAAGGATCATTTCCTCAAGAAATTTCCAAATGATTTTCTCCGACGAGATACATAAACGACATTATCGTTATAATAAGTGGTGAATTAGCACAATTTGTTTCCCCACCTTATTCCAAGAGGTCAAGACATTTCCTTAACACGTTCGCGGACAGTAAAAGTTTCAGCGAGGTGTAAAAATTCACAGTCATTTTATTTTTAAAATGGTTGTGATATCCGAAATTTGACAAATTTGTAAATACACAGAGAAAAGATAAGATAATACGAAAATACCTAAAGAGTCAGTTAGTCATTACCTTGACAGGTATAATAATTACAAAAACTTAAGGTGATACAAAATTAAATTTAAAAGAATTGGATTTAAAATTTGAATGCTACAGCATTCATGTCATTCTGCATCACAATGAAAATGAATGCTACAGCATTCACGTTCGCGAACGTGTTAAGCGTCATCAGAGCACATTTAACAGTTCGTAAATTTATTTATTAACACTTTGACTGCCATACTAATTTTCCATGCATTATTCGTGGAGCCACACCTTGCATTTTTGTATGTTTTTTTGTTTTGTTAATATATGTTCCTTTAAGTGCTGTAAATTGCTGTTAGTATGATCATTTTTTTAATGGTATTTCTGGAGCTCCGTGGCGTCACAAGAAAAGCAAGTTTCGGTCCTTTATGACCATCATGACAGTCAAAGTGTTACACAACCGTTAAATCCAAACAATTCACATCTCCAAAGGTAGGTACAGACATGCAACAGAACACCGTAATGAAATTCTCTCGCTAGACGTTTCAATTAAACCAGACCTTTATCAAAGAGTAGAGATGCAACAAAAGGTGACACTCTGACAAAGAAACCACTTTTGGACCGAGTCGAATGATACCGAATGATACTGTCAAGTTAAAGAGACGTGCCTGCAACCCGATCTAACATGCCATATAAGCCGCTCATATTAAAATCGTAACGTGACGTATAGAATATTATGTTAGGCCCGAGTTAGAATTATTTCAAAAATATTCATGATAATATTTAGGAAACTATTAATGGTAATATACAGAGTAATAATACATATACATTGTTACTTATTCGACATACTGTGCAGAAGGAATCGCATTAAATTTAGTCAATTTAAATATCCCACTTCTCTCCAGAACTAATTTCAAGTCATAACAGACTGTGGAACATCAGATGTACCTCTGGAAGTGTCAGCTCTTCTCGTATTCCCACTCTTTGCCTTTACAATGTTCCATTACACGAGTGTACCCGTCTCAATATTACATTTCACGCATCCTCGACATACGCTCTTCTTCTCGTTCTCTTGCCACGAACTCAAATATTGTTCTACCTTTTATAGTTACATTCACACTCTCGGTACGTCGTTAATTTGCGTACGCGAGTTCCGATTACGTATACCCTCCCATACACGTTTCCAACGAGTGTAAGAGAAGAGGGAGAATCGCGCTGCGAAATGTACGGAGAAAGTTTTATCGCGCGAAGAAACAGCAGTTCTCGACTACCTCCTCCCACCGGGTGGAGCGTAGAACAGGAAGTCTCGAGAAAATTTTACGAGGAGATGAAGCTGGAAGCGAAAGGAGAAATAAAAAGGCTGAAAAAGGCCAAGAGACCAGAGGGTGGCCCTGCTGAGTGGCGCGCAACCCTCAGGACGAAGGGCGAGTCCTTTCGGGAAATAACGGACGAGTGTGGCACCCTTCTATCTTGCTTCTTCCCTCGTAATATTTTCCTTCGACCTACTACTTCACTCGTGCCCACCGCCAATCGTCGTCTTCTCTCGAGCCGCTTCCTTCTCGAGAAGGGGCGAGAGGACCCGCGCGTTTATTCAAATTGTTGGGGAAAAATGAAATTTCTCAGCCGGAGATGAAGCAGGGCCTGAAGTGGAGTGGAGAGAGAGAGAGAGAGAGAGAGAGAGAGAGAGAGAGAGTGGGTAGGAAAGGAGAGAGGGTGAAAAGAACGATAACCGAATCGTCGCTTTTCTACGATCCCCTCGAGTAACTTTTCATCTCCTCTCGATCGCGACGATGGAGCTGAGGGAGCTGGGCGTATTTCGTCGCGAGACACGTCCACCCGTTTTCTCCACCCCAGGACCGAGAGCTTTTTCCATCCGAGACTCTGTCGGCGAGAAGGCGACGGTGATCGAATCGACGAATTATCCCTCGCCGAGCGAAACGAAACGTCGCGATTACGGTCTGGGTGGAAAAAAAGATGAAAAGTAGGGTGTTTCTGGATATTAAGATGTCGAGGATAAGATATTAGGCAATGAGATGAGCGATTTTTGGGGCCGAGATATAATTCCTGTAGGTCGCTAATGATTTTTCTATACGTCAGAGAAATCTATCTGTTTTCTCCGTTCCAGAAATAAGTGCTTTTTTCATCCAACTCTGCCTGCGAGAAATCAAGAGTGGTCGAATCGATGAAATAACTCTCACGAAGCGAAACGAAACGTTGCAGTGACCATGTGGACAGGAAAAAAAAAGATGGATAGTTACGTGTTTCTTGTTATTATGATGTCGACGATAAGATATTGGGCAATGAGATGAGCGACTTTCTAAGTTTAACAATAAGATATAATTCCTATAGGTCGCTAACGATTTTTTTGTACCTCAAAAAACTCCACCCCTTTTCTTCACCCTAGGACCAAGACCTTTTTTCCATATTACTCTCTCTCTGTAAGAAGCCTACGGTGATCGAATCGACGAGTCGTCCCTCACGAAGCCAAACGAAACCGTGGACAGGAAAAAAAGATGGAAAGTGGCATATTCCTGAATGTTAAGATATCGACGATAAGACATTAGACAATGAGATGAAAGAGTTTCTGGGTCCAGGATGTAATAGAAATTACACCTACGCATAGGTCACTAACGATTTTACTGCATGTCAGAAAAGTACGTATAAAAAGAAATTCCTTCAAACACAGAACCGCGCGTATTTTCTATTTAAAAATCTCAATGCCTCGCGTGACCAAATTCCAACACTTCATAGACAGAGTGTTTCCTACCATTTAAACTTCAACGAAGTACTCTCGCCAAAACAGTATCCAATTACGGCGTGCAAATAAGAAACCGTGTATCAGCGTCATACATCAAGCCAACGCGGCTACAAAGTTCACAAAGTACACTTTCTCTCTCTCTCTTTCTTTCTCTATCTCTCTCTTTCTCTTTCTACCAAGCAGCGACAGTTCGAAAATGCAGCAATCCCACGGATATCAAAACCGAAATCAAAAAGGGGACGGAATGACGTGGGTGAAATAAAACTGAGATTGCCAGCGTCGAAACAGTGGAATGTAAGAGTAGACGGAGGAGGAGTGGTTGAATAGAAACGTCCAGCCCCTGGATTGTTCGAGTGAGTAGAATAAAGAGAAAGGTAGAGAAGTGGTGAGAAGTTGAAGTCGAAGTGGAGCGCCGTTGGTGAGAGCGAGCGCTTGGAGGGTGGAAGAGGGTGAAACACCCCCGGGAACGCGCGCACGTCTCACGCGCTTGCTACATCTGCACGTAGATGGGTGCATGGACGTGTGTGTATCGAAGTGCATATCGATTTCGCGGAAAAGGGGGCGCCAGCGCCACTTGGACGCTCACAATGCGAGACGCAGTCGCGCGCAAGCTTCGCCGTCGACCTTATGCCGCCGAGCGGACGCACCCCGCGACAATCCACACCCCCTAGTACTCCAGTAAACTGCAAAAGTCGAGTAGAAAAAAAAATCACAGATGGAGAATAACGAGAAGATCGGATAAGCGCCGACGCAGATCTCGCGTGAGAAAATGGAGGTTTGAGTTGTTGGATAATAAAGGATATTTTGGATGGAGAGATAAGGACGACGGAAAGCAGTAAGGATATTGGACAGAGTATTTTACGACAGGATAGCAGAATAAAAAGAAGAAAATAGCGAGGTAATATCTCGTGAAGCTTGAGTGGCGTGTTATCCTGAGAATTTTGATTTTAAAATAATCTTCCCAATCTTGAGAATTAAATTAAGATCTTCAGCGTCCTAAGTAGATAACCGGTGCAATTTAAAATTAAGTGAATACTCTTTTCGACCGTGTATCGTATTCTCCAGATTTTTCTGGATTTTTCGATGCTTGCCAACAGGCGTTATTGTGAATTCTTTCAAACGGATTTTCCAGGAAGTTTGCCAATTATTTTGCAACATCGATTGAAAGGAAATATCCCTGTAACGTGAAAGAACGACTGTGGCAAAGAAAAAAAGTAATTTGACATGAACTCGTCCAATACCTCCCAGAGGCATGGTATAGTCGGCGCTTGCTACTCCGACCAAATCGGATTTCGTTGAGAGCAGAAAAGATCAGATGGAAGGAAGGTTCTCCGAGAATTTTCGAAGGAGCGCGAGACAGACAGTTGCTCGAGCGATGCCAGGCAGTTTGCTGCTTCGAAATTTATTCGCTTGGGGAGAGCTGCAAATAAAAGGAACAGCGACGCATAAGGCGCATAGGGAATAGTAACATAAATTCGTCCAGGGACCTGGAATGGGATGGCTAGTGCCAGAAGAACGTGCAGGAGAGGGAAGTGCATTAGAAGAAGTAAGGAGCTCCTGTTTGTCGACCACTTCCGGTTCTTCGTGAAAGTTCGCCTTCTGGACGGACCGGCCGACCATTTGGGCACGTTCGAAAAATACCACTGGACTTTTAGCAGCGCGAATTTCAACGGTGGAAATTTATGCGTCCTCGAGGAACCGCGAAGGTGATTCATTTTGCCTCTCACTTCCTCTCTCGATTTTTCTCTCGACTCTCGTCGTCCACCAGGTACCGCACTCGAGGGAACGAGCGGTTTTCAACTAGCAACGAACGAATCCGCAACTTACGAAATAATGACGTCGAGCATGGGATATTAAACTTAACTTAAGTACTCGTTATTAAATCGGCTTCATCGGCGTTTCTTCAGTAACGTAGGGAGGGAGCTGCTCGCGGGGTATATATAAGTTGTCGGTAATAAGAGAACTTATGATCCCACGGTGAAGGGAGCGCAGTCAACGGAGCGATTAATTTCGAGTTCTCTCTCTCTCTCTCTCTCTCTCTCTCTCTCTCGACGAAGGAGTTCTCCTCGAGTTTCCCTATCTCGAGGAAATTCAAGGCTCCTGAAATATTGCATTATGATGCCTCGTGCCAGGCTGCGCTTGCCTCTCAAGAAAACTGAGTCAATGACTAGGGTCGATAGCTCGCCAAGAAATACGAGAATATCGAGCCTGAGATACTTGCAGACCTCGTTCGAGTCTTCGAGAATCGAAGCAGAGATTTAAAGAAGAATCCAACGTATCGAGACCTTATAAATACCTACTAATTTTCGCTTGAGGATGTAATAACAAAGTTTCTTGAAATTTACTTGTTTCTTAAGATGGATGCTCTACAAAAAAAAAGATGAATATTCCAGAGAAGGTGAAGGAATCTCGAGCTTCGAACTTTTTTTCCTAATTAAGAAATGACACTGACAATGAGTCGAAGGATTCCAAGTGACGTGAACATTTAGTAGAATCGATAGGAAAATTAAAAAGCACTGACAGCAATTTCCACGGATCTTCGTTCGCGTCGTCGAGAATCAAAGCAGAGATTTAAAGAAGAAGGATACTCCTTGGAAAAGGAGGAATATTCCAAAGAGGGATAGAAATCTTGAGCCTCGAGCTTTTTTCCTAATTAAGAAATGAGGATGAGTTGAAGGATTCCAAGCGACGAGAAGATTTCCAAGGATCGAAAGGAAGATTAGAAAGCATTAGGAGACCGCAATTTCTACAGATGCCATCTCCACCGCCTCTCGCTTCGAGGAGAAAATTGATTCGCCAGCTCGAGGCATAAATAGCCGCTTCGCGCGCGTCATATAATGTTGTTTACAATCGACATTACCGGAGCTTAACGGTGGAACGTTACTATCTATCGCGGAGGTGGCCAATAACAGGAGTGGCAGGAGGCATCGAATAGCACCGATGCGACGATATCAATAAAGCTGTAAAAAAAGAAACTGGCGAGGAAAAGTGCGATGTCACAGCTCGTTAAGAGATACCATTTCTCATCTTACAATGTTCTCTAGCATCCTGCGAAGCTGTAAATATCAGAATTTTTTGTGTCGACAATGAGCGACGAAGTAGAGGAAATTTTATTTACTTAAAAAAGAAACTCAAGTGCGAATCGATCATTGCGAAATCTGAGCAAACTAGAGATCTTTGTATCCAATTCTATGCTTCGAAGCTTCTCCGAAAGTGATTCCTTAAAAAGAAGAATAAAATTGATCGGGCTAGGAACAAACGTGTAATTGCAGAGACAGGTGGATGTAGGATTTATGTAACACCTCGTGTAACACATTCTGAAAAATTTTACTTTTTCCATGGATCCAAGAATTATGTCCATATGTGGTTTCTAAATTGATTAAAAATACATAAAGAATATTCTTGCTGATTTAGTAGACCAAAATATGCATTTACTTGTTATCAAAAAATCCCAACTCATTTACTTAACACCTACTTTATTCGAAACCCTGTATTCATAACATAACTCCTTCGTTCACTTGCGCATTTAATTATTAGATAGAAAATTAATAAACAAACGTCTGTGCACAGCAACGGTATTATGCTTACGGCAGAAATGTCCGGAAACTGATGTTCCAAAAGGCCGGGCTTCCTAGCAACCCAGCAGGAAAATGCAACCCATGCAGCCAATCTGTTAAACACTCTCCTTCTCTCTCTCTTCTCTCTCTCTCTCGTCGTTCAGAATTGATCATCTCTCGGGCACGCGTTTCAATGAGCTCGCTGTTCCGAGTGCTGAATATTCGCGAAACGAGCGTTCGCGCGTGACGTTTTAATTCCGTTCGCGCGGAACGCATTGATCATCGAGCGAGCCGTCATGAGACTCTCCCTTGGATCGAGTAGATTACCGTGAGTCACGAGAGTCGCGAGGGTCACGCCAATCTGCATTAGGATCCGAGGACCAAAGCAGGCGCACGACGCACATTCGACGGGTGAATGGCTCCTCGGCAATATCCTAATGTCCTACAGCTCCTATTAATCCTCTCGATCCTATTGGACAGCCGTTGATGCGATCGGATCATTGTTCCTCGCGAAGCTTTCGGCAAACTCGCCATTTTCGGTCTCTACGAACGAGCAAGCGAGTGAAAGGACGAGAAAGAAAGGAAGAGACACTCGTGTCAACACTAGATTTGTGGAAAAATTCTTTATAAGCGCCATTTATAATTTAAAGACGTGAAATTGAGTAGTTTATGTAAACCTAGTGTTAAGAATCATAGGTACATCGGTGAATAAGAAATTTCCATTTACTTTGGCAGAAGATAGGAGTGTTGGACTTTCAACAATTTCTATCCAAGTAATTCCAATTGGAAATGCTAAATCTCTGGGTTTTTCAAGCTCATATTACGTGGTGAACGATTGCAAATGCAAGGACACTTTATAGTTTCGTACTGTACTGACAAATTACAGCAAACTATCTTCTACATAAATCTGCAATTCTTGTTTAATTTGGATTAAAGACAAAAGAACGCGAAGAGAGAATTGTTTCATGTCTAAAAAAGAATCCAAGTCAGAAGGGGTTAGTTTATTAACTTGGAGCAAATATTATTAGGTACAGGACTATTCTGGAGTATGGAAGTCAATCGAATCTGTGCTTAAGATAAAAATTTTCATATCCGATAGTCTTCTAATTTTCCTTAACCTTCCTTCCACTCTCTTCTCGCAACGCTGCAGGGAATAGAGGATCTCAAGAGGTTCCTTCCTATACTTACTCTCGCCCGGAAAGCCGTAACGTCGTGCGAGGTCGAGGAAACTATCAGGAGTTCCCTTACGGGAAAGCAGCTCTTGCAGCGCGCGACTTAGCGTCGTCGTAAGGCTTAATGGCGCGTGTGGAAATTCGCCTTTAGGCGAGCGAAGGATTCACGGGCGCCGAGAAATCACGGGGCCCTGCAAGACTAAGCGGAGAATCGGGATCGTTAGCGTAACGGTGGATCGTTAGTGCGCATCTGCGATACACTAAGTTTCACCTTGCACGGATTCCCATCGTTCTTGGGGATTAGGGTAACGATCAGAATAATGGCGATTATTGTCGAGAGAATCATCACGATCCGAGTAAATTGAGAGTAAATTGAATTAAGATCAATTACATCGAGAACGAGAATTTGCTTAATGCGACGATTGGTGGCTCTTGAAGGTGATTGAGGTGAACGAGTTCAGTTGTAGAGTATTTTGTGGAAGTTGCTTAATCCTAGATGCATAATCAGGTTTACTGAGTTCGTGAAACATACCGGATACAAACGCGTGGATACGTCCAGTCGATGTTAGTTAAGCTTCCCCAGGTGAGTTTTATCAGAAGAATGGAACGTGTTTTGGGTTAAGTTTTACCAGAAGAATTGAACGAATTTTGGATTAACTTTACCGGAAGAATAGAACGAATTTTTGGTTAACTTTTATAAGAAGAATTTAAACGAATTCTGGATTAACGAATTTTAAACATCAAAGTATCAATCACTCTCAATTATCACCGATGCTTCAACATCGCCGCTTGCTCACCTAAATCCAACCAAAAAGCAAATCCATCCATACCAGGGTCATGAATCCCAGCCACTCCAATTCGTTGAAGAATAAAATAAACTTTGGGTTAACTTTTACAAGAAAAATTTGAACGAATTTTAAGTTAACCTTTACAAGAAGAATTTGAACCAATTCTGGGTTAATTTTTACAAGAAGAATTGAACGAATTTTCGGTTAACTTTTACCAAAAGAACGGAATGAATTTTGGGTTAACTTTTGCAAGAAGAACAGAATGAATTCTGTGTAAACTAATTTTAAACAGTAGAGAATCGATCACTCTCAATTATCACCGATGCTTCAACATCGCCGCTTGCTCGCCGAAATCCAACCGAAAAGCAAATCCATCCATACCAGGGTCATGAATACCAGCCACTTCAATTCGTTGAATATCAAAACGCACGAGAATGATTACAATCGGCAAGCTCTTATCTACCGCGTAACGCATTCCACGTTACGTCACGAGCGCTCGTAATTCCAGAAGCGCGAGCTATTTCAGCGGATAACGGGCGCGGCGTTTCAAACAAAAGGATATCCTTTTTTTCCCAAACACGACTAGCTCGCGCGTGTCTCTAAAACTCCGTCCAAATATTTGGTCGGTGCGGCGAGAAGCCGCGAGATACGGCCGGCCTGTTATTTAAACGGAAATGAGCGCGGGAGAGAAATAAACTCGCGGCCGACTCGTGATTGCGCTTAATCACGTGATTATGAAAATTTGGCGCCGGCAACGAGAGCGCTTATAATTGCTGATCAAACAAATTCGATAGGCGCGTGCGCGCGCCACTGGTTCGACGAAGCGAGAGATCGATCCATCGATCACAACGACCCGAGTTCACCCTACACACGTTTGGTAAGGGTGTTCTGATACAAGGCACGAGATCGTTCAAATATTTGGCCCTCCACTACGACGAAATATGCGGCCACGCTCGGACAGTACTCGATGAATTTTCGTGATTACGCTTAATCTCGTGACCGGTGAAAATTCGCGAAATCATCCTCGGATCATTTCGCACGGTAAAGCTCGATAACGGGAAGATATTTCGTCTAGAATTTCTGGCAAATTGAGCGCGTTGTACATCGTGCGTGAGTACATTGGCAAGATCCGACGATTCGGCGTTCGTGGATTACACGTCGAATACGTTTGCGAACGAAATTTTCAAATGATCTTACGTTATCGACGAATTGGATACCCGATTGGTTACCAAGTTGTAAATCCGAGAACGTGGGAGGAATAACGAAAATCTAGGTATAGAAGAGTGCTTGGTGAGTAGTTGGAATACCACCAGTCAGTGCACAAATTTTTGATAATTTATAAGGAATTTTACAGCCAACTATTCTAGGTTCCGATGAAAATCGCATTGTCGATAAATGCACGGTGAGTAATCAGAATAAAGATTTCTAAAAAAATGTCTCTATTCGTACGAGTACTTCGCAATAATTAATTATACAGGATGATTTGTACCTGCTGGTACAACCGAGAAAGAAGTGATTTTATATTTAAAAAAAGAAATAAGTCGACAATAAAGAATCAAATTTTTTCGTTTGAAGCTATGGTGACGATCGCTGTGGACGGAATACATTTTCGCTAGACTGAACTCTGTTGATTAACTATTCAAGGCGTACATAGTAATAAGTTATAGTAATCCTCTTGCACGAGATTTAATAATTAAAGAGCGTTATTACCATGCTGTTACTAAGGAACACACTTGTCTTAATCTCACACAAAAGTAACTGTAATACTTCTATGTATGTGATCAAAAAATTCGACAGACGCATATATGCGCCTCAGTCCATGCCAATTACATAAAGTAAACGCATATGTGCATCCTTAGTCCACACCGATGGCTTTCGCCAAACGCATATATGCGTCCATAGCGCTCAAAGGATTAAACATTCGAGTACACGTGCAGTTAACCAGTTAGCTGCGGAATTTCTTTTTTGAGTTTTAGTTTTTAGTTTTTATATCGGATGGCAAGTGTTTTTTAGTGTTCATAATCAAGAATATAAAAAAAAATGTGTATTTACGTGTATATACGTCGAACGCAGTTAACTGGTTAAATCTGTTGCCATCAAACGCATCTCCTAGCTGCAGCTCACTATCTTCGTTGAAATTCGTGTTTATTGAATCGGTCAATAAAGTGAAACATAGAATCACTCCCGGTTGTACCATCAGGTACGAATTACTCTGTATAACGAACTAACCGCGTCACTAAGATCCGACATTCGTTTGGAATTGACTCCACGATACCTCTGCCAACTGTTCCAGGTCCGAATGATATACTCTCGGAGAAACTTCTCTCTGCCAGAGCCTGCAGCTTCTCCTACTCTCGGCTACTCGCATATTCCGCTCTCACGATTATATCTTACCGATCGGCCCTCGTTCATTAACTTGCCACCGAACCTCGCCTCCTAACTTTCTCGGTCAACAGTTGACGTTCAAGTTGGAATCTCCGTTTCCTCGGTTCTCCGGTTACCTTCCACCGACGAACCCCCTAAGCCCACCAGCTACTCTCCGCTCTTCGTCTCTCTCGAGCCAATGCCTGCGTTCCCATGGTGCACCACAGTCGTTCGCGATCGCCGATTTATTTGAACTAACTTCCATCTTCTGCAAATAGGACCGAGGGTTCTAAGCGAAGCTTAAAGCTCGTTAGCACTGTGGGTGGCTGGCGAGGAAGTGACGGTAAACACGAAGACAGAGCAAGAATGAAGAGATGTTTGAAGAAAGAGGTGGGAAGAAATAAGAGAAGGTTGTGTAATTTGTGCTCACTTGAGCAAAACGGTATAGATGTGTGAATTAAGGTTTTGTAATGCGAATTGAATCGATTTTGCAAAACTCAATTCGAATCGAATTAAATTGATAAAAATGTCACCGAATCGAATCACCTACATTTCGAATTATAATAATTCGCACATCTCTACGCGGCCTGTGCTGGATGCACGATAGAATTCAACGGGTTTTAAGTCTGCTTACGCGATTCTTTGATTCGAATTCCAATTGCAGTGATTTGACCTTATCGAATCTTTCCAATTCAAACTACGTCGATTCAAGTTCCAATCGAATTCGAACTACGTCGATTTAGATTCCAATCTAATCGATTATCATCAGATTCGATTCGATTCGAATTCGAATAATTCACACATCTCTACACGGCCTGTGCTGGATGCACGATAAAATTCAACGGGGTTTAATCCTTCTTACGCGGTTTTTTGATTCGAATTCGAATTGCAGTGATTTGACCTTATCGAATCTTTCCAATTCGAACTACGTCGATTCAAATTCCAATCAAATCAATTATCATCAAATCCGATTCAAATTCGAATAATTCACAAATCTCTAGAAAAAGGCTCTTACAGAAGAAATTTACACGTAGACTGTTTCCGCAAGTCGATCAGCTTACACCGAAGCGACTGTACACGAGAAGCGCAAATACAATCGAGATCTTTGCGTCCTTGACCTCGGCACTCGGTGGAACACACGAGGACAAGATTAGTAGACCGATCGTTTCCCATTCGAGAGACATACAACCAAGCTGGCAGGATAGGCCGAGAACAAACTATCTCTCTTTCGTCAAGGGGGCCCCTAGCACTAACTAAACAGGTCGTAACTCATTGGACGCTTAGAAAGTTTACTCCTGATAAAGTTAAGGTGGCGTGACGCCCGGTGTAGTCGCACGTGAAATATTGCCCGGTCGATTTTAGCGTGCGCGAGAAACGTGATTATTAATTTACAGCAGTTCTCACTGGCTACATTGGTGATTTGAATATTAATGACGTCAATTGTTTAAACCGGAAACGGACGCTTCTCGCAAGGGACTCGGTGCCAATTAAGTGTTGAATATTACAGATTTTTATTGTGATGCCAGAAATTCCTCATCGTACAATGAGAAAGCTCGTTGTCGGATAAAAAAAAATTACAATAAATATCAAATACGTTTCCTCCTCCAATAATCCGATAATTATTAATTATCAAGCGCAAGTTTTGTTTACGAAGCTGAAGTGTTCTCGTGCTTTCGTCGAAGTTGAAAGGTAAAATGATAAAACCAACGACATGTATACACAGACCAAGCATTCTGTGTAAAAAGTGAAGCCAGAAGTTCGCAGTTTGAGACAGAGTGAGAAAGCTGTTTTGCGTCTACTGCTTTCTCACTCTAGCTTACAACGACTGTCAATAATCGCCATATTTGTACTACGAAAAGGTTACGTCAATATGGTGTATATACGCTCGTACTGTCATATTCGTAACTACAGTTGTCAAATTAAGCGTATGTTTCTAGAAAAATTTAAGAAAGAAATGTATAAAATATGTAAAAATAGAGATGAAAAGTTTTATTAACCCTAGCTCGTCATTGTTCGTATATTTTTTTCCATTGTTAACAGCGAAAATACTAGGTAGGTCAAAAGTGAGAAAGCAGTAGACGCAAATCAACTTTCTAGACGCAAACAAACTACCAATTCTCGGCTTCACTCGCTGCTATGGTAAAAGTATACGAATGCTTGGTCTAGATATTTATGTCATTGGATAAAACACACCTCATCCCGTTTCCAAGAGTAATATCCATAACTCTCCATTTGTTTCACGATATCTTCTTACACTGAATTATATTCATTGGCATGTTAATGGCGCCACGTTCGCAAATGTTTCGACTATTTTCCGCTTATTAACGGACCGCCAAGCAGCCACCGAACGTTGTAACATCGGCCACGTTGGTATTACTGCGATCAATTGGCGAATAACGAAGCGGAAATGTTAATCGCGTGATCCCCTTGTGGTCCAACGCACCGCGCTCGGAAACAACTGCATAGTTTTGCGAAAACGATTTTGGTAGCACTGTATTTTCTGTGGTACATTTGGATTCTTCAAACCGCATTAAACAGCTCGATCGTTCAGCCGAGAGGTGAAAAATGCAATTAGAAACCCACTGTATTCACGAACGCGGTGCAAAAGGTTCAACAATAATTACCAGGCGGATATTTAATACCACGGTCTTAATTTGCAAATATATATTGATAATGACAAATTGGCCGGGTGAATATTCGAAGCGTTTAATTTATTATTATGACGAATTAATGGATAATATTACCCCGAGCTCTTTTGTTTCTCACGCGTCAATTAACCAATTATGAGTTATCCGATAAAATAAATTGCTTTTGACGAATCGGGCTCGAACTTTGTCTCGTAGTTTTATCGTCGATTAAAATGTATCATGAGTTTATGCAACGAATGGACTGTTTAAACAGAGATTGCTCGATTACCTTCGCTCTTACGCGTCCCAAGGATGCTCGTTCGAATTAGATTGGATGAACTCTTTTGCTAAGGAATACCATTGGGCTCTTTGTCCTTCGTCTCTTCTGCCTTCGGCCAGCATCATCCCCGACACGCCAATCCGCTTTCAACCCCGAGTGAGAAATAGGAAAAATCGAAAGGGATTGGAATTCTCTGCAGAACGTTAAAAGGGTGGTGTTGGTAGACAGGAAACAAGAGAGCCCTTTGCTACCGAATTCAGTCCTTTTAACCTTAGAAGTGTCAGTTTGATTTTTCATAGTGCCATACGAATTTATGTAAATTCGCATGCTTGCAAAGAAATGTTAATAGCTATAGTTCTGTTAATGCTGTATGTACAGGGTTAGTTATTAGTATGAAGTTATAGGATACAAAATGTATCCAGTAAACAGTAAATGTATCCAGTACGATTTTATGTAAATTCGCAAGCTCGCAAAAAAATGTTAATAACTATAATTCTGTTAGTGTTATATACAGATTTTATGGATACATGTTTAGGGGACACATACTTTAGTTTGTTATTATTATCAAGTTAATGGATACAAAATATACAACAGGTTCACAAGGAAGGCATTTTCTCCGGAATCTAAAAAAACGAAGAGGATGAGCGGATAAAACTACCCTCTTCGTGGGCAGAGAAAAAGTTTCGAGAATTTCAGAGCTTCGATAAGAATAATAATATCGGATATTAAATTGGCTATCAACACGAACCACAAATATCGAATAAAGTCAACGAAAGATTAACGCGTCGAGATACATTCGTTGGAAGCGAATTTCTGGTAGGAGAAAGGGCAAAAACCGGTGCTCCGTGGCACTGTAGTTCGCACGCATTTGCCGCAGCCTCGGTAAGCAGAAATCATTTCACTCTGGTGATTCTCGCGAAATGGGCACTCTGCTGGTGGCACGACGCTACAGTGAAGATCGATTGCTTGCTCGAGGCAATCCCACGACTTCGCCCACAGGGAGGAGGCTCGGTGGGTTGAGGAAGGGAGAGAATTTGCGTTCACATAACCCAGGTCGTCCTTCGTTAGCGATGTTTGTCCTGAGATTAATAATCCCGCTGTCTCCGGAGACTCTCCCTAGCTGTACTTGCATTTAAATGTTTACCGGAGCGAAGAGAAAGAGAGGGTAGGAAGCTGGCAGGGAGGAGGGGGCAATGAAAAAGGAGAAAGAGTGAGCGAGTGAGACACAGTAACAGCGAGAGAGAGAAAGGCGGAGAGAGCGTGAGAGAGAGAAAGAAAGAGAGAGTGAAAGAAAGAGAGCAACAGAGAATGAGAGAGCGAGAGAAAGAGAGAGCAACAGAGAATGAGAGAGCGAGAGAAAGAGAGCAACAGAGAATGAGAGAGCGAGAGAAACAGAGAGCAACAGAGAATGAGAGAGTAACGGAGAGCAACACAGAGCAACAGAGAGAGCAAGAAAGAGAGAGAGAACAGCAGAGAGCGAGAGAAAGAGCGAGAATACCAGCGAGTACACGTTAGCGCCAGGCGACAGAGCGAAACGGATCTCCGCGACTCGATCCTTCCATCCTCTGTCCCGAGGGAAGCGAAAAGTACTCCACGATGTCCTCTGGGTCCATCCCTCTTCCGGTTGCCACTCATTACTTCCTTTTTCTCTCGTCCTTCTTATTTCCATCGCGCCACCACGACGGGATTTTCCTCTTCCACCAACCCGTGGAACGAATAATGACGAAGCGTTTCGGTATTTTTCCACGAAAGAATTACAAAAGCTCGACCTAAAAATGGCGCCTGTTTATCCGCATATTTTAAGTCGTTGCGGAACGCGACGATTTTCGTCCATTATTCGCAACTTTGGCTTTCTCCGTCAAATGCATTTTACATTTCAGTCCAGTCGTTGCATACGCTCAACGTTCGTCATTAAGATTTTCTCCTGCCTCAAGCGGATTACATTATTGTAGGGTCGGGCTAACTAGACCACTGTGTATATTCGTGCTCATTAACTTTCCGGGTTAAGTATACAGAGTAATCGGGATAGAGCCGGGACAGACATGCAGCGGTACGATGAAAGCAACGTTTACGCGATCAGCTCGCTGCTAGGAGATTATTACCTGCTAGCGGATCATTTTCGAGGATGCGCGACTACGCTCGATATTGCCTTCCCTTCGTAGGAAATGTTCTCGAAATTGAAGCGCGCCCTGAAAATAGCTACTCTATTTTCGTGCGTTCTCCTTCGAGATAATTATGCGACGAAAGCACAGTTTTCTGGATCAGTCATTTACCAGAAGGATTAATAACTGCTGGCGGCAAATTTGTCCGGATGCGCGACCACGCTCGATATTACATCCCGTTCGTGCGACATATCTGCGGAATTTAACCGCGTGCTCAAAATAGACACTTTATTTTCGTGTATTCTCAAAACTAAAAATTATACGACGAAAGAACCGTTTACTCGATCACTAACCTGTCTACCAGAAGATTATTACCTGCTGGTGACTAAGTTTACTTGGTACGCGAGAGCACTCGATATTGCACTCGTCTCGGATGAAGCAGCCCAAAATATTAACCCTGCCCTTCAAACAAACATTCCTTCCACTTCTTCGTGTTCTTCGCTCAACATTATAGTATCCTAAAATCTCACAGGAGCTCGAAATAAACCCTTCTCCTATCTACGAGACCTCGTGAACGAATACGCGAGCAAATTAAATAGAAATGTCCAACGAGTTAGGCCAATTGTTTCCAAACTCCAGCCTAAACCAGGAAGCCTCGAGTTGCACGTCTCGAGTGCGCAACTTAAACGTCCGCCAACCCTTGCCTTATTTCACGCCGACGAATCTCGTTCGTTGGAAAGTTTTGCCACGGAGAAGAACCCGAGAGTCTCGCGAGGAAAGAGAAATTCTGTCTTGACCACCTGGCGAACTCTGTATTAACAACGGGAGAGAAGACGAGAGTGCGACAGCAGGTTGAGGGATGAAGAGAAGGGTAGAAGGGAGAAGAGAAAAAGAAGAAGACGAGATAGATAGAGAGAGATAGAGAGAGACAGAGAGAGAGAGAGACAGACAGAGACAGACAGACAGACAGAGAGAGAGAGAGAGAGAGAGAAAAGGAGAACGGGCTGCTTTTCCATTTAAAGCAATCGCGTTCTTAGCCCCGTCCGCAATTCAAGCCCCGTTTCGCTCACCCTCTAACACCACCCTCGTTCCACCCACCTCCGAATGCCACCCTCGACGTCGCGAAGGACCTCCGCTCGTCCTCAGCCGGCAACAAAGCGGAAGGGTTGGAAAGCTGCGCCATTCCTTAATTAAATTCACAAGTAATACCGGGCCAAGCAAGCGGGCGACGGAGCCTCTCGTCGTCTACCTCGGTTTTTCCTCGACGTCAGGAACAATGAGTCACTTCGTCTCCGAGCCCGACGACGACGACGCGTTCGTTTCGAACGAAACAATTTCCATTCCTCCTGCCCTCCCACCCATCTTCTCGCCTTAATCATCCAAACGGACTTGTTTCGAGCCCAACTCTCACTTCACTCCGATGAAAATTTATTTTTAGGCGCGCCACGGTAAACGAGAAGAGGATCCTCGCTACGAGAGAACGATGAAATTGGACGAGAAATTAATTTCGATTTGGTCGCTTCGCAGAGTTTATCGCATTGACGGTTTTTCAATTTTCGTTCAGCGCATCGGCCGATCGTTTCCTAATAAACGAAGTCGTTGAGGATAATACGAATTATCGTCGTTGTGGAGGGAAGACTTTTGCTCCCTCGATGCACCTTTCTAAATATATATTGGAAAGTTATCAAAGTACTTCGTGATTCTAAACCGACGATGATAATGTTCAAGTTTGCAACGTCGAAGATTACTCCAGTTTTTAGATCAGAGTTTAAAGAGCGGCAGTGGAAAGCTACATTAACCCATACCTGCAGGCTCTTCCTGACTTCTCTAAATTCAACTTTCGACACTTCTACCTAGGAGCACAGCGAGCAACGAACCGAACGGAAACTGAGACCTCAAAACTAAAGCAACAAGAACAATCCATTCACCAGCCTTCTCTAACCAATCATCTCACTCGTAGCTACTTCTTCCATCTCTAAAGAGGATTGGGTCGTGGAGAAGATTCAGGTGGAGACTCTCAATAAAAATCCCGAAACACCTGCGCGCCTTACAAACAAAACGCATCCAACCACCCGCAAACACATCGAAATTAAACCCACTCGTCCACAACCTCGATTCATCCTTCATACCCCGTTCAATCCTCCTCTCTTCTTTTCTCTCGACCTCAATCGCGACCGGGTGTGCAATTTTTCTGCGCGAGTCTCGACGTCACGAGTGTTACACGAGGGTGGTATAGTAGGGTGGAAGAGGCGAGGAGAAAGAGGTGGAAGGTGCGTAGAAGAAAAGATGTCTGGGAGAAGGAGGAGCGAAGAGAGAGGGACGGGAGTGGAAAGGCGCGAGAGGAAAAAAGAAGAGGAGGAAATAAAAAGAGGAGAGATTGAGACGAAAGAGGGTCACAGGTCGAAGCTGACGGTGTTGAGGGGGTTGTGTTGGTGTTGTTGGTGTTGTTTGCAGTGGTGGTGGCTGTGCGACACTCTCCTACCGTCCTCTTCCACCTCCGCTTCTCGTTCGCGCCTCCAAGCTCGTCTCACCACCCCCCAAACATCCCTCGCCTTCGAGCGGAGCGTAATGCCTCGCAGCACGTAACTGGAAGGCACGGAAAGCGCTAACCTACATGCCCATCCGTACGGCAAATCATATTCAGTTGGCAAAATGAAAACGGTCCGCGATGCACTCGCCGAGCGCATCCAACTGAGGGCTAGGTACACCTTCACTTACGCCCGGTACCTTCGCGACAGACCACCCCAGCACTTCCTTCATTCCTTCCTTCTCTCTTTCTCATTCATGGGGTCCTTTCTGTGCTCAGGGCTCGCGTGTGCCAAGCCAGCTCTCCCTCAGACCTGTGCATTCGTTGCTGCGACGGGTGAGCGCGTCGTGGAAGGTCCAGTTTTTCGTGTAGCCACTAGGACGTGCGAGAAGACGAGTCTGCGTGTACCGGTCTGCGTGTACGGCTCTGCGTGTGCAGGTCTACGTGGATTTGCGTCCACTGTTTACGGAGAAGTGGTACAAAGTAGATATTTATGCGTCCACGCTCTGCTCCGGATCTCCTTCCGCGCGGGATATTTTAGCAAGGTGTGCCAGGTGGTTTTAAAGAGAAGTAGAGTTTATCGCGGTGCCAACGAAGATGTGGTGGCTTCGTCGTCGAGGTGACGATTTTTTCAGGAGCGCGGACCCGCTTTTGAGATTTCGGTGGTTTTGGTGGTCGTTGTTACGCGTGCGTGGAAGAGTCTGGGGTATTGCGTGAGAGAAGGAAGGAGAAGGAATTTCGTGTGGAAATTGCTGGTGAATGAAGATTCTGAGAATCATTGGAAATTGGTAAACGTAGATTCGAAGAATCATTGGAAATTGGTGAACAAAGATTCTGAGAATCATTGGAAATTGGTGGACGAAGATTCTGAGAATCATTGGAAATTGATACACGAAGATTCTGAGAATCATTAGAAATTGATGAACCCAGATTCCGAGAATCATTGGAAATTGGTGAACGAAGATACCAAAAATTACTGGGATTTGGCGAACGAAGGTTCTTAAAAATCACTGGAAATATGAGGCACGCACTCATGCCCGGAGCCTATTGATTGTTAAGCGAGCATCGAACATGCGGTGATACAATTTCGTGCGTTAAAATGGCGTTATGGTACGATGCGACACGTTCCGTTATTACAGGCGCCCACGCGCAGAAAGGGCGTGCCATCAAATTGCAATTAAAATGCACCGGACGCCGACATAGGGAAAGATTCGGCGCGTTAATGAGCCACTGCCAACGCCCATTACTCTCGTGCACGGTGAGCTGCAATTTTGCATTAATTAATCGCGCGATGACGCAAAACACGCTCGAAGAAATTCAGCTTCTGGCATAATCACGCCACACTCGAGAAAATATAAACTAGTCGAATTCGCAGCACGCGTAAATTGGCCCAATAACGAACAAACATCATTTTATTGCCTTCTTCTTAACTTTCTTCCTACAGATCCACTACGAAAATTTGTTCAAAAGCGTAACTATCTGACTCGTACCAGTGGTCCTTTCTGAGAATCTAAAAAAGCAAGCTACTATCCATTTTATCTACTTCCACTTTTAGATCATTCAGCAAAATGTCGCACTAGGGCCTTGGCCCTAGTGCATGCCTCTGAAACACTTTCAATATTTCCATTCCTCAATGAGACACTTATAATGATACCAGATGGTACCAAAGTACTCTTGAAGCAGCACCTATCAAAAAAAGAAACTCGCATTTCTATTAAAACGCACTGCAGCTCTCGAAGCAACCAAAATCTCTTCTTAATCCAGGCCTCTAAAATCGCACGAATAATCCTGCGCTCCACTAAACGCACAGACTCATCTCCTTACATTGAAATCGGGCCACGATCCCAAGAATATCGCGTGCTCACGCGCGCAGGACACTTCTCCGAGAATTCCGTCGGCGAAATTGCATCTCGAAGGGGACGTGCGAGCCTTGCGTAATTCCATATTTATGTAATTAGACGCGATGCGAGCTTCTAGCTCTACGTCTTGGCCCTACTCCTGCTCTTACTCTCTTATCTCGATTTACGACCGCGGGATCCTTTCCGGGTCGTGAGCGGATAAGATCGAGCGAGCAAGCGACGCTTCTCTCTCTTTCTCTCTCTCTCCTTCTCTCTCATCCTGTCACTTACTCGCTTCCAATTAGTCTTCTGATTAGCCTCGGCTAAGAGATAGCTCGGCTCGGCAGAGAACGAAGAAGAAGAGGAGGAAGGCGAGCGCGGCAAATTGTACCCGATTGAACGACGAATTATCCACTCCGAGCCTTTACGCCCATCGTCCCTTTCCAACCTTCCAAGGTTCCACCGGTCGACCGCACGCAAGATTAGATTCCGATCCAATGCATAAAGGCGAGCCTGCGAGCCTGCGAGCCGGCAGCACGGCGCGGGCGCGATGAGGTAGGATATTCTGATGGAAAAGAGCCACCACCTCCACCACCACCTCCTCTTGCTATGCGCCTTCGGCCTCTCGCGAGAGCGACGTTACGGTTTGGAATTTTTATTGGCCATTACTTTCGAATTTTCGAAGAGTCGCCGTAACGATCGCGATTTCGAAGGGGTGAACGAGGGTAGGGGTGAGATGGTAGTCCTAGCTCGTTTACGGCGAGCCCACGATCCTTTATAGGCTCTGGGGAAACGACGATGGGGTCGGTAAATGCGTATGGAAATATCGATGAATATTAAAAATCGAGAATAGCCCCTTCGGGCGATTAATCGAGCCACTAGGGTGGTACGCTGGAACGCGATACTCGACTATTCATAAGGGAGTGAACGTTTGTAAGGAATTGTCGTGAACTACTTGTAACTGTCGGTGGTGCGGTGTGGGATTTTTTTTGATTTATTCCTTTTTTCATTCTGCTCCTGTTGGAGTTTAGAATTGTGATTACATATTAGGATTCTTTCGTTGGAGGGTTTGAGCGAGATCTACTAATGAATTTGGTTTACAATCTTTTAGCTGGAAACGTTGGATTATTTAATTCGGACAAACTCCTCGGTTTCGTACCAACCTTCAGAACGTAATAACAATTAATAAACTGTACTTTACGTATTCGACATTCTCTCGTATTACGTAAATCTTCCTCGTTCCAGTTATAACAAATTCAATAGAGGGCGAATTACGGAAATGAGCATACGCGAATTTCCACGAATATATGAAATTCTGCAACCCTTCCTAGTGCATTTAGCTCGAATAAACATTTGTTCGGAGCTTACAGCAAACTTTGGTAAAAACAAACTTATTCGTGTGCGAGAATAAACGGCCTTCTTCAAAAGATAGCAGAATTTATCGCAAAAAATGGAACGGCCAAGGATTTTCCACGTAACGAGATTTCCAAACGTTTCGAAAACACCAACCCGCATACATCCACCCACCCACTCACACTTCTGTACACACAACCAATCACGAGTAAACGAATCTCGCTGTTGCTGCTGCTGCTACCGCGAATCAAGAAACAAGGGCTGGATGACGAATGGAGGTAACGGGCGCAACGCGCGATAACTCATATGCAGTAGATAGCACCGGAAATGGGTCAGCCAATCGGGTTAAGGGATTTCCTGAGTCCTGCTAGTAGATATCGAACACTGGCAGCGAGAAAGGGGCATGCACAACATCCGATAGAAAGAAGATGAAAACAAAGAGTGAGGAATGAAAAACGAATTAACGAGGAAACGTAATTAGGTTCGTAAGTACACAGACATTAGCATTCGACGTGAAGAAGGAGTGAAAGCAACTGTCCGAGAACTGTTGGACGAAAAAACAGCTACGATTGTGTGAAACTCTTTCTTTTCACTGGCTCACCTTCTTCTCTCCTCTCTGTCTCTCTCGTCCTTTCTGCGTAATCTTCCAACTTCTCAGGCACGTGAGAGAAAGCCCGAAGAAGGAAGGAAGAGACTAAGCGGTAGCCCAAAGTGGAACGAACGGCAGCTTCATTCTTCCAGGACGAATCGCGGAACAAGGAGACCCCAGAGTCAATCTTTGACCACTTTCGATTCTCGATGCCATTTAGCTGGGCAAATGGGAGACACAGAGAAAGAGAGAGAGAGAAATGCGCGCGGAAAGAATGAGAAAAGAAGAAAGAAGGAACGTGGCGGACGAAAAACAGCGAAAGGCAGCAGAAGAAAGGGAATCCAATTCGGTCCGCGGTAATATCGCACCAAGAATCGACCCACCGGCCGAATCCTCTCATCTCCTCTTCTCTTCAGTCCTCTCCTTCTTTTACACCACCCAGGCATTCCTGTTTTAGTGAAAGAGGAAAGCGAGGTGCGCCTGTCTCAATATCGACGCATCGATCCTGCGTCGGTCACCACTCTCATAGCGTTTATTTATAGTGATTGTTTCAATATTATTTATTGAAAGTATTTATAGTACTCCAAGGAGCATAATAATCTCTCAATGAGGTTTAAAAAAGAATAGACGGAACGCGAGGAAGCTGGAGTGAGATTAAAGAGATTCACGTGTAACGTAGTTCTTGAGAGAGGCAGAGAGAGAGAGAGAGAGAGAGAGAAAGTAAGAAAGAAAAATAGCATTTAATGCACCCTAGAACAGAGTCTTCAAGGATACTGAACTAAAAATCACACATAAAAGCCATAGAACGAATAAATACAGAAAACAATACGAAACAATAAATACAAAATACATCAAAAACAAGAAGAAAAACGCACATATGATGGCGTGCAAACAATAAACTGAACCAGGTGAAACAAAACACGCCATACCCTTAACAAAATCAAAGCAGACGACAGTACATGCACAAAATAATATTAAAAACAATGATAACTATAATATAAATAATAACACTTGTACCATGTTACGAGTACATCATGAATATATTAAATACTCTAATAGGTGGTCGAGAGGGCCCTTTTAAAAACGTTGAGCCTATCGATAAGATAGAGAGAGAAAGAGAGAGAGAGCGTGGATTAAAAATAGTCCTCGCGGACTAAGCTCCTTACATATTCCATTTTAAGTCTATCACCGTGCAAAGTTTAACGGCCTCGGCCAAAAGGCACAAAAAGGTGGACGAACCTGGGCGCGCTCGCGTGCGAGGTGAATATCGCCGAAGGGTTCATAGGTACCCTGAACGCCGATTTGTGAGAGTAAAGCAGCGACGCTAGAATGGTGGAGAAGAGGAAGAGGTGGAGGGATACTGGAAGACTGCCAACTGCCCGTGTTCGATGATTTCGCATTAAAGTTTCAATGTACCCGCCGCTGTACGATGAACGCGGTACTTCGAGCGACGTGAAACGTCGTTGATTAGCTTGTTCCGATAAAGCGACACGCGTGAGGAGCCTCAGGTCACGCATGCTCCTAAGAAAAATTATTGAAGAATCGTGACAGCACTGACAATTCGTTAGTAGAAACTTTAACCTTTGAAAGTATTCTCACGAGTCGAATTTAAGCTCCAGAGTGACTAAATTGTTCGAGTTCTTAACACATTGCGGACCAGACATTTTATTGCTAAAGGTACTCAGGTCAGATACTTTTTGCGTCAAATTATCAAAATCTCCTGACTGTCATTGCCACTTGTCATTGCGGTTATAAAATCGCTATTGGCTGAAAATTTGGAAATGCGAGATATCTCGTCAGCTATCCGCAATGTGTTAACCATAGACATAATATACCTAGACTGCGCGTTCTCGCAAATTTCAGGAGTAGGGAGTAGAGCTCACGTAGAAAAGGATGAATTGTGTTTTCGTGTCTGGGCGTTCTCTCTCGCTCTCACGCGAAGGTTTAGTTAGCAACTGTTTTCCCGTATTCCCCTTCGCGCGAGAGCGAGAGAGAACACACAGACACAAAAACACAGTGCATCCTTTTCTACGTGAACTCTACACCCACTCCGCCAACGCGCAGTCTAGATATGGACCGTTTATTTTGAAAGTGGTGTAAGTCCACTTAAAAAAAAAAAATTAACTAGTTGTAAATATAAAGTTTACACTAAATTAATCACAAATTATGTGATATCTCATTTTTCTTAAAAAATGGACTTACATCGCTTTCAAAATAAACGGTCCATATATTACGTGCTTTCCTTTCACTTCTGTGATCAGATCATATCACATCACCTCAGAAATAGACAAGACTCTGATTGGATTACTTAAAGTAGACGAAAAAATATGATTGGACAAATTGAATTGAATTAATCTGAATATTTCACTTCAATTGTAAAAGGAGAGCAGCTATTATGTATATGGTGTTAACCGTTTGAGTCCCAAGCGCCTCTACAGACTTCGTGTCGAAAAAGCCCAGCACATTTGAAAGATATCGACAACTGACGGTGCAGTCACAGACTGCGTCGAAGTAGCACGCTCAACTTTACTGACATAGTGACTTTAATCACACAGGTAATAATATTTAATATAAATAATAAATAATACAACACATTTTGTATTTAATTCTTTCCAACTATCGCGCCGAATGGCATTTTTTGACTGTGTTTTTCCAAGGTCTCCTGGGACTCAAACGGTTAAGGAGAGTACCACGGAAGGTCAATGACCTCGGTGGAACGCACCGCCATTAAAAACAGTCTCACGAATTTAGAAAGAGCCCGACGAAAGCGGAGAAAAGTAAAGAACATTCGAGATGGAGATTAACAATCGTCGCCGTTCCTTCCTCGCCCAAGTTCTTTCCCTCTTCTGCTTCTCCTCCTATTCCTCGAGAATCGCGAAGCGGAAAGGATTACAGCCGGGCACTTCAGGGATTAAGAAAGAGCCGTCCCCCTTAATTACAAGTTCAAGCTCCGCGTGTTCAGCGCAATCCATTACAGGCAGGAAGCGTTGCACCCTATGGAAATTTAGGGGCGCGAACCGCTAAGAAGTGAGTAGCCTTTTTTCTAAAGTCCGGAGAACAGATTCTCGGGTGAGTTGTGAAATAGTTAAGGCAACTGTGCCGGTGATCGACCATGGTATAGATAGTCTTCGAATTTGGAGAAAAACATGAAGAATATTATTTCTGGAAATGAGGATTTTTGTGGAAACAATGTAACTAAGTGCTTACAGATTTGCAAAAATTTATGCTATGCGCTTGATTCGACAAAAATTTGCCCGAGTCCTAATGAATTTAAGACAGGGTAGACGAGTGCGGTTAGGAGGCTCACTCTGTGAGCACCTCCTAACAATTTTTCGTAGTTTTTGAGACACTTTCTTTGCATTTAAGTTAGTTTTGTTGTATATGATCTTTTTCCTTTGTTTACTTTATCATCGTTATATATCTTAATTTCTATAGCTGGTTTAATTTCGACACATTCTTACATTTTGCACTTTATGATTTGTGTACGTTCTTATGTATCACCTGTCGCGGGTGTAATAACTGCAATCTATCTATCTATCAAAAAGAAACTTCAGAAAAAGCTTCCACGCGAGTTTGATTGCCTTTGACGTTCGCTTTGCTTTAATTGTCGAGCACAACGCGGAGCTTTTGTTCGCCCTTCGCTTTTGTCCCGTCGACGCAAGAAACACCAATTGTCCGAAGTTTTAATTTCGACACAATACCTACCCTCCTCTTCCAACAGAGTTCGCCAAGATCAAAGCGCTCGCATCGAGTGATCGGAATCGCCACGAAACCTCTATCTATAACGTAAAAACTAAAAAAAAGAAAAGCTTAAAACTTACGTGCACGTGGAGCAGAGCGTCCGGTACGCGTCGCGTAATCCTTCGCAACGGTCGACAATGGTACTCTCCGTAGAAGCCTTCGAAAACACTCTCGACGAATAAGCACTTATCCGTAGTGGTGGCACATAAAAACCATAAACGAGTCCCCTTTCCTCACACGCTCGAAATTACCGAACACAAGGACGCAACGCGTGAGACGCGCTTTTCCACGGCCGAGAGAAACTGGCCCGAAGCACTCGATAATCCCGAAGTATCGGTAATTCGCGCTCCTTCCGTCCGTTTACGCACTGTCCTTTCGTAACGGCGCGCGTCACCACAACGAGCCCCACTTTTCTCCACCACCCTTCCACCCCCACCTTCCAAACTCCTAGTCACATCGAGACGAGCAGACCGTTATTCCTTCCCACTCTCTTTCTCCACGCTCCGTCACTCTCACGCCTCTCCGAACGTGACAACACTCGCGTATAATCGACGACCTTCCTCTTCTCTACGCTACGAAACGAGAATCGTCTCATCGCACCGCGCCCCTCACTTCCGCCAAAATCCATCCGCGTCCGCGACACGCTGCTGCTGGTAACGCAAAAGTTCGATGCATCCTGCCATCTCTCGCCTATCCCACGGATTCACCGCTGGCCACCGTCACCTCGCTCGACTCGACTCGACAAACCCGAGAAAAAGTCCCAGGGACTCGTGTCCACTGGCCGATCAACCGTCACTTCCATAACGCGCGAAAACGATAATCACCTCCGATCGAGGCCAAGGTTCGCGATCTCGAGATTTAATTACGTAGAATTCTCGCTGGGCGGTAAAACGATTGGCACGATCGATTCTCGATACGCTCGATCGCGAGGGTTGGATATTTAAATTGCGGAAACGATCGTTGCCGATTTGGCGGTTAACAGGCGCGTAAGCTCGAGAAGAATGATTTGAGGTTAGGATAGTCTTCTCTCTATGATGATTCACCAGCACGACGATCGTCGACGAGAATAATAATATCCATGAGGATTTTCAAGGACGAATCCAGAATGCCGATCAGACGAGTACATTAGCTTCCTTCCTTCCGGTCCGCGTCCCTTGGTCCCCACGTTCTCTCACTCGGTCCAACTAGCCTTCTCTCGATCGGCAAAAAATCGGCGCTCATTACTACGAGAATCACTTCCCTCTTTACTGTTTCCACAAGCTCCAATGAAACGGATCCTACGACGTGGCACGTTGGTGGTTGGGCTTCCGTGTCCGAGTTGACAGGGGTAGGACAACGCTCGCGATAACCCAGTTTCCGTGGCGGCGACCTTTTATCCCCCTTTCCACGAGATCCCACCGACTCTCTCTCACTGGAGAAAGATGGAATAGTCAGTGACGGAGTGGTTGTCGCGCGAATTCCTTCACTCGAGTTTCCACACGATCCGATACGATGGACCAGCTGACCGCGGGAGCAGGATCGAGGTTACGAGCGGAAAAACAGCCTCCGCCTTGCTCCATTTGCGCGATACTTCGAGCACGAGCACCCAGTGAGCCTCACTCGCATCGTAAGTACGCGAAACCCCTCGTAATATAACCAGGATCCTCGGTAACGATCGCACGACGCCAATGAGCACGATAATAGGGAAACGCGCGAGGCGTATTCGTGCATATAGCGAATAACCTCCGCGCACCCAAAATGGTGGCCGACACTCCCGTGTTCCGCTTTAACTCGGAGCCACGGTTCCTCGCGTTCCGCCTCGCGCTCCCTGTCCTTCCGCGTTCCCCTTTTTCCGCGCGCGGTAAGGGTATACACCCTCGCGGACGCGAACGCGAACGCGCACGGTCACGTAGGGTGCTCCGGCACTCGCGATACTTCCTACTCCCACGAGACGAATAATTCGTGGAACCGCCTTTCGATTGGGCCGCACAACACAAAACAGCAACGTTCCCTCGTCACAATCTAAGTGGACCGCCCGCCTGGCGCCCTCGCGGCTGCTCTCGCCCGTTCCTCCTACTTTCTATCCTCCTTCAGCCGTATCCTCGTACCAGCAGCGACGTGAACCCTTTTCCTTCGACCCTTTGTAATCGTTCACACCCACCTCGCACGTATGTACTAACACTCGACGATGTATTCACGAACGTTACGCGGCCCGATCACCTGCTGCTGCTGGTGACATGGAAAAAAGGTCCGTGAAGGACGGGCAGCAACGACGACGGCGTTGACAGGCTCCTCGTTTAGGGCATTCCAGCGCAGCCAGCAGGGTGGACCGTAACGCGCGCCGCGACATCTCGCGAATCTACGGCGAACTAAGCGGCCGCCATCTCATCGAGACGAGCCCTCGCGTCAATAACAAGCGAATGGCGAGTCTCGCGTGTCCCAGTCTACCGCCAATCACCTCGCGGCTCGTGGGAGCCCACGTCATCCTCCACAACCCCCTTCAGCAACCTCGCATCACGAGCCTCGTCGATGAAGAACTCCTTGGTGATTCCAGTTCTCGATGTCGTACGCGCGCTTCTTCAGATCTCTTTCTACTTATTCCGATTCCATTCTCGTTCCTCGAGTTTATTCGTTCTAGTACCGAGCACCGAGATAACTCGGGCGGCTGCGCGATTCGAACTGAACTCACCCCGCATGGAAACCGTGCGGTTCTCACGGAAACGCCCGAACTTATCCGAAGGCGCGCGAATCACCGTCTTTACGCCGCAAGCCCAGCTTTTTCGTTACCCACGCGCCATCTCTCGTCGAGGTGGAACAAGTCTGGCGGAGAAGGCGATTCTACTTCGAGTAGTAAACGCACTTTTTGATCGGACCGTCCGTTAATATTGCAGGTTCTACCACTGCGAGGACCGTGCGCCGGGTATTTGCCATTCTGACATGTTTATCGTTGAATACTAAAGAACGTGGGATATAAAAACGCCTCGGAGATTAGGAAACCTGTTGACTCTTGCGAATGTATTTATCTGGGTCTTTTTGACAGGCGCCTCGCGGGAAACATTCTTCGCCGATGAGTTTTTTGGGTCGCTTCGTGTGAGATGATTTCGGAAAGGATTTTTTAATGTCCGAAATTATTAGCTTCGTTGGATCATGAGTATCTTGGAGAAGATCTGTGGGATTGATGAAATAATTTCGATTAGTCGAATATAAAAATTCGATTTGCATTTTTCAGAAAATGATATTTAGGAATATCGAGAGATAAACTAATCGTTATGTTCGGTGAAAGTACAGTGTTTTGAAATTTCGTCGGGGAACAATTTCGAGAACAACAAAAATGCATTTATCAATGATATAAAAAATTAGACACTCTTGAATTATCGTAGAAAATTAATTCCATCGAGAATATGAATTGAATTGGAAAAAAATTCCCATGCCACTGATCAAACTTTACAGCACGCGCCGGTACCCACTTGATCGCGCTTGAAATTACGATCCTCGGGATCTTTAACGAATGCTAAAATAATCACCACCGTATTATTCTCGTGGGACGTTTTTACAACTAACCTCTCCGCCTGAGATTTACGTTTCGGTTTTCTCCGCGTCATAATATTTAAAGTTGAAATCTTCCTCTCCCGATATCACGGCCTCCGATTCAGGTGCGCATGACACCTCACATTGGACCTCCAAACGTTTGAAAAAAAAGTCCGTTTCGATTATTTACACCTTTGCAGGCAGTACGTAAGGCGTGGTGACATCGACCAAACGTCGCGTATCTCTCACGACAAATATCCGCAAACGCGGGGAGAACCTTAATAATAATGATTTACAAACGACTCGCTTACCGACTCCATGTACTCTCGTCGTAGAAAAAACAATTCGTTCTCCAATTCCTTTCGATCGAGCTCACGCGCCTGGCACATCTTGTAATTGATCAACCAATAGGCACAATAAGCAATCGGATCTCTGGGCTGTCTGTTCACGATCTCTCTCAGAGCTTGTTTCAGCGGATACTTCAAATGTTTTCGCAGCCATTTTCCATCGTAAGAGAGATCGAGATCATCCGTGCAACTGGTCCCGCAACTGGGAAGAGATTTCGTTTCCTCTTCATCCTCTTCCTCTTCGCCTTCGTACTCGTCTTCTTTGCCTACTGTTGACGAGCAATTCGACATCCCTCCTGACCACGGCTGCAGAACTTTCCTAGACCAACTTTGCGACGCTTTTATAAACATATTTTTCAGTTCAACGGACAGTACAGAGTGAGCAAGTGAAATTTGTTGGAGAACTCTAGGTTTCATTAGCGCTGATACCTTTTTCTTTTGCGTATTTTCTTCCGTGATACGTTCTTCCTCGTCCAGACTTATTTTTACCCATTTCTCGAGTACTGCAGCGTAATTCTTCTATGAATTTTATTACACCGGACGCGTCGCTGCCCGAGTCACTTCCTGCTCCTCTCAATCTCTCCTCTGTCGTTTCACAAGTCTGGTTAGAGTTTATGCTTTTGGCCTTTGCCGAAGGAACTTTCGATTCGGTCGATTTTCGTTTTGGCAATGACGTTAACGATGACACCAATAGATCTCTCGGGCTCTCTTTACTGATTCAAATGCATCGAATTTCTTAATTCGTTAGGTATCGATAGCAAGAGGACCAAGATTTCTTTCTTACCTTATATCTTGTACATCTTCTGGGTCGTGACGATTCAATTTTCTAACGACAGTGTTCAATGGACATCGAAGACGAGATTCCTTCGGTGGTGCTATTTGCTTCATCATACGTGCCGCATAAGTTTCCATGTTGACGGAATTTATCGCATTTAGATCAATATGTGCCTAGACGTGACATAGACGTAACAAGGAAGTTTGTCAGATGTGAATTATGCAAATGATTGTATCGACTGTAATTGCATGCAACGTCACAAAATAAAGCTACAAATTTAATTCGAAATTCAAATTGTCAAGTGCATCCAATCAAGAACTCCGTAATTTTTCATGGTTTCCAAAACGTTTTCGTTTCTGCTTCCTCATGTTCCTATAAAGGCCACCTCTCGTACTCTTTTGGAGCTTCCTTCTATTTCTGTGAGCTCTTCCTTCTAGTTCTGTAAGCATCAACCCCATCACAAAGTATGCCTAGAAACAATCTATTCAAATTCTCTCTACACAATCATCTTTACTCTCGATCAATCCAAAATATTCCTAACCAATGTCAAGGGCCACGTCTCGCGCTCTTCTCGAGCTTCCTTCTATTTCTGTGAGGTGACATCAGGACCCGGCGCGTCAGCGTCGCTCGTGATCACCACGACTCACGTAGATCTGAAAGCATCATCCCCATCACAAATTATACATAGAAATGATCTATTCAAAATCTCTGTACAACAATCTTTACTCTTGATCGATCCAAAATATTCCTAGCCAATGTCAAGGGCCACGTCTCGCGCTCTTCTCGAGCTTCTTTATACTTCTATAAACTTCAACCCCACTGTACATTATACCTAGAAACAATCTATTCAAATGTTCCGCACAAGCACATTCAGTCTCGAGCAATCCAAAAGATTCCTAGCCAATGTCAAGGGCCACGTCTCACGCTCTTCTCGAGCTTCCTTCTATTTCTGTGAGCTGACATCAGGACCCAACGCGTCAGCGTCGCTCGTGATCACCACGGCTCGCGGAGATCCTCCGTACACCGATAAGGTACCAGCAGCCGTCAATCATAGTCACGAAAGAGAGGCCTGTGCCGATGTTTACGCGCCACGGTGGTGTTTTCTCGAAAAGTCCACGACGACGCGTCGCCGCGCGATCACCGATCGAGTAACGAGCACCAACTCGCGCGATAGATAACAGCAATTTTATGGATCGAGCTCGTGCCCCGGGCGCAAACACACGTGCCTCGTGCGAACAAGGATCGCGAGAGTAATGGAAACGTTGTAAATACATCAGGCTAGAGGCCTTATCGAAAAGCAAATTGCAAACGATCCTACGGCATCCGCCACCAACTTCCCTCTTGCCCCACTTCCTGTTTGCGTGTCGTTTACCCCAAGTACGAACACCGAGGAGTTGGTCGTGGCCAAGGGGTGTTTAGTCCGATGAGACGCTCTCGCCTGTGCGAACGTCGGTGATGCTGCAGGTGTCCACGAGGAGTTGCGCCGGTTGACGACATGGCCACTCCGAAGAACCCGGAGAAGTGCGAAGCACCTGCTAGCAGAAAGGGAGCCGTCTGGTCGCAATGGCTCGCTGGACTCGTTCGTAAGTGAAAACATTCTTTTCTTTTTTGGAGAATTTTTGTTTGTCATTGGTTTGATGGTATTTCGTGGGTGTTCGTGGTAAAGGGTACTTGAATCTCCAGTGGTGAGTTTAAAAGTATTCCTACCAGGTTAAATGAACGTTTTTAAATTTTCGATTAGAATTGTCTATACATATATAGAACGTAATTGCATCGCTTTTAAATTTCACGACTTTTCCTATGGTTGTCTGTAAAATTCGTGTCGATTTTTTAAAATCATTTTGAAATTTTTTCGCCGAGAAACCTGAAAGGTTCTGGAAAGACGGAATTTTCAGGTTGCCTGAAAGATGGAGAAATGTTGTGGAACAGAATGGCACTTATATAATTTAATAAGTGTATACGAAAATTTAAATGAGCTGCGTTTCAAGAATCTTCAAAATCGGCACGAAGTTTCTGAACGGCCCAATAAAATATACCTATAATACATTTTTGAATTCTTTAGGAAAAATCGTGAAGTTTAAAGGTGATGCAATTACGTTGTATGTAGGAAATTCTAATCGAAATTTTAAAAACGGTCATCTGACCGGTTGGCAGAAATAGTGTTAATGCGATATTCCAATGCGGAGCGACTTTCTTGAAAAGTGATTTTTTACTTTTTCGTACATAAAAAAGTGTACATTCATTTTTTCTTTGAATTCGTTACATAAATTTGTCTAATATAATTTGACGATGTTTGGAAATTTTGTCACACAGAAATAATTCCAAATGGTGACCGTATAAAAGTTCGAATGCATTCACTAAAAAATGCCATCAGTCGCATCTTCGAACACCTGTAAATTTATTTAATTAATAAGAAATGCTGTTGGCGAAGTTTCACGCAACTTCTACGAAAATCCTTTAAAATCTCGGGATGCTTACCATCATCGAACAAAGAACCACGGAAACCGTCGATCTCGCGATATTACTGATTCTGGACGAAAAAGCCCGTCGAATTTCCCGAGAGAAATTCGAAAGTAAAGGAGAGCGGTGTACTTCGCGAAGTGCGGGCGTTAATATTGAATAGTTGGTACTTTGCGAAATTTCGCGAGGGAAAGTTAAGTTATAAGGCAAAACCCCAATGCAGTTGCGTGAGCACGGATCATCATAAAATTCAAAGCCCATCGAAACTTCCTCGGACGTCTGGGGCCAATTAAAAAAGTAGTCCGATGCTTTAAAGAAACATCCAAATGCCCTGTTTACTTTAACAAACATGCTTAATCCTTCCCATTATTTTCATGTTAACAGTCAGTGTGGCCATACTGGTGAGCGGGATGGCGAATGGTTGGATCTCACCTTACTTGGCTCAATTGACATCAGACGAGATGGACCCTGCCCTGAGACTGACAGATGACGAGGGAGCTTGGGTAGTATCCCTTCTCAACCTCGGACGTCTGTTAGGAGCGCCTCTTTGCGTGATACTTCAAGGTAACCGCCACGAAAACTTTTCAATTCGCGTACCAAGGGATATGAGAGAGAAGTGTCTGCTTCTTAAATTATGACAGATTTAGATTGTAAACTTTCGTGAAGACGGCATGACACGAACTCTCCGATACTTTCTAATCAAAAAAATTAATGAATAAATCTACAGGGTGTTGCGAAAACATACACGGCAGTAGGTCGTGTTGCCTATCCATAAATCTGCAGGCGCTCGTTCTGCTGACCGGTAAGAGATCGGCAAGCTGCTCCCCTCCACGCCCTCTTGCCGGTCAGCAGAACGAGCGCTTGCAGATTTATGGATAGGCAACACGACCTACTGCCGTGTATGTGTTCGCAACAGCCTGTACATTAAATGTACTCATAGCCCTTTACGCGCACTCCAACATTTACAATAATCGCTACGATATCGGTAAATGTAAACGGGCCTTGGTTATCAGCCCAATAAAAAAAAAAAGAAAAATCACAAGAGACTCCGGATACCCAAGAACAAGTCTGCCATGACTCAGTTGGTCGTCGAAGTTCGCGGCAACGGTACGTAACGAAGTGATCGACAGAATTTTACTCTCGAGCCACTCAAGGATCGAGTACCTCTTCTTGACGAGGGCACGACGCAGGATTCTGAGTTGTGGTGATCTTGTTATTAGGACAGCGCGTTCTTAACGCAGATCACGGATATCTCTAGATCTCGTCGGACGAAAGAAGACACTGTTGATCGGTGGAGTGCCGATTGCGGCCAGCTGGATATTCAACATTTATTCCACGTCAGTCTATTGGCTCTACGCATCCAGATTCTGTTCTGGGGTTGGATCTGGGATAATATGGCCGGCCTTGCCTCTGTACCTGGCGGAGATCGCTCATCCGCGAATACGAGGATCAGTGGTGAGTTAGATTGAGCAGAATGTTGCCTACATAAGTAGAAACTGCAATTCGTGTCGTAGAAATGAAAATTCGAGAGTAATTGTAGCCTGAAATTATACAGATCGTACAGTAATAGGTACGTAATAGTAATAATTGTACAATAATATTTCAACGAGATAATTTTGCAAATCTTCAATAACACATATTCGACGTATTCTGTTATCTCAGATATTTTTATCCATTCTGGACCTAAACCTCAACGCATAACGGAGCATCCAGACGTTCTATGTAAACAATTTAAGAACCCAACACCTTACACCTTATTACCTGCAAACGTAGAACTCCTGTTCTGATTTTACACGAAGACTAAAATTCTCTCCAAGCTTCTACTGTCTTCTAACCATTCAAGTGTCTTCTGAGACATAATATCATCTCGTCATATAAAGGAACATCCAGACATTCTACTTAAACAATTTAACAACCCAACATCCGTACCTACACCTAATTACCTGCAAATATAGAACTCCTCTTCTGATTTGCTTCCTCAGACATGACATCATCTCATCATATAACAACCCAACATCAGTACCTAGACCCTATTACCTGTAAACGTAGAACGATTCCTCTTCTAGTTTTGCACAGCACTAAATGATCTCTAATCACGGTTCTATTGCCTTCTAACAATTCAATTGTCTTTTCAGATATCGATGAATGTGAACGCATCCTCGGTGGGCATGTTCCTTGGAAACGTGATGGGTCCTTACCTGTCCATGGAGATGTTCGCCTACGTGAGCCTCGTGCCGAATATCCTCTTCGTAGTCCTCTTCTCGCTAATACCGGAATCGCCGTACCATTACGTCCTTCACGGCGATATAGACAAGGCTGAGGCATCCTTGAAATGGTTTCGTCGAGAGGCTGACGTGAAGGCCGAGATACAGGAGCTGAAGGATTTCGTCGATGGCGCCGGAACTAATGTCTTGCTCAAGCTCAAGCAGTTCGGACTACCGGGTAGGTATCTATGGAAACCCAAATCGGCTTAATGGGTGAGCCAAGGAATAAGGTGCAGGAACCAAATTGCCAAGGAGTCGTCCACCATTGATCCAGAAGCATTTCCAAAATCTCGATTCCTCGTCTCTTCTTCATCATTTACCGCGATTAATCCGTTTATCATCATTTTATTGATCATCCAAGAAGCACAACTAACGTTCCATGGGTTCTGCTGTTTTAATAACCTTTCTGTGATTGTAGCCAACCTGAAGAACTCCCTGATAATGTTCTGCCTGAACATTTTCGTGTATCTAACCGGATACGGGACGATAAACGCATACGCAGAGAAAATCGTGATCAGTTGTCAGACCAGTCTGACACCCAGCACGGTTGTGATGATGATGGGCTTCTCCACGATGGTCGCTGGCCTCACGACGATCCTAGCAGTGGACAGATTGGGTAGAAGATGCTTCCTCATGGTCTCTAGTCTAGGTGTCGCAATTTCTCTCGCCTTCCTCGGCCTTCACTTTCACCTGTTGTCCTTGGACTTCGATCCTCAAGCCCTAACCTGGTTGCCTATTGTTTCTCTGGTGTCCTTCAACATTTTCATGGCCTCGGGTCTGGTCCCCGTGCCAAGTTCGCTCCTAGGCGAACTGTTTCCCGCGAATCTGAAGAATCTAGCCGCCTTTGGTGTTGCCTCCACCAATTCCTTGCTCGCCTTCATATCCACGAGAACCTATCAACCTTATCTGGACCTGGTAGGCGAGAAGTACGTATTTTGGACCTATAGTGTTTTAGGCTTCGTGGCAGTCCCTTTCGTTTACTTCCTCGTTCCTGAAACGAAGGGCAAGACTCTGCTCGAGATTCAAAAGTCGGGGACCGTCGATCGGTCCGACAAGCGTCAGGACGCGCAATAGCTTTAGAACGATTCACGTTTGAGCGGCTATGTTCCGATATTCACTGCCAGTACTGGAAGTATATAGTTTATGTCACGGATACTATAGATTTTCAGTACTGGCAGTGAATTTCGAAACACAGCCATAGTCGTTCGTTGAAATACTCTTCATCCTCGTGACTTCGCGCACTTACTTGTTAGATATCTCTGGAGATATTTCGCAAGTGACCGATTCATCCTACTTTATCGCCATAAGTTATTGATATAAGCGGAGTAAGCAAAAGATTCTGTATATAATTATAGTGAGAATGTAATAAAACCTTGTTAGATAAGATTCATACCTATGGTGGGCTGGTTGGAAGTTTAAAATATAAATGGTAATAGGTATATCTGGTTTAATGTCGGTGAAAAGTAGCGTTCTGCAAAAAGTGGTCAGAGAAAAATATCCGGAAAAATTCGACGGGGCCTCTGCGAAAGGCTCGCATCCCGGTATCGATTTCAATAGCATAATTACTGTTTACCAATCTTTCAATTTCCCCGTTCACTCGACGATGGAAAATATTTGTCGAGTGCTCGAGATATGCCCGATAACGAAATACGTAAAATCGAAAAAGGGTAGGAGGCGAGTGAAACGAAATAAAGCAGACCCTAATTGCTGGAAACATTAACATAATGAAAGGCGCGGGTCCCTTTAATCCCGTAATTACTGGCCCGGTAGGTGAAATAAACCGCTAAATAGAGACCATTCGTAGTGTACGCAATTATTTACAACGACCAACGGGGTGGTGGAACCGCGCCACCGTGAACGCCGACGCTTTACTTGCTAAACGTGCCACTAAATTTCACGCTCGACAGACAGACCCGAAGATTTTCAAAGGGACAAGCTGATCTCCATTGCCTCTATGTACATCTCATTGAGCTAAAAGCTTATCCGCGGTGAAGTACATTTGCGGCATCGAAAACGGATGCGATCTTGGGAAATTAAGATGCTGTTCCACGAGAAGAATAAAAGGACCGATCCTTACTCATCCGAACCGCAGAGCCCTAATACTTCGTCCATAAAATATTCTCGATTACTTTTGCGTCAGCTACTCTACCCTTTTACTCTTCTTCGAACGGAAGGACAATCGGGGTGGCTGATCGTTAAACATGCATTAAAGCCCGGTTTCCGGACAACCTACGGAGGTTTAATCTTCGGCGCGGATTATCCGATGAAGAAATCGAGGAGAATAAACAAGGGGATGGCCGGTACAAAGTAGCCTCATCAATTCTGCAGACCCTCTCCGATCGGAGGCCGAATGGACGCGACCAACCGCCTTTGTCCGCCAGACCAACGAACCCTGTAATTTCTCTCCTTCTACCCCCTTTCAATCGATGCCTACTAGTACGCGTCTTTCATTACGATACTCCCTACTATAGAACAGTTTCTCGTTTCCTGCTTATTGCCTCTCTCGTCCTTTCGGCGCAGACTCCAAACGCAGGAGGAAGAAAGTCCTTCGACAAGGAATAGAAGGTAGAGAGGAATAGAAGGACAAAAGAGAGAAACATAGGAAAGATATTTTACGGATTGAATTGCAGAAGCCGTGGATGGACACGAAAAAAGGCAAGAGACATTTGTTCTAGGGACTAAAAAAGAAGATGAAAGACGGAGTATGAAAAAATTCACGATTGATTGATAAATATTTTCCAGTGGGATTTCTTGGGGCATGGTCGATTGAGGAGGAAGCACCAGACTCGTTAAAGCGTTCACGTAATTTTGTTGAGTTTTCATTTTAAGGATATTTAAAGATCTTTTAGGATTCAATTGCAGAAGCCGTGGATAGACACGAAAGAGGCATTTGTCTTAAGGATAAAAAAAGATGATGAGAGACAGAATACGAAAAAATTCACGATTCATTGATAAATACTTTCCAGTGGAATTTTTTGTGACATTGTCGATTGAGGAAGAAACATCAGACTCGTTAAACCGTTCACATAATTTTGTTGTGTTTTCATTTTAAGGGCCACAAGACTTTGTCCTTAGTCTTTATTATACTTATTATTATTTATACTTTGTTCTTAGTCCTTAGTCCTTAAGCCGATTAATAGGCTACCGGTCGATAAAATGTTAAAAGCGAAAAGCTAAAATTTGTAGCGGATCATAGAAAATAATGTTAGGATAATTCGTCTGGATGAGTTGGCGGGTCAAAGGTGGATCTATTTCCTGGCAGGATAGCATGCGTTCGTCTGCCAATTCTTATCCTTCTCCCTCGTACGCTGTCCAGAAATTTGTGGCTTGGACCGCACAATGACGACATTAATTCCACACCTATGCGGTCAGCTCAAATTGATCCGCGTGTAGAATCAGAACATCGATGACCTGATGAAATTATAAACTGTCACGGTTATGTACACATAAATACGAGAATAAAAGAAAGAAAACTCGTGAAACACTGCGTCAATATTAAGTCGATTAAACTAAACTGCTAATAAACTAAAATGTTAATAAATAAAGTGTAAATTCTGTACACACAATTAAAATGATTTATAATAAACTTAATAATATAAATAAATATACAGGGTGTTCGGTAACTAGTGGTACAACCGAAAAGGGGGTGATTCTACATGAAAAAATAAGTAAAAAATATATTTTTTCATATGAGGCTTTGTTTTCGAGAAAATCGACTTTGAATATTCGTCGGGTACGCGTGCACTTGATCATATCTCGTTACAACGAATCTCACTGTAGATCATTATACGTATTCTTCGTGACAGTGCTTATTCTTCTGCAATTAGTAATTAGGATGCATACTAAAATGTTACATCATGCTGTCTATACACTTGTTTATTAATACCAATGTTATAGTAAATTGTGTCATAATTATACAATTATCCTACTTATTTAAGTATTTTATGACCCTGAGTTGTCTTGATGGATATTATTACCACCAGTTACCGAACACCCTGTATATGGGTTATACCATATAAAAAGGCAAATTCCTGAGTCCACTGGAATTTAACGACTTTTTAAACGAGCAAGTGGTTATGGGTTATCATACTCTATTTGTACTAGATGACTGAGTCGTCAGAACGAAAAATATCAGAAAAATTATCAAATTGATGCCTGTGCCGGGATTCTGTAACTCTGTAACGACAAATGTCGCTATCGTTATCCATCGATATCGATGATTATCGCAAAAGGTTATTCGCTAACTAGTAGTCATCGACACACTTTCGATAATCTAAATCGTTACATTCCGAAAAGCGTCGAAGCCAACAAATTTTGCACAATTTTGTACTGAGGGAACGATGTTCAGTTACATGATATGGACCGTCTATTTTGAAAGTGGTGTAAGTCCACTTTCTTAAAAAAATGAAATATCACATAATCTGTGATTAATGTAGTGCAAACTTTTAATTTATGACCAGTTAATTTTGTTTTTTAAAACGGACTTACACCACTTTCAAAATAAACGATCCATATAATTATACCCTAACCCTAATCTTTTGCGCTAATCATCGATATCGATGAATAACGATAGCGATATTTGTCGTTACGGAGTCACAGAATCCTGGCACTAGCCAATTATGGCTAATTTTAATATTGTAGATTTCTTTATTTGCGATGCTTCACATGAAAATTAGTGTTGATATTCGTGAAGAGAGAACAATCACCGATTAACATCAAAAACTGCAATTGCGACTCACGCGGTCGTCATATTTTATTTGCACAAACAGTTTCTAAGCGAGTGAAGTAATCGTAGACAGTGGAGGATTTTCCAACGAATTAAGTAATAAGAAAACGATTAAAATTTACCTGAGACTCGTTCAGTCCAATTGTAAAAACCAGTATAACCTTGTTAAATGTTTATATCTTCATTCAAAATATTTTACTGAAGTTACAGAAGAAACAAGCTGCAACTTAGTGGACATGTGGTCTTCCAAACTGAGAATTTACTTTCTTCGTGGTATTTGGTTATTTAATCGTTTCTTTTTACAGCTTCCGACAATTTTCTGTTAATTACACCTCGATGAGAAACTGTCGTCGTGAGACCGTTAGAATACGATTCATTTCATATTCACACGTTTGCACTGTAATCGTGGTCATACTGATTTTTGACGTTTCTATTTTCCAACACCTTCATTCTATTTTGACCCATGCGCTGTTTACAATGTGAAACTAAGCCGCATGCTTATTTGCCGATTTATATTACCGTCAGAAAAACTACGACATCCGAGTAGCAATAAATTTTTGCATGTCAACGACGCGTGGAATAACGTAATGAAGAGAATCAAGGGATCGTCGAGTACTGCATCTAACAATGAACCGACTGTTCCGAAGAAACTTAATTTACAGCGTCTTAAAGAAAGTAAGTCGTGGAATTGAGATATGACATTTTATTATTTGATATTAAATAAAGACTATCTCGCAGAGTCCGCAGAGATGAAAGCAATGTCAAATACAGTAAACGAAAAGAAAAAGTTGAGAGCAGTTGTAGATTTAAAAATGATGAAAGAAGAATTAAAACAATTAGAGGACCCTCCTTTGACGCCTTTGGAAAAACAATTGTGCTCTAACAGGCTTAACTATTCCTTCTTCGATGCACCTTGTGAAAGTTTAGCGCAACAGTTACTAGGTATTGTCTTTCAACATTGTTCGATTCCACCATTATTATTTGATTCTCTTATATATGTACCATTCTATAGGAAAAATATTAGTGCGCCGGCTAGAAAATGGATCGATTCTAAAAGGAAAAATTGTGGAAACTGAAGGCTATTTAGGCGTAATTGATAAAGCGTCACATTCGTATCAAAACAAAATTACTCCTCGAAACATACCAATGTACATGCCACCAGGAACTATTTATGTATACATGACATACGGAATGTATCATTGTTTCAATATTTCTAGTCAAGGTGAGTTATAATGGATTCAATTCTACACTTACTGGTCTTTGTTTTTAACAAGTGCAATATGAAAAAAATAATATCACTAATCGCAATCCTAATGTATATTAGTACAAATTACAATAAATATTCAGAATCAGATGCTTATGTACTAATCAGAGCTGTCGAACCTTTGGTTGGTACTGAGTATATGGAATTAATGAGAAATATGGATTACACGCCATATGCGAAGGAGAAAAAGATAAAGAAATCTGTGAAACAATTGGAAGTTTCTGAACTTTGCAATAGCCCGTACAATGTCTGTGTAGCTTTTGCTATTGAGGAAGAGGACTTTAACCAAAAAAATATTTGTAATTGTAACTATTTATGGCTTGAATCTGATTCTTCCGGACAATCTACTACTGTTGTGGCAGTACCATCTATTAATAATACGAGCAAAGAGCAGCCTGTGAAAATATTGCGATTTTACATATTAGGAAGTCCTTGCGTTAGCGAAAGAAACATTGAATATGAAAACCAAGCCTACGCCATTTAGTCTTTTATAGTTGAAATGCCACTATATAAAAATATTCACTAAGATTTTAGGTGAAGGATGCGCTGTATTGATAAGAGCTGTTGATCCAATAGAAGGTATCGAATACATGATTTCTCATAGAACTTCTAAACAAAAGTCTAAACAATCAAAGAAGAGCTTGAAAGAATTTAAAATAAAGGAATTGTGTAATGGCCCATCCAAACTTTGCATGGCTTTTGAATTGCACAAGGTTCATAGTAAATATTCACTGTGCACATGGAAAAACATGTGGATTGAAAATAATCCTGTAAATGAAGAATTTCAAATTGTGCAGTCTTCAAGAATTGGAATTGATGGGTATGGTCCAGAATGGGCTAATAAACTTTTGCGATATTATATTAGCGGAAATCAATCGGTCAGCAAACGAGACAAAAAAGCAGAAGCTCTATTACAGACAAACTAAAGACTAACCAAAGTTTAGATTGTAAATATATATTATTGAAGACTAGTGGTTCCATATAATACGCAACATTATTTGTGATACAATATTTACAAATTGATAGTTTAATGTTAGTGCTATAGAGCATAGACTAAAATACATGTGAGTATGAATGTACACTATTAGAAATTATGAATATACAGTATTTGCATTATATTTTATAATAAATTAAATTTAAACCAATTTTAATGCATGGCATATGATCGGCTAAACTTTTAAGGGAAAATTGTAACAATTGAAGTATATTTAGATACAGTTAACAAAGGATAAAATTCTCATAGAATAGGATTAGAATTGATACACTTTGATTACATGAGTTGCGTAGAATTATTCGTGTTTATAAGCCGTATGAAATATGTATGTGCCTTAATATTTCTAATTCAGATGTGTAATATATCATTGTCCATTTTTTACCCTATTTATATGATAGAAAATATAAAATGTATAATATTATTATCTATTCGATGCAGACAACTTTATTCTTTAGTATTTGTCCCACATTGTTGTTACAATACAAAATTTTATTTATGGACCTTTTATTAATTGCTAAATTCTGAGTGAACCAACGAGGCTTGCAAACTTTTACAGTAGAATGTATGATTACTGTGATCATATGAATAACATATCTTTACATATGACTTCGTAATATATAAAATAAATAATAGTTACATCACAAAAGGGGCTGTAAAAATACATGAATTATTCTATACATATATCTCCAAAAGAAGGAAAATTACTTTTCAATTTTAAAAAGTGACCTGAATTTTTACCGGGACAGAACGGTTAAACAATTTTTAGGTATGTCATGTACTACTGACAAATTAACTTTTAATGCTTTATACGATGCACCTTGCAAATTTTTAGGTAAATAAATGTAAAATATTTAATTTCTTCTTCTGTACAAAAGATATATAGGATACAGACATGGGATACCTAAATAGATGTATAAACATAATCAACAAGAAACTTAATATTCATGCCCACTCTTTCATGACTCTCTCATAGCCCTCCTCTTCAATGAATGGTTTATCTATTGACCTGTAAAATACAGATGTAGATACATTTCTCATAATATATATTTGTACAATTTATAAAAACTTACTCTATCATAAGTTCTCCACAGTATAGACATTCAGATGCAACCAGTTCGTCAATGTCAGCTTTAATTTGATCTTTGGTAGACAAGGATACTAATCCAATAGATGTTGTATCTTCGAACCTGCTGGATATAGCAGTAAGTTGATGCTGAAGATCAGCTAATTTTGTTCTTTGATCCATAGATAACATTGGCGTTAAAGCAGCAACAAGACAGTCACTGTGAAATCTGTGACCACAAGGAAAAACATAGAATGGCCGTAGTAGTAATTGAACATCACAAGTATTACAGGTGTCCCTTGTATGCACAAATGTGCATCTGAAAACGAATTATGTTATTTACATTAACATTCTTATAATCTAATAGCAAACGTGTCAATTCGTGATACATAAACAGTAAACAATGTTAATAATGGTAATAGTAAAATACCTGGTTCTAAAACTTTGAATGTCTTTTCTAATAATTTCTGCTGCTTTGGTTGCTTCTTGCATTTCTTCCTTAACATCTTGTATATGTTGATTGTATTCCTATCAAGCACATATTAATTATTTTCATATCTGTAATAATTTCATTAGTGTCTTACCTGTAATGAATTGCAAATAGCTTCTTTAAAGTGATCTATTGTCACAAAGTCGGAAAAGAATGGCAGAATGTCTTCAATTCTGACTAAATCACAATGCTGCAAAAAGTTCATTGCTTCTTGGATGTCATCTCGCTCTCTTACTACGTGCTCGGCTGAAAATTCAAATGAATATGCAAAGATTAATGATTAATAGAATGTAAATATTAGGAGTACCTTACCTATCTTTAACCATAATTTTTTTTTTAGTTCATTATCATGATCGGTAGGCATAGCTGCAATTTGCTTGGCAAGATCAACACTAATTGTTAAAGCTAAGTTTACTGCAGTGGTCCACAGACCCAGCAAAGCAGATAATTGTACACATGCGGCAGTTAAACCAACTTCCTGGCATAACCGCAAGGCGTAATGAACATCATAATGCACCATAGTTATGTCTTGACCTGAGGAAAAAAAGAAGGAGAGAATAGTATTTCCAGATTTGTAAGATGTATTACATTACATATTTTATTCATAAATTAAAAATTAATTAAAAGATACCTTGTGAGCTTATGTAGCGCATTACTTCATCTTGTTTGTAACGTGCATACAAGGATAATAAGAAATTGTGAATGGCTTGTTCTTGACAACTTTGCTTGTATACACAATATTCTAAATATCTAATAATTTCCTTTGCCTGTAATATAAAATATTTATTAATCATATTTTATCACAAAGTTCCATAGAACTTCAGAAATTTATTCCTTATTACTTACATGTTTTTCGTCACTGTTGCAAGATACTAGAGCTGGAAGAAGCTTAGAAGGTTTCAATGACGAGCCTTGTGAAATTAGAGCAGTCACTGCAGGTCGTGGTAACTCTTGTATAAGAGTACCAGAAAATTGATAAAATAATTCTTTATTTCCTTGACTTTTTAAAACCTCAAGAGCTTCCAAATAATTATTTTTATATAAATTTTGACGTATTACTTCCTCATAATTACAGTGCATAATCGTAAGACGAATAAGATTATCCTTATCGCCATGGCTTGCCATTAAATCATATATAGTACTTCTATTTCTTTTTATACATTCCTTTTGGAAGAAATAAACAAAAAGTTGAATAATCTTATATACAAACCATAAATTCATAATACATTTGATTGTGACTTGTTAATATACCTCTACTTTGGGTATGGCCAGAAAACTGTCAAATTGCTTTTGGAGATCAAGATATTTTGAATCATTAGAGTATGAAATATTGCAACTACGCAATGCACCCATCTGATTCATAAATAATTCTATTACCCACACAACAATCATAGTAATCTGTGTTTTATCTTGTATTTTCAGGCCCTCCAATTTCTGTAAAAATGTAAACATTACAAAGATTTGTATTTTCAATTTTAGAAGAATAAAAATCCAAAGCCCTAATTACCTTCTTCAGGAATGTTTTTAATGCATTGATCTGGTAATCTTGAAGAAATTTCAGTGTAATTTCCTCAAAAGATGAATGAGTATCTGCATATATCAGTGCACTTTTCTCATATCTGTAAAGAATGAATAATTAATTGTTCATATTACAATATTTTAGTAACTACTTACTCTTCGTTCTTAAAGAGCATTTCTGCTTGTTTCACAAGGACTTGATCAATATGTGCTGGATTATTTTTACAATATTGTTTTGCAAGTTCAAATTCGCCTTTATCGATATAAACCTGGACAAACAGTATAAAGAGTATGTATGTATAGATACGTACTAATGAAAATGTCTTTACAAATATATTACCTGCCACACATTTCTATTTTCTTTTGTAATTCTATATTTGAATACTGCCCTTTCACTATATGCCCATATTGTACGATTTATAGGATCTTTTGTAATGTTGAGTAATTTGCCTATTGCCTGTAAAATTAAGAGTAATTAGAAATTACCCCATACTTATTTCAACCTGTTACAATGAATTTTAGACATATACATCATTATACACATCTTCAAATATAAGTTCCTGGTTTAAAAGAGATATGCCTTTTACATGATCTGCGTATAACAATAATGCATGGAACTCTGTGAGAACAAAAGAAAGAGGTGCTGCTGGTACTTTCGATATATTACTTCCTATAAGACTAGTTTCAGGACACGGTATCATTTGTTGATTCAGTAACACATTTTTTGAGTCTGCCGTTGTGTCAACCTGAAATGAAGGGCAATGTTAATAAAAATGCATCTTTTTCTTTAACAGACAATTAATGCAACACCATGTATTATTTACTTGAGCATATAGTATACCAGTTTCTGTCAACCAACCAAATGATTTTGGTAATGCACCCGGTGACGGATAGTAAAATTGCATTTTAGAATATTGTAAAGAACTAATAACTTCAGTAAAACTTTCTGTAACATTTTATGCAATGTACTGTTAATCCAAAAACCAGGAAGGATAATGTTTCAATATATTACCTTGTACGTTCAAATATTTATTGAACACTTGTTGCAATAATGGTTTTTCATCAGGATTAGGCACAGAACCGATATATTGATAAAACCGCATAAGAGTAGTTACGATGATTACGTATTTATCAGAGTTAGGTATCTTATGAAATTCTATACCAGTGATGGGCGGTATGCTGTTTTTTCCTATATCAAACACCTAAAAATTTTGTATAAATTGTAAATATTGCAATGATAATTTTATTACAAGTTTTTACATCTTTTGCTTACATCTAAATCAACCAATGTGACTCCTTAATCTATCTACACCATAGTACATTATAAAGCTATGATACATTGATGATTGGTGCAACATAGATTGTATAAGCCACTTTCATTGAGATATACACTGACTTACCAATCCTTCTACCTCCTTAGCACCATACAGTGGTAAATAGTTAGGAAGCTTTGAAAATAATTAATAATGTGATGAGGGAAATGGTTAGCCTGCAGTGTGTTATGTGATAAATACATATATAACTTCTTAACTTACTTGTCGCCAGTATTGTTCCAAACTTGTATTAAAGATTTTATCACCGTCTAATCCAATTTCTGTTTCAAAAATAAGACCTTTCGAGGTGCCTAAAAGAATGGGTCCTGAGGTGGTTTCAGAAGTATTAGCAAAATTCCATCCAACAGCAGTAATTTCATGGCCTTTGAATTTTGCAGCCTAGATAGGATCAATTCTAACTATTATATTTCTATATCGGCACTCTTTATCTCAGAAAAAGTCAGAAAACAAATATTAAAATTTTAATCTTAAGACTTGTAACTAAACATGTTTAAGTTTACATACTTGTTTCAACTTTGTTGATTTCCTATGTAGATAAAACAATTCTGGTGAGAAATTATCTCCATGCTTTGGAACCAAGGCTATCAGTAAGTGGTGCCCTAAAGGATCTAAGAATAGACCTGACATTCGCATATTTACTGCATACTTTGATATATCAATTTCTGAAATATAAACTCTTACTAAGTGATCTGCTTGAAACATATAAATTGTACGTTTAAACATTTCAAACACGAGTAAAAGTACCTTCAGGCTTATCGGGTTGTTTCATATCAATACGAAGAATAATATTATTGACCATAGCTATTATAATTAGATTACTACTGACTGTAAGATGTACAATTTTAGCAGAAGGTAAAAAATTGACCTTCTGCTTGATGAATATTGGCCCGTCATCCTGTAATTTCATTTGAATAAACCCGGCTGTACTCTGAAAAGATCAAGCCAAATATTATGACTAATTGTAAGAAAAAAGGTGAGAGTAAAGTAGGTATATATGGCATACAATATCTGGACGAATGGGTGGTGGTACAACTTGTTTGGAGCGTTGCGAAGCTTGTTCGTACTGGTCAAACATTGAAGTCATTATTGTAGAATGTTGATACTTCAAGATTCCAGAGAAATTCTGTCGAATCAAACGCAATATATAATACACAAAAACTGACCTAACCTGCGCTTATTAGTCATCGAGACATACATATTGAACATTATAACTACATATTGAAACGAGAACTCACGTATTAAAATGATGAAGAGATCGTAAAAAATTAAGCCTGTCCATAATACCCGAGGCTCTTATTCATTTTCGAGAATTTTCCGTCCGTTTCAGCATCTCTTGGAGTACGGAGATTGTATTAAATTAATTATAATATTAACCTGAAAAACAACTAACTAAGACTGCTGTCGCCATAATATCGTGAATCGTGAATTTATACCGGAGGTATAACATGAAAAATTTTATACTAAATGTACTCTCGATTTGTTGATCGACGGTTAACAAAAAAACTTATCAATTTGACAATTGATAATACCTCGTACTACGAAACTTGTGCACGAAGGATCTCATTATTACGTTGGCGACAATGATTAAAGGTCCGTTGTTATCTGGTTTTCGAGCACAGTTAGATGTACCAAGATAAAATACTACGCTCGGTATCTGATGTATCTGGATTTTCTATCTACAGTTTGAACGTACGGCAAGTAAAGAACTGTTGTACAGTTTACATCGGTTTGCATGAAACTCGGTGCATCCTGCTTCGTATAATTTTTTAAATATTAAATCTTAAATGTCTAATGTAAATAGCATGGAAGACCAAGAGGACTCAGTTATCAAGGAGGTGAGAAAAATTTTCAAGTAAAAGAAACGATTTGCCTGTGACGTGAAACGTGCTCTTAGGTTATGCGATGGTCGGGATAACCGCAATTACAGAATTTTGCAGAAGCATTCACTCGCATAAAAAATGAATGCATCGTTTACGCATTGTCGGAATAAGAGAAGTTTAGTTAAATTGTTTAATGCATCGATTCGTATCTGTTATTGTTTATGATATAGGGTATGGACCGTTTATTTTGAAAGTGGTGTAAATCCATTTTTTTAAAAAAATGAGATATCACATAATTTGTGATTAATTTAGTGTAAACTTTTTATTTATAACTAGTTCATTTGTTTTAAAAATTGTACTTATACCACTTTTAAGATAAACGGTCCAATTATTATTGTACGTGACTTATTCAGCTCCTAAAACAAGTACATGTGTTCTTCGATTAAGAAAGCTTGTACAACTAAATGTGACATAATGCTTATAATAATACGTGGAGTTTATGACTGTTTTGTATGATACTGTCACGAACAGTAAGATATAATAAAATCTTTGTGTTCCAGATACCAGTGTTTCTTTCAAAAACACTCGCCGATAAGCTTTTTATTTTTCAATATCCCGTTCGCCCCTCGCGGGAAGGATACGATAATTCCACGTTTCTTAAAACGTCAATAAAACCAGAAAATCAAGAGGTACGCATAGAAATAGGCGTAGATACGCAAAGTATTAATTATGATAGTAGAAGGGGTGAGGAAATAGCAATGAATGCGGATGGAAATTCAAAAACTGAATCCGATGAGGAGGAAAAGATTTTTGACAGGTATTATTAGCAGCAGTTGAATAATTTAAACGCTCGACACTTCCGGATGTTTATAAAAATTTTGCTCAACTATACCTCGTTCGTTTCAGCCACCTCATGGATAAAACCATTTTACAATCGTCTCGTGCATTACCAGAATGTACGAATTACGCCATAGGAGTGTATCAAGATGGTGAATTACACATAACACCGTTAAAAGGTGTTATTCAAATGAGGCCTCAATTTGGTTACCTTGATAAAAGTGATAAGCGCGCAAGAGACGATGCCAAAACTATGGGAGGAGGTATTATTTGTATATTTTTCCGTTGATACAGGTCAAACGATCATGCTGCACAAATGCAACTTATTAGATTTTATATCAACAGAAGTCGAAGAAGAGGACGAAGGTCCAAAACAAGTAAACGTAACATTCGCTCGACAGAAGCCCGAGTTCTTAAAAAAGATGCAAGAGCAGTCGTTTCAACATCACAGTAAAAAGAGTTCTGAAGAACGATGGATTCATACAACTTATGCACCAGCCAATAGTACTCAAGCAGAGGTTGGCATCCTTCCTGACCTTTTGTATTATTAATTTCACAAATCATTTGTTATACATTCTAAAAGTTTTCCATGTTTTCTTATACCATCCAAGAACACAAAATAAACGGATGTTAACATTACAGATTACACGCCTGGAAATGTTTTGTTCGTCAACAGAAGAAAGTGTGAGCACATTGAATTTGTCAACGCAGCAATACTTGGGCGTGCTTGCTCCACCAATGAAAAATGAGCAATATGTAAAAGCAAATGTACCAAATCATACCACATCTTTAAGTTATATAAGAACATTACCACTTCTTGATCAAATTAGGATTCTTATGAAGGATGGTGAGTACAATGAAATTTTACATTTAAGATTCCTTAGAAAATATTATGCAACTATGTCAAGAATTATGTTACAGCAAGAGTTATGTCGTTTCCGCAATTACGGTCCATATTGTCACCTGATCAAGAGACTGGTGCAATATTAAAATATCTACAGCAAGTCGCTGTATTAGTACAAGGAAATTGGGTTGTCAATAGTGAACTTATTTATCCGAAGGATAGTATATCATCTCATAGTGGCATTCCAGCTGACCTTATGTGCAGGGCAAGAGACTATATAGTACGAATTTAAGATTCCCACTGTCCAAAATAATTAATTTTATTTCTCTAATGACATTAATTTCTTGTTTTAGTTACTTTCTTTTACCGAACACCAATTTCTGGATCGAAGAGCCATATCCTCTGTTATAAAATTACCGTCTGAAGAGATCAGGGAAATATTTACCAATTTAGCAAGACATCAACCAAAGAAAGGATGGCATATAATTATACCACCAAATAAAGAATTTTCAGAAAGGTAAATTACTCGCAAAGATAATTTTTTAAATTTTATAAAACTGTGCAATTGCGTTAGATTTTTGTCCATCGTGATATTTACAGGTATCCCGAGATAGCACAAAGGCAAGATATGTTTTGGGAAGCGAAACGAAAGTACTTGCGTGAAGTAATGGAAGCTCAAAATCAGGTTCCTCATCGTCAAAGACGAAAGTCTAATAGGGAGTCCATTGGATCAGAAAATGAAGAAAGAAATGTAGGGCGGGGAAGAAAAACATTAAGGGATTCTTCCATGTCTGACAACGACAGTGCAACCGAAACAATAAAACACAAGAAAACAAATAGATCTAGAAAAGTGTCCGAGACTACGTGACCAAAACCAATTTATGGTTGAAGTACAAATAATTCCGCTTATGTTAAAAAAAATGGTTAATATATTTTAAGTTATGAATCTACACATTTGTATCAGTGTGTCACGATATGTTTCCTTTCAGACACTGCCGATGGATAAATATATATATATACATAACAAAGTTTTGTAACATATTAAAATCTGTATAAAGTCGCAAACAAACTTTTGTAAGTGTGAGTGTCTGATCGAAAGCATGATTCAGTCTTCTGTTAATGACATTATATATAATTTGTGTATAAGACCTCTCCGTATTGTAACTATTATATTGAAATGTCCGTATGTATATAATATATTTAAGCAATCAAAGGATACATGTTGCCGCAATAAAAATAGCAGAATAGCGTTACCACATTGCACATGATTCTTTAGAAATGAATATGTTGAAAAAGTGGCTCATTATTTGGCACATGGAATATTGCGGACATGTAATAGTTTAAATTGCAATATTAACGAGAGCTTGCGTGAATCGATAACTATTGTTACCCACTCGTTTATGCGCATCGTTGACCGATGGTGCATCAGAGAAAATAATGGACTGAAGAACGACTGACTTTTTTTATTGCCTTACTTTAGTAGGAATATTTTTATGAGTATAGATAAAGCATACGCATTTGTCACATACTATAGACGAAACACGTGTATACACAAATAAATGAGCTATTGTAACTTCAAATATGCGATAACTCGTACGTGTCTGAATATTATATTGTACCTTTAGAAATGTACATATCTATTAATAAGTAATATTCCTTAGATATTCATTATCTCATTTCAACGATCATTTGTATCCTAGAAGATTAAATGCATTTAATCATTTCAGAATGTATCCAAGTCCCGAGTGCCGGAAGAAATAAGTTTTAATACATCATATTGTAGATCCTACGTCTTCGTCGGTGCAATCTCAACGCTGTGACAAGATACTTTAGAAGAGGGGGTACTGCACGGAACGAGATTAAATTTTCAAAGCGTGTAGGCAGCAGTAATAATTCGCAGGTCACGGTCGCAACGATCAACGAATACTATCTTCTGCGTGCTTCCCAAATACACTTGTAAACTACTCGACAAGAAACGAATAGAAACAACGGTGCTTTCACAAACAGTAATTATTCCATGGAAAATTAATTACTAAAACAAATCAACACAAGTATGTCGAATTCACCGTCGATTCGACTAGACTAATATCTGACACGCACTGGTGTTATTCCACTGGAAGATAAAAGAGACATTGAAACCGGAAGTGATTGATTTAAACGCTTCAACATGATTCTTTTACTCGTCGGAATTGTCATTGCACTTCTCTGCTGGTACCTACATTCGATTCGCAACAACAATGAGTTTACCGAAACGCGTATACCACATCTGAAGCCAGTACCAATAGTAGGCAATTTTTATCCCGTCGTCCTTAGATTACGATCGTACGCGCATGTGAGTCAGCAGGTCTACAAGGTTGCCAGTGATGCGCTGTACATTGGATTCTACGGTTTCCAAGCAGATGCAAGATTGATGATACGTGACCCAGACCTTGTGAAGCGGGTGATGGTGAAGGATTTCGAGTGCTTCATGGACCGTAAGAGTTTCGTGAACGAAGACGTGGAACCTTTATTGGCAAACACTCTCTTCTCTCTGACTGGTATGAGATGGAAAGAGACCAGAACCATTCTGTCACCTAGCTTCACCACCTCGAAAATCAAGTCTATGTACCAGCTTGTAAATCGGTGCGCCGATAATTTCGTTGACTACGTAGGAAAGCTTGCTGATGATGAACTCGACGTCAAGGACGCGATCACCAGGTATCGACGTTCGTCCTATAATTTTGAAATGTGACGGTGATTGTGAAAGTGATCTAAGTCAATAATTTCGAAAAATTAATTTTGAATTTTTCGAAGTGAAGTACATTGATATATGAACCCCGTACGATATGCGTGATTCCGCGGTAACAATGATTTCTCCTTGCTCGTTCATCTGAAGCGCAAACAGCAAACATCATCTTAAAGAAAAGTGTTTTTTATTGTCGTTGACGGATCCGATTTTAAAATTCCAATTCTTTCGATTTTTTTTTTTTTTTTAACAAAGAAAAATGGAATATTGAGCGAAAATCGACCCTCAACTTTGAAGATCCGCCTTTTTATGTAAAATTCGAATTTATAGTTTGTCTCTTGGCTTCGAAAAAAATTCATGAAAAATGTCTTTTTTTGAGAGCTCCAAACGTATGTGCCCCCTTAAGGAAGCTCTACGTGGCAAAAAATTCGGCTCCAACGAAGAAATCAAGATTCAGGTGCAAATCTGGATCCAACAGCAACCAAAAGAATTTTACACTAGGTGTACAAGAAAGTTAGAGGAACGATGGAACAAATGTATACGTGTTGAAAAGTAGCCAAGATATTGTATCAATTGAAAAAACAGTTCTTGAGCTACATCAATTTGTCTCGTTACTTATCGAATGGCCATCGTACAGGGTGTTGCGAAGACATACACGGCAGTATGTCGGGTTGCCTATCCAAAAATCTGCAGGCGCTCGCTCTGCTGACCGACAAGAGAGCGTGGAGGGGAGCAGCCTGCCGATCTACTAATGCTAGGTGGCACTGGACGAGGCTGAGAGGTTGACGCTCTCGATTCGTGCCTCGTCCTTATATTAACCGCACTTCAATTATATTGAATGCACTTTACCGACCGGTAAACTTTTTGAACTGCTTTTTTGTTAAGCAAATTAATAGACCGGTCGGTAAGCGTTGGGGACAAAAAGCCGATTAATAGTTTACCGGTCGGTAAAGTGCATTCAATATAATTGAAGTGCGGTTAATATAAGGACGAGGCACGAATCGAGAGCGTCAACCTCTCAGCCTCGTCCAGTGCCACCTAGCATTAGTAGATCGGCAGGCTGCTCCCCTCCACGCTCTCTTGTCGGTCAGCAGAGCGAGCGCCTGCAGATTTTTGGATAGGCAACCCGACATACTGCCGTGTATGTCTTCGCAACACCCTGTACATTGAACGATTGAACCAATTGAAAAAAAAATCATTTCAGGTACAGCAACGACTCGATAGCAACTTCGGCCTTTGGATTGGCCGTGAACTCGATGGAGGATCGTGAGAATTTGTTCTACTCAATGGCGAGAAAATTCACCCAGGTGGATTGGAAAATGACGATAAAATTCTTCATCGGACAGGCCTTTCCTAAGTTGGCCGAGATCGTGAAGTTAAAAGTATTCGACGAGGCACCGGGCATCTTCTTTCGCAGCATTATCGAGGAGACGGTGAAAGAGAGAAGAGCAAAAGGTGTCACTCGGCCCGACATGATACAGCAAATGATACAAGTATACATTTCTTTTTTAAAACTACAATAAAATGTAAAATCTAAAAAATGAAAGGGATTCAGTCCAAGCGATCATCAGTGTCTTTCACAGTGATGATGAACCTTTTTGAGAAGTGGATCAAATCTTGTTCATTATTTTTTTTTAGTACTAGCTCGTGGGCCACTAAGACTTGATTGCACGAATCGAACTTAAAAATTAAGTTTGACTTAAAGTCGAAATTCCGTTGCACGAGTCATCTCCAACAACGGAAATTCGACTTTAAGTACGACCTAATTTTTAACCCTTAACGGTTGTAAGTCACCTCTCACGTGACAACAGTGCTTTGTCGCTGTGGTCGTATGTCACGTGGGAGGTGACAATATATTCTTAATTTAAGAATATATTCCAAAAACCGTCATATCGATAAGAAAATATTCTTATCTATTAAGAATGTCTATTAAGATAAATTATTAAGTTTGTATTTTAAGAATACAATTTTTTCAGTGCACTGTTCCGTCTCTTTACAGGAGAGGCCACGAACCAACGACACGGAGAACAAATTCGAGCTCTCGTACGAGGACATGACCGCTCAGGCTATGATCTTCATATTCGGTGGTCTCGACACCACCTCCACCACTCTGAGCTTCATAATCCACGAATTGGCTGTGAATCCTGAAGTCCAAGCAAGACTTCGAAACGAGATCGACGAGACACTGGAGAAGTGTGGCGGAGAAATCGATTACGATCGAATAAGCGAAATGAAATACCTCGAGGCCGTGATCAACGAGACTCTCAGACTTTATCCGTCCTTTCCAGATATGGAGAGAGTCTGCACGAGAACGATCCAGTTGCCACCGTCCCTTCCGCACCTTCCACCTTACACTCTCCAAGTTGGCACGTGCATCACCATTCCAATCTATGCCATACAAAGGGACGAGAAATATTTCGTCGATCCTGATAAATTCGATCCCGAGAGATTCAACGAGGCTAACAAGGGCACAATACAACCCTTCACGTACTTTCCATTCGGCCAAGGACCCAGAAATTGCATCGGGATAAGATTCGCCTTCATCCAGATGAAAGTCGTGATTATTAAATTGTTGAAGAACTTTTCTATCGAGCCATGCGCGAAGACGTGCATACCTATGGTGCTGACCAAGAAGACTATGGCTATGCAACCGGATAATGGATTTTGGGTGAAGATACGAGCTAGGGGCTCGAAGACCTCTTGAATCTCATCAGAATCCTATCCGAGCTTTCTTCACAGTATTAATTATTAAGTAATTATATTCTTAGCAGGTCGAAGATTTTACTGCTGGATTATGGAAAACGCGGAAGCGGTCACACCGACGCGAAGGCCCATTTAGAGTGTGCCCCGTGTCTTTCTAATTTTACAAACCTGACGTTAGTCACTGCTTACGTAAGAATCTTGACTTCTCCACAATGTAATACTTCTGCGGAAGCCGATTTTAGAACGAACTCGGACGAATTTTCTGTTTACCGGTAATACCGAAGTGCTCTAATAAAGTAAACGATCGGACGATCGTTATATTCTCAAATCGTAATCTCGATTATTGGGCGTAGCCGACGAATTAAATCCGTTGCTATTACAGGCGCGCGTTGCACGGCCACGCTTCTTTTTGTGGTTCGCTAATCTGGTCTTACGAAGGCGCACGAGAAAAATCGGCGACGTCTGAGAAAAAGCCCGTAAACTTTAAGTGGACTCGGCGACTTCGAATGCACGTTCTCTCTTTCTCTGTAACAGTTACCGATGCATTTCCTGCAGGATTACGTCGATATTACGACCGATGTAAACGGACACGTAGTGGTAAGCGATCTCGTTGCACCTAGGCGCGGTCTTGCTCTCAGCCACGAAACCTTTTTCGGATACACATGGACCCTGTGCGAAGGGTGAGATTGATTATCAAATAGCGCACACGAATTTCTGACACGATAGATTTATAAAAATCATCTTACTCCTGTTGGAAGAGAAAAGATTCTCCATCGCTTGGATTCAAATTTTATCCAGATTCTGGTATATTATTTTTAAGAGGAAGATTCTCAGAGACAATCGTCCTAAACATAATTCGTAGTTTATTTCGAGACCTGCTGGCTTTCAAGAGCACTCGGCATCCGGTTTTATCGATGCAGGAAGAAATATATGGTAGCGAGCGAAGTGTATCAATCCCTATCTCGCGCACGACCGAGCTCAGAAACTGGTTCGGTCGCCGATAATATATGCGTATATAATATCGCATAACTACTGCTTCTACAACTATTTTCCCCTGCTCTTCGTGGCGTGGCTCTTATGTAATGATAATCCAGCCTTGTTTGGCCGACGAATATCGGCAGGACACTTTGCCACTTCAACGGACCCGTTTTACCCAGCCAGTTGAACGTTCCATACTCTTCCTTTCTGTTTCTTCTTGACTCCTCATGAATACAAAACAATTACACTTTGCGAGGAGGTTGGTAATTTTATAGTTAATGCTCCACGAGCACTTGCTTATACAGATTGTTCGTAGTCTATCCGGTTGCTTTTGTGTTTAGTTTTGATCGGTGTTATCTTGTTTTTCTTGTGTTTTTTTTTATTATTATTAGGTGTTTTTAATACTAGAACTACCAAACCTGTCGAAATGAATGGTCCATATGAAACTAAATTAGTAGTTCTGGTGATAAAATAAAACGCTCTCTCTTTGTCAAAAATAAGTTTTCATTTGAGAAAAAATTGGTAGTCCAGTGTTAAAGAGAAATTTTTGTGGAAAATTCATGCAACCGGTCGGTACTTCTAGTGTTAAATTTTAATGTCTGGATTAACTTATTGTTAGGCATATTCTTGTGTTTCGTACTTTAGTGATTTATGTAACATTCTCATTTGCGTTAGTCGAACACCCTTAGGGACTCGTCCTGGGTGTATTTAATGCTATCTATGTATCTATCTATCTATTTATGTTGTCTTCTCTTCTTACGCTCTCATTCGCGTCCTTCCTCTTCTCTGGCTCTTTTTGCAGGTTAACGTAACGGTAAGGAGAGACGTGCGTGTTGTAACGCGAGAATTTTCGTCACCGCGACAGAATCAAGGGAGCATAAATTTTACGGTACACCGGCAGGATGTTACGACGCGTGATTCTTCTTTCCAGGTTGACGGGAGGGGGTTGATGGATTGGTGCGGAGGTCGTAAACGAGGGCGAAGGAGAAAAGACTGCTGTCGTCCTTGAGGATGCTGCGCGAATGCACTCGGCAAGTTGAGAAAATGATGTTACTTACACCTGATCTGTTTTTAGATGAACCTTTTTTTTGTATGTGTCCTTCTCGCGTAGAAGCAGCATTCTTTTTCTGTTGATTAAAGACAATTTACTAATTAGCTAGAAGGAAGTGAAGCAATGCGAAGAAAAGTTTACTTGTGCCCTTGAGGATGCTGTGTGCATGCACTTGGCAAGCTGAGAAATTTATATTAGTTACACCTGATCTGTATTTAGATGAACCTTTTTTATTGTATGTGTCCTTCTCGCGTAGAAGCAGTATTCTTTTTCTGTTGATTAAAGTCGATTTGCCGATTAGGTAGAAGGAAGTGAAGCAATGCGAAGGAAAGTTTACTTGTGTCCTTGAGGATGCTGTGTGGATGCACTCGGCGAGTTGACTAAGTGAGTGAGTGTTGAGTAGGTGAGTTTAGTGTTTAGTTGAGCAAGATGTGCTTGCTACTGATTTGTTTTTAGCTGAACTTTTTTTTCTACGCGCTTTTCACGTGTAGTGTTCTTTCTCTGTTGATTAAAGACGGTTTACTAATTAGTCAGAAGGAGGTGAACCAATGCGAAGAAAATATTACTCGTGTTCTTGAGGATGCTGCGTAGATGCACTTGGCAAGTTGAGTAAATGAGCGAGTGTTGAGTAAGTGAGTTGAGTAAGATGTACTTGTCACTGATTTGTTCTTGGATGAACTTTTTTTGCATACGTTCTTCCCTTGTAGTATTCTTTCTCTGTTGACTAGTTTGCTAGAAAGAGGTCAACCAACGTGAAGAAACAAGATTACTAGGATCCTCGAGGATGCTGCATGGATACACTCACCAAACTGAGAAATCTACGTCTACACCAGATTCTCTTTTTACGTGTGACTTCATTTTATATACATTCTTCGGAAACACACTTCTCGCTTACAGACAACATTCTCTCCACGTTAACCAAGTACAATTTACTAATCTCCTAGAAGAGAAACGAACCAAAACGTAAATGCAAGAATCTTACCGGTGTCCTTGAGGATGCCGCAGATGCACCAACCACAATCTCTCCTACCATTTCAACGGACTTGCTCAAACGTTCTCCAGATGTTCTCCAGACGTTCTCCAAGTCCTTCAAGCGTCCTCGAGACTCCAACCTCCTCGCAGTTTCCTTCTCTTTCCTTCCTCCAGTTCGCGCGCACCTTTTTTTGCTTCGTCTCCGCGGCTTTACGGTCCATTTGCCTACTCCAAGCAGGGGCGTGAACGGCGCGGAGGGCGAGTGAGACTTTCTCTCGTGTGCCACGCTAGCCTGGTGAAAGTGTTTCTTACGGGGCGTGAGTCTATGCGGGCGCCACGCGAAACGCTTCTGTCTTTCTATCGGCGAGAGACGATGATGTCGTTGGACGAGGAGGTGCAAAGCTTTCGATCCACCAGTTCGAATCTATTCGAGTCCCTGACCTCTGAGGAGGACGAGGACAGGTAGAGAGGTGTGTGCCACGAGATAAATTTGCATCTTTACGCTTCGCGGTGCGATACCGCTTACGTAATAAAAATATTTTCCACCTGTGGCGCCTGGTATGCAACGCACGCGGATCCGCGCAATTTCCTTCTGATCGTGACATTGTAAAGCTAATCGTAACGTAATCGTACGTTACACCACAGCTTTCCTGCGTGAATGTCCGGTGAATTCCAAAGCCTGACTGGTTGTGCGATCTAACGCGAATTTTTGCAATGTTATGTTCACGTGGAACGAGGCCAGGAGAGTCGATAAAGAATTTTCATGTGTGATCTTTATCTTTCTTTAAAGGATGGATTATATTTAATCATGGATGTTAACTCTTTGCACTGGAGAGGTGCCTCTTGGAGACCATTTAGTTTGTTGCGGAAACTCGAAAGGTGACACCGGTCACTAAATACTGTGTTAAATAAAAGAATGTTTCAAACAAAAGTTGTATGGGTTGAAAGGGGTTGTTAGCTGGTGTCAATGATTTGACCTTGGAGAATCATCTGAAGGTCACTGTTAATTTCTTTAATAGAACTCCCTATTTGTTATAGCATATTCTTGTAGCTTATCTCGAGAGCTTTCCAAAACACTATAATAAAATATTTTTCCCTAACAGTACATTTTGAAATCGAAAGGAATTTCCGAAAAAGGCCTCGAGTGCAAAGAGTTGATCATTTCTGTGTAGCATCTTTGTATCATTTCTGGATCAAATCCACCCTGTTTAACAAAAGATTTACCTCGACCTAGAGAGTAAATTTTCGCATTGTACAATTTACGAAAATCTTTTTGCACCTTATTCGAAATAACGCAAGCATGCAGGTGTCAATTGGAGCACTCTAAGATGTTTCATCTTTGTATTATTCCAGAACCAAATACATCCTGTATGACGAAAGATTTACTTCGACCTAGTGGCTGAATTTTCACATTGTACAATTTACGAAAATCCTTTTGCACCTTATTCGAAATAACGCAAGCATGCAGATGTCAATTGGAGCACTCTAAGATATTTCATCATTGTATTATTTCAGGACCAAATTTATCCTGTGTAATGAAAGATTTACTTCGACCTAGAGAGTAAATTTTCGCATTGTACAATCTACGAAAATCCTTTTGCACCTTTTTCGAAATAACGCAAGCTTGCAGAAGTCAATTGGAGCACTCTGATATGTTTCATTGTGCATTGTTCACAAGCTTCAGAGGTTTCGTGCAACGAGAACGATCCGTCGAGAACATTAACTCCTCGTTAAGGCGGTTAAGGATGTCAGTGGTGGACTCGGTAAGCGAAACCAATGCGAGAGGCAGCGAACGATAAATCGCAGAAATTTTCACCGGGTCCCTGCATAATCGCGAAGGTCGCTCGGCCGTGTCGCACGATAAAAATGAAGCTCTGCACGCCACGTCGGCTCGCGAAACTTTCGATCTCTTTTTCTCCACGTTCTTTAAGCCCGAGCCCTCCCAAGCGACCACCGGAGAACTCGCGAGAAAGAAGAAGAAAGCAAGAATATTCCATCGCATAATTTCTGCTTCCTCTTCGTCTCTCCGCTCTTTCATTTTTTTCTTCCGAGCATTCGACGCGCCGCTTAGCGCGAAATTTATTGAAATCGAATGTAAGCGGATCGTGTAACTTTCCTCTCTGATCTCGATCTCGAGCGCAGTGGAAGGTCATTGTTTTCACCGGTAGCTGAAGGTGCGAGGTGACGAATCCAATGAGCTCCGTCTCGGTGGTGTGGCTCGTGGCAGGAACCGTCGCGCATTTCAATGATTTCCGGAAGGATCGTCGCTTGAACCCATTCTCCATTGACCATTCTCTCTAGAACCGGAGCCAACAATAAGAATCGAAGTTTTATATTCCATTATATTCCATATTCTTCACGTTTCAGAAGAATAAATAGTAAAATTTTCCTCCAGAAAATCGGAATTTTGTTCCTTATAAAGCTATTCATATAAACGCGTATATCAAATCGGCCCGTGGCATTCTTCGCATGTACTCCGTAAAGTGCCTGGCACTAAAAGGGTTAAATATGAGAAACATCTTAAGGAAGTTCTTGAAATATGATCAAAGAATGCCTGTAAATTTATATCCAGGAGACAAAAGTAAAAAGAAGAACATTGTGCCATTGGAGAAGAATAAATTGGTCCTGAACGATCTTTCTAATATTCTGTTCTTTTTGAATATTTGATTTATTCTGTACACAGCTTTTGTTAGTTTAACTTAAATTTAGCTTAGTTATTATGTTATGTTCCTATTCTTGTATGCGTTTTTTGTTAGGTTCGTATCGGACATTGTCCCTGAATTCTAATAAACTTATCTATCTATTTATCTATTAGAAAGAGAGAGAGAGAGAGAGAGAGGAAGAAGGAAGGCAATTTTCTTGAAAGATCCATGACCCTATAATAACTCGGTGTGTTCGATGCCCTCAGGGTGGCCTTCGCTAGGGGCGTGCCGTGCGATGTCGAAACTCGCGTGCTCTCGCGACGATAGACATGCCGACGCGCCCGAGGTGAATTAAATTAAGTAAGCGTCATAAATTTTGTAACGCCTCGCTATAATCGAACACATCGATCTATCGAAGTCGTCGCCGTGTCGATCGTTCGTTCGAAGGGAGAGACAATCCAGCACGAATATGTGCCGTTCGGTGTTTGACGGGAGAAAGGCGATTGGTCTGGCGTTGTAGTACACCGTTATAGAATGATAATGTTGACGGTGAATAAATCGAACAGGAGTCCGGACATTTCGCGGACTTATCGTTCTTGAACGTGGAGAGTGAAACTACCGTGAGTTGATTTACACCTCTTCGTTTATTCCATTATTTATTGTTGAGAGTGATTCACGGCGAGTTTAAAAGATGAAGAATTTTTATGTTACGTGGATTCGATTTGTCAAAAGTTAGAAATTGCATTTTATCGGGGGTCGTTAGACTCTTTGGGTTAAATGCGAATGAAAAGAATGTTTTTTTCGATGATCATCCGTGATCATTGTTCAAAGTCAAAAACTTTAAATTAAATTTTTTGTGAAGCAATCGACAGTAAATACTTTCGGACGATCCAAATGATGCCAAATGATCATCCACGATGATTCTCCAAAATGAAAAAATTTTAATTCAAATGTTTGTTAAGCGATCGGTAACGAATACTCCTGTACCATCGATACAGGCCCACATGATAAATCGTAGACCCACGATGCCAATGATCATCCGCGATGATTCTCCAAAACAGAAAAATTTAAATTCAAATTTTTGTTAACCAATCGACGACGAATACTCTCGGACTATCGATACAGGCCCGCGAGAGAAATCATAGACAATGCCGATGATCATCCGTGATGATTGTTCAAAATGGAAAAATTTAAATTAAATTTGTTAGTAAGCAGTTGACAACAAATACTCTCAAAAGATAGATACAGGCCTACGCGACAAATCGTAGACCCACGATGCCAATGATCATCCGCGATGATTCTCAAAAACAGAAAAATTTAAATTCAAATTTTTGTTAACCAATCGACGACGAATACTCTCGGACTATCGATACAGGCCCGCGAGAGAAATCATAGACAATGCCGAATGATCATTCACGATGATTGTCACAAAGTAAAAAGTGTAAATTCATTCTTGTACGATCGGTACAAGCCCACGCGACAAATCGTAGGCCCACAATGCCGCGACGTTTCGAATCGTCGAGGCAAAATCCGCGCGGTAGACGCGTCGACCTACTTGAAAGGAAGTTTTCACGTGGCACTGGTAGAAAGCTACTTCACCCGATTTCGTGGATATCTTATCTGAGTTACGAGCCGTCGAAAGGTGGCCACCACAGTAGCGCAAAGTCTCATGAGCCTAAGAAGAATTGTGAAAATTCTTTTCAACGAGCCTATCGATGACGCAAAAATTGCATCCTCCTCCAAGAACTTTCGCTTTCGACGAAAAGAATCGACCGCGTGCATTTTATTCACCTTCGATGCAGATCCAATCTAAATCTGCACTCAACGGCCAAGCAGACTTTATCGAGTATCTAAGTCGATCTCATTTCCTTAAAAAACAACAAAGAAAACTTGAAAATGTACGAAACTATTCGAGCACAGAGTCGAACAATATCTTACTAACTTACTGCTACGAAAATTCGACGATTGGATAATTGCACGATGGAGAAAACTCGATTCCTTTGTTGCGCACGTTGATCGGCTTCGCGTATCGTCCCGCAAAAAGGAGACAGAATTATGTAAAAGGCTTTGGTATCTGGTCGAGTGGTAGTGAGATTTTAAACAACTCGTTCTCTCTCTCTCTCTTTCTCCCTCGCGCGAAAGTAAACTAACCGCGGAACGCCCTCGTCCTCGTGCAGGCTGCAAGTGAGCTAGAAGAATTAAGTAAGCATTCATTTGCATAACGATGAGAAAGGTGGCGAATTATTTCACGCTCCTCCCAGTTTATCCCGTGCCGAATCGATGCCACGGTTAAAGGATTCAAAGTAGCGTTATCCACCGATACGATCTACTTCACGGAGAATGCTATTTAAATGGAAGAAGCTTTGTCTAGCCGGAGAATTTTCCTCGCGCCACGCGATCCGGAAAATCATCCTCTTGGCAGTTAACACGAGCTACCGGAAAAAAAAAAGTGAATTTGCATAGGAGAAGGAAAGGCGCCATTTCACTTCCGGAAGTACCTCGGACTCCTTACCCGTCATTATTTCTCCTTGTAGTTTACACAGAGATCTAGCCTCACTTTTCGCAGAATATTTTGGCATACAATCGAGGATTCTTTTTACGAGCTGGGACGAGGAAGCGGAGCGGACTGAGGTAGTAAAATTTTTAACGATCCGAGAAACCTCGATCGACGTCGATAGACTACGTGGAAAGGATTCGAGGTGATACACGTGAGAATCTTGGGAATTTGTCGATCCCATTTAGCCAATTGAAAAGACATCCTTCCGGTGCGAGTGGATGGCTTCGATCAAGATGGAGGAAGAACGAGAGGAGAACTTAAGAGAAATTGTCTCGAGCACAAAGGACATTCTATCCGATGATAGTAATCGAGAAATGGAGAAGAAAAAAGTGTCGAGGAGAAAATCACCGAAAAGAAGAATAAGAGAATTATTGATGGCCTCTAAATGCTCCTTTCGCCGGCCTCCAGAAAAGTTTCCTTCGGTAGAAAGTTTAAGAAAGAGGAAGAAGCACTTTGAAGAAATATACTACAATTTTAATAGGATCCTTGTGATCGTCGGATCCTATGAAGTTCACGAAGCGAAGTCGGCAATCAAGTACATTGAACCATGGACACGTGTACCCATCATCATCCATCAAAGAATAGAAGGAAAGAAGAAGAATAACATCGTCAATGACCTCCAAATACTCCTTTCGCTGGCTCCTAGAAAAGTTTCCGTTGGTAGAAAGTTGAAGAAACAGGAAGAAGTACTTTGAAGAAATGTACCAGAATTTTGATAGGATCCTGATTACTGTCGAATCCTGTGAAATTGATAAATCAAAGTCGACAATCGAATGCATCGTAGTATTGAAGAAGAAGAAGAAGAAGAAGAAGCAAACTGCCGAGGAAAAAATAACCGAAAAGAAGAATAAGAGAATCATCAATGACCTCCAAATATTTATTTCTCTGGCTCATAGAAAAATTTCCGTTGGTAGAAAGTTGAAGAAATAGGAAGAAGCACTTTAAAGAAATATATCACAATTTTGATAGGATTCTCGTTGTCGTCGAATCTGACGAAGTCCATGAATCAAATCAATGACAATCGAGTGCCTTGCGCTATGAAAAAAGAAGAAGAAATATGTCAAGAGAAAGATCACCGAAAAGAAGAACAAGAGAATAATCAACGACCTCTAAGCATCCCTTTCGCTGGTTCTTAGAAAAAATACACACGAAGGACATTCTACTCGAAGATAACCATCAATAAATAAAAGAGAGAAGAATCTCTAGAAGAAAATCATCGAAAAGAAGAAAAAGAGAATCATCAACGACCTCTAAGCATCCCTTTCGCTGGTTCTTACAAAAATTGCACACGAAGGACATTCTACTCGAAGATAGTCATCGAAAAATAAAAGAGAGAAAAATCTCGAGAGGAAAATGATCGAAAAGTAGAAAAAGAGAATCATCAACGATATCTAAGCCAAACTAAGCACCTCTCTCTGAAAAGTTTCCTTTGATAGAAAATTGAAGAAAGAGGAGAAACACTTGGAGTAAATGTACCAACGATTTTAATATAATCCTGCAGGACTCTCGTCTTCGTGCAACCTCACGAAGTCCATGAGCCAAAGTCGACAATCGAGTGCATCGTAGCACGGACATGTGTACCCACCACCAACTCTCCCACTACCGGGCCTCGTGGATCAAGACTTTACCTGGTGGAGGCAACTTTCAGCGGGACACGCTATATAAGAGAATGACGAACCGACGGTCCAAGATAAAGCTCGTGTGTGGTGTCAATCCGGTGTCACTGTGGTGTTCTCTCCTCCAAAACCGAAGTAATAGTTGAGCAGGTAAGTCGGGAATTGGACCGAGCGATAATTTAGGAGACCGTGAATTTTTTATGCGCCGAAACGTTCGATGGATCGGAGAATCGACGATTCTCACGGAAATCGAGGATCAGTGATACGGGAGCGAGGAAAGTGAAGTGTTCTCTCGATCCTTCTCCAATTTCTTTCTTTCACTCTGGCAAATGTGTGTCTCGAGAAGAGAAAATCGAGAGCTCGAGAATCGGCGAGAAGATCGGTATCGTTCGCTTCCGAAGTTCTTTCTCCGGTTCCAAATAAATCTTCACTTCCAAAACTGTTCTTCCAATTGCAAACATTTGGATTTTTTTAATTGCATTCTTAATTAATCGTCTCGGTTAACGAATCTTCACGAAGAAAATCGGTTACTCGGTGCATGCCACTTAACTCGCACAATTATCTTTCTTCATTTCGCGCTTGGCACTCTCGTTACACAGATTCCATCCATTCGCGAGAACATCATCGTCCAATTCTCTTCGGTGCATCCGTGGAAAGGAAAAGCGGTTCGGTTCTCTCTCCATTCGGAATTTCACACATTTCACGTGGAGAGTTCAACGCGCGCGTAAGACTGTAAAATCGGGGTGCGCCTTTTTGTCAGTTATGAAAGGTATATTGGATCGAAATCGTCACGCACGGTGGAGCAGGAGTTATGACACGTGCCCTCAGAAATCCAGCAACAAAACCGGTCAGCCGTTGTTCTCCGGAGCAGGAACAAATTTGCATCGTGCGAGAAAGTCGCGTGCCTCCATGGAAAAGGCCGATCGTGGCGCATACACCGAAAACCGAATAGTTTATCACCTCTACCGGGCCAACTCAACCATCTTACTCTCTTTCTCTCCTCGAACACACACACACACGTGCCTCTAAATTGCGTGACTTTCTAATTGCAGCTCTATCGGCCTCGTTATTTCTCCAAATCACTGTCGAATTAATTGCGCTTGGCATGCGCGCTAAATCAGTTACGAGATCTTATCGTAACCTCGTTCGAATACTACTCCACGAAACACTGTATCATATCGATAGATTAACTCACGAATGAGTAAATAATCGAAGGAAATCGATGCAGGCAAATTCCGCTGGTATCCCACGGCGAAATAAATCCCTTACTTTATAACACACCGGAGATAAGATAGAGCCGGTTGTTTAAAACGGATCATTTGGCAGGAGCGAAATTAGTCGGAGGATAAAGAGGGTTATTTGTAGAAGCCGGTAAGAAGGAGGAAATGCGAATTAGATTGGCGATTAAATTACAGGAGAATAAGTCTCCGTGCTATTAAATTACACGTGTTCGTTCCTTCGTCGTCGTTGGACCCACCACCGAGGAAGAATGAGAATTTTCCATTTCACTCGAGGCGCACGCCCACCGCACACACCGGACTGGCGAGTGGCTCGGAGAGGAAAGAGAGAAGGAGAGAGAAAAAGTGTCGCGCCGACCTGGCCGACGATAAAATGGATCTGCTCCAGATTTCCTTAAGAGCGTGTCCAGGCTGTCCGGTTACGTGCGTTCTCCGAGTACTCGCTGTTATATTATACGGGCGCGTTCTCCTGGCTCCATAGTCGCGGGACAACTATCTCTTTTCGCCCCATTATGCAATTGCTTTCTTTGAAGCGGGCCCGACGACGCCTCGTGGGAAGACGAAGGTGGAGAACGAGAGGGAGAGAAGGAGAGAATTATTCGTCGAAACTCCTTCGATGACGAAATTTCTGTCTGCCGTCGTTGACAATCGCGTGTCCTGATGCACGACCGAACGGACAAGAGACGATTGCGAGATACTCTTGAGGTCGTTTCCGGTGCTCGATTTTGCGACCGGTTGGGAAGCTGGTCGGAGATACTACTTTCGAAGTTTCGAAGTTTGGGTCGCAAAGTAGATTGGGATTTGTTTTACGGTTGGTAAAGATTTTTGTTGGTCGTTTCGATTTTTACTGGGCAAACTTCTTTTACACGATTTGTGTATAAATTATTGGTATTGCAGAATGTTTAGATTTTCGGTGAACTAATTTCTTTCCGGATGATTATTGTCTAGATTATTGTTTCTTGAGAATTGTTGGATCAAGAGGCGGGTGAATAGTCTCGAAGATTTTTATGAGATTGTTTTCTTTGAAATGGGTCTTGAAATGCATTGTGAGAAGGTGAAGAAAAAGAATGAGAGAATATTCGTTGAAATTCTTTCATGACGAAATTTTCGTCTATTGTCGTTGACAATTGCAAGACTTGATGCACGACCAGGCCGACTCGAGATGATTGCGAGATATTCTTGAAATCGTTTCCGGTGCTGCATTTTTGATCCCAGTTGAAGAGGTTGTTGGAGATATCGCTTTGGAAATTTTGATTGTAGGTTCGAAGAAGGTCGATGTAAAAGGGGTTGACCACGGATCTTCCTAATTTTATTCAATTTCACATTTTTACCACCCTTCTTCAACTTTCCATCTCCAGAGAACGAGAACAGATTTTTCTTAACCAACTGTTCATTCTTTATCTTCTTAAGGGGTTACATACACTTGTCGGTTTCAAGAAATCGATTTTTTTATTTTTGCATAATGTGATAGTACAACGTCTCAAGATTATTTTCTTAAAACATTAAATTTTTATCATATTTTTATCAAAACGATATTTCTCATGTGGTGACCACGATTTCTCGAGATCTGTTCCTGATCGTTCGGTTTTGTTTTTCAATAATTATTCGTTGAGTTACGTTTAAAAAGCGGACTAAAAATCGAGCTCTGGATTTGAGTGCTCGCCATTTTTTAAGAATAAGTTTTTTTTCCATTTTGAACGATCAGGAAGAGTTTTCTATAATGAAGAAAACAAAAAAAGCATTCCCCATGATTTTAGATCAACGGTGATATAATTGGCTTAGTATAGTGTACCAAAAATAGACTTACTTTTCATTTTTTTATAATACAAAAAATCATGCAGACTACTAAAAACATCCACGAAAAGTAACCTACACGCCCTCGTCAAAAAGTTTTCAAACATAAAGAAAAAAAATCACCCATAAATTGAGGTCTTGCAGGTGTACACAACCCCTTAATATCTTCAATCTACAATTGTGCGAATTTTCAAATTTACGACGTCGTTCAAAAGTTATCAAGATTTGCCAACAAGCGCGCGCATACTTATTAAATTTTACGTAACTCTTATTGTTAAACGACCTCGTCAGATGCTTCGACTCAAATGAGATCGGTTACTCTTGAGATCCTTCGAAAAATTTCTTTCGCTTTATTTTTAGTTCTCGTTCTGGGAGATCACCTGCCGCGACGAAATTCGTTCACCCCGGTGCTGTTTACCGCGTACTCACGCACGCTCGCTTTCCTTATATAATCATCGGCAAGGCGACAAGGCGACCGGTCGGCATTGGGCAACGAAAAATCGAGCAACGCCCCAAGGAGGGCATTTCTCGCGGAATTGGATTCAATTACTTGGCCCCACTCTGTGACCGGTCTACTTCGTTAGCCGACGCAAGCACCGATAATCACATTCCTCCGATCTAGGGGTCGACAAACTTTTCACATTTAAAAAAAAACAAGAAGAAAAAGAACAAGAGACCCACAAGTGTTGAGAATGTTACATAGACATTTACGTAACACGAGAAATTTTCACGATCCCATGTAATATCCCCGAGTGTCGTTCGTAGTTCAGGAATTCAGCGGGGCAACGGTGGCACGTAAGAATTTCTAAAGGCGGGGCTGTAAGATTAAGAGTGAGAAAAAAAAATCAACGTGAAATGCAACCTCGAAAAACAAGTATGCAAAGCTACGGTTATATGAAAATTTAGAACGATGATTATAAAATAGAAACTAGGTAAATTCTTAAGATAAGAATACAATTTTTTCAGTGTGGAGGAAAATTTTACTATTTATTCTTCTGAAACTTAAACAATATGGAATATAATGTTGTGCGGCAGAATATTTAGGTATAAAATATGTTCAATTATAAAATTGTTATGCACTTCTGTGTATATAGATTATATAAACTTTGAACTTAACAAGCAACAATATTGAAACGAAACATTCTAAACTTAAGTGGTAAATTCTTAAGATAAGAATACCATTTTTTCAGTGTAGTGTTAACGGCAAATTCGTCTGACAGTGGTACTTGACCCGAACCGCTTGTTGGAACGCGTTACAAACGTCTCTTACGCAAGTTCTTCGGCTTTGTGCCGGCCACGAGCGAGCAACGTCTCGCAATTCTCGCTATTCGTGAAAAAATGCGCCCGCGATACGTTCACCTTCTGTCCGGTTGGCCGTAGGTGTCCCGTGGCTCACCAGAACGCGGCAAATGCACGCGTGCAGCGTCTCAGTACGCTATACACGTTTTGTCGACTGCAGAAATGGAATGGAAATTTCCGTGCGCTTACGGAACTTCGTCGAGAAATTCATGCGGTCCATTCACGCGAGATAACAATCCGAGTGGACAAGAGAAGCAAAAGGAAAAAACGAAATATCTCGTTCCACGTCGATTGAACTCGACTTGCGCTATCGCGTGCCTCTCGTCAAGATCGAAAGCACGCGTGGTCCTCATGCCGTTGTTGTTCGTCGAGAGGGTGAATAAAAGAAGCGAGAGACTTCGTGGACGTATCACGAGAGTCCGTGGAATTTATGGGGTAGCTTGAGATAAATTCGAATGGATCATTAGCCTCGTGTTTATCTTCTTCTTCCTTTTGGACCACGCGCTCGGAGATTAGCCGAGCGATCGGCAATAATAAAGGCGCCGCACGGAGAAAGTTTCCGTAATTTTCCTCGATCGAGAGGAGGCGGTGAAGCTGAAGTAAGATGAAAAATTCTTCTCTTGCGGAAGAGAGGAATTGTTCTATGAAGAGTCTCGAGGGAATGTCAGGAGGTAGCTTGAGGAGAAGCAAAAATATTGTTTATTTTTTTTCTCGGTATATCACGATACATTGTGCATAGAGCAATATTATTTTCTTTTGCCCGTGAATTTGATGGTGAGAGAGTAGTGGAATTGAAGCGAGATGGAAACGTTTTTCTTGTAGAAGAGAAGAATTGTTCTCTGAAGAGATCTGAACGAAAGCCACGTGGTATCTTTGTATCGAGGTATACTTCGATATATCGCACCTAGAGCAATATTATTTTGTCTGTCGGTGAATTCGATCGCGAGAACACAGTGAAATAGAAGCAAGACAAAAAACTTTTCTCTCTCGAAGAAGAAAAGATTCGTTCCTTAAAGAATGTCAATTGATCAATTGATATATCGAACCTAGAGCAAGATTATTTCATCTGTCGGTGAATTCGATTGAGAGGTGGTGGTAAAATAGGAACGGGACAAAAAACTTCTCTCTCAAAGAACAAGAAAAGAATCGATCCCCGAAGAAGGCTAATCAAATGCCACGAGGTACCTCGAGGAGACCCAAATTATTGTCGGTGTTCTTTCTCGGTATATCTCGGCACATTGCGCCTAGAGCAATATTATTTCTTCTACCTGTGGATTCGATCGAGAGGAGACGGTGAAATAGAAGCAGACAAAAAACTGTTTTCTCTCTTGAAGAAAAAAATCCTTCCCTGGAGAACTTTAATTGATCGAGTGTCACGTGGTACCTCGAGAAAAAGCAAAAATATTGTCCTCGTTCTTTCTCAAAATATCTCGATAAGTACCGCGCCTAGAGCAATATTATTTTTTCTATGAGTGAATTCGATTGAGAGGAGACAGTAAAACAGAAACAAGACAAAAATCTGTTCTCTCCCTCAATGAAAAAAATCGTTCCTTAAAGAACACCAACTCAAGGAGAACCAGAAATATTATACGCGTCCTTTCTCGATATATCTCGATATATGAGCCATACTAACTCCATAAATTATGTTCAAAATTATGTTAAAAATACAAAAAGTAGGGACTTAATCAAGTGCTTCCATGCTGAAATTTATGAAAATTGCAAAAAGTGGAGTTAATCGATTTGTCGAGTGAACGGCTCGTACATCCTGTCTGGAGCAACATTATTTTTTCTACCAGTAAATGCGCTCTACAGGAGACAGTAAAATAGAAACAAGACAAAAAACTGTGTCCTCCCTCAAAGAGAGAAATCCTTCCCTGAAGAACGCCAACTCAAGGAGAACCAAAAATATCGTACGCTTCCTTTCTCGATATATCTCGATATATATCGCGCCTGGAGCGATATTATTTCTTCCATCGGCGAGTTCTATCGCACTGGGACTCGATTCGCGATATCCGATACAGATAGGTTCCCCGCGCCTTTTTCCTTTTCTTTTTCTTCTTCTCCACCACGCGAGCCCGAGATTTTTACACGCGGACCCTCTCACTTTCACCACGAGCTACCGATCGGGTGGAACCAGAGTCCGCGGCCGCTTGCCCACCGGTCTTAATGATTGAGAGACCAGGAGAAGAAGGAGAGAGGAGAGGAGAGGAGAGTGCCTTTAAGGCTAATAGCAGCGGGGCTGGGTCCTCGTTAGACAACCGCATTCTACTCGCCCCCTTTTCTCCGTCCAATGGTTGCAGCACCCCATCTGCGGTGTCAATTATCATAGTTCGCCATTTACAATCCGAATATCATCGATCCTCGAGTTATTGAGAATCCCTTCGATTTGATTGCCACGAAATTTATTTGCTACATGTGGAAAGTGATTTTTGCATTTTTTGTATTCTATCACTGGAGCGCGGGTCGTTTAAAAATACACTGAAAAAATTGTATTCTTAAAATACAAACTTAATAATTCATCTTAATAGATATTCTTAATAGATAAGAATATTTTCTTATCGATGTGACGGTTTTTGGAATATATTCTTAATAATCCATCTGAATGTCGCGACACAATGCGTGTCAGTATTCGGTTAAGTTAGGTTATACATCGCGTGCGGCACATGTCGATGTCTGTATCTTGTTCCTCTTGCAATTCTGCGTAATTTTGAGTACTATATTATTATGGATAAGAAAATGTCGAAGTGGCTAGAAGAAGAGGATTTGGGCGATTTAATGGAGATATTTGCAAATAATAGAAATATTAGGTTGGGGAATAAGTTCGTAGCGTTTTTATCAAAGACTTTTATTTAAAAACGCTACGAACTTATTAATAACCCCAACCTGATACATACGAATTGTAACCTTCTCTCGTGACTACATTTCTCAACCAATTCCGATTTCAAGATATGGATAATGTAATTTTCGACAATATAAAGAGTGAAGCATTTCATTAAGAGTTTTGTTTCCAATAATTATATACGAAATATATCCATACAAATTTTTTACTAGGCTATGTTAAGAATATCTGATAAGAATATCTGTTAAGAATATTTCTAATTCTACTCTTAAATTAAGAAGATCTTCTTGTCGCTTATTTTAGTAGGAAATATACTCAACTTAAGTGGTAATTTCTCAAAATAAGAATACAATTTTTTCAGTGTACGTATTCAGTAGAATTTTATGTTGGAAAGCGAGTATCGTATAAATACGATGGGCATTGTAAATGTACATGGCGTTTGTATTGCAAAGCAACGATTTTCGTTACTTCTTTCTAGAAATTTAGCTTGTCGAGTTACTTGGTTTTATAGTAATTAACGATTTATTGTAATTTTACTGACCAAACTCTGGCAAAATTCACGAGAAACTGAAGACCGCGGTGAAATATACCCCCATGCAATGTGTTAGTAAGGAGCAAATCAAGATTCACTGGTAAATTGCAAAATGGACGAAGACAAGTCCGAAGAAGGTGTCGTATGAAATTGACAAGGCCACAGAGAGCTAAAGTAATTGTTCTACCTGATTTCTAAAGCGTGAATAGTAGATTGGTGTAATGCCTAATTTATCATTGTGGAATCATTAGTGTTAACGATTCAATTGCCACTCCACGTGGCATTTGTCCACGTCAAACGTTTGACACAACGACTGGTGGAATCGCGCCTCTGGAAAATCGTAGATCAACTTTGACCTTTTCGCGTGTCGCGATTGGAAGAAAGAGTGTTGCGTAACCACTCGCACCGGTCCTCTAGAATCGTGCTTCGAATTTTTCTCCTACACAGTCTGCATAACTTAAATGCAACGTTTCTAATTTCCAATATCTATGGAATCTCGTCTACCGATTCAATAAAAATTTCTGACCCCACTTTATCAAATTGTTCTCCTCTGTATCGGGATTCTGTAACCCGTAACGACAAATATCGCTATCGTTATCCATCGATATCGATGATTATCGCAAAAGGTTAGGGTTAGGGTGTAATTATATCATGTAACTAAACATCGTTCCATCAGTACAGAATTGTCAAAAATTTGCTGGCTTCGACGCTTTTCGGAATGTGACGATTTAGATTATCGAGAGTTGTCGTCGATTACTAGTTAGCGAATAACCTTTTGCGATAATCATCGATATCGATGGATAACGATAGCGACAATTGTCGTTACGGAGTTACAGAATCTCGGCACTGATCTTCACAGTTTCTGATTCTTTCTTTTGTAATCGGTACTCGACTTAGGCCTTGAAAGCATAACAAATTCCACTTGTTTCTTCTTTTCATTTCTCCTTACACGTGTCTATTCAACTTTGCTCATTCAAATAAACGATTTCCTCTAAACCTCGGGGTAGCCCGGGCAAATTTCTCTCGCGCGCCGATCACGTTCCAACCTCTGCTCACACGCACGACCGGCAACGAATTCGTAACAGGCGGAAAACGGCGGTGTCTCGTAACTTTCGTCGGATCGTGGCACAATTATTCTCACCGTGCCGATACCAAATGGCCCGGGACGAACCTTTCGAATTGCTCGAGTGGCCAAGCTCGTTGTACGAGGTGGGGCCCAATTTCGTTTCCTACACGAGAGCGCGTCATCCTTCGTGGCTGGCCGACGAAAATGGGCCTTCGCTCGAATCGTGAAACTGTCCGAGTGTCCGAGTTTTACGCACTTAGAAAGTAAGGCGCGCTTTCCAAGCACAGGTGGCCTGCTGCCGTGCAACCGCTCACGTGCTCCTCCGCGGAGAATTGAGCCGATGACGAGCGCGTTTAAACGTTTCGAATCCAATTAGTGTTGGAGGACACTCGCGGAAGTGGAAAGAAAAGAATAAAATCGAGATGCAAGAAGTGGAAACGCGTTGAGGAATTTCGAAACGTGTCACCGTGTCATTCCAATTTGCACGAGATTGAGAATGGGAGATGAAGAGATGAATGATCGAGAAGGAAAGTAAAGAGAGCGGTTGACGATTTGCAAATTTGAAGATAATATGTTGGATATTTGTGAATAGAATTCCGAGAGATTTCGAGAATTTCAGTTTGCAACGAGATCAAGAAAGGGGATGCGTGGAAAGAAAAGTGATCGAGAAGGGAGTAAGAACAGGATTTGCAAATTTGAAGAGAATAGGCTGGACTTTTTTGAATAGAATTCCGAGAGATTTGGAGAATTTCAGTTTGCAACGAGATCGAGAAAGGGGATGCGTGGAAAGAAAAGTGATCGAGAAGGGAGTAAGAACAGGATTTGCAAATTTGAAGAGAATAGGCTGGACATTTGTGAACAGAATTCCGAGAGATTTGGAGAATTTCAGTTTGCAACGAGATCGAGAGAGGAAGAGGAGAGAAAAGTGGTCGAGAAGGAAAGTAAAAGTACCAGTTAACTATTTGCAACTTTAAAGCGAATACACTAAAGATGTATGAATAGAAACACGCTCGAGAATTCCGAATCGTGTCACCGTGTCATTCTACTTTGCACAAAATCGAGAAAGGGAGTGCATGGAGAGAAAAGTGATCGAGAAGGAAAGTAAAAGCAGCAGTTGACGATTTGCAAATTTACAAAGAACAGACTAGTGGTTTATGAATAGAAATCCGTCAAAGAATTCTACAAGATTTCGCTGTGTCCTTCCAGTTTCCAATGAGATCGAGAAAGAGAGTGCATGGAGAGAAAAGTGATCGAGACGGAAAGTAAAAGCAGCAGTTGACGAGTTGCAAATTTACAAAGAACAGACTAGTGGTTTATGAATAGAAATCCGTCAAAGAGTTCTACAAGATTTCGCTGCGTCGTTCCAGTTTGCATCGAAATCGTGAAAGGGGATGCGTGAAGAGAAAAGGAAAGTAAGCGCAGCGGTTAACGATTTGCAAATTTGAAGAGTGCCGAGGCGAAAGGGTAGAGAGGGAGAGAGTCGGAGAAATTATCGCGCCGCGCGGTATTTCTTTGCGTGGATTAGAAACGATCCCGGAGTTGTCGAGCAGCCGCTTTGGCCGATTTCATATTTCTTGTTGCATCCGCGGACACGCTTAGGCCACTCAAAGTGAAATAAAAGCACGCGAGGAACATCCCCGAGAGAGAGTGTCGCATTTTTCTAACGGGCACGTTCGAGCGCGAGCCAATCGGGTGCGCGCGTGCCTTCCAATCCTTTCAAATTTTCTTTCATCCGTTTCGCGTGATTCTTCGAGATCGATCAAGCGTGTCTACGTGTCCTCGAGTTGAGAAACCGTTGCAATCCTTAGAAATTTTCATACGTTCTTTTTGTATTTTATTTCACAGTGCGATTGCGCGATCGAAAGACTCGACGATTTTAAAATCGATCCACTCATTTGCCAAAGTTCTTTCAACTCTGTAAAAAAGGAAGAACAGTGGAATTTGATAAATATGGGATGTTTAGAACAAGATTTCGAAGCCTTCGAAAAGTGGAGTGGGCCACTTTAGTTTACGAACGACGCAATTTTTGTAGGCCAAGAGTTCTCAATTTTATTTAATCTTTTGAAAAACAAATTACTCAACGTCTCCATGAAAGTTTATATTTTCCTAATCAACAAGTAGAACAATGTAGAAATAAATTTGTCTTCTTTCACGCCTACCTCTCTAATTACACACAAATTACTACCCCTACATAATTCTAAAGCCTGTCAAGGCTTCGAGAACCAGTGGCAAGAGAAATGGATGCTTCGACTTTTACGACGAATCCTCATCTTAGCCTTGACCGAAAAATGCCTCGGGTAATAAGTCGTCGAACGAATGAATTAAGAACAAGTGAGACCGTAAAACGTGGAAAGTAGCGAAAGGAGAACGACAAGGACGATCGGTCATTCTTCCTCTTCTGGCACTTTAATCTTCCTTTCACTCTTCGGCTCAATTAACTCGGATGATAAAGGGAAGCGCGGAACGAGTTGAATTACGCCATTTCACCGCGCATTTCTCCCTGACCCTGTTCTCGATGCATTCATTCTGGGTCAACGACACGAGCGCGTTCACTCGAGTAGAAGAGGACAACTGGCAGACGACAGCAGGTCCACGCTTCATTGCTTTTCTTCAGACGAGAACGTAGGAAGAGCCCGCGGTCATAACTCGCCACACTTTTCAAGTTCTCGGTCGACTATCAATTGATAAAAAAATCACTGGCAATTAAAGCTACCATCTGTCCTTACTTCTTTAAGTTTGTCGAAATTTATAGAACGTCCAAGACTAGTAATATGATTGGCGACAAAAATTATTCCATTGGTCTCATTCTTATACTCGTGGTTAAATATACCACTTGTCCTCGTTCCTTCGAGTTTATCCAATTTTTAAAATGTTCGAGATTAGTGATCCATTATCGACAGAAGTTATTCCATTGGTCTCCTTCTTGTACTTGCAGTTAAAAGTACCATTCATCTTTATTTCTTTAAGTTTGTCCAAATTTTTGGAACATCCAGGACTAGCATTATGATTATTCACAAAAATTATTCCGTTAGTCTCATTCTTATACTCACAGTTAAACATACCATTTGTTCTTATTTCTCCAAGTTTGTCCCAATTTTTAGAACGTCCAAGATCAGCGTCTCGATTATCAATAAAAATAATTCCTCCAGTCGCGTTCTTATTTTACCTTTCGAAACTTTCCAAAGGCCGAGTGGAGGCCGGAAGTGGCGAGAGGGAGTCAGCGAGAATCGAGCGTAATCGATTAAAAGTTTCTCGATACGATGTTTTTCCTGTGCGGCGCCTGACGCCGCGCTGCCCGGCGTCCACGAGCGCCGAATGGAAAGTGAGCGAGCTACACTGACAATGAGAAAGTGCAAGAGACTCCGCATGATGCATCGTACTCCAAAAGATAAAATGTGCTCGTGCTTGATTAGTCGAGTCTCTCGTCTCGTATTCTGCCGATAACCTCTTGGACGTTTGTAAATCGTTAAATTAACACTTTAATCGGAAGGCGTGTATCGCTTACGCGCGTTTTATACGCGTCAGCGAGTCCCGTTCCGCTCGGACTGAAACGTGCGCATTTTTAGCGCATTCTCCCTCACGAGACAATCTCGTGCGCGATGCGCACTGGCGTTTCGAGAATTTGTCGAATGGCCTGTCTGCGGAATCCAAGTGGGGCGGATACCGCGATAGGAGCCACGAGTACGATTCCACTATCGAAGATATTAATAGTCACGAGATTGGTCAAATTCCATTTACATGGTCTCGTTTTCTAACGAGACAATTCTCCCTCCTATAAGCTTTCCTTCCTCTAGACCAACAAATAGATCACGATCAACTAGATGATCTCGAAGCAGAGTTTGAACGATCTCACCTTAGATTTTTTTTCTTGTTAATCCTTTGACTGCTTCACAAGTCCATCAATATAAAGGCGTATATGTACGCCCTCACAAATCCATCAATATACACGAAAGGCATAAATATACGCCCTCTGTATTTTTAATTTATTTGCCATTATTATTTTTTAAACCCTAAGAATGATATCAAATTTCCGGATACTGTTTTGGTCACTAGTCAGTGGACAACCAGCCGCAGTGACTGACATGCGAAAATCGCGCCGTCCATATTGATGGATTCGACCGAGAGCGCGCCGCAGTCAAAGGGTTAACCAGTTAGCTGTGTTTGACGAGTATATTCAATAGTTACAATTTTCTATATATGTTTAAGTTGAGTACATAAATAAATGTTAGTAAGAAAATCGACAAACTAAACAATCATTTCATTACGACGTAATTCTATGTGATAGTAGCCCAATGTATTTTGTGTTTGAGGAGCATACTCGTTAACACTTACTCTTTGAGACACTTTTTAGATATATTGGGTCGATGCATAATTCCGTAGCGAAAATTGAGTACATTCTTATCGGAATTTCGCTACGGAATTATGCATAGATCCAATACATTTTTCAAGGAAGTCATCTCAGTTAAGTTGTTAAGTAAGAGATTTTTGTGAGCCAGACACGATTCAAATTTTGTTTCGTTGAGCGAGAGATTTTTGTGAGTTGATCGAAATACATTATTTTTCATCGAAAGTCGATTCTAGAACATGATGTTGTCCATCTCTGCTCTGGACCAACCGGTTCGGTAGTTACTTCTTATCCATGATATTTTAATGATTTTTAACAAGAACTAAATAGACTCCAGTAATTCCAAATTCACTTTAACTCCACGAAAAACAAAGTAAATTACTTTGGTGATCCTCGTCTTCATTAGTAGCTCGTCGTGAGCGTTTCGAACGATAAACCGCGCGTTTAGTGAGCTTAGTGGACCCTATTAATTGGGACTCTGTTACCAGTCGTAGACGCCTTATCTTATTAAAAAACAAATATGTATCTTGTTGTGACGTTCTTCATACAGACGTCATACCTATTTCACACGGACAATAATATTCTAGGGTCAGGTCGCGAATAATTTTCTAAAGTACAAGGTAGACTGTAGCATTTGTGAAAATGACGCAAATGGGTGAAGAAAACAAGAATATCATTGAATTGCTTGCGTCATTACCACATACGCGGACAGTCAAAATTTTAATCACTCGCAGAAACAGACGAGGGGTTTATTTTTAAATTCATTGTGATATCCAAATTTGGATTAAATTCACAAGTAGAAGACAAAGCAAAATGAAAATACTCAACGAATCATTTAGTCATTGAGTGCATAATAAGTACAAAAAAATTAACGATACGCATACACAGTTAATCCCAGAGGAAAAGTGACTGTGTAAAATAAATAAAATACAAAACTTTTTTTTCAAAATAACCGCCTTGTGAGTCAATACACAACTAGAAGTGTTTGAAAAATTGTTTGAAACAATTCTGATACTCAACCTTTGAAATTGCCTGCAGTACCGTGATCGTAGTCTTCTGGATATGTGAAATCGTGTCGAAACGCTTTCCTTTCATTTTCAGTTTCGGAAATAATCGGAAGTCTCACGGAGAGAAATCAGGCGAATGAGGGTGTTGAAGCATCACGATACATTTTTTTACATACTTTTGTGCACCGGTGCATTGTCGTGTAACTAGGTATTTCCGAAACTAAAATAAGTAGTTCTTATAATTCAGAAAAAGTTAAAAAGCAGAAATAAATGCGAAATAACAGTGCACGGTGACACGACAGCAGTAAGAAATGAAATATTCGAATGACAAGTTTGCTACCTAATAACAAGATGTTGACATGGTCCATAAAACAGTTCTTTTATAAAAAAACACTTTTATAATGTTCCAATGAGATACCATCTTAAATTGAATACAGAAATTCTGATTCTTACTGACTTTTGTCGTTCAATTCATGCACTGGGTTAAGATAGAAATGAAATCGAAACTTTGTCCCTTTTACCATCATCGGCTCTTCCTAATCTCGAAGACGAAAGTGACACCGATAAACTTTCCACCGTCCTGCACATGGATTTCGAGGGAAAGCGAATCCTTAGCTGTAATTCTAGAGATTGCTTGAATGACGTCAGACAGGTGCTCGACCGTATGATTTCTATTTATCAATTTGTCCCTTTCTCCTGACAGGATGTACCGAGTGTGCGTGGTGCTCCTGGCTGTGGCAGCGGCTGCACAAAATCCTTACGACTTGGAGGCTAGATCGGTGACCTTTCCTGGTAAACCTGGTGGTCTCGGACCTCTTTACTCCTCTGGATTAGGCACATCTCAAGGTTATCGCGACAACAGCTACGAGGACAATGCTGTAACGCCGACGCCAGCTCCTACGCCTATCTATCGTGCCCCCAGTGGCCAAGCGGTACGTAAAACTAATTTCGTAGAACGAATTTCATAGATTAAACACGAGACAGACGGCATTCAAATGATGTTTTCCACGTCGGTTGTTTGTTTAACCCTAGATAAGTAAACGTTCGTCTAATAGACTCTGATAGTTTTACGAACTCGAGATGTTTCCCTTGTATTTAAACCATCTCACTCTTTAGTAGATTTATAAAATAGTAGAATGAGTTATCTGAAGGTGATCGTTAATTTCGTAGAACTAATTTCATCAAACACGAGACAGACGGCATTGAAATAATGTTTTCCTCGTCGGTTGTTCCTTTAACCCTAGATAAGTAAACGTTTGTCTAATAGACTCTGCTAGTTTTACGAACTCGAGATGTTCCCCTTGTATTTAAACCATCTCACTCTTAGTAGCTTTATAAAATAGTAAAATGAGTTATCCGAAGCTGATAATTAATTTCGTAGAACGAATTTTATAAATCAAACACGAGACAGACAGCATTCAAATAATGTTTTCCTCGTCGGTTGTTCCTTTAACACTAAATAACTAAACAGCTTTATAAATAGTAAAAGGAGTTATCCGAAGGTGATTGTTAATTTCGTAGAACGAATTTTATAAATCTAATAGGAGACAGGCAACATTCAAATGATGTTTTCCTCGTCGGTTGTTCCTTTAAGCCTAAATAAGTAAACGTTCGTCTAATAGACTAGCAATTCTGCCAGTTTTGCGAATTCGAGATGTTCCCCTTGTGCTCGAACCATCTCACTTTCAATAGATTTATAAAATAGTAAAACGAGTTATCCGAAGGTGATAAGCACAGCTGTACACTTGTTACTTTTCGAAATTAGCTGCAATCGTTACAATACGGTAATTTTAAGACGTTCCATCAAAATGAATGAAAGATGAAGATATTTGAAGATTGAAAGATATTTGAAAGTTGAAGATATTTTGAATATTTAAAAGTCCAAGGAAGACACGACTAAAAGTGCGACAAACAAACGCAGAATTTGTAGTTTCTATCCATTTAAGAAACGTAGAATAACAAAGTACGTATGCAACTACTTCAACAAGGCTATTTGTAGAGGGCACAGTTCTATTTTTTCATTGAAATATTATAATACTTATCTCAACTCGCGCTAATTTGTTTGAAATAAATAAAGGAAATACAAAAATACACTTGTTTTTAATTCGTAGTCTGTGAGTCGAGTGATTAGTTACAGAGTAACACTGATTTAACTTTAGTTATCTAGGGTTAATCTCGAAATTATTTTTACACCGCAGCTCTATCGCAAGCCAAGCGACGGCGTGAGGGTGAGCGCGGGTCAACGCGGACCTCTTCGACCGGGTCAACCTCCTTACGGACCACCGGTGAGTATTAACATGTCAATTTTTTACCACGGGCTTTTTTTTCAGCGCGAGAAAAAATGAAAGAATTACTTTTTATCGAAAGAAGTAAACAAATCGGTGCGACGCGTTATCTGTACAAAAATTCCTTCTCCAGTCTTCTCTCCTTTCTCTCAATTCCACGTCGAGGACATCTCTCCGTCTTGAAAAACATTTTAACATATTCTAGTCGAGCGTTTTGTTCCAGTGCATTATGGCTGGAGCAGTTAATTTGTTGAAAAACGTGCTTGAATCTCATTGTTACAAAAATATTACAATAAATTTAAAAAGGCTTTGAATCTTTTTATCAATCTTTTATTTTCTTATCTTAGAATACACTCTTCATCGCTATTATAAAAAATAAAGACACTTTCCGTATAACTGAGTATACAATACACGGTTTACTCGAAAAAAAAAAAAAAAAAAAAAGTGAACAAAGAAAAATTTTAATCTATTGTTCTGTGCATATTTGTACTTCACAATACTATCTATAAGAAAGGTCAACAACAAACATTAATAATTCGTACATCTTTATTTCCCTCATTCTACCACCCATCTATAAAAAAACTACGTGATCTCTCTACTCACAATTTACAATAAAAAAAATACCTATTTTTACATGTCCCAACAACAAACTATTAATCACGTGACTTTTACATGGCACGTTATTTCTTTCGCACGAACGTTATTTATTTCCTCTCTCTCTCTATAGGGCGAAGAACTTCCAGAAGAAGAGAAGGAAGAGCCCGATCGTCTGAGTCTCTTGTTGCCACAGAGTAAATTCGATTGCGTGAACAAGCAGACCGGTTACTACGCCGACGAGGACCTCCACTGTGAGGTCTTCCACTACTGTCAAGACAACGCGAAACACTCGTGGATCTGTCCGGAGGGCTTCACCTTCCACCAGGTAAAACCACAGTCTAACAATCCCTTTTCTCGTGGAGCGAAAGCGAGCGGTCGCAAGTGGAAAGCAAGTTTCACGGCCAAGGATAATGACAGGCTACGGTGACAGTGGTGGGGCCGTAACCGATGTTATTACGAATGCGCTTCCGAAGTGATCTTGGAATCACTGTTTTCCAATAACCGCGTCCGATTTCCGGTAAAAGTGCACTAGTCTCCAGGCCACAAGAGTATTACACAATCAGGCGGATACCTTTCTCTCGAGCGGAGGAGGGCACGCGCTTAGATTTCCCCACGCACTTCGATCCAACCGATCTCCGATCGATTCTCGGAGCTCTCGAGAGCCTCATAAATAATTCACGGCTCTCGAAGTATAATTATCGTTATAGAACTCGCGATCTCGTTTCCTCATACCGAACGCGCGCCCACCGAGAGAGCTCTTATCCGTTTCCGGGATGAAGGACCTTCCATTCTTAAATTTCTCCTCTTTCCACGCGTTTACCATTTTCCACGAGCGCCTTGAGTTCGGTAGATGCAAAATAGTACGTGGAAACGCCTTTCACTTTTCACTTCACCATCGAGGTTCGTCGACATCCACGCGTCACGCATTTTCTTACTCCTCGTAGGTCCATCTGATTTGCATGCCGCCGAGTGGCGACATCAGCTGCAAGAAGAGCTCCCAGTATCACTTTGTTAACGAGTATCTCTACAAGCCGTTGAACTTGGCCGAGGCTGAGACGAAACCAAACGTGACCTTGAGGTACAGCGAGAGATACTATCCAGCTGATATTTACACGGATGAGAGGGAGGTCGGTGATTATCAGATAACGCCTACTCCTGCGCCCGTTCGTCGTCCACTTCCTCAGGTGAGTTCGTTCGCGTAGATGATAAATGTGTTTTTTTGTACGCGTTAAGTGAAGATCGTAATTAATATCTTTTTTCTTAATCATATTTTTCTTTTCTCCTTTCAATTTGGTTCACAAATCATTCCGTATTTCAATCGTATAGGTGACAATAACGGTACATAAGTAGAAAAATTAATTTTTCGAAAAATTTTGAGTTAGACCACTTTCACAATCATCGACGCATATATTAACAAAAAGAAAGCACAAAAAGATGCACAGTGTGGCAACCCTAACCCATCCATGGAGAATCATCCGTGGAAATCAAAGTGTTAAAGATTAATTATAACACTGTAATCATTGTACAATACTTTACCATGAGAGAAGTAAAAATTACTAGTGCTTCGTTTTGAGTATTAAACCTTACTTCTATGATTCTGGCGCAGGTTCTGGTGAACCCTCAGGCCACTGCTTTGAACACCATTCCAAGCTCGCTTCGGCCCCAGCCCCAAGGACTTCCACAGTTTCGTTTACCGGTGAATCAAGTGTTCCGCAGCCCCGAGGAGGTTAACATTCCTCTTCAGCACAGGAGACCGCAGATCCAGCAGCCTCAAGCGCTCAGAAGATTCCCGCAGGTCCGACCGGACGAGGAGGACTACGAATAAAATTCGAGAGAGCCCGTCGGGGGGTGTTTCTCGATTATATTCCTGAGCGCGAATTTACGGGCTCAGGTACTACGTCCGAGAAGGGAGATCCGTCCATTAAGATTTGAGATTCTCATTCGATATCATTGTCACGATCATGATTGAGTCATTAATTATTTTGTTGCGGCATCATCGTTCGCTTTAATCACTAAAATAAGGATAGTTCCGGAGTTTACGATTTAAGTCTATCGTCCCCGCGCAGTTGGTGTATCAATGTCGTCGGCGTGCGTATTTATTTGATTATTTAAATATACATGCACCAATGAGATTTCTGTGCTTCGAAGTATACAGCTAAAACGAAAAATCTCACGCTATTGCGGAAACACGGTAATAGACGTGGTAGCATCGACGATCGAGCGATTTCATCGGGTTCTCAGTTTTCTTCTTTTCTTTATTTATAACTACCTGGCGGAAAGAAAGTATTAGTCGCCCTCGCGCAAATAAAGTCATTCTGTTGTCGTGGAAACGTGTGATTACGTAACAATTGTATATAATAATCGGTTGTAATTAAACGATCAAGTGAGTTTATGCGTATAGCTCATATAGTTTGTAATCGATATTAAATCTTAACAGAAATGACCAATAAATTGTTATTGCGTTCTTTTGAATTTCCTTTCTACACCCGCAAGCATCACTAAGTACTGGTAGACGGACATCGAGAATGGTAATTATATTTATCGAATGATTTTTACGCGTGACCGAAACTCGTCCGAACGATATTCGTATAAATCACTGGAATTGTACGTAATTCCTTTACTTTCTGATGTTTTCATCGAGTATAATACGGTAGAACGGTTTACTGTTTACAAAATATTCATTTACTGCGATAACACAATAGTACAAAGCCAAACGAGGGCACCTTTTATCAACGCCTATTGTGAATTTTAAATATCACGAATAACAGAGACCGGTTGCGGTAAAATACTCAAACTAACTCATAATATATTTTGAAATACACTTGCAGAATTGTTTTCGGTTAACTAATCATCCGAAAATATTCAAATGACAAATTGTCGATTTCTTAACCATCGGAGAGCCTTACAAAAACAAATTAGAAAGATATCGTTCTAATAACGATTATTCTTGCGTACACGAATCACGTAGTATGTTAATCTGAAAAAAAGGCGATTAGCTCATTTACAATATAATCCTAATGCAACAGTACATACGGATTTCAACAACTACATGGATTAATACCAGTAACACATATTCCAATAGAATTGTAAACATTGCATGGGTTTCTAAATAGTTTTGGCGCGATATCCTTTGGTATATTCTCACGTATTACGATGTCGAAATGCGGCCATGTTGTTTAGCATAGTAGAGCCCTCTGCAGTCTAAACGATCGGGTTGCGCTCTAAACTTATCGTTACAGCATTTGCCATAGACGATTGTCGTGAATTATTCGATTGGTCGTGACGCTTCTCATCTTTTTCACAAATCATCTGTATTTCGCGCATTTCGTCGTACCGATCTTCGTGCTCTTTCGCATGAACGAAGGATCATCGTCGTTCTATGAATCATTGAATCATCGTCGACTGGTTAAAAGAAAAGTTTAGCAGGAAATATGGCTGCTGCAGCTGCCGCCGCTCTCCTCGACGAGCTTATGGGGAGGAATCGAAATGTTCTCCCGAACGAGAAGCCGAAAGAACTCAATTGGGAAGATCCCGAGGTAAATATCCTCGTTTCGATATTCCTTCGACTCTATCCACTCCGATATTCACGATACTCGACCTCACTCTCGTGTATCCTAACACGTTTTACGTTCACGCAACGAATAACAATTGCTTTTCTCGCATTACAGTTTTGCAAGTTGTACTTAGTGAAGTTCTGTCCTCACGATTTGTTCGTCAACACGCGAGCAGATCTCGGAGCATGTTCCAGAGTTCACGACGACGAGGCCAGAGAGTTGTTCGAGAAGGCGCCGTATTCGTATAGAAAACAACAATATGAGGATGAGTTCATTCGATTTTGTCAAAGTATGCTGAACGAGGTTGAACGAAAGATTGTGAAAGGCAAGCAACGCTTAGCCTTGATAGGTAGAACGGAGGCGGTAAGTCGATGAGTTTAACGACTATTGCGTATTACGAATGAGCGATTCGACCGAAGGCATAGGTATCGAATGAATTACTTTCAATTTACGAATGTTGTCGCGCGCGTGCGAGCGAAAGAATGTGTGTTTTTAATGTTTGATGCTATTGCCCATTTTAGCCCACTCTAACTCCGGCGCAAACGCAAAGAAACGAAGAGCAAATAGCACTTTTAACGGAGAAGATAAATAAATTAGTGGAAGAAGCGGAGCAGAGTGGAATACAAGGCAATGTCGAGCAGGCGCAAGGTCTAATGCGACTTTGCGACCAACTGAAGGAAGAGAGAGAGACTCTGCGAAAATCTAATGACAACAGCCATTATAATCAGGTAAGTGTTTGCATTTTGGTCGTGCTTACAGCATTGCGCATCAAGATAATATATATGTGTTCTTTTTAGACCGCTGAATTGGCCGCGGCACAAGAAAAGCAAATGGAAGTGTGCGATGTATGCGGCGCATTTTTAATTGTGGGCGATGCACAACAGCGGATCGATGATCATTTAATGGGGAAACAGCATGTTGGCTATGCTAGGTTAAAAAGTGCTTTACAAGAAATAATGGTATGAAAATGTAACGCTTCGGATTTCTTCTCAAGACTAAATTTAAATTACTCGTCCTACATGATATTTGATTTATGCTTTCAGAGCAAACGTGAGAAAGCTCGGGACGAAAAAGAACAGAAGAGGGAGGAAGATCGTAAACAAAGGGCGCGTGCAAATGAAGAATTAGAAAGGAGAAGGCGAGAAGGTGAAAGAGATAGGGACAGGGATAGGGAAAGAGATAAGCGACGTAGACGTACAGATGATGACAAAAATAGACATGATTCAGGAGGTCACAGGTAATTCAACACATTTTCAGATTTATATGTAATGAAAGTATATATAGAACTTGTAAAGAAGCGCAAATATATTTCTGCATCTAGAAATTCCGGACACAGAAGTAGGAGCAGATCAAAGGAAAAACATGATCGCCATCGAGAAGATGATAATCATCGACGTCATAACAGGGATAAAGGTGCGTGAAAGATATGCTTCGTGTAAAAATAAGAAGAAAGAATAATTGGAAGTTAACGCGAAAGTGCTTATTTATAGGAAATCGTGATCATCGAAGTTCGAGCCATCATAACCGTCGTCGCCATCGTTCTAGAAGTCGAAGTCACAAGTAACTACTCTTGACTGGTTAGTGAGTGAGAAGTAAGCCAGGTATGCACTAAACAATAAACTATACTCATCTCAATTACTGTACAGGTTCTTTACCAGGTGAGTTTCATTAGATGCACATAATAAATACATGATAATTATCTGTGATTTTGAAGAGCCGCGTAGTCACAGCGTGCCAGTCTCTGGTCCTGCCTAATAATCGGAGAAACACTCTTACTAAATTTGATACGGACCTGATCGTACAACGTTTAATTTTCAATGTGACGAGCTTACTCTATGTAATGTATTACCGAAAAAGGTGCATCGAGGTAATATCGAGCGAGGAGTAGTAAAATTGTTCCCAAACGAAAGGTATATTTATCTTGTAGTATTATAGATATTGTCTACAGAGCAAGATAGGAGAAGGTATACCTATGCTTGCTTTGATCGGTATAATGTCTTCATAGGTTATATACGGTAAATTATTATGTAATTCCATCGACTGCATAGCTTTTTTGTCGAAAACAAATTAGTGGTTTAGTGGAGGAAACAGTGCCTACTTCCGTAGACCTGCCACGACAGTGCCCTGTGTGACTGTGACTATACAATCCTAGCTTCTGCTACGCATTTCTGAGGTATTTATATCGGAATGATAATACCAAACTTGTCCTTTTATTAGGAAAGTTAGACATTTTTCAAAACGACGATCTTTATTTTGGAGGGACACTTAAGCGCTAGTGCTTCGAGTTAGGATAACAAATTCCCGCTCTTACTTTCCTTATTCCTTGACTGCAGTTTATCGGAGCATTGTAAATATGACTCTGGGCAAAATTACTTAGTAGACTCTATTCAGGGAAGCACTTTTTTCCAAAATGCCGCAACGTTTCTGATAAACCAATAACAGTGTGTATTATATACTTATATGACTACTCAAGGTATTTAGATGTGCAGTGTAGCTTTGCAGTTTGTTTAGTTAGCCCTTGGTTGTAAAATCAAAATGGATTATTATCAATTACAGTTTAGCGTACATGTCAATAGATGACTGTGTTCCTTTATAATATTTACAAGAAGCACGATACATATATTACACTTTTGCTACAAATATATGCGTCGTATTAATGAAAAACTTAATTGAATTGTATCCTAAAAGATATTTTATTATTCTTATACCTTGTCTTAAACGTCGATGACAGCGACCAAATGGATCATATATTGTGCTGCTCCCAGGGTACCCCTCTATCTCGAAAATGGTCGCAAACTGTCTTTTGCATGTGGTGACCTGAGCAAAATTATTGTATCCTAAACTTAACAGAAATCGATGAAGCGTAATATTTAATCTCACCCACATTGATCTTATTACGCACACTTCGTGAAAAACTATTACACAGCTTATTTTACCATACACAGGTTTTTTATATGTTAAACGGACTATGGCGACCCTTCTCGGGTTAATTATATCTTGTCTTTCTTACATCATTGATTTTGCCATAATCTTCGGTTTAGCTTTAATGAAAAATTCATACTTTACGCAAGTTCTATATCTCTGTAACATTTCAATAAGCATAAATATTTTTTACGCGTTATATAATTTGCTTTTCAATCATTAAAATATATACAAAATAAGAAATTGTGAATCTAAAATTTATGAGAGAGATCATCTTGAAACGTTGCATTGGAATAGAAGAAATTTGACAAATTAGAAAGTATGAACTTCTTATATTGATAACAATTCATTATGCTTGTCAGAAAATTAGATTCTTCTAAATTATCTTTGAAATTACATCAATTAAAAGGGTCAGTAGTTAACATGGTATTCATTATGTTAATAAAAACATAAGTTAACATTGTAATATGTTAGTCGCAATACTACGACCTATTACCTATCGATTTACAGCATTTTATTGGTTTATAAAAAGTCACTGCTTATAACCACTGCTTTTTTGCAGAATACTAATTACACAGTTTGCAGAGATTAACCAATTTTATTGCTATAAGTAGGAACTAAGTACTAGTAAATCATGTTTGTATATGCAAGCAACAAAACAATTGTAAGAAGTATATCAAGAATTAACTATCGGTTGTTCAACTAAATTTATTGGCAGAGTGCTTTAACAGTAGGTGATCTTTTAGTGAATTAAAAAATTTAGCAACTAAATTTTCTTCGCTTCTGATGCCGCAGGCAAAGATGATCAGTTCTAATTTTGTCAATTGCTTTTTTACATACGTAGTTGTTAAAAAAGTATGTTCTTTTTATTTAACGAAATAGGATGGGGTTAACAATAATTATAAGTGATGTAAATTAGTTGTTTGATGACATTGCCAATTGTGACATGCACATATTGAATCAATACTTTGTTTTTGAAACTGAAATTGTCTATTTTCAGAGTGAAGAGAAGAGGAGGAGTGTAACCAGTGCGATAGGCTCCTTTGCACACTGCTTAATGTATTATTAAGGTAAAGATTTTGCATAATCTTAAATTTAAAATTTTATGGGTTTTATACAAATGCGTTTGAATTTCTTCGGGTCACATTCAGTGTCCTGAATGTTTATAAACAAAAAATGCTCCAAATCAATTTTGAATAATGTCAGTGTTATATCATTGAGGCAATATTATTTATATTTGAAACTATTGTTACTATAGGTTGTCATTACAATAGAACAAAAACATAATTTATCTGTAGGTTGCGTTGTAATACTCGTAAATTGTTATTTGGCAGGAATAAATCTATAATGCAACAATTATAATCTTATTTAAATATATGGATAATTTATCAAAAAACAAATTCATTGGCCATTAACATTCTTCAATCACAATATTAAATATAGAAAGGAACAAGAAAGTATAAATCCGGACAGTACTAACAAATATATAATTTATTAAATAAATATATACACAATAATACATTTGGAAATAGCACAATTTCCTTAATACTGTACATAATAGTAAACATGATTGCATAGGACGTCTTTGTACAAAATAGTCAAGTTGCATGCAATTCTATTTGAATCCAACATTACTTGTGATCTGAAAGCAGAACACGAATGGTTAAAATTAAAATTTTTGTTAAACGTCAATTTTAACGGTCAACAAAACTAATAAAACTAGTAGTTACCTGTTCATAAACTGTCCATGCCATAGCTGTCATTAACGTTCGTCTTAACAATCTTGGAACAATACCTTTAAAATATCCTAAGGTACCATATTTTTTATGTACAAAAAGAAGAGCGTGGTAGACATTGGTAAATTCATTAGGATATAGTTGCATTTTTGTTTTGATAACATCAGCAGGATGCGTTGCAATAGAAGCAAGAATTCCTGCTAGTACCCCGCAGCAAAAGTTGCCCGATGTTGATGTATGATTAGAAGTCTTATCTGACAAAAGTTTGACGTAAATGTTAACATTATGTATGCTTAGCAAAATGATAATGAAATAACAATATAGTCATCTAAAATGACCGACCTGTTTTAACAAATGTATTTTTCAATTGTGTATAAAACATGAGGTAAAGGCCACTGAATGGAGCATCACGAAGTAATGTGGGTACTAAGCCACTTGAAAGACCTCTCACACCTTCCTGTTTGTAAATAAGAGTTAATGCTTCTCCAATACCATTATATTTGTAAACGCCGCTCTAAAAAATATAATGTAAATAAATGTCCATACAATAAATCGTGTGATCGTATAATAAATACTATATAACAATTTGTTATTTACTTCGAACCGCGTTTTAACAACAGTAATTGGAATTAATAGTGCACCGGACATCGAACGTGCCGTAATACCCAATGACACAGCCTGTAAAGGTGTGAGTGGTTCTTGTAAATTTAGTGTGTGTTTCAACCAGTGCAGTGAGGAGAAATATAATCCAACTCCAGGGACAACCCTTGTCATAGACTAAAAATATTTGATACTGATAACATTGTAAGCACAGTTTTCGCAAATTGAATGGTCACAGTTCTTACTGGTGTTATGCCTCTCCAAAGCCCAAAAACATTTTCCTTCTGTACTATATGAATTACTGTTGTTAACATCCCTGTTCTGGGTGACCTGACAAGAAAGTCGGATGTTCAGTACATGTCTATGTGAAACAACTTGTACGGCATCTTAACTTACCCTACATGAGTGTTAACTTTGCTTTGCAGTCTAGTTTTTACTAAGTCCAATGGTTGAAATAAGAGAGTTGAAAAAGTGCCAGAAAATGATCCAGCGAGAAAAGACTTTAATATAGGATACTGAAACAAATACAAATTTTTAAATAAAGAAACCTAACGTTGCTTAAATTAAATTTGCTCGCTATAAAGACACGAATAGGGTAGCAGGATATCAAGTTACCAATACTAAATAAAGACTTATCATTTCAGTAAAATTTATGTGTTTGTTTGTAATATCTCGCACGAGTTTCCTCACGTGAGTTGCAGCAATCACATTCACAAGGTTAATATATATGTTATCTAAGTAATAAATGTCTTTAGGTCATGTATATAAGAATAGTTACATTTTTTGCAAGGAATTCATGATTTCTGTCAATTGATAGCCATGCCATGCCGCTTGGCAAAATAGTTTCTATGCCATAATATATTTCATAAATTCTATACTGCGATGTACAAAAGAAAAAAAGAGTAATATGCACTTTTTATCAAACTTTTAATATAGTTTCAATAATTTGCAAAATTTATACCAATTGCATTCGGACCAAGTACCACAAGCTACCAAAATAAACTATTCTCATTTACACAATTTGTTTATACATTTACAATAGAAATTTTGACTTTCTGCAAAAATCGTGTACGTTCTCTTGCCGTTGAGTCAGTTATAAATTTGTAATTAATTTTGCATGTATTTATTGATTACATTTGAATCGCTCTTAAATTTGTTCATATTAACACGGATTACATTCACGGAGTTTTAACAATCTAGGACACTTTCTTCATTGTTCATTAACGATTAATCTTTGTCGCACATAATCATGTATTGTGTACTCACAGTTCCCAAAACATCCATGATGACGAGGAAATTATTAAAAAAAAGTGTTTAATTAGACGTAACACAGGTACATGCACTAACTTAATCGGAACGCCAGTGGAGTAAAACAAAATCTCTCTCCCTCTCGTGTTACTGAAGCACTGAACACATTTACAGCATAACTCTTACTTACATCTTCGGTTATCTGCGTTTCTTCACTCTTCGGGTCAATAGGATGACCTGACATATCGAAACATATTAAAGCAAAAAATAAACGAGTATCAGACTGAAACGTGATTTAAACGTGACTCAGTTGAAAACGTGATGTACAATTTACTGAAGCGTGTTTGAACTATTTAGAACCTTTCTCCTCATTACATACACGCTAATAACTGATAATAATCTAATGACTAGCGTTTCGCTATTTAAAAATCTGTACACTCAGGTTTCTTTGGGCTCATTGACTGACAGAATCTGCTTATTTTCATTGCATATGATTTTATGTACAATGATGCATTACATAATTTAACACGGTAAATTACAAGAATACATTTATTCTCACTTTGTAGTGAATGAGACACATTGCCCAAATCACGTCGGTGTGAGTATCTATAGAATCACGTTCGACTGATTAACTTATCTCCGCTAGTTCAATGTAACTGTTTGTTGACGATTGATTTAACTCTCAAAGTTTGTTTTCTGTGCGTCACGGAGCATCGATGACGCGCTCTTTGCAAAACTGTTTTGCTCCAAAGATTTGTGAAAACAAAAGCTTGTGTATGGCTGATAGAATTGTTTTTTTTACGAAAGTTGTACAATCTCTGATAAACGTACGCAAACGCAATAGCTCGTTAATAGTAAAGATAAAATAAACTTATACAACCGGCGGAAATACGCGCGTACGTGGTTTGGAATCGGAGGATTAGACAGTACACTGCGTTGAATTAATCCAGTTATTTACTCTACTAATTTCAATAGAGCAAAGTGTAACACAGTGTAGACGTAGAGTCGCTAGGAGAACCAAAAAGATACTTTAAAACATTTACGTCAGAGATTTAGATTTTGTCCAAGTGCTTGCTAGATTAACCCTACATCTCTCTGCGATCAGATATTCGAGTCGTGCAGGTGTGATTACTGATTAGTAAAATAGGCAACCATCTAGCAGAATGGTAACACATGGTAACGTTTACGTTGTAAGTAGAAAGTTTGTTATCGATTCTACTTCGTTCGTACGGCGTAAGAGACAAAGTTCTACCGCTAGTAGCGTTCAAATGCATTTCTCAGCACTTTTAATCCGCAGAGCAGGGTCAGCAGTGCTGCCGCGAGCGGCTCAAAAAACGTCCTAAATCGTTCTTTGAAATTGTACTAAATGGCGGAAATTTCAAATAAAAGGTTAGATTAGGTTTACAATTTTGTATTGTTAATAAAATAAATAGCTATATTAACACTAAACCTACCGAAGATTTTTTCCATATGGGGATTTCCCATGTTAATCGGTCATTTTGACCTGCGTTTGGTAGCTTTAGTGTTAAAATAAAACAAAATATAAACTATTTAATGAAATAAAAACATAATTATATTTTTTTTCATTGATTTGACCATTTGAACAAAAGGAGAATTTGAAACAAAACAAAAAAAAAACAAAATATAAACTAAATGAGCAAACAATCATACTACTTTTACATTTCATCATAGATTTTTAACGGATTCCAGTTTTCTGTGGAACCTGATCTTTTTACTGCATTTTGAACATGCAAAATAGCTTCCACAGTACGAACTAATAGTGAGAGAGATTTTGTCCTCAAAACTGTTTTATCGATGCACCATAAAATCTGTAGCGGGAATGTAACGCTCTCTGTATGTGAAAACGTAAAAGAATCGCAGGTAGAGGCTAAAATAAGTCTATCGAGTTCGTAACTCGCGCCATCAGCATCACTCCAGTTGCTTGTTAACGCACATGATTGTGTAGTGTCAACTTGCACCGACTACCTTAACTTATTGATAAATAAGAAAGATGGTAAGTATCGTTAGCTCCATTTCTAACATTTTTTATTCGAACAGTTTTTTACTGTTACATTCTCTACGTACGATTCTATGCTGTGTAATAAGGCATGCAGGTTATCTTACTGTCATACATGTATATGACATTGCATGTTTTGAGCACTAACCTCCTCAACATTACTTACTTTGGCTAACTATATACAATTAGAAAGAAACAGTTTACTTTTACTGTTTCAAATTATATATTTTTCATTTTGAAAATTGAATATTGTACAATGTACGAATTGCTGGAATTAGATTGTTCATACGCGCAACAAGCTAAAGTAATGATGTTAACGTAACGTATGTGTAATAAACGAGTAATTTTGTTTTTCAGAGTATTCTAGCGTACAATGGCGGTGCTATAATAGCAATGAAAGGGAAAAATTGCGTTGCCATTGCAGCGGATCGCAGATTTGGAATACAAGCTCAAACGATAATGTGCGACTTTAAAAAGATTTATGAAATGGGTCCGCACTTGTATCTTGGCCTTCCAGGCCTTAGTACGGATAGTCAAACTGTAATGGAAAGATTACGTTTCCGATTAAATTTGTATCAGCTAAAGGAGAACAGAAGAATACACCCAAAAACGTTCGCTTCCATGATATCGAATCTGTTGTATGAAAAAAGATTTGGACCGTACTTCGTAGAACCAATAGTCGCTGGACTCGATCCAGATACTACCGAACCATTTATCTGCAGCATGGACTTGATTGGCTGTTTAAGTTTAACGGAGGATTTTGTAGTTGGTGGAACATGTACCGAACAATTATATGGTATGTGTGAAGCACTGTACGAACCAAACTTGGAACCCGATGATTTATTTGAAACTGTAAGCCAAGCTTTAGTAAATGCTTGCGATCGAGATGCTATATCTGGTTGGGGTGCTATTGTTCACATAATGTAAGTAATATAATATATACGATTTTAATTCCAATCAAATTGGTATTTTTCAATTCAGTCTGTAATTTTGATTTCAGAGAAAAAGACAAGGTCACGACAAGAACGGTCAAAACACGTATGGATTAATGCTTTACTCGTACACTTCAAATATTTAATATTTGGCATATGTATTTGGTGTTTAGCATTATGATTATGACATTTTTCATTATAAACATTGTATCATATGTTCTATGGCAAGATAAACGACTTTTAATAAAATTTCAACCACTCTTTATTTTCCACAAGTGCGCTTGCAATGCTAAGTATAAATTCTCATTGCATATTAGATTCCTCACAGAGATTTTATATGCAAAAACGTTCTTTTTATTTTAATGTCTCAACATTTAGCTAAAATTATTTCGATTAACAGAAGTAAGGTTATTTTCTAAGACTGTACTGAAACAAGTGCACGTGCAAGATCATTTCTTGCACTATTTAAAATAGGAATACATTTAATAAACACTTCGCGCTCTATTAATAATACGATACATTTGCATTCATCTTTTATTTATCGGTCAAAATAATCACTTTCTCGCGTTCAGGTTGAACATCAAAAATATCCCCAGAAAGTTGCGTGTAGTGTTCACAAGACGGTTCTTTGCGGGATTAGTGCGATTGCAATGTTTCAAATAATAGATTTGCTTCGAATGTTTAATTAATTGTCGGACATTAACAATTAAACGTTTTTACATGTACATATAATTTATGTTCGCATGCTATCTCCAGCATATTATGTGCATTTCTAAGACTTCAAAGTAGATTCGATAAAATGCAATTCTTACTTTCCAAAAAATATAACTCGCACTTCATAAAATAACATATACAATAATCACTAAAACACAAATGAACAATAATGTCTCTAATCGTCTAAACGTCCTTCGTGGCGTTACTTACAAATGCACATGCCTATTTATAATAAATTTATGGAATCGAATTCGTGGAGAATTTCGAGATAAGTATCACGAAGTGAATCCACTATAATAGAATTCTGCTGCAAGATGAAAACACTATAGAAAAGCAGGGTTTGCTCGTAAAATCCCCCTCCTAGGGGCCAGAAAGTGCCAGAAAGTCAAGAGTTGAAAAGAAAAACATGGCTGTGCAATGTTATTGAGTTCATTGTATTAGACATTTCATATTTAGAGGGTCGTTCATCCTTGAATAAGCGAGCCTAATATATTGGATTTCGACGATATCGCTCGTTACAACCAAGTGCTTGAAATTCCTATGCGGTGAGAGGTGAAGTGTAAAAGCTCGAAGAAATGTGCTCGACTGAGAGAAATCATTGCAAATGTCATGCATTTTGCAACAGGGAATGACTCGCAATACCCTAAAAATAAGTGGCCCGTAAGAATTCGTCATTGTGGAGGCTAGCGGCGATCGCAGATCTTGAAAGAACCAGTTGTTGTCTCATTCTTTGTACGGTTTTTTGGTTAGTTACTTTAATAACAACCATCTGGATCAGACCAATTGGTTATAGCTTTGCAAAACGTATATACGACGTAAAATTGCGACACGCTCGTCATCGCAAATACATCTTCTCGTATGCAGCAATTCTTGTTAAAAATTATAACAATCGTTTTAATATCTACGAGACAAGTACAACGAACCTCCAACTAACAGACACTTTTCATTTACCACTCTACCAGCTTTACACGATTCGACTTCTAAGCATTAACATTTGCTGTAAAAGTTATTGGCCTAACACACTTAAATTGCGTTACTTTTAGTCCCCTTAACCGATCGACGTGAAATTGTACACTTTGTAATTTCAGAGTCAAAATCAATTGAATGTTACAATGTTTAGTTACGACACGATGTATTCAATGCTGAGAATATTGTTATTTTTCAGAAACTTGCTATCGGCTGATCTATCGTGTTCATACCATTGTCGATTGGTTTGTATCGATATCTCGCACACGTAGGTGTGTAAATCGCGGGAAATCATGTCTCTTAAACCAAAAAAAGTAGATTTCAGTGAAACGTGGGATGTTTTGCAAGAGACCGTAAAAGGTGTGATTACTTTAGCGGACGTTCCACGTGCTACTTGGAATGATAGATTTAGGTAGTAACTTTGTTCTCTTTTTATCCGTCTTTTTGATTCTTCCATTCTTGTAGTACATATTGAATTTCACAAGTAAACGCTTAATTATCGTCATAACCCTAATAAGGAATTATCATTTTCAGTGATGTCTACTCTTTGTGCGTCGCACACCCTGAACCATTAGCGGACAGGCTATATAATGAAACAAAAAGATTTTTGGATAATCATGTATCTCAATTATTAACAAAGGTCGAAGCCCATGGTGAAACGGGTTTACTACAGGCATATCATCATGCCTGGACAGAGTATTCGCAGGGAATTAGTTATTTGCATCGCTTGTATTTATACTTAAATCAACAACATATTAAAAAACAAAAGCTGTTAGATGCTGATCTATATTACGGCACGTCCTCGACCACAGCAGCGGATTATCAGGAGCAGATGGAAATTGGAGAACTAGGTTTAGATATATGGAAAAAAAGAATGATCGCACCGCTAAGAAAATCTTTAGTAGCTCTTTTATTGGAAAGTATTCACGCGGACAGAATTGGAGAAGCTCAACCGGCATCTACTGATGTTATTTGTGGGGTCATAGAAAGTTTTGTACGAGTCGAAGAATATAAGATGAAAGGACAATTAGATGTAATACAGCGTATTAATATTTTTTATCTCGATATTAATATCGTGCATTGTTTTCTCCATTATTTAAGTCAAATTTCTTTTCCATAGATGTATCAAGAAATTTTTGAAAAACCATTTCTCGAAGCAAGTGGAGATTTTTTCTCAAGAGAAGCATCCGAATTATTACAACAATCGGATGTGACGCGATATATGGAAAGAGTTACTTGGCGACTTAGTGAAGAAGAAATTCGTGCACGCAAATACCTTCACGTCAGCTCGGTCCCAAAGGTAAAAATTTATTCAGTAGTATGTAACTACACTACCAATTTCCTATACCATCGGACTTTGTAGGTGAAACAATGCTGTGAAGAAAAAATGGTAGCTGCACATGTTACATGGTTGCATGCAGAAACTGAAGTTATGATAGACCATGAGCGTAGGCGAGATTTATCTCTCCTTTATTTACTACTTAGGCCAACACCGTCTGCTTTATCTCCCCTTGTACAGAAGCTCACTAAACACATTACGCAGCAGGGACTGCAAGCCATTGGACCTTTGCAAGAAGAAAATGTAACTTTCTTATTTATACGATGAATATATCAATGAAGTATCAGTGAAATGTGGCATCGTTATGTGATTAAAAAACTTTATTTTAGGTGCACACACAATTTGTAGAGAATATGTTGAACGTGCATACGAAATATTCTGAATTAATTAGAGACGTATTTAAAGCTGATCAAGCCTTTATTGGTGCTTTTGATAAAGCGTGTTCTGCAGTGGTTAATTACCGACCTGTACCTAGGCAACCAGCACGAGCACCAGAATTAGTAAATATTAAAATCTCTCTCTTCTTGCGACTGTCATGCTATAAATACTCTATCGTAGTATGCCCTTTAGCAAAGACCGCATACGTAATACATTTTTTTGGTTATTCTTCTACAGCTTGCTAAATACTGTGATTCTTTGCTAAAAAAGTCGCCCAAGGCTGCATCGGAAGGTGAAATTGAAGAAAAATTGGCTCGTTCTATAACGGTATTCAAATATGTGGATGATAAAGATGTATTCCAGAAATTTTACGCCCGTATGCTAGCTAAAAGGTTGATACATCAGCAGTCACAGTCAATGGATGCTGAAGAGGCCATGATCAATCGCTTAAAGCAGGCATGCGGTTATGAATTTACCAATAAGTTACACAGAATGTTCACCGACATGTCTGTTTCGGCTGATTTGAATGCTAAATTTACAAGCAGCTTGCGAGAAGGTAACAGAGAAAACCAATTAGGTATTGGTTTTGTAGTATACGTACTACAGGCTGGTGCTTGGCCCCTCGGACTTCCGCCATCACCAGGACCATTTCACGTACCACAACAATTGGAGAGATCTGTGCAAGCATTTGAATCATTTTATCATGCACAATTTAATGGTCGAAAATTGACGTGGTTACATCATTTATCCCAGGGAGAACTGAAGCTCAATTATTTAAAAAAGCCATATCTGGTGACAGTGCAGACGTATCAAATGGCACTTCTGTTGCTCTTTGAACATTGTGATGCCATACAATGTAGGGACGCCGCAACCTCGTTGCGATTGTTGCACGATCAACTAGCTAAACATGCCGCAAGCCTTGTTAATTGCAAAATTCTTAAGAAATCTACGGAAGGTGAACTTGAGGAAGATACTGTCCTCACGCTTAACCTTGATTATTATAATAAGAGAACGAAATTCTGTGTTACCGGAGCGTTGCAGCGAGATGCACCTCGCGATGCAGATGCCACTCATCGCAGTGTGGACGATGATAGAAAATTGTACCTGCAGGCAGCCATAGTCCGCATTATGAAGAGTCGTAAGCTTCTGAGACACACTCAGCTTGTGCAAGAGGTAAATATTTTACAGACCTTTTTCCATGTTGGATAAAGCCTACCTAACTTTTATATGTATAATTTATTGTCACATTAAATAATAGAATACCAAGTGAATGAACTCGATTGTAATAAGCGTTCATGTTGCAGGTACTAGGTCAATCAAAGGTCACATTTGCTCCTTCTATTAGCATGATTAAAAAGTGTATTGAGGCTCTGATAGATAAACAATATATCGAACGTACGCCAAATAGCGCGGATGAATACTCATACGTCTCGTAACCTCGTCTCGCAGCATCCGTCACTAATTTATTTCATTTCGGATATTGTCTAACCATTTGTCTCAAAAACTATTAACAGCCACAATTTATCGATCTGTTTATCAACTAGTCAATTTATCGACTGTTCAGCCACAACATCATGGTCTCCATCGGTAATGCTCCCAGCATGAATTACTGTGGGCACATAAAAGATCGGTCGGAGCATCTTAGGCCACTTACTTACTCCTAAATCAACCTATTAATAACTTAGTTGATTCAACTGTGACTTGTAATATATGCACACTGAATAAAGATGATATTATTTTACGTCAGAAGTAGTTTCTTGCATGGTAACGTACAAGGAGTTGAAAATCATCTTGAGTCGAACTAGTAAGGACTATTGTCTTTATTGAGTCGTAATGTAAGCGATAAACGTTTGATAACATATAGATTTCTTACAGAATCTATGTAACAATACCCAAGATAACTTGCTCTCGAGCTTTCGCATCAACATTATTAATAGATTTCTGGTACCCTATTATATTATGTTCCCATATTTTTTTATTCGTTAACTTTTTCACTTCAGTGGACTATTTTACTGCACCTATCTGTACGTTGCAGATTGATGCACAGTTTCGAAACAACTCTTCTATGTTTATTGCCAAAATAAGTATGTTCAGCACTCCATGGATTATAAATGGAAAGACGCCGAATGATAAACATTCGGCGAGTAGTGCTAAGCTATGAAACTTAATGCGTATAAGTGTTATTAGGAACGTGGAGCTTTCAGTTGCAACAGTTCCGGATCTAACAAAGGATTGTCGTCAGCCTCTGATTCCGAAGGCTTATTCAACCCATTAACGATAAGCGGTGATGTAGCGCTTGGATTGCTATACGGTGAAAAACCTGCCCATTCCATGCCAAGATAAATGGGAGGCGGGCTTCCTAATGGTGGTTCTAGTAACAAGTGATCGGTTGGTTGCTGTTGCTGCTGTTGCTGCTGTTGTTGTTGCGTCTCCTGGCAATCAGCGTGTTGAAGATGAGACGTCAAGTGAGTAGCTATCTTGCATTGCTTCTCCTGCTTACGCCACTTTGCTCTTCTGTTTTGAAACCACACCTGGACGCAGTTAACATTGAATAATCATTGCAATTCACTTTACAGCTCATTCACTATGTGCACTAAGGAAATTGTGAGATAAATCAGCACACCTGGACCCGTGCTTCCGTTAGTTGAATTCGAAGCGCGAGTTCCTCCCTGAAGAAAACGTCCGGATAGTGAGTCTTCTGAAATGCTCTCTCCAATTCCTCGAGCTGGAAATTCGTGAACGTAGTACGGTAGCGCCGTTGCTTTCTCTTACCAACTCCTCCCGTGGATTGCCTGTCCTCACTTCCCGGGCTTGGCGAAAAATCGTATGCTAGACATACGCGCACGCACACAGACACACACGTATATACAAAATCAGTCGGCGGTAAAGATATTTTCTGTTAAATAATCCTCGTATATGTAAAACAGTGTAATGCCGCAGGCTCAATGATCAATTTTCACCCACGACGCGTTTCTCTCAATTGCATTAAACGGTGACTTCACGTAAAGCGGTTCATAACTGTTAAACTGATTACCACTAACTCTATTTAAAAAAAAAAAAAAAGGAAAGAGGGCCAGAAATCCGCTTAATGTATTTAGCAATAATTTAATTGAGCACTGCCCCAACTTGCGGGTAGACAGGCAGAGAGTGGCAGTTAATTAAATCAGATCCGGAGTGGCAGCGTGCACTTACTGAATTTGGTCGGAAAGCAAACCGAGGAAGATTGCGCTCCCATCAACCCAACTAAGGCAGTCGACTGTAGATCGCCTCCAGGATTGATATCGTCTGGTGCTCCACCGGATGCTACAATCGCACCGGCTGATACCAGAGGGTCACGCGGAGGACCCACCAGAAACAATTGTCTACTACTCTCATTGCCACCCTCGTCTTCTTCCTTGAGGTCCATATTCGTGGAAAACTCGTTCGCCACCGGACGATCGTGACAATACGAAACAATTGACAATTCGTCAATTAACAATACGATTGCTTTTAATAAGAAATAAGCAAGCTAAACTATGACGGAGGATCCGCTAACGGTAATTGAATCACTACCAGGTTGAAGACTTCGTTTGGAAGCCCCGACGGCTTCGCGACTCCGCTGATTCTTTCCTCTCTTTTCCACTTTTTTTTTTCGTTACACCTGTGCGTGGTAGACAGAGTAGGGGACAGTATATTCAACGTGAATTCTCTCAAGAGGGGTAGTGAAGCCTCAAAAATGTATCGCTTGTACATCGCGAATCAATAGTGAGAGCGTGCTGCTGCAAAAAGAAAAAAGTCATACCTGCTTTTTGTTTCCGTCAATTCGATCTTAATTGTTCCTTACAGTTTACCGGACTCTTGAACAATTAATATCCGTGTACGAGCATACAGGAGTGTAGTCACTTGGCAGTTTGCATACTTGGGAATAGCAAATGAGTTTGGCGAAGTTCGTGAATATCGTGATACATTCAAAATATATTTACCACACTTATTTCAGCATTGGTTGAACATTCGCGTGTAACACAGGCAGTTGTACGCTTATCGCATTTCTCGCTTACGCCCAGCAAAACTGTAGTCTTAAACGCTTAAATAATCTATGTGTATTAAAAGTGTGTAAAGTACAAAGTGTTCCAATTACTTACAATACTTATTGCTCGGTGCAATGTAATACGCATATGCAAGATGCACTATTCTTTTCATTCTCTTACTGTAACTTTTTAAATAAATCTCTTTGTGACGTAAGGGTGCACTTTGTACATTCTGTCTCGAATAATACAGTTCAATTATAAAAATCTACTTAAAATTAGGATTATCGTAACACTGTGCAATGTATCGCAGGGTCCGTAATATGCAGTGAGATTTAGCTTACAACCTCGATCGGAAGTGAACGATGCGTTATATCCGTGTGAGTGACTTCAACAACAACATCGTAAATCGACAAACACTACAATGGACGTATTCAGTCATAGATTGTTGACTCCCTCATAGCCAGTTGGTCCCAAGTTGTAACGCGACAAGGGCCAAGTTCGTATGTCTTATACGTAAAAGAGACGCACTCGACTGGTGGATACCAACAGGTCGTCGTCGAAAAATTTGGTTTCTATCACAACGTTGCCGCTATTTCAACAGAGAGACAATGTATCGGTTATCTCACTTACAGCGTAACGCTTTTAATCTATACTCACTTCAGCACATTGGCCGGCATCATTTGACTTTCTGGAGCAGCCTGTATCAGACTCTGCCACGTATTGGTACTGTTCGGTATCACAAACCCAAATTCAAAGAACCACTCTTCCAAGCAGCGCCCTTTGAAAAGTACTTTCTGCTCCAAGCGAAACCTCTCCATGGGCTCAGCCGAACTAAAATTAATTTCGCGAGATACTGCTCGACACCGTAGAATCTTTTTAGGCACGCGTGCCTCGTGTTCCACGTCAGGAACGGACCTGTAAATTTATTCATTGACGTATATACGATAAATATAAGGTTGAGGTTATATGGAGCTGAACACTCACAGATCTTCGTTCCCTTGCCAAAGAATCTTTCCATTATCGGCATCTCGTAGGTTCATCCAATTACTGTAAACAATTATTTAGGAAAATTGTCGGTGAACGTAACACCTGTCGGACACAATGAACCGCAACAACAGACGCCCTAGCCTAAAAATCACTTTACGTCACCGTAAGACTCAATTTCACCGTGGAAAACAGTTTAAGCGCAAAAGGATACACTTGAAAACCCTTAAGTATGTCTTCACCGCGGGACGGCATACTCAATCTTAGATGTAATTGAAAACTTAACAATTACGTAGGGAAATTTGAATACGGTAAACTATTGATCCGCCATATCTCTGATATGTAAACATGGAAGGGCAGCGGCGACTATCGGAGATCTTTGGAAAGCTTTCGTTGTGCCTTCGAGGGTGGTGCAAACAGAGGCATCAATCGAAGTGCATATTTCGAAAAGGACGAGAAATAAGAACAGTGCGAAGGATGAACGCACAACGGAAATACGAAAAATCAATTAAACTAAACTCGCACCCGTTTCAAATTCATTGCTCTCGATAATTCTCGTGTCTTCGACCCAAAATCAACGGGAAACAAATGCGTATCGCGATGTTCTACAAGTATAATAGTTTCCAGAAGAAAAGAAATACTCTTCCAAAGAGATTCACGCGTTACAGGTGAAATCCAATAATCCAAGAAATCAACCGACGAATCTTCTAAGAAGGTTCGAGGCAAATTCCGATTTGGCGAGCGTGATCAAAGCGTAGTAAACGTGGAAACGAAGCGGCATTACTGTTATCGATCTTGTAGAAAGGGAAGCACGTACACAGGCGCGCCCTAGCGCGCGCGCATCCCCTCCAGTGGATAGGAAATTAGGAAACGAAAACGAATAGACGGGTGTGCTTGAATGGGTGGCGAAGCGGAAGAGAGAGAAGGGATCCTTGTTGAATCGGAGCCCACTGACCCGTTTGGGAGTTGGTTGTGTATTCGCGCGAGTCCTCCGCGTTCTGGAGCGAGTGAAGTAGATGGCGGAAGTTGCGTCAGAGCATTGAAGATTCCTCTCGAAGCGACGAAAGAGAGAGAAAGAAAGAGAAAAAGATAGAAAAGGGTCGATGAAACGACAAAAGCCACGGTACGAGCATCCGTTCGAAAGAAAATAGGGCTCATCCTCTAATTAAATCGTCCAACGCCTAGAACCAAACCGAAAAGCCCAAGAGCTCGGTCCCAGAATAATCCAAACTCGCTTGACTCCTACCACATGCGGTACAGAGACTAAATATTAATCGATCCTCTTTTTCTTTCCTTTCAACCACCAACTCCAAGGCCTGGGCTTGAAAATCCACGATGCGCATTACATTGCCAACCGCGAGAGTACCATATTTCCGTTAACCGTGCTAAAGGCAGGCGCGAGTAAAGATTTCCTTGGGTGCGCACCGACCACGCCACTAGGGCTCTCCGCGTGTGCGGCGATGAAAACTTTTGAAGCTGGGCACCGAGAACTCTGCTAGTGGGATACGCGGAGAGGAGTACGAGGGTGGCACAAAGAGAGGAGAAAAACGCAGAAACTCCTGGGATGAGGGAGGTGGGGAGTGCACGGTGAGAGTGGAGGGTGCGAGGATGTAGGTTGAATGCACTTCTCGGATTCTCACGCATACCGTGTCGACACACGGGCTTCAAACGTTGCAGGCTCGGTGCGCGCGCGCCCCCTGCCGAGCCCAGGTTGGCTCAGCCGCGGGTCTAGCGAGTGTCGCGCGCTCGAACGTATATGTAACACTCCTATATTGCTAGCGAGGTATATTTCCTATAAGCGGGAGCCGCGACGAGAAAGTGAGATGGAACATCGTACTTGAAACGTAATGCGCATGCGTCAGCACACGTAGCGAGGCTAATTTAAATATTAGGGGTGTGCGAGTACTCGATTTATTCGGGTACTCGAATTTCGAGTCAAGTAAGAATTGAAGTGTTGAGCCGAGTCGAGCATTGAAATTTGTCAAGTTACTCGAATCGGCGAACTGCTTGAAGGAAATTCGTAGTACTCGAAAACTTCGAAAACAGGTCGAATATTCGAACTACCCGAATATTATCGAACTATAGAGTAGCTCGAATGTAAGTAATAATGAGTATTTAACATATTTTACCATCGAAATAAGAGTGACATTTGACAGTAAATTCGTAAGTACGCGAATACTCGAATGTTTTCGGGCAACTTGACAATATTCGAGTAATTCGAACATATGCAAGTAGTTCGACAATATTCAAGTAGCTCGAATACATTCGGGTAGTTCGATAATATTCGAGTAGTTCGAATGTATTCGGGTAGTTCGAATATTTGACTTGTTCGAAGTTTTCGAGTAGTTCGAATTTTTTTCAAGCAGTTCGACGATTCGAGTAACTTTGAAAAATTCGAACGCTCGACTCGGCTCGAGGAAGCGAACCGGTCTGGGCTCGAGTCGTAAATTACGAGTACTCGCACACACCTATTTAAACATGCAGCGTTTAAGACGATAAATCTAATTAGTTATATAGAATCGAGAAAAGTCTATAAAAATAACAAAAATAGTATTCGGAATATACCCCGACGATTATTAAAAATCATAGGATGTCCAATGCAGGTTATCTGTGCAGGCATAAAATAACAGAGAAATCTATTATAATATATATTATAATATTTTCAGATATTGTGACCTTACATGTAGCTAAAAAATAAAGTTAAGTATAAGTTTTCCAATTGCTAGACTAAAACTACTTTTATGACCACTAGTATAAATATGTATTTATCAGTAATGGAAAAAAATATGATTGAAGAAATAATATAAAATATGAATATAGAAATATGTTGTGTAATGCAAATACAACACATTTTTATTACTATAATGTTGTAACACGCTTGATTATATTAAGAGCATACAGTTCGATATAAACAAAAGATATTATTGGTGCTGAAATAATATCGCAGTTTAGTGTATTTATCTGTTTCCCGCAGACCCAAAGCTCTAATCCATTTTTTACGCAATTTCATGCTTCTTTGGAAATCTGGAATAAATAATTTCATTTGCTATAAATCATCGTGTGCCACATACTTAATCTCATTATTTCTCAATTTCACTTATATAAACAAACATTTCCAGCTGGAGTTGCTTTCTTCCCACATAAATAACAGGATCGCATTTTTTTCCTTTTCCCTATTCTATCACTTTTTATCCCATGTTAATATAAACAAATATCAATAGATGTTAACATTTACACACTAATAACTCTAGCGAGGTAATGCAGCTGCATAGAAGCGCACGCGTGCGCATTGTGCGGAAAGTACGAAGTGAGAGGTCGAGATATATCTGCATCTGCACCGTGGTGGTTGCGTCGCCTTCTCACCATTAGCAATACACTAGTACTACATATATGTGCTCGAACGTAACAGCGCGCGCGCGCGCGCTCTCGTCTCCTGCAACGGTTAACGTGGTGTAGGACGAGGGTGAGATTGGTGGGAGCTGGAATGACGTCAGAAACGATCTCGTCGGATGCAGGAGGGGTGATTGGAGGGGTTCGGTGGCGCCCAGCACGCTACGTCAGAATGACGAGACGATAAACCAGCAGCGACGGCGCGGCACTGCCTCGGTGCTGATCCGTAGCTGGCTGGCTGGTCGGTTGGGTCGGTGGGTCGGTAGGTTGGGCGTGCAGAGCGTGCCGCGAGCGTGCAGGACGTAGCGTCTAGGAAGGATAAACATCGTGCTGGGTGCTCGAACGCGGTCAGTTATGGCAAACGTCGCCGGTAGAACGGGAATTGGGCCGTTTCGTAATCAGAGAGTTCACGAGCCTCGGTGAGTTCTTACCAGGGCTCGTTCCCTCGGCTCGTTTGGGATCACAGCCGGCGACGAACACGCCGGCAAGTCTGGCGGCCAGGACGAGGATCGTCGAAGGGACGAGAAGGAGAAAGTTGGCTGCCACGAAGGTCTGGACGGGGCTCGTGGAATCAGCAGCCCGAGAATGGCCAGCACGACGTCCGCGACGGTCGGCGGAGTGCCAGAGAGCGATGGAACGACGGGCGGCGTCCCCGTCGGCGGTGGTGGCGTCGCCGATGTACCCAGGAACCCCTTGATCTGCGGCGTCTGCCACGACTACTACAACGAGCCGTGCCTACTATCCTGCTTTCACACCTTCTGCGCCCGATGCATACGAGGCTCCCACATATCCGGCAAGCTGTCCTGCCCTATCTGCGGGTACGGAGGATCACCGTAAATGCATATTATTGTTACTTATATTCGTGCTTCGTTACCGCGCTCTACCCTGGCTACACTCATCCTCTTTTCTGTCCATAAAATTCATTTTCTTCCTCTGTCCTTCCTTCTTCCTGCGCGTTAGTTCTCAGAACGGGCGTGACGTTTACCTTACCCGGTCCATCGATCTTCACTTTGAATTATTCGCACGCGTGGAGAACGAGGGGGGAGGTTATGTTTTTGAAGGATTCGGATGATAGTTTTTCGGATGGTTCCTTGGTTGGCGAGGTTGGGAGAGTGTGAAGGGAGTGGTTGGTGGAGTTAAAGGATTTATTGGGACTCTGCGATGTTCTCGGTGAACGTGACGTGTCCTTTTTAATGGACGATCGGGGGTTCTTTTGTCGCGCACTTCTTGCTGCCAGCGGATCTCGTTCGAGCTCGCGTCGCTTGATCTTCGCGCGCTTTTACTCTCGCGCCCTCGGTAACGCGTCCACGTATTCTTGTTGCGTAGGCAGCAGACGCAGTTGAAGGATGGGGCGCAGCTACCACCGCCGGATCAGGTCATACGCCAGCTGATCGAGCTTGCCAATTCGGAGAATCCACCATGTGCCAATTGCGACAAGAGGGACAAGTCGACCATGTTCTTCTGCACGACCTGCGGTACGTGCCCTCGACGAGGAACCCTGGGATACGCCTCTTTGGCGTGGCTCGTAGATAAAAGAAAAGATGAAGGGAAAAATATGAAAATATTCCGGGTACTCGCCGTTAAACAGAGAGATCGTCCTGGGACGAGAAAGAGGGTCCGCAAAAACACCCCGTTTTTTGCCCGTTTTTCCGCCGTCGATTTTAAAATTGACTCATATATGTCAATTAATAGCTTATGATGTGACATTATTAAAAAAAAAAGGTTTCACGTTGAGCATACATCTGGTTTCTGAAATATAGCGGGTGTTTCAGACCGCCCGGGTCACCCGATTCTTTCGTTTTAGAGAAAAATGTTTCAGACCGAAGTTGTAAGGCTTACAAAGGCGTATTCAACAAGAGTAGTCATTTGAGCTAGCATAGCGTTGTCAAGGTCACGTGAAGGTCAACTTAATTTTTTTAAATAGAATTATATAATTTCTCTTGGTCACATCTTGCCTTCACTGGCTGCATCTTAGTGGCGAACAATGAATAGTTTATGAGATACTTTGTACTTTATATCGAAATGTTCGATAATAAAGTGAAAAATATCTCGCAAACTATTGAATTTTCGAGAATTCTACCTTAATATTTTGATATGCAGAATAGTCAGTGGAATTATATAATCGAAGAAAAATTATATAATTCCATTTAAAAAAAATTAATTTGACCTTCACGTGTCGTTGACAATGCCATCCTAGGTCAAATAACTACTCTCGTTGAATACGTCTTTTTAAGCCTTACAACTTTTGTCTGAAACATGTTTCTCTAAAATGTCCCGTTTACGAAGGAATCGGGTGACTCGGGTGGGCTGAAACATCCAGTAAATCTCAAAAACCAGACGTATGCTGAACGTGAAACTTTTTTTTTAATAATGTCTCATCATAAGGTATCATTTGACATATAAGTCGATTTTAAAATCGAGGGCGGAAAAATGGGCAGTTTCTGCGGACCCTCTTTCTCTGAGCTTGTAATAAATGAGAATACCTTGGAGAGCGTGCGTTTATGGGTATTAAGGGAATATTAACGTTAGGGATTGCCAAGTAACTCGCAGCATTCGCAGATATATTCTCGTTTGTTTTTAGAAAAAGTCACGTACCTATGTATGTCGGTCCGACGTCGATGAGATGGCTGTGAGATTAATTTTGGCCCCGGGCCAATACACAATTTGTTTGCCTCCCCTACGTATACTATGCACTCTCCAGATAAATTCCAGTTCGGCTGAAGGAGAGCCGAAGCTCTGGACTAGTGTTTACACAACTAGGCGTGGATACTTGCTGATGCAGTAGGACTCGCACGAGAGTGCAAGTTTTACTCTCCATAGTTTCTACCTGTCGAGAAAGAACCAAACTCTGGTAGAAAGCATGCTGAGTTATCCAGTCAGCATCCATGTCTCGTGAAACTGACCTACCATGATGTCGGTCGCGCAACGCAGAAAACGCATATGTAAATTAATCATGCGGCATTTTGTCACGTCAAAGTACGTGTATCAATGGTATAACGCTGCGCTCATATGGGCCGTTTATTTTGAAAGTGGTGTAATTCGATTTTTAAACAAAAACTGACTCGTTTTAAATAGAAAGTTTACACTAAATTAATCACAAATTATGCGATATCCCATTTTTTTTAAAAAACGGACCTATACTACTTTCAAACTACCGCAATGGTTGCGGTCGTCGCATAGGAATTATACTTTTGGAGACCTCGGTGAAAATTCCGCGGCGCGCACCATGTCTAACCTAACGAACGGTCGGTCAGCTTAATACAGAACCTTGTCCTCCACCGTTGAAATTAGAACTCTGAAACAGAAAAAAACTGTGCTCGACGGTGAAGCATCTCGGTCAACGAGTACCAGCCACAAAAAACGGCCCGCAAAAAAGAAACTTTTCACTTCATCCTCGGCGTCTTCCGGTTCACAGGTCAGGCGCTCTGCACCCACTGCAGGGAACACACCCATCGCGCCAAGATGTTTTCGTCGCACGAGGTGCTACACATGAGCAAGTGTCACCGCGACACCCAGCGCCGTTGTGCGACCCACGGCGAGCAGTACATAATGTACAGCCAGAGCGCCAAGTGTATGCTGTGCGTGACCTGCTTTCGCGACACGCCAGCGGACGCGAGACTTCACTGCGTGGATATCGAAACCGCCTGGCAGCAGGTGTCCAAGAAGATGGAGCACGCTTTAAATGCGATATGCGAGCTTCAAGCCGGGATGCACGACGGGGTACGAGCCCTAAAGTCGCAATTGGACGAGCTCAGACGTAGCCTGGACAACGAGAAGCACGCGGTCAATTCATTCTGCCAGGACATGCAGGCTACCATCACCAAGACCCATTCTTCAGTGATGCTCGAACTCCAACGCCAGTATGAGACCAAGGAGAGAATGGTGCGCACTCGTTTGATGGCTCTGGTAAATGCTTTGCCAGTTCTCCAGATGCACCTGATGCTTTGCACCGCGTTCACCAGTGGTGCCACCAAGTACCAATTGCTCGAGCTAGCCCATCCAATGTTGGAGAGGCTCAGCAGAGTGGCCGATCTGGGTCTACCAACGCGTCCTCTTCTATTCGTTGCTCTGCCCAAGAACATCAACTATCGCAACGAATTCGCCAGGGCTCTACAACCCTTTCTGGGCCACCTTGGCCCGCCTACCAAGGAGTGCCTGTACGGGGACCCTACTCACGGAATGCAGGTTCCGGTTGAGCCCCCGATTCTTCAGGTAGTTATATGCTAGGCCAGGGGTCGTACCCGAGGACTCCACTTGACCCTATCGATCGTTCGATAAGGTGTTAGGCCTTGAATGTAATATTCGGAGGGCTGTTGGGTCGAGGAGTGCAGTGGCTCATGCCAGTGGCGTAGCCATGCACTTGGAGCTGTTGAAATCAGATTAACCCTTAAATGCATGAATGAAAAGAATGACTTGAAAATGAAAAGGACCACACAGTCAAGGCAAAAAGAAAGATAGATTGTTTGTAATGGCCTTTAATATGATTGGTATAAAAATTGATACTTTATGCATTTAAGGGTTAAGTTTGCATATGGTTCTTGGGTATTGATGTTTTTCTCAAGCCCCATGAGATCTTATCCTTCTCGAGAAAATATAATCTGCTTTAGCGAATTTTGGTGCACTTTACTGGCTCTGGTTACTATTTCCATTGACACTTAATTAGAAATGGAGCCTCGGGGTAAACATGAACAATATACAATACAACGTATTCTTCCTTCTTTCTAAATTTGAATTCTGATTCTGAATTTGAACCTAATCCAAAACTGGCACTACTTTATCAAGTCCTTCTCTCCAAATTTGAATTCTGCAGAACCTAGTACTTTAACGCTAGCAGTACTTTACCATGTCTTTGTTGAATGCAAGTATCACGCATCTGGTAATTTTACAATTAGAAACCTTATCCAATAGAGCAGTAAATCCATCGCGCAGAGACTCCAGTCCAAAAGTGGCGAAGGTATGGGAGGTGGAGGTGGAGGTGGAGGTGGAGGAGGAGGAGGAGGTGGCGGTGGTGGAGGTGGAAGCGGGGGCTCGTTCTCAAACCACTGCCGAACCTTCGACACGCAATTGAAGGAGCTGAGCCAGCAACTGATGACGGTCAAGGAGCGTCTGGGAGAGCTTCATCGGGACGTGGCCCTGTTGCGCAGAGCGAATACTCCGCCCCTGGGCACGCGTTACGAGCACGTGGCACGGGATTGTCGTTTGTTGGAGCAACAGCTCGAGCATCATCAGATAGAACTGGAGCGTCTAAGAAACGTCTTCGATGCGCTCTGGGACGAGCAGCTGTGCAGGATTCACATTGAGAAGGACATATTTCGTTCGCAGGTACGATGCTTCCAAGAAAAGCAGAACAAGCTTCGGATGTGTACACAGGAAGCTATGTAAAGCTGCCTTCTCACTGAGACAACAACGAAGAACTTTTTGTGGCTGTTGCATGTTTCTAAAAAAGTCCCTGCTCGTTGTTGAGCATTTCTCCAGGTTGCATCCTGTTTCTGTTACAAGCAGTGAATTACGTTGCTTGTTGTCCGTTTCCATTCGTAGTGGTAAAGATCAAAGTTAAGTCAGACTCATGCGGAGAAACGTAGCAATTGGACACTCGTTCCTCCAACGTGGACACCTTTTTACCCGATTTCCACGCGTTGTTGCCGTTAAAACCGACACAAAACCCAAATGTTACTGGGCTTATGTTACTTCAGCGTGGACAACTGTTTCTATTCGTCGACGTCCATTGGAAATATTTTGGAACATGCGGCAACAAGAGGTGACAAAAAGTTTTTCGTTGGTGTCTGAAAGTGGAGACACAGCTTAACACGCGAGAGTGGAAACAACGAGCAAACTTCATGTAAACGTAACTTCTATTTGATCTCGTTTCAAAGTTTCGCGGCTGGGTCCTTATTTGAAAGTAGCAGGTGTGGATTATTATCAAGATACAAAAATGTCGGATACAAAAGAAAGTTGGATACAAACTTTGAAACGAGTTTTCAAGCAGGACGCCTGTTTCTATGAATTAGTCCATCGTTTAGAAAGTAACCGTCCACTCCTGAAGTAGGACCAATACATTCTCTTGCATATCCTCATGAGAAACCTCGATGGATTAATTATCGTCAAGAATCAATTGATCGTCGCACATTATTTACAGATGGATGACATACTGTCGCTGAGGAGCGAGGTGAAGCAACTGCAGACTCTTGCGCAGCAATTGGAGCCGTTTGTCAAGTCGTTCGCCAGTGGAGTGTCCGCGGGTGAGGCTAGCATGACTGCGTCAGACACAGCGGGTAATCAACATCTCCAGGCCCTCCTGGATCATCTGGCTCGTTTGCAGATGCAGGAACCACTGCAGCAGAGCCAGGCGCCCACCAAGGAACATCGTCATGGGCGCACAACTGCCATGAGCGCGGACAATGCGCTGTATATGAAAGGTACAACTTAAGCGAACCTTAAATATTAGAGAATGCACTTCAACTCGCATTTGTATCATTCCGTGCGTTGGTATTAACCACTTAGGTGCCTGGCGAAAAAGACCTTTTCGTACGAAAAGTGTTTTGGAATTTTTTTTTAAAACTACATCGAAATTTTAGTATAAAGGTTTCTAGGGTTGTTGAGTCCGAATCTGAAATCAGATTTTTGAAATTAAAAATGGCGAATCCAATATGGCGGACCAAAACGTAAAAAGTTACTCTTATTTTACTGTGTTAGATTTATATTTTGCGACCTTAATAAATCACAAGACACTAATTTTTATAAATATATAGTCATACACATTTTTCCAAATATTTTTCCAGTTTTCAACCGCCATACTGCATCCGCCATTTTGAATTTTGAAAATCTGACATCGAATTCGGGTTCAGCGGTCCCAAAAGCATATAAATACCAAAGTACAATTAAATAGTAATAGTATAAATATGTTTTTTCCAAGGTGTGCATATGCGCGTCATTGACACCGAAGTGGTTAACTAAAGACACTGCTTGGTTCAAACTTTCTCCAACAATCTCTTTAATTTTGTAACACAGGATTAAATTGATAAGATGGCAGGTACTGGCACTGATCAATTCGCGTTTCACCAATTGGAAACGATTCTTTTTGCACTCATAGCGACGCGCAAACAAAGGTGTACATGTTTTTTTGTCCAGAAGCGAAAGAGACCCGGTGTCGCACGCCATCCGGCGTGGGTGCGGTCTTGGACTCGAGCGGTAACATTGTCGTTTACGGCACGGTCAAGTCCTCGGAGCCGAAGAGAGGACCCATTAGCGAATTTATTGGAAAAGCGAGGAAGGAAATGGAGGCACGGAAGAAGTCACCAGGCAGAGAGGAAAGAGATCGAAGCCAAAGTCGTCGCTCGAGAAAGTCACCGGACGGTGGAAAGCCCAAAACGCCACCTGGACACTCGTCCACCAGTAAAGTACGATCTTTGTATCGTTCTCTAAAGGGCACCGGTGCCGACACTTCCGCCGAGGCGATCGACCAACCGGAAAGGTGCATGGACTCTCAGCAGGCCCAGCAACATCCGCCCGGTAAGAAGTGAAAGAGAATTATCTTCTGTAGATCTTTTTTTTCGTGTATGTGTGTTCTTCTTTCAAGTTTCTGGTGAATCCTAGGTTAAGAGCAGTTAAGAGCATACAGATGCGGAATTGAAGCAGACTATTAGAACAGACGAAGCGATGCGATGATTGTACAGAGGATGTCTTTTCATTGTTTCGGAACACTTCTCTGATTATTACTTTCATCCTTCCTCTGTTCTTTGCTTCAGAATGTGTTCTTAGCTTCACTCGCGTATAAAGTAAGTTTCTCCTTGAAGCGGTGTAAGTTCACTTCTCTTCACTTTGTAGGATAACCAATAGGATTCTAATTTTTTGTACAATATTAAGGGGCACTCAGGTACGAAGTATGACGAGTGGTCGTTGACTGTTAACGGAACATGTATTGTATACATTCTAGGATAGGATGAAATGTATGAGACTCTTAAAAAAAATATACTATACAGTTGAGAAGCAGGAGACACGAGACCTTGCCCAGATGTTTACTCGTAAAGGACAACGACCTGCGATTCACTGACTAATCCACTGCTTTATCCATTCACTGCTGGAAGTATAAAGTTACGGCATCATCCTATGTAGAAGCACTATAACGATCGATGTAATATCTCTCATCATTCATCCGCAGCTAAAAGATTAGTTTCAATTCATTTTCTCCGAACCTGGGCTTAAGGCACTTTGAGAAAGAAAAAAGAAAGAACGTCAAAAAGAAAAAAAAGAAATCTCACACACTCATCCACATCCGCACCGCATCTAATCTTTAACACGTTGACTACCGCGCTGATTTTTCATGGATTATCCGTGGCGCCAAACCTTGCTTCTCTTTCTTTGTTAACATATGATCTTTTAACCCTTTGAGCGCTAAGTTGTGCAAAGTTAAGCGTATGCTATGAGCTGCCCATTTTTTATGGCAACACGCATGCTGGCCTGGCTAACACTGAAATTTCATTGTAAAATATGTTGACTGTACCTAAAATAATTTGAGCAGTAATTACAAGAACTTAACAGAAAATTTCATAATTTTGTCGTGTGTGGTAAATCTCGAAACAGAGTTCAATACATACAGCCAAATGTTCCACTTTCTAAATAAATAACTTTCTAAATAACTCTCTTCAAAATAAATAACGCGTATTTTAAGGCCAAATTCATCGCAAATCGGTTGAGAATTCAGTCGTCGAACGACTTTTGCCACTAAAAAAGGACTTTTTGCGGCGCTACTCACCAAATCGACTACCACTCACTTAGTGGTCGCCATGACAGTCAACGTGTTAACGTTCCTTAACGCGGCTTACAATTAGTCAAAGCGCACGTATCACGAACGACTTAGCACGGGGCCCGAAACGTATAAGACAAGCACACAGAACACAAAACGTATCACGGTAATGACGATGAAAAAACCTCTTCCAGGCGAGGAGGGTGAGTATCAACGAATCTCCGAGGCATCGAGCATGGGCGGAGACGCGAAGAAGCGCGTGCAGGCCCAAGTGCATCCTGTGCCGCCGGACGAGCAGCCAGTTAGCATTGGTAAGGGAACGAAGGTCTATCCTGCGAGCGATTCCGAAGACGTTTTTTATACGGACGAGAAAGCATCGACGGACGTGAGGAGACGCAGACGCGCCAGCTGCGACAGTCTGAGCACCACTGGATCGGGCAACAGCAGACGTTCGAGCATCGCTGATGGGACGGTAGGTCTATCCGCGCAGGATTCCAGGAAAACCTATCTACTTTTGCTCGGAAGTACACCGACGTCGTCGTCTCTGGTGCAGAAGCAGCGTTCCTGGGAAACCTTCCCAAGGCCCAAGAGCAAGCGCTCAGGTACCGGCGACGGTAGCGCCTCGTCGTTGGGCCAGCTGAAAAAAGCGGACAGCTTCGAAGGCCACGAGGAGACAGTTCGTAGCTTGGTAGCCGCCGTCCAAGAGAACCGCTCGCACCAACGCCATCATCATCTCCATCATCATCGTCATCATCGCAAGAGCAAGACGAATTAGATCGGTTGACCGTGTATCCTCTTGAGAGGAGAACGGTCGACGGATTATCACGGTGGTCTCTCGTCTTCATTTTCCTTCTTCTTCTTTTTCTTTTCTTCAACGTGCCGTTCTTCTTTTTCCATCCTTTTGCTTCCATTCGCTCCTATTTGTTGATTCTTTGGTTATTGTTTTTTTCTTTATTGTTCTAATGTTGCGAGTGTTCGTAGCGAATGCGTTCCAGAGTGAACGCGAGTTGGTCGATTGTATTGGTCCAGTGATGAAGGAATTCGGATGAAAATAGTAGAGTGCCTCGGATATCCGGCCAATTGGAATTTTCCGATTGTTACCGAGGATATGAGGATATTGTAGTGGGCTGCTTGATATTGCGGCGGTTATTGCGTAGGAATGCGATGGCAATTCTGGCCCGATGGCCTGATTTCTTTTTCGGCTTTCTGAAGAGAACTCTAGCTAATTTTGTAGATATTGCGCGAATTCGTTGGTTGTTAACACTTTGACTGCCACGCTGATTTTCCATGGATTGTCCGTGGCGTAGCACTTTGCATTTTTTGGTGCTTTTTTTTTTTGTTAACACTTTATCTACCGGTAGTGGTTGCGCGCGCTTTCCAGTACCTTTTAAATTTTCGCTATTCATTGTGTTGTACTCTTCATCTGCACGATATTTATCCATTGTAAACGGTGAAAAATATTATAATTCACAAGGATATGGAGAGGTTAGTATACAGTTACTAAGAAAACAGTAAATCCCATTGGAGGAAAATCGTTGATAACCACGAGGTTATCGTCGATAAGCATTGGTAATCGAAAAGCCGATTAATAGACTACCGGTTAATAAAGTGTTAATATACGATCTTTCGAGTGCTGTAAATTGCGACTAGTATAATCATTTTTTTCATGACTTTTCTGGAGGTCACCGGGGCGCCACAGGAACAAATTACGGTCACACGTGACCATCATGGCAGTCAAAGTGTTAAGAGTTTCACCAAGCTGGTCGTTCGAAAAGTTCGTTGCCGATTTCAAAGGTTACTGAAACGCAGCACTTTTAAATTTTGGTATACATTTATTAAATTATATAAGTGCCATTCTGTTCCACAACCTTTCTCCATCTTTCAGGCAAAGCTTGTGGAACAGAAAGACACCTATAAAATTTAATAAACGTATATCAAAATTTAAATGTTCTGCGTTTCAGCAACCTTTAAAATCGGCACGAACTTTCCGAACGACCCAATACTTTTTCATTTCATCCTAGAATATCAATAATGCTGTATTTATTTCTTTATTACGATATTCTGCAGCATCGTTCTGCCGAATGTTGCATTCACGTGACCAATTGGAAGTGTTAAAGAATATGCGATTTTTAAAAAAAAGCTAATTTGACGTGGAACGATTGGATCGTTCTAATTAAAAAAAATAGATCAAGCATCCGAATATCTACATCACTTACGCGACCCACTTTCAAGGTCGACTGGAGCGTGCAAGGACTTCAATGTTCCCCTGGTGTACGTCCACGACAAAGTAATTCCACTTTACGATCGTCGAAGACCTTCTTCGAAGGAAGGCACGCTTATTTAACGTGCGCGAATAACTTCCCGAGAAACAGCGCGTGGAGACCGCGTCGTTCACCCATCCCGACCAAATTTTGTACGTTCTCGTTAATGTTGGCATGAGGTTGTTTTATTCGGTGCCTATTGTGTATTCACGTTGCGGAGTTCGTCCGTTCGCGAGTCAATATAAAGACGTCGCGCACGTAGAAGTCGCGAAGCGTCGCAGATCGATAACGCTGCCAATTAATACGATACGTAAATGCGAGGGAAATTACTTAGTATTATTATCGTCTATGATGCGGCCACGCCGCAGTTTAGGAAAATCCTCGATTAGAAATAGTCTATCTTACGGAGGAGACGCCATGTTGGTGAATAACGTGGGGTATTAAACCTGGCGCACAATATTTAGACTCGTATAAAGGATAATACGCCGAAGCCGAAGGCTAGTTGCAATCAAGATTGTAAATTGATCTTTCCCTGTCCGCCTTACGTCGCGTAGACTCCGTGTTCAGGAGTAACAGGTGAAACGAGAGAGGTCGTTGGCATCGTGGACGAATCCACGTCGTGCCAGTAAAAATATGTAACGAATGTAACGACGATCGTAAATACTTCACGTTTCACGCGCTTGTGAGAGGAGTACTATGAAAGGCGAACGGTTAGTTAGCAAACAACACTGCCAGTCACGGTATATTACGAATTTAATTAACGAGGTATTTACGGAGTAATAGCCTAATCTGAGTGAGTGCAGTCGCAATTGTCGATTGCACCGACATCAATCGTTCTCGGTGGATTAGATCACGTTACGATAGTGTGCAATTGACAGTTGTACGGTGACGATTCTTAACGAATAATAAAGTATTACAATACTGAGACGGGGGGGGAGGGGTTCCGGTACCTGCCTCTATCTTATTGGATATAAATTATAATATGCAATTCCATATACATATATATAGATAAATATTGCGCGTGTGTACATATATATACATATATATTGTATATCGAATTGATGTTCATTGTTGAAAGTTTGCACAATCCTTGACACGAATTACTACACTTTATTTCAAGAAAGAAAATTACGATGTCCACAGAGGATGTATGAACACTTTTAATCGTGCAATCGGTTGCACAGTATATGTACGCAAAGTATCGAAATGCCGCAAAGAAAGTAAAATATACGAGTTAAGAGAAACTTTCATTTTCCTCGAGAAGTTCCTCACCTTGTTGTCTCCTTCGAGTCTTTGATTCGTCCACGTGTACGTATTTATTACTTTCCTTCTTCATGTAGCGTATCCGTCATACAGGTATGTACAAACATTTATTCTTTACACGGTAAACTTTTGTACAGAAGCTCTTTGTGTACAGTATTAACTATAACAACGGTGTTTTCTGCACAAGCTGGTAGTTCACGCTGATAATAATTCTTTATTTATGTCAGAATTTATCTCAGCTTTGACCTAAAACTGTTTCCTTTTCCGCTTTTTTAGAGAAATTATTTTCACTATTGGCAGTCACAATATTAGTTTCTACATCTGGATGGAGGACCGGTTCTAAGCATTCTTTGTCATTTTCGTCTTCGTCGCTTTGGACGACCTCTTCGTCGTTCATTAGAAGCTTCGAGACGTCGATACCAGATTTATTTCCCTGATTACTCCAGTCTTCGTGGATTTCTTGAAAGAGTGGGAAGATACCTCGTCCCTCGTTCTGGTTATCTTGCAGTACTTCCATTGCCAATCGCATGGACTCTTTAATACGATTAATTTCACGTAAGCTAACATTTTTGCTCACGTTCAATGAGACTTCTAATGGATTGCAAATGTGAATCGCAGTCTCAACATCACTCTTGGTTACAGATACACCTTTTCGAAGGGAAATGGCACGTGAGACAAAGTCAAAGTTACTATAAAACTCGAAAAACCCGAGTAAAAGGTCGTGTAAGTTGGTGTTAACGTAATGTAACCTCTGTACTTTTTTGATTTCGTTTATGAAGTGTTTTCTTCTATTGTTGCCGAGCAATTTGCTCGTATTTGCTGCGAACAGAACGTTGAATTTAATCATACCTGCTGTCCAATTGGATTTTCCACAAATTTAACTCACCCGTGTATCCTTGCAATGTGTCTATACTGGGCAGAATTTTCTTTTGTTGTAAGTAAAATAAAGCCATCAAGGTTAATGAAAAATTGGTGATCCAGTGTCCTGGTATCTCCTGTGTTATTCGTTGACACTTAGCCCATTTTCGGATCGTAAAGACAAGGGGTCGCACACGCTCGTCAATTTCTCCATAAAAGCTCAATAACTCTGTCATCTCGATGGAAGTACTACAGTAAAATATATAATACAATTAGAGCATGCCTGAAGTAAAATACATAAAAAGTAAATGTCGTAAACGGACTTGTTTTTAGACATACTGAAGTCGCATTCAAGGTCAGCATACGCATGGTGAAACTTAATTATAGGAACACGAGCTTGTAGTATTTTTCGCACAGAAGTGATACCAGGTAAAACACTTTGCATAGTGTCTGCCATTATTTTCATCACGTCTTGAATTTGCGTTCTCTCATTCTGTGTTACTGATTTTGTATGAAATACTAATCTGCTTCTCTGGTTTTCCTGAAGCAAATGAATTTGTTTTACTCTTTTCACCTCTGGTTAAAAAACAAAGTTTCTGGCCTATGTATACCATTGTAGTTTCCTGTAGGCAAAGGACTAGATCCAAATCACACATGTGTTTTCCAAACCCATTTACAGTAGAACCAAATGGCCGCACTGAACTGCATGGAAACAATCCCGCAAAGTATCCTTCTACTTGGTGAGCAATATGATACCTTAATCTCACCTCAGCATCACTGAGTTTGTATTTGTTGTACAGCTTCGACATTTGTTCCGTCGGCTGTAAAAGATGTGTTTTATAAGACTAAATATTATTGTTCCTTACAACATAATAGTAATAGCTTCATCACAAATATTACAGATTGCAAATTGTAAGTTTAGCGTTAATATCATACCGTTGTTACTCCACTGAGAGCCGCTTCGATAAATTGATTGTTGTCTACATAATTTTTATACTGCATAGAAGTGAATTCTACTCCAATTGTACTCTTATTCTTTGACTGTTGTTGATAAGCTCGCGAATCTCGAAACCATAGAAGAGGAGTAAAAATAGGCAAAGTACAATCTGCATCTAGAAATGTGGAATTTGCTAAGACATTCTGTAATGTATCATAATTTCCAAGTTCCACAAGAATAAAATGCTGAAAATAAGAAGATAATGTTTTGAACGTATAACTACAATGTGCTTACTTAATATCAACGACTTTCTCGTTCTACTTATTAATACTTTAATACATTTTTACTCTTTTGACACAAGACATATAGTCACCGATATAACCGTCACTGATATAATTTAAAAATTGCATGCACAATAAAGTTCATGTCTACTGATATAAGTGACCATACGTTATTTTGTAACGTCTCGTAGTGATGCATGCTCAACACAGTTCCGAAATTTGTACAATGGTCGTAAAGATCTGTGACTGATCGGCGACTTCGAACTTGTACTAAAATACTTCTGCAGGCTTGCATCCGTCTTGTCGTCGTCTCTTCTGCAAAGCTCCATAACCTTTCAACTTGATGTAGTTCTAGAAATTCATTTAAAATAAATCCATAAGACGGTTACATTTACTGTAATGTATAAAGCAAGTATCACGATTTGTCCTATCAAAATATTAAGTCAGTCAGACAATTGGTAGATTCAACCTCATTAGTACGATACTTTTCGACATTTTACAAGCGATAATAGGAGTAAATAATATTCATTTATAAATGTTTTGGCAGAAATACCAAATGCAGAGAGGTTAGATATCTAGACATATTATAAATCATACCTTTTCCTTTCTTTTCCTCATTATTACCTTCCACTACATTTCTATAATTATTTTTCTTAAAGTTTGCGACAGTTGTACTAAATTTACAGTAAGAATTACCGAATAATGTGAATACATTTCCATTTACACGACACCGTAGCGCCATTCTTAAAAATCGACAGTTTACAGGTTCTAACGCGGCACGTGGTTCCAGCTTTATTAAGATTTCAGTCCTAGTAAAGTGCACTGAAAATTAACCTGCTTGTATTATCGTACCTTTATTCTACCTGTAAATGAGGAGAGTAAACCTACTTGAAATTAAAACTCATGAAATTTACCTTCATAATTATAACAATTGGAGGGGTTATTTGTTGACGTGCAGATGTGTAAGTTATTCGAAATATAAGTGTGCAATTCCTGTAACAAATCTTTCTTTATTCGGCTACATCAGACGTATTGATGTTCACCTCATTATTTTTCTACATATCTTCTATATATTTTCGATTCATGTACAAACACAACGTATCCTCAAACTCATTTAAGTAAACAGCATCTCGTTCGAGTACACAAGAGTACACCGAAGGTACACAAGATTTTAATGTGAATTCGCATTTGTGCATTCGGTGCTACATCGATAATATTTTTCAATCAAGCTTACAATTAGCAGCGCACACATTTTTATGATTGATAGAGAAACATATATACATTCAGAGAAACAGCATGCAAACGTGTACCAACATTCATATATGTAAATCAAAACTGCCGCGTTATAATTTTCTTTAAAGAGGGCGTACGATAAAGTATATTCAACTACTTCACGCAAAACATAATTATTCAGGAAAATTGAAATCATATAGGCATTAAAAAGGTTTAGTTTACAGAAGAATAAGTTTTTATATTCTGCATATCTTAGGTGTTTATATTATCAATTTTATTCAGGAAAAAGGCATATGATTATAACATTGTACAGTGTTGGAACTTTTGAGAGAACCAAAGCTTTTCAAAAAAATGAAAATAACGAGGCAGCGGAATCTTATCGAAGATACCGAGCGCAGTCTCCCTCTGACGGTGGTACCATGAAATAATGTATCCAGTGATCATGTTCCCTACGTTCCTTTGCATTATGCTCGGTCTCTTTTTCACCTATCAAGAGAACACAGGATGAGAATCGAGGAGAATGTACGAAACGAAAACAGTCTGCAACCTCGCACCGCATGAATCGCCGAGAATTTCTGCATTCTCGTGTGCAGTATTAAATTAGTCGACGGACGGAGTGCCGATAAACTTTAGAAAGGAAAGAACGTGATACCTGTGTGAGTGATGGAGAAATGAAATGTGAGAAAAGGGAGATTTAACGTTGGATTTTAAAACTAAAGCAACCATTATACGCGGATGCGCTTATTAACCATTTTAAACGTACGTGCAACAAACAGCAGCTTTTCTAGTCGTGAAACTAGCAACGCGCTACAAGTTGATAAGTGTTGAACGCGTAGAACGAAACAAACGAATTCGACGAGCGCCTGCTGCTACCATTCCAGGACAAGTTCTAGATCTCTAATCTTTCGTCTCGCAGCTGCACCTGGCAGGAAGAAAGTTGGAATATTTTACGAAGCGATTACTGCACAAACTGTGCGCCGACTGAACGCCGAACCTATCCCACTATTTTCAATTTGAACCGTTCCGTTGACCAAATGATTTTATAATGGCTGACATCAAGCGAAACGTAGTACGAGGCTCGTTATCATGAGAATTTCTAGAAGAGTATCAGTTGTCTGGAATCAATCGAAGAAGAATCGAGATATGACGAATTCTTGACACGCTACGAAGAAAGTTCGAAAACAGAGGGCAAGTTGGAAAGGAACTATGTCGATATGCGTGACGGAGACCTCATGCAAGGGCACGTTCTCGACGATGACAGGGCTACGTATTCACGATTATTCTCTCTTTATTGTTCACCGTTGCCACTGGCTGGCACACGAAGACTGATCGAGCAAATACGGTGAAGCTCCTATGAACTTTCCCAATTCTCAGCCTCTTTCGTGGCTGAAAGTCCTTCGGATTCGCCATTGTTACTCCTATACGGGCAGTCTGGAGTTTTCGGTATTACGTAGGCGAGTTGTCAGGTGAGAATTCAAGGAGCTTATAATTCTAGAGATACTTCCTTTACGGCAATCCGTCTCGTTCGTCGCGAAGATAGTCTATGGTATAAAATATATTCGGTGTCTGTGAAACACCTCGTTTCGCATGCGTGCACGATTGTAGAGCGCATGCGCATTAAACGTCACTTGTACTTCATGGTACTGTGACGCATTGCGCATGGGAAGGAAAGTAGCGAGAGATAATTCGGTTTGAAGTGAAATATGCACCCTAAAATTCGTTTTTCGTGTAAAGAGCGGACGTTTAAAGCAGACGATTAAAGTTAAATAGATACATTGGTACTTTCTAACGGTGTACTGCTGCAATGTTAACCTACATTGGGCCTGATAATGCCCATATTCACGCGTATGACGATAACATTGTAATTATGCAATACGAATGGGCCCAAGGCTTCTCCGCCCCTTCGGTTGCCCGTAGATCGATAGCATCGCGTCATCAATGGTGGGTGAACGTTAAATCGAATATGTCGGCGCCAAGGATCCGTTTTGCCCACGCGAAAATCAACGCGTAGCAAATTTATTCCACGGCGACAATCGTAAATCATCGAACGTCTTGTATTCGATATTCGATATTTGCGCGAACGAGATATATTAGAAGTGTTTTAAATGATTGATGTCTAACAGAGACGAACGAAATGGCTTTACGGAAATCTTGAGTCATCGAAGAGTAGATTCTCTAAAGACGGATATTTATTTTTTAAACGACAGACACGTGACGTTCGTCTACATCATACGGAATAAGTCTACTTCAACATGCGCGCACATGTCCAAATACTCAGCTACAAAGTTAAAGAGTTTCTGATAAAAGAAGCTCTGCTCGCGTTTGAAAGCGAGGCTCGTGAAGTATTATTGCTTTGTGTATGGCATAAAGAACGGGAGAGTGGCAAAGTGTTTCACTTAAACCTTCTGTCTATAACCAAAACTTTGTCTGTGCGTTTATAAACGTGGTATCCGGGTACCTACATATGAATGACGCTAAGGGGAACACCACGGTGAAAATGATTGCCTTTAAACATTTTTTTCTTGTATCTGAACATTTTGTGAACATTTAAAAACAAACGCGAAGTTAAAATCTCAAAAATAGACGATGTAGTAATTTTTTAAATAGCGTATCGCACTAGCACTTATGGATCGGTTGTTTTGGTACATAAATAATACACCGTCCAATTTCCGATAAGCATTCTGTAACGACAATTAAATGCTACACGTGTGTATAAAAAAAGTACAATAAGTATTTAATAGGATGGTTCTAAACTATTTCCACTTTGTTTAAGATTTAATTTAATGTATCATACACAAAATGTAATATAAGTACTCGGGTACTACGGTTAAAGAACAGCATTTATTTCACCCTATCTCGATAAAACCTTTCGTTGTCAATAACGTCCATCCAGAAAGAAGAAGTTTCCACAAGAAAATTTGAAAAGCTTACTAAAATTACCCTGGTACCACGATTATGGACATAAGAATTGAAAGCAGGTGAAACGTGCGCGAACGTAAAATCATATTCGGTTTCTCCGTTTCTGGTCCACGATTCTGTTGCCCTCCCACGAAAGGCGCCGGTGTCGGCAAGAAGGGGCCCGCTCGCGAGAGAATGGCGGCCATATCGACGCAAACCGTTTATAGGGGTTGCCACCACTCTGCGGTCGAGGTCGCCTCTGTTCTTCCGGTTAGCGAGATTCTCGTAAGTCGAGACGCAGTCGCCGTCCGATCACCGTGTCGCGAGGAGTGAACGTTCCGCTTTGCGTTCCAACGGCCGTCTCTCGCTCCAAACGTGGCCGTTCGCTTTCTCGGTGTAGTCCAAAGTGGTATCTACTAACCCACCTGAATACATTAGCTTTGCCAGAACACGCTCTTCCGCTCCCCGAAGCTTCCACACGTTCTTTCGACTTTTCGAATTCCACGCGTTGCGCGCCCGAAGTTTCAAAAGGTATATCTTTATCTCGCACGAGTAAACGATATACCAGCAGTTACGCGGATGTGGTCGTGCGTGGTGTACCTTGGCGCGTTCCGCCACTAAGCATAGACCGTTTCAAAAGGTACGATCTGCAAGTTTCGCGTACCGCGTATCGGTAGTTCTCGTACGCGGCGCACCAGTGATCGAGGGTGGAGGTGCATTTGGGATTATGGTGCGCCACCACGGAGAGACGACGAGACGGTTCGGTTGCAACGAATGAGACATAAGCGGATCAAGGTCAGTGAAGGATAATCGTAGAAGTGAATAGCGTGCTTTTGGCGCGCGAATTAGTTAAATTAATTAATAATTAGTTACGAAGTTTAAGCTTCTTGTTTTGCGATACGACGAACGAGATGAGATCGTTTGATGATGTTTTCATTTCTTCCGATTGTTTTTCAATCGACGTCTACTGTCAACGATTTTATTAATAAAGCTTTCTCTTTTTATTTTAGACATGGACTGGCGGGGAGTTGCGCTCACGTTTCTCTCGGTGAGTAAACAAGTTCTCTCTGTTCCACCGATATATATCCTTGTTTCGCGTTGTCTCCCTTATGCCCTCGCATCTTTTGCCTCGTTCTCTCGCTCTCGATTACTTTCACTCGCTCGCGCATGCGGTCGCGCGGCGCACACGCACTCGCATAAGAGGGCCGAAACCTTTTGTCGGGGCACGTGGAGACGTCGCGCGTTAAGGGGCACCAGGACTCGCTGGTAATTTGTCAAAATATCGATTTTTATGGGTAAACATGCAGAAGTTTCTGCCTCTATTAAATACGTCGCCGTAGTTGATTATTTTTCGGTACGAAAGCTTAACACTATTCCTACCACGACCGGTCAAATGACCGTTTCTAAAACTTTTTTTTAGAATTTGTTCTATACGACGTAATTGCGTCGTCTTTAAATTTCAGGACTATGTCAAAACTATTGAAAAATGTTTTATACGTTTATTTTAGGAAAAGTCGTGAAATTTAAAAGCGATTGCCATTACCTTGTATATAGGAAATTCTAATGGAAAGTTTGAAAACGGTAATTTGACCGGTCAGTAGGAATAGTGTTAAAAATAGCTGTAACTCTGTGGATCTTCATTGAAGGTCGTACTGGCAGGATTATATTTATAAATTGAGTGTCAAGTACGACAATTTGCAGGAACAAACATAGCTGCCACCGTATTTGACACTCGCAATTTTAATCTGAATTTATAAATGCCATCCTGCCAGTACGACCGTCAATGAAGATCTGCAGAGTTGTAGCGATGTTTAAGCTTTCGTTTCGTTCATTTCGTAGCGAGAAATAATAAACTACGGCGACGTATTTAATAAGCGGCCAAACCCTTGCATTTGCCCATAAAAATCGTCATTTGGACAAGTTACTAGCGAGTTCTTTTGTTCCTTAAGTCTTTAACTGTTTAATTTTGTCTCAAAAAACTTGTTCTGCCTGCTTAATTATTTTTGAGTGAAGCCCATAGATTTTTATTGTAGGTTCTTCAGGAAAAAAAATACAGTTGATTCGTTGAATGATCTTTATTTCGAGGATACTCGACATTAGGCGAAAAATTGTCGTTTCATCATGACAAGTATATTTGACATAAACCGTTAAAAGATTAATACGTTTATAAGGGTCGACGCTAGTGGAATGATAAATAAGTCACTCCCTTTACGGTCGTGCCTAAAAAGGACGTAAGATCGAAGAGAAGAGTCGGTGGATGATGAAAAAGGAAACTTAATTATTTCGGTTTTGTAGCGATTCACTGTAGTTCGTTAAAGTTTTCTTCTTCAATGATTCGCCTGCGTTTACGCGTACGTTGCACACTCCACCCACGCACGCGCGTGGCGCTCGCGTCGCTTGCTTTTGGCTCCCGTGAAACGTATTCCTGCCGGTTGAGAGAAAAGTGTGAGGGACACGCGTTTCGCACGGCAGGGCGTGGTGCACCCACATGTAGATGCGTGCTACCGGTGAGACTTCGCGGAATGACGATGCAACCCGTGGGAAGACGAATAGGCGACACTTGTGTACTATGTCGATTGTGGCGCACGGTGTAGAAAGTACAAAAGATCTTCCATTAGGTTATAGTAGAAAATTGACGAATTATGCACTTCGAGCTATATTCCTTGTGGCTCAAGATAATCAGCGTAGAAAGTACGGAAAATCTTTCACTAGGTCATATTAGAGAATTGACAAATTATGCACCTTGAGCCATATTCCTTGTGGATCAAAGTGTTCAGTGTAGGAAGTACGAACAATCTTACACTAGATTATATTAGAGAATTGGCGAATTATCCACCTCGAGCCATGTCCCTTGTGTACCATACTACTTGTGGTCCAATGTGTTCAGCGTAGAAAGTACGAAAAATCTTTTCTTAGATTATGTTAGAGGATTGGCTAATTATGAACTAGGAGCTATATCCAGTCGAACGGGATACGAATGGAGTAGATTTTTTCACTCGTGGATTTTGTTAAATCAAGTTTCCATTCGTTTGCATACGCTGATGTTGGTCAGTCGTTCCAATTTCTGCTCTGTCCTTCGTGACTTTTTTTGATGGTCACTATCGATCCTTCGCCCACTTATGATAAATCAAACAATCGGCCTTGGGTCTACCGAGACAGCGAATTTCTCTAAGCAAATTCATTTCACTTTTCAGATTGCAATGACGAGGTACCATGGCTCGACGAAGGCGGCTCAGATACCTCAACAATCGCTTACTTGTGAGTAAACTTTATTATTATGATTTTATCGATAGTGGTAGCGATCGGTACCTGCGGAAATTATCGGAAGATAAATTCGCATACATTTTATTATAATAATAATATTCATGGAAAAACAATAGCGCGAAATCTCTAGCTTCGAAATATCTTTGTATCTTCTTTGGCACTGGTCAAGAATGTCCACTTAGCGTGCTTAAAAAAAAACTAGACCTAGATGAACAAAAAATGGAAAAGAAAAGTCTGGTTGGATATATTTGGCACGCTGAAAGTCATACACGACTGGCACTATAGCGTGGTAACTTCCTCAGCTTTTCAGAAGAGTCTCTACACAATCAAAACTATTTATGTGCGAGAGATGGTGACTGCATAAAACAAATCGCATAAAAAAAGATCGTGTAACTTCACAAGTTTTCCGTTTGCAACATATTTAAAAAGAAACCTTTTTCCAAAGAGACCGTTTTCCAAATATCTCTTCATCTTCCATAACATGGATCCAGAATATTCGCGTAGCGCGCTTGAAAGAACCTAGACACTTGGGCGTTCGAAGAACAGAAAAGAAAAGTCCGACTCTATAAACTAGGCTCGCTCAAAGTCAGACACGACTGGGATTGCGGCGTGGTGGCTTCCCCGGCTTTTCAGATGAGCGCGGGCGACCTTCCTCCGAGAGACATTGCTTCTCCTGGAAGGTGAACGCGGTCTGCGCGACCTACATTCTCCTTCACGTTGCACGACGTGCGGCGACGCGAGAGGAAACGAACGAAAGAACGAGACAAACGGACAGACGAAGGAATAGAGAAAGAGAGAGAGAATCGAGTGAGATTTCATTCTCGGGCCATCGTCCCCGGCGTTCGTCTCAGCAATCGAAAGTCCACCTTCGTACTTTCGATCACTCTCCCTCTCTCTCTCTCTATCTTGAAGTCTATCTTGAAGTCTCTTCTTTCTCTTTCTCGCTGTACCACCCATAGTTAACTTCCACCTCCTTTCTTCCTTCCGTCCACCGACCTTCCACCTTCGCATGTCTTCGTTCCTTCCTAGAGAAATTATCCCTCACTTGAGCGAAATTAGCCGGTTTGGCCAACCGAAGCGTCTCGCGCTCAACGATTCTAGTCGTGTGCGCTGATGGTGTCGCTCCCATGGGTGCATTAGTCGTTAGGTAAAATGAGCGGGTGCTGAGATTATCAAGGAGAAATGACGCCAGGGCAATTTTAGATTTTCACGAGTAGGAGAAATCTTTCGAAGCGCGAGTTAAGAAAAGGTACGTGGAAGTAAGAGGTGTTTTATTTGTTAGGGTAAAGTCTCGCTCCATTCAGTTACTAACAAGAAGCGTGTCTGAAAGAGTCTTCTTCAGTTTGCTTCGTTTGGATAAGTTGAACTTTGTTTCGCTCTCTTATTGTTTTTATTTGCATTTGTGGGAGTATCTAGGCATTCAAGGCATTAATGCTCATCTTCTTTCTCTTCTCTTTGTTTTCTCTCTATCTTAATTTTTTGTTGTGTTTTATAGTTTTACCTAAAAGTATGTAGCCTCGGAGAAATCTTGCTGTGCAGATTGTTTTTGCTCTTTATGTACATATGGTTCGTGTCTCAAGGATGATGTAGAGATGTGCGAATTATTCGAATTCGAAAGATTCAATAAGATCAAATTACTGCAATTCGAATTCGAATCAAAGAACCGTGTAAGAAGACTTAAAACCCCCTGAATTCTGCGGCCGGCGCTGGCAGTGCCTTTGTGACCAGAAAGTTCTTCCAAAGAATTTGAGTCGGCCACATAGCGCTCTATCAGTGGGCTCGTGAAATACCACACGTTGATTCCATTGGAATTCGAAATGTAGGTGGTTCGTTCGATTCGGTGGTATTTTTATCAATTCGATTCGGTTTGATCCGAATTTTTTGTTTGCAAATTCTATTCGGTTCGATCCGAAGTTTTTGTTTGCAAATTCGATTCGGTTCGATTCGAAGTTTTTCTTTGCAAATTCTATTCGGTTCGATTCGAAGTTTTTGTTTGCAAATTCGATTCGAATTAGAAAACCTCGATTCACACATCTCTACAAGGGTCTAACTGGTCCAGGAGCAAATAAAGATTCTTCTTTATTTTTTTCTCTCTCGCTCTCTCGACTTCGTTCCTCGCATTAGTCGAATTTTTTCTTTGCAAATTCGATTCGGTTCGATTCGAAGTTTTTCTTTGCAGATTCTATTCGGTTCGATCCAAAGTTTTTGTTTGCAAATTTGATTCGAATTAGAAAACCTTGATTCACACATCTCTACAAGGATCAAACTTGCCCAGGTGCAAGTAAAGATTCTTCTTTCTTTTTTTCTCTCTCGCTCTCTCGACTTCCTCCCTCGAATTGGCCGAATTTTTTGTTTGCAAATACCATTTGGTTCGATCCGAATTTTTTCTTTGCAAATTCCGTTCGCTTCGATCCGAAGTTTTTGTTTGCAAATTCGATTCGAATTAAAAAACCTCGATTCACACATCTCCACAAAGATCAAACTTGCCCAGGGGCAAGTAAAGATTCTTCTTTCTTTGTTCTCTCTCTCACTCTCTCGACTTCCTCCCTCGCATTGGTCGTTGTCGTCGTCGTCGCGAGGAGAAATCTGGAAAGCCACACTCTTTTACCTGGGTTCTCACCTCGCGAGCCCCTGCTGCGCACACGTGCGAGCTACCGACGCCGCGACGCGTCCGAGGCGCCCAGACGCGACGGCGTCGTCGAAAGTGGCGAGAGAAATTTTTTTTCTCTCCTCTCTTGGCGCTCGTTTCGCTACAGTGGCGATGAAACGAAACTGCACACGCAGAGCCAGACGAGAGGAAGGATGTGTGGAGTTGTACGCGTCGAGAAGCGTTAAACCTTTGCCCTCCTAATGATGATGATTATTAATCGAGCCCAGTGATTCCAAGCGGACTATCAACCGGCACGTAATCAAACTTTTTACGTACGTAATTCGTGGGTAACTGAGAACCGATCAGCACGCAGGTGCAAAGGGTTAATGACTCGTCTGACATAAGTTTACACGACTTGGCAAATAAATTATTTTCGACGTCTTGATCATGAAGTTATCAGGGGCGTGGTGGATCTATCGTCGATCACCGCATCGCGGAAGAAAGGCGAGCCGATTATTATATCGCTTTGCGAAGTGTATTCGACATTTGATATTCGATTACTCCACTACTTCGTAAAGCTCTTTTCTTTGTCCGTTAAATAGTTTGTTTTGTTTCACTCGAGAATCGTAAAAGAGTACTGTAAATATGTGTATGCAACAATTACATAAATTTTCTGGTGTACGAGCCTGTAAATCGGTTGTATTCCAAGGTACCGAAATTTTGGAGTATTAATTCTTGAGCACTGAGTTGTGCGAAGTTAAGCGTGTGCTGTAGACCGTCCACTGCTTACATCATGCGCATGCTGGGTGGGTAACTTTGAAATTTCATTGTAAAGTATGTTAATTGGAACTGAAATAATTTGAGCAGTGATTGCAAAGACCTCAACAGAACCATTTATTTCATTAAACAATAATAAGATGAACATCGTACAAAATAGTAAATTATAACTTTTAAATTGAACATTTCATAATTTTGTTGTGTCTGGTAAATTTCGAAACAGGGTTCAATACATAGGCCAATGTTAAATTTTCTGCATTCATAATCCGAGCCAGTCCCATATATGCGTCTATAATCCAAATAGAATGATTGGATGAATACCCATATATGGACTGTTCATTTTGAAAGCGGTGTAAGTCCATTATTTAAAAAAAAATAAGATCACATAATTTGTGATTGATTCAGTGTAAGTGTTTTTATTTATAACTAGTTAATTTTTTTTCAATGGGGTTACACCACTTTCATAATAGACGATCCATATGCTTTTATAGCCCATGGTGAACGATTTTACCGAATGCATATACGTGTTCATAGCGCTCAAAAGGCTAAAGATTCTTAATGAAAACAGTTATTATCGGAATTAGTTAACACGTGATATCAGTAAATTGCAAAAGTTCGAAGAACAACGTCGAGAATTTCTGCATCTGCGAAAGTGCAACTGTCCCTTTAGCAACGAAACCAGAGCCAATAACTGAATCTCGTGCAGATGTCTCAGGCTCTTGATCAAATGAGCGATTAACTTTGCGCACCGTGCGACGATCATCCTCCTGGTTCATTAATCGCCACGACCACTCGCAAGGTCCTGTTACCAGGCTCGTAATAGGCTCTCGATTTACGTGCATCGGTTGCTTGATGTTCGTGAGCAAAATCGCCATCTCCTCGATCCTTTGATAACGGGCCACGCTAACGGTACACGTACGAACGAATAATGGTGGTGGTGGAGGAAAGAGGATCGTACTGATTCGGGAGGAATGGACTTTGCGCTTCGACAGCTTGTAAACTCTAGTAGGCAGAGGAATGCAGTGGAATTGCTGGAGTAATAAATGGATTCCTTCACTAGACTCACGGTTAGCTCGTAAATTATACTCCGGCAATGCTAATCTAGGCAGAGAAACAGAAATTATTCGACCAAGGTCCTTCGATATTTATCGTAAATTTTGTTGGATGCACATTTCATTCGATTTTCTTTTTACCGAATCCATAAATATCGATCAACCCTCTATCAGATTGATCTTTTGAGAAATTGACTCGCCAGAAAGTTCATTTTCTCGTCAGTTTGTTAAATGATAATTAATGAACGTTTGATTGGTTCTTCGACCTGTCCTTCGATACATATTAAACATTTTGTTGGATGCACATTTCATCCGAAATCTTTCTACTATACTCATAAATATCGATCAACTTTCTTTCAGATTGATCTTTTGAGAAATGGACGCGCCAGAAAGTTTCTTTTCTACGTCAGTTTGTTAAATGATAATTGATGAACGTTTGACTTCTTTTTCCACTTCTCCTCCGATATCTATCGTACATTTTGTTGGATGCACATTTCATCCGAAATCTTTTTATTATACCCATAAATATCGACCAACTCTCTTTCAAATTGATCTTCCGAAAAATCTACGCGCGAACAAGTTTATTTTCTTCACCAGTTCATTAAATGATAATTAATAAAGGTTTGCCTTGTATCTTCCTTCTCAAAGTTGAAAATTAGTATTTCAAGCATCCATTTCGATCTCTGACGTAAACTGCGTAGACCGAGTTTGCTTTGCATTACTCGATGATCTTCCACAGTACGTATCTTCCTCTCGAAGAGTCTTCGTTTTCTCTAGTGACCAGAAACGATCGACACTCGTGGAACCGGCGCAGCCTGGACGAGGCTGGTACTGCTGTTGATCCTGTTGCTGCAGAGTCCTTGAATCCCAACCTCAGGAAGGTGTCGGCGTCCTCTCCTCTCTCTTCCTCCTCGATGCTCGCGCATCTCGACATGCTCGTCATGCCCAGAAATAGCTATGACGTTGGCGTTCATCGCTAATTGCGCGCGAAAGTCGAAAGGGAAGAAGAGAGAGACCAGGAGAAGCTGAATCGTTGGAACGCGAACCTGGCTATTTGTCGAAATCTTTATTCTCATGCTGACGAACTAGGAAGACGATGATTCATCGTTAATTGAAGCCCCATGAATAATATACGGACGAAGCTTGTCGAAGCTCGTCTCTAAGAACAATGAACGTTCCCGAACGATCTTTTGTTCTCCACATTACCAGTCTCTCACACCGCCATAATTTACACCTGTGCCGATTTCTTTCTGGTATTAAGGTCATTCACTTCAAAATGATCGACGCGAATACGCCTCCTCGAAAATTGTAACTTTGAAAATGTGGAACTGTTGCGCGGTGTCCGAGGATCGATCGAACGGGTTTGTTTTTATTGCAAATCACAAAGGAATTCGCTACGGTTCTTTTGTTGTTTTAACGATTCGGCTTAACGGTACTAGCTGTCTAGCGTTCCTACCGTGGAGCGGTTCCGTGGAAGGGAAAAAAGTGTAGCGCCATCGGTGCTCTACCGGTGAAAAAGATGATTTCACGCTACTCTTCGGCAAGGTGGCGAGCGGCGAGGGGCACGAGCGGGTACACGCATGAATCGTAACGTCCCTCGGATGTAGTACGAGGGATGCGCAGCGAAGCACGACCATTTCGAGGCCTTCGAGGATCGTCGGAAGCCGCAGCTGGTGCCTCGTTCTCCGTGACGCGATGCACAGCCGTGGAGAAAAAGGACGGAGTGTTGGGGGCCAGGTGAAAAAGGGGCTTCCTCCAGAGAAGAAGCCGGCCAGGGACGACGAAGTCATCGCGGATGAGAAAATTTCCATACGAGTGCAATTGACGATGACTATTATGACCGGAGCTTCGAAGTCCAGAGACAAAGACTGTTCTTTATAATTATAGGACTTCGACCGGTTTCTTTCCTTTGATCATTGTTATACGCGTTATTTGTCATATGTTTGACAGACGCAAGTTTACCGAAGAACGAAACTTACGCAACCTCGTGAATAAGCATAGGTAGTGAGCGGCCAAGAGTGAACCTGTAAAAAAACTGTAGACTTTAGTGGCCATTGGTAACTCAGCGACCGGATGTGTCGGGCCTTGATGATGATAATAATGTCCTTGGATCGACTCGATTCAACAATGTGAGGAAACCAGAACCGGAGATTCCTCTACATTTCCATGCATCCTGTTTTGGAGTCCTTCTGGAATTGTAAATTGGAGATTAACTGCTTCGAAGACTCATCCACGCGGTATGAGAACATGGTGAACCACCCAAGCTGGCATAAGAACTATCAGGATGATCGATATGGACTGTCATTGTAAACGTATCTTTAACACTAGGTTTACGGAGAATTGACGGATTTAAATTGAAAATTGCGTTTATAAAAAAATCCCGCAAACCTTGGTGTTAAAGCAGTCACAGAAATAAGTCGCTTATCCTGTCTGCAGATTGTTTACGAAGAAATCCACATGAGACGAATGATCAGTCGAATAACGACGAATATGAGACGAAGAAGCGAGAGGATCGAATCGATCTGGCGCTTCTCGTCTGGCTCATACGCACCCGTGCGAGCGTTTCGCATTTCCGGTCACTAGCACGCTCGTGGAAGGACGACGGAAGAGAGAAGCGAATTGCCGCAATTGTTGCCTCGCCTGGTTTGCAAGTGGCTAAGACCAGCCACCATGGGCGGTCTCCGTGCAAACGCGACAGCAGCCCGTTAGGTCCGCTTAGGATGAGCACCGATCTTGGATCTCCATGCGAGATAACGCGAGCTAAAGGTAGATTCGCTGGTATCTCGCGCGATCTTCTTCCAATTCGACTCGAGCGCCTCTTTTGCTCTTGCGCCGCTTTTATCAACCATCTCCATAGAAGCCATCTGCGATCTAACGGGGTCGCTTGGAAGATCGATTGCGACGATCGAATAGTAGAATCTCCTGGCAAACAAAGTCTCAAAGTTGCATGTAAGAGCGTGTGTAGGCAGTCAAAGTTGCAATTACTTGAATGTAAAATCAACGTAATACTGAAATAATTACACTCGAGTCGAATTTAAACTCGTGCAAAATTTCGAAGAGGCGCAGACATCATCATTGTTAAATACGAAAATTTTACTCGTGAAGCACTTAACACTAAAGCTACCATAAAATGCCTATTCAACAAGGGAAACTTGCATATGGAAAAAATATTCGGTAGGTTTAGTGTTAACACTTCTCTATCTGCACCTGAACTCCATAATCTAGAGAGTCTAGAGAACCTGGTGAACCCAATTAAACATTACTGCACCCCATGGAACGAAATGAAAACTATTTCTTAAGAATCCAACGAAGTCACGTAGTTGACCATGAAGAGCGGACAAGAGTCAAGCGAGGTAGTGACCGTAGCAACGAATCACAGGGCACCCCACGTTGTTGCGAACCGTTGGCCAATAGAAAATTCGCCATGCATTCAAGTTGGCGAACGGAACGTTGGCGAGCACCACGGCGTGCAGGGAAATTTCCGTCGGATCGTCGTCGTCGTCGTCGACAGGAAGGAGGTCCCGTTGCACGAGCTTGGCAAGAGGTTGAGGAGGGAACGAAGGAGGTGGAGAAGGAGGAGCAGGATAAGGATAGCATGCGCCATGGTGCATGCCCGTTGTATATCGCGCGAGGCCATCGCGATGCATCCATACCTCCGGCACGAACGGTAGTCGAAGAGGAGAAGATAGAAGATCCCGCGCACTCGCATAATGGCGCATCTTGCTTTTCAAGATTACGCCTAAAACGTGCCGGCCGAATCGTTAAAGTTAACAGCTTTCGTGACCACACGATCCTTAAGGCCATTGTGCGGCATGGTGGTCCCGGTTTGGCGCGGTGGATCGGTAAGGGTTTAAAGGAAAGCTTTCAATATGTTCGTGATTCTTGTAAATTTATACATTGCCGTGAATCCTCTGTTATTATATACAGGGTGTAAAAAAATTAGACCGACGAACTTTGAAGGAAAATGGGTGACGTTAAGACAAACAGTTTTTATTAATATTATTTTTCTCTACGACGTTTTCTTTTAATACTACACGATAAAATAAGGATGTGTAACTTTAGAACGAAAAACAAACAGTGTAAGTGGAAAAATCAAATTATTAGTGTAATCCTAAACACAAAATACGGAATAGTTACATGACAATAATGCACTCTTGTTTACAATAAATGTTCAAATCTTCCTCCATTAACTTTGATACAAAGACGACATCGCCGAAGCATTGATTGTCTCACTCGTTCGAATAAGGAGTTACACATCCTTATTTTATCGTGTAGTAAAGAAAACGTCGTAGAGAAAAATAATATTAATAAAAACTGTTTCTTTTAACGTCATCTGTTTTCCTTCAAAGTTGTCGGTCTAATTTTTGTACACCCTGTATAGGTTTGCGTTGTTAAATGGTGTTGCTAAGTCACACACGTTTTCAAACCGTAGTGCGCACCCAGCACCTCGACTCATACAAATAATGTTATACAGTCAACTCTCCTATAATGCGATTAATTCGTGTTATAAGAAAGTGAGATTTAACCTGGTACTAACCTGGTGTTATATGAGGGTTGAGTGTATTAACAATTTTTTTATATGGCTGAACTCGGTCCCTCACCGTTCATAAACCTTTCGTATCTTCAATAAGTAATCCTTTCTCGACCACATGATAATGTATAATTCAACCAATAGGAATCGACAAGTGTCCAATTATTCTCATCAATCACCGATCCTCACCACTGTCGTATCAAAAAACGATGAAGAAGGTTCTCACACTAAACCATAATTAATACTCTGACGTAAGTCTCCTTAACAACAAAATGTAAAGCAGCCAATATTCCAGCCTAATCTGAATTGTGTAAGAAGGAACTTATTGTCAATATTGAAAAAGTTTCTCAAACAGAATTGCTTTAGCCTCCGACGTGTTGAAGGCTTTTAACTTTTTAACCACGGTATGGATTCAACGAAACATTACCTATCAAGAACTTTTTCTCATCCGTGCTCGGCCCCTTTGATCAGTGCCTGCTATTAGTTCAGTTTGATTAGTAGCAGGCATAACATATTGGCAAACCCTGCTATCTTGGCCTGCCGCGGGGCTAGTAAGTACCCAACTTAAGTGCCCATAGGCGAAGAAGAGGCAGAAGATATTAAAGCGGAGGAAGAAGAAGATGAAGATGATGATGACGACGATGATGAGGATGATGAAGAAACAAACTCCAGCGCAAGCCTCGAGACCGATCGAGACTAAAGGGAGGTAGATAAACGTAGAAAATAGAATTGCAACAAAAGCATTAGCACGCACGCGGGCTGAGTTAGCATATCCTGCCACTAGCATCACCACTCCACACTTACGCGGAGCCCCTGCCACGAATCTTTCGTGGCGTGCGGCTCGAACAAAGGGAGATGTTCGTGGTAGCGAATCCTGAGGTCGAGTACCCTTGCGATTTCCGGAGTGAAGACGTGGCGTGCTTCCACCGGACGTGTCTCGAATCTGCGTCGTGCGGGTGAATGGAGGAACCAGGTTCGAGGACTTAGAAAAAAGAAGAAAAAATAGAAAACTGAAAGCAACGAGGAATGGAAAGAAAAATTCTACAAATCGCCAAAATTCACTTCATTCCTCCAACACGTCCAACCAACCATAGATCTTACATACGTGCTTATATGGAATGGCCATACACGTTTGGAGGTGATTAGACAGAGAAACGTACTTTTCGTGATTTCTATGTCTTTTCGTATGTTTGCTGGTGTATACCTTACAGTGAGATAAATATATTTTTCACTTCACTCCAACCTATAGACACATGAGCATGTATAGATAGAGTGTGATAGAAAATAGATTTATCTCACTTTGACATATTTCTGGGTATTACGAGCTAGAGAAATCCCGAAAAGTACCTTTCTCTGTCTACCTTTCCAACAGAAATTATAGTCAATGTCCAGTCCATACACACAAGGTCTATGCTTCCAAGATATATCCTACAGCTTTGGTGTAACGTGGAATTAGCTGCTTGGAATTTCCGCGGAGGCCAATGGCCAAAATAAAAAGAAAGCAACGTGTGACTCACCCTCCACATCCCAAGTAAATTCTCATCGACGCTTCTTGTCACCTGTAGGAAGGTCTCTAGTCACAGGAAATGACTCTTCGAACATTACCGTGAGTGTCGTCGTCGTCGTCGTCCCCGTGTAACGTTACGAGGCGTGCGGCCGACGGGCTTGCTCGTTCCATTCGAATCACGAAGCAAAAGGAGAGACCCCTGTCGCGCGTCCGCTCGTAGAAACGAATTCGCGCGAGCGCAAGTCATCGATGAGTCGCACGATACCTCGACACGATACACTTCCTACGTCACGAAAGTATCGAGAGATAAATCGAGAGGTCCTGTTAACTCAGCTGCGACTCGATTCTTTTTTGGAATCAATGCCCATTGTATCTACGGCGCGGTTGACGTAGCCCGGCGCAACCTTCGCGCTTCTCAAGGCCACCGATTGTTACACAATCGTAACGGTTCGCCGCAAACTGTTCTAGCAGAAACTCTTTTCCGCCACTGGAGAAAATTTCTCCGAGATCTTCGTCGAAGGTTCTTCAGGATTCCATGGAATTTCTTCGCCATTTTTTTTTCTTTCTTCCTTCGGTGTCGACGGTTTCCTCTTCTCCTCTTTTGCTCGCGAGGTGAACCTGTGGAGGAAGAAGGTTCGAGCGGGTGGTGAAGGAGCAGCAACATCAGCAACACCAGCAGAGGCAACGGCACTCGGTCGATGACCCCATCCGCGCACCCGCGTCCATGTTCTTCTTGCCCGCCTCTTTCTTCTCTTCCTCCACCTCCACCTTCTCCCTCGTTCGCTTGGATATTTCCGATGGCCACCTCCGCCGTCCTGCCAACGGAGAAGCGTACCGTTGCGAGGAGGATATCCCCGTGCGAACATTCGCGTGCGGATAATCGTTGGCCGATTCGTCCGCGGACCTTCCTTCGGCCTCTTTGGCAAGAAGAAACAAAGAGGAGAGGAGAGAGAGGAAGGAGGATGGAACGTGTAGGAAGCTATCGGTGTAATGCAAGTGTCCAGTGTTTCCCAACACGAGACGCGTTGTTATTCTACAGAAAGGTTCCTGTTGTTTGTTTTGTGAACAATTGGACAAATGTGTTTTGTATATTATTTTTTATTGATTTGTTAGGGTTATATTTGGTAGATGTAATGATTAGTTGGTTGTTAGAATGGATGTGTAAGGTCTTGTGGAAGGATAAGATGCGTTTAGACGAGGTAAGTTTAGGTGACTGATTACGGTTGATTGATAACAGTTGAATATGACTTGAATCAGTTTTTGTTCACGCTTTCAGTTTTAAAATGGCGTCGGAAGTAGGTGCACGCGAGGTTGTACAACTTTGCGTGGTGAGTTGATAGCGAATTTGTCACTTAATCGAAGTTCGCAGGTTTCAAGACATGTTTCTACTTGAGACAAAGGCGGATGGCTCGTCATTTGAACGATAAAAGTTTGTGACTGGCTCGAACTTTTGTTCGTGAATTAAAAAGTCGATGGACTCTATTGAAACAAAGGTTCTCACTATAGTGTTCATTCAGCTTCTGTTTGTCGGTCGATAAAAGTTGAATCGTGGGAACGCGCCTATAAGGAGAGAAGAAAAATATTTACGGCTCTTAGCTGAGGTGGTAGTTGAAAACGATTGGGGAACACTGGAGTGCTTTCGTGATAGGAGCTCGATGCCAGATCCTTATGTGGAATATAAACGCATATATAAATATAAATGCAAACGCGGTGGTTACGTCCGGAGGCGCGGTGGTTCCGCGTGCATACGTGCGTGGCTACGTGCCTGCGAGCGGTTAATCGGTCACGGGCTAACAGACGCGAACAGAACGCGCGAGGATTCCTGCTCTTCTTCGCCGCTGGTACCGCGGAATTTTCTCCGCAGGAATGGCGATCGCATAGACCTGGCACGGACTCTCTGAGTGGTGGGAAGGATCGGCACAGCCTACCGAAGAATTCGAGCGATTTTACAAACTCCATTGCGCGCGCTTCCAAGCGCGCGCCAGGGTTTTCCTGTAATTTTACTTGGCAGTGGTTTAGGTCTTCTTGCGGTTTTCTCATTCTTTTGATAGTTGACATTTTAATAGGGTTTTTTTGAGGATTTTTTTTTCGTCGATCGCGTATAGTAGGAGGGTGAATTCAGTCGAAAATTCGAAGGGTTTTACAAATTCTGTTGCGCGTTTTCAAGCACATGAAAGAGTTTTCCTGTAATTTTACTCAACAGGAGTTTAGGTTTTTTTTTACGGTTTTCTTATTCTTTTACCATTGAGATTTTAATAGGGTTTTCTTGAGAATGTTGTTTTTAACGATCGCGTATGCTAGGAGGGTGGGCTCAGTCGAAAATTCGAGGGGTTTTGCAAATTCAATTGCGCGCTTCCAAATGCAAGTGACAGCTTCTGTATAATTTATTCAACGGTATTTTTTTGGCGGCCTTCTATCTCCTACGAAGGTTCATATACACGTGGAAGGTCTCTTGCAATATTTTTTGTATGTTTTGTAACCTAGTGTTGATCCCCACGTTGCTACAGTCGAGTATGAAATAATCTTAAGTGAACTTAAATTATTATTATAAGTTTCCTTTACTTTTCTATTCTCTTTGTGTGTTATGTGTTATTATAGTCTTTTCTAACTTCTCTCGTCAATTTCCTTTTTCAGCGACCGCGGCCGTAGCCAGCACCGTCCAAATAGAGTGCGCGAGCGAGTCGATAGTAGTGCGCATCTCGACCGAGGGTAACACCGATTTCCACGGGTTGGTCTATCCACGTGGATTGTCGAAGAACAGTTCCTGCTTGCAAGAATACAGGAGCCAGCCCACCCCCATTACCTACAATCTGCCCCTGAGGTCCTGCAACACGATGCCTACCGAGTTGGTGAGTACTCCACGTTTTCTCACGTTGGCAGGGAGAATACGTTTCTCAACGTGTGAGAATTGCCGCTTCCCTCGTCCGCATATCTGGAATAGTTCACGCGTTCTTACATCCACTGGTAATAGAAAAATTACAAGACAATTTGTGTTGTGTGGAGCAGTAGGGTCAAACACGCAAGGACGTACCTCACGATTCGCAATCTGAAGCTCATCTTATTACATAATAATAATACAGTAACTAATAAAAATCGACGTTGAACAATTTACCGAATTTAAAATTTTGTTTCTCGTGATTCCTTTTATTCGCATTGCACAAATTCTTTGAACTCTTCGAGACACAGGATTTTAAAGAAAAGACATACACATATAACTAGGAAATAATACACTTATGTTTAGAAATTTGAAAAAACACGTTAAAATAATTTATAATTTATTTAATTATTTCCAATATCTTGCCGTTTTTTCACTCACTTGTAATAAATTTTTAAGAATAAAAACAACATTTACTAAAAGCATTTGTGAAAGCCAAAAATGAATCACTACAGTCTCAACAACTTATTAACTTGTTAGCATAAATTTTTGTCTTCACTTATTTACGTATTTACCATTCGTAATGGAAAATTTTAAATAAGATACTAAATTGTACGAGGTAGGTTAAAATATATCCCACTATGCATAAAAAACTAAGCAAAAAAATTAAACCGAACTTAGTAGTCACGCTCGTAATAAACACAAAGCGAATGGAGTTTAGAAAAGTATTCTCTGGGTGAAGGAACTACCTAGGCTGGGCAGTGACGCGAAAAGAACAACGTACGATTGCGCGTGGTACATGCGCGCGAACAAATCGTGCGAATCGAGAAGGAAGCAAGGAAGAGAGAGAGAGAGAAAAAGAGACGAGAAGAGGGAGAAAGATGGTATCCTCGCCGTGCTATAACTGGACCGTTATGTGACCGGACTTACGGCCTTCTTACCAGCAATTCGAACGGCCGCGCGAAGCAGCAAGAAGAGGAGAAGGAGAAGGATACGGGGTCTAACGAATGGCGAAGAGGAAGCTAAATCATAAGTGTACGGTATCGAAGGAGAAAAAAGACAGATAAAATATGAACGTCGAGGAGGCTTTTGCGCGTAGGAATGGAAAATGGCGAGAGAATACGTGTTCTACCGTAGACCAACAAAGAGTCTCTTCAAAGTAAGCAACGGAAAGTAAGCATCGCGGGCCCCTTTGTGTCTCCATGGTCGAACACTTGGTCCCAGACGTTGCACGTTAATTGTCAGCTGGCCATTATTTACTCGGCATGCACATTCTCCCGTTCCATTCGTCTCCCGAACGATTCTTGGCTCGCAGATGAGAATATATCCTCGGGTCTTGGCACCGGGGAGAATCGTGAACGGTAAAATTTTTTGCCGGAAGTCGAGTTCGGCCCGGCGCACGGAAGGCGAGAGGATTAAACGAGAGGTGGATGTAAAATAGATGGATAGATAAACCGCGAAGTGGAAGGAGTGAAAGAGAAGGTAAAGGAGAACGTGGCTTTTTCTCGTGGAACGAGTAACGATAATGCTTCTTCCTTGAGAGTATCCGTCCTACGATCTCATCCGCGCCGAGGATGCATACTGGTTGGGAGAATATTCAACGAGGAGAATACTCCACGTCCGGGAAAATCTCGTGGCATACTTTATTTGCATCCTACCATGCTGATCAGTAGGATGAGGCCTGTTGTTGGAATCGTGGAAGGGACCGTTTGATGGCCGTTGCACTAAGGTCAACGGACATGATATGCCTCGGTGTATTTGCATTCAATTTCCGCTTTGGTACATGGCTCATTTCGAGGTTTGCGTCAACGACGTAAATAATCTTTGTAATAAAAGTCCACCGACGGAATCACACCCTTGTGTATAGGTAATAATGGAAATTCTAGTTACACGGAAGTTTAACATTTTTGTAGTACTCGTACATTAACCGTTCCAGACGTCATAAGTATTAATAAAGTTGGGAGTAACAACCTCAACAAAAAAGCTCGTCGATACCAGAGAAATTTACAGTCCACGTTCCAGACGTTATGGGTATTAATAACGTTACGGATAACAACCTTAACAAAAAATGTCGATGATGTCAGAGGAACTTACAGTCCGCGTTCCAGACGTCATACGAATTATTCAAGATACAGGTTACATCCTTCACAAAAAATCTCGTCGATACCAAAGAAACTTACAGTGCACATTCCAGAGTTCACAGTATTAATAAAGTTACAAGTTACAATCTCAACAAAAAAGCTCGTCGATACCAGAGAAACTTACAGTCCAGGTTCCAGACGCCATGGGTATTAATAACGTTACGGGTAACAACCTTAACAAAAAATGTCGATGATGTCAGAGGAACTTACAGTCCACGTTCCACACGTCATACGAATTATTCAAGATACAGGTTACATCCTTAACAAAAAATCTCGGCTATACCAGGAAAACTTACAGCACACGTTCCAGACGTTATAAGTATTAATACAGTTACAAGTTACAACCTCAACAAAAAAGCTCGACGATACCAGAGAAACTTACAGTCCACGTTCCTGACATCATAAGTACTAAAAAAGTTACAAGTTACAACTCCAACAAAAAATCTCGACGACACCAGAGAAACCTACAGTCCACGTTCCAGACATCATAAGTACTAAAAAAGTTAAAGTTACAATCCCAATAAAAAATCTCGACGATACCACCAAACCTTACAATCCAGGTCGACCTTAATCATTGCAAAGGTGGACCGGGTATACCGTCATCGAATATTTCCTATCGCCGAGTCACCGTCTGCGAGTGGGCGAGACATTTCCAAGTGTCGACCTTGAAAGGCGCATCTCGTCCCCTTCTTTTCCTTCTCGACAAACAGAATGAAGGGGAAAAAAATGTTTATCACGAGAACCAGCTAGTTTTTACAAGCAGGATCGTGACGCGAGTAAGAACGCGAATAATCGACCTTGAAGATGCGCCTCTCCTCGACACATCGTTTCTCCTTCTGACATTTGACGAATAAGAAGAAGAACAAGAAGCGCCGTGACAATACGCGTGAAGTCTCGCGCGGTGGAACGACCTTGAGACGCGCACCTTCTCCTTATTCCCCTTTTCCTCGTTTCGCGAGCATCCACTCGTTCGACGATGGAATAAAAGGTTGAACATTTTCTCAGCGTGAGACTTCGACGACGGGTAGGCGCGTAACGGCGCGCAAGTGACGTTCCTCCGTTAGGTTGACGGTTGTCGATAATTAGTTGGCCACTTCCGTTCGCGTGGTAATTAAAAGAAGCGAATGACAGACGGTGGAGGAGAGAAGGGGAGAGAGAGATGATTACGTCGCCTTGCGCCTCGTTACGAGGAAGTCGACGACGAGCGCGACCACTTAATATGGCGATCGTCGATGCTCCCATGAAGGGAGCGAAAAGAGTGGAAGGAGAAGGAGAAGAAGGCCATCGCGACTCTTACGTAACCGCGTTCGACTACCGAGAGCTTACGCGCTCGCCTCGAGCCGCTCTTCGTACGGTGCACTTGCACTTGCGACACATTCTTTTCCGTGACCAAATTCGGAATTGACCATTTTGTGTCAGGGAGAATCCGGGCTTGACGGCACCTAGAGAAGCCTGTCCTTTGGAATAACGAAACGAGGAATTTTTCCACTCGAGCGAACCTTATGTATATTTTTAGGGAAATTCGGTAATTACACAGGACAACGAAAAAAGCATTGTTTCTTGTTTCTCTGGAAACGAGACTTGTTCTTTACTAAATTGAGGATGCTGATTTCAAAGATCGAAGGCGTTTGTTCGAATTGGTTCTAGATTTCAAGATACCCTCAGTTTTGATTTTCATTGGAAAGTAAGGTTTAATAATGTCATTTTTCTGTTTAATATTAATCGTTTTGCTTTTGTTGATTTAGTTATGCGTTACGAAGAATATATTTATCCACATAACAACGTGGTTAGGTATTAGAGTTAAAATTATATTTAAGAACTGGCGACTACGACTAGACAAATGCGAAAATGGAAGCACAGCACTACTTTAGAATGTTGGAACCCAAGTACACTGAATTGTCGTTATGTGAGCAAATATGTTGTTGGTGGCATATAACTAAATTATAAAAAACAAAGCAATGAATATTAAACAAAAAAGGACGTTGTTCCACATTACTGACCAGTAAAACACAAAACTGAGGATATCTCGAAAACTTGAGTTAATTCGAGCAGCAGACTCGATTTAGTAAAGAACAACTCTTGTTTCCAAGAAAACAAGACGGAAACTGCTAACCAGTGTTATCTGAGGTTCTTTGTACTCGTGTATTTTTCAATAATTGTTAACCTTTCTATGGCACTTGCACTCTCGAGATATTTACGTCATTAGTTTTGGAGCACGCTACTTCGTGAGAAGTACGCACGGTTTAAAATAATAATGTAGAGCGTTTTCTATAAACCTGATTCTTCTACGACCAGTGATAAACCAACGAAATTCGACACTGGAATCGATCGTTTTTTGCCACTTTACATTCCGATCAGCCAGCCACACATTCTTTCCAGGTGAGCAAATTCGAGTGGGCAACGACTAATTGGTAGAAGTTTTCCTTCGCTCGCGTGAGAATTATATCTCTGGAACTAATAGGTAAAACGAAATCAGTAGTGAATTATTCAGCGGCTCTCTTCTCGCTGATTAACAATTTCGAGATTATCGTTTGATGCGCGTTCGAACGAAAGTCCAAGGGTGAAATCAAGGGAGAGTGAGTGAAAAGGAGCTGCAAGCGGACCGGTAAATCAATGCCGATCGTGCGCGAAGAGAGAACAAGTGCGAGAAGGAGGAGAAGTTGGAGATAGTCGATTAATTTTGTCGCGTCTCTCGATCGGCAGCCTTGAAATTTTTCTCGGATAGCCGACGACGAGGAAACGAGAATGCGAAAAATATTGCGCGCCAATCTATTAGAGTTAACCTACGAGGAGTGAAAGTGTCGCTCGATGATGGAGAAATTAAGGAGAGAGGAAGGTGTGCCTATTTGCTAGCTAGCATTGCCTAATTCTCGAGACCAGGTGGCTCACTGGCGATGAGCAAAGATCATCGGAGAAATTACAAAAGCGTTGCGAAACTCTACGAACTTGCTCATCCATTACTACTGTCCACGTGGCCACATCATCTTTTTGCGGATCATATTTAACGACCATAATTATCGAAACGTAGTGTTCAGCTTTCTAATTGATTTCACGCAATGCCTATAGTGCAGAGATATTTTCTCTTAGAGAGGAGAGAATCGAAGAAAGGCTATTGCCAAATTCTCATTGGTTATTAAGAGACGATTAAATACAATCGGCTTAACTTCGTACGTGGGACGCGTATCGAGGGTGGAGAAATTCTCGTTTAAAGAAGAGAGAGTCCTTGCAAAATTCTGATTATTCAACTGATAAGCCATCCACAAAGCCGACCATGGATCCAGACGATATTAGTTCAGACAAGCAACACGTGTGGCCTGGTGAAAATCGCTTTTGCAAGAGACCGAGCTGAAAAGAAGTCCTTGCCAAATTCCCATTCGTCACTGAGGCAACCCACGCACCTGGAATGGTCGACTATCCATCCGCTCGAATTTGCTCGAGGCAACCAACGCATACGGCACGGACCGTACATCTTTTTCGCAGACGAGAGATACTAAAGAAAGTTATCACCAAATTTCCATTATTCATCGAGACAACCCACCCACCAGGGCTGCTCGAACGTCAGTTCGATCGATTTTGCTCGAGGCAAGGAACGCATATGGCATGGAACGAAAATTCTTTTCGCGGAAGAAAGATAGTAAAGAAAGTTATCAGCAAAATTTTCATTATTCATCAAGCAGTACACCCACTCGTCAAGGCTGGTCTGTCCACCCGGATTCTGCCTCGGAGGAGCAACTTTCCATTTTTCGCTTGCGGGCCATCTTTTTCGAAGGCGGATTTCGAGATACCTACGTGAAGGAGAGTGTCTGCTGGTCGAGTTGGCTTGGTGTGGGTAGCTCGCGTTGCGGTGGCGACCACCGCAGCAGCACACCAAGCGAGGCAATGACGCGAGCCTTGCCCACGCCCGTCGTCGTCGTCGTGCTCGATCGTAAAAGTAAAAGTCGCCGCTCTTTTTGTGCGCGCGAGCGCACACGCGTCGGTTACGTTCTCCGCGTGTGTGCGTTGCTCACGAGACTCGTCATCGGCTTACACGCCACGAGTCTCCGCTTCCTCTCTTTCCTCGTGCGTTGCACGCCTTTTCCATCCGCTTCGTTTCTCGGAATGTGACACGCGAAATTCGACGTCCTTTAAATGGGAAGAAATCGAAGGTTTGGAGAAACGGAGTTTCAAGAACCCAGGTATCTTCACAAATGAACATTTCACAGCTGATGGAAAGAAGCGAAGTTTAATTACCGCGCAGGAGCTCGCATAGATTATCATAATGCATCCATCAGCAATGCTAACTAGGTGAGATCCTGCCGTCACACTTCGAGATGTAAAATTTCAAAAATTGCTCCAGACCTCGTGAATAATAAGCGTTCTCTGATAATTCACAGCTCCATAAGCAATTTGCTTGTCAAACGTACTGTCACCATTGACGCCCACTGATACTCCAAAAGAAAAGAAGAGAAAGTCTTCAGAGATAAATTGAAATCCTCTCTAGCGCTTTAAGAGTCTCTTCAATCGAGGAAACTGGAAGGAACGCACGAGTCCTCGTCTCTCTCCACCATCTTCTCTCTTCTTCTTCCTTCGATCGTGCCGAAGAAGACGCGAGCGAGCTGAGCAGGGCGAGTCGCCAGCTCTATCCCGAAGGAACCAGGCGCCATCTCTCAAGGACATCCGGTGGTCGCAGCGTTCCTCGGAGCACGCGCGAAAGAGGATCGCAAAGCGGGTAGGCAGGCACCCGCCCACCCACGCAAAACCAGTTTTGGGCGCACCACCGCGCGCGTCCGTTGTCAACCCCGCCATTCTTTCCAAGCTAGCTCTCCTCCGCGAAAGGATTTTCGACTCTCGCCTTTTCAGCGCTCTCTGACTCACACTCTATCCCTTCTCTTCGAATGCGAATCCGCCGCACACACTTGGAAGAAATACGTTCCAAGTAGAAAACCATGGAAGAATGGTCGCGCGAGTATGGAGGAGAAGGAAACTTATTTTTGCGGTGAAGGCAAGAACGGGGACGGAGAATGTTCCTGGAGATTCTACGATTCTTGAAAGAGATCGATAGAAAGGACGATGGCGGGGGCGGGTAAGGATGCTGGGACTTGCGGTTGCACTTCGTTCTCCTCCTCCTTCGGTGGAGAAGAAGAAGAACTCGTTCCTCCGTTCGCGAAGCTATTTCGAGCGATGCTCGGAAATTCCTTTGGCTCGTTCGCAAGAAGAAGAAGACACGGGGAGAGAGGAGGTGAGAGGATGGGTAGAAAAATGAAAAGAGACCGACATGATCGGAGAGTGTGGTGGTGGGTTCATGCTGGTGTTTGTGGTCTGTCGTGTTGGTGATCGTGGTGAACGTGTTAGTCTTGCACACTTTTGTTGTGTGTTTAGGTGTATTAATAGTGCACGTGTGGGCATCACCACTGTGCCTAAGTGGTGTTGAGGGTAATGGTGAACGTGTTAGTCTTACACACTTTTGCCGTTGGTATTATTCATGTGCTTGGTGTGTGGGTATCGTCACTGGTGTCTACTGGTACTGGTACCACAGATGAAAGTATTGGTCCTCGCACACTTTTGCCATTTGCATCCTTGATACGTTTCGTGTGTAGGTGTCACCACTGAACTTCTTTGGTATTAGTACCACAGATCAAAGTATTGGTCCTCGCATACTTTTGCCATTCGCATCCTTGATACGTTTCGTGTGTAGGTATTCACCACTGGTCTCCACTAGTATTGGTACCACAGACGAAAGTATTGGTCCTCGCACACTTTCGTCATTCGCATCCTTGATACGGTCACCGTGTGGGTATCACCACTGCGGTACACCCCAATGATGTTGGCGGTATTGGTGGTGGTGGTAATGGCGATTGCGAAACGAGGCACCACGATGGACCGAGCGAGGAGGAGAAGAAGGAGGAGGTAGAGAAAGAGGTTGCAAAGAACGAGCGGAGAAGAGGCGGGAGGGCGAGGAAGTGGCGTGGAGGAACCGGTATCAACTCACACCACCTCGAGAGCGAAGCTGGCATCGAGAATCGAGAATTCGTCCTTTTCGCTTCTCTTTGCGCATCCTCGAGAACGTTCGTTTTTTCTCTCCTTCACGGCCTATCCACTGTAGATCGTGCGTATCCTCCTCTTCTTTCTCCATCTCTTCTTCTTATTCTTCCTCTCGACCTCCTCTCCACTTCACTGCGACTCTTAGGGTTCTCGCGAAGAGAAAAGAAAGCCTTTAGCTGCCACCAGCAGTAAAATACCAGGAGAAGAACGCGCTACCGCGCACGCATAAGAGCAAAGAAGCTCCCGGCGGGCTCCGTTACGAATGAACCGCTACCATCGGCAGCGAGCCACAAGAAGTCCTCGTTACATCCAATAGTGGAGGCACGAAATCGCAAGAATCTCAAGCCCCGAGAGAGAGACCTCTCTCTCGACGATTCTTCTGGACCATTCTTCTGGCACTCCCCTTTTTTTTCTCCCTTTCTCGAGGTAGAAGAAAAAAAGTTCTCTAACCGTCCCGTCCAGAATGCTTTCTTCTTCCCCGCCTGCCTCGTCCTTCTCACCTGGCAGCTCTTAAAGTTTTTACGACGTTCTCGGAGGAGAGGAGAATGAGGATCCTGCGGCGAGGATCACTGCCAGGAGAGAGATGCTGCTTGGCTTCGTGGCTACGCGAACTGACCGGACGTCGAACCCAGGAATGCTCCGGTCACTTCGTGCTCGCCGCGAGAGATATATCGTGTAATAAGTACGCAAAGTGCCCGTGGCCGGTAGGCAGAGAACCGTTCGATAGGGGTGAGCAAGAGCGAGGAGAAAGAAAGATGGACGGGAGCGAATGATTAGAGGGACGATCCATCTTGCGTTTGTTAAGCAAGTCTTGCTGCTGCGAAGAGTACTTGCTCGGGCATCTGCGGTACAATGATCGATCGGCGAAGAAAGCATGCGAAGAAAAGAGAGAATACGATTGGAAAAGAAAGAAGAGTAGGTATGGGGAATGAGAGAAGTGTCTCTGAGCGCGTTCGTTAGCGTATAGAACAAAGCAAGTAGCTACTGAAAGCGAATAATGAAGGTTACAAAATCGACAAATGGATTTTGTTCGTACGAAATTTGCTTCAGAAACTCGAACGAGCATTTTCTAGCCTATGGATTCGTGCCACGAGCCGGAGACTTCAATGCGTGGCATTGTGGGAGACTTTAACGCCGGTGATCGTGATAGCTTGATATGGAACTAGCAATGTAAATTAAATCCGGGTTTAATGGATCGGCTCACAAATTCTACATATTATTAGCAAATTGTTCGAGCGCATAAATCTTTATCTACATTAATGTTGCGAAGCATACTTTTCAATATGTGCATTACTTCTAAAACACTTTTTGTAGGCTGTTGTAGAATTGCGCAAATTTCTCGAACGTGTAAATTCAGCTTTACGAGAGGAGAGTGGGCAATGGTACGCGGCATTAGACCTCGCGTGCGATGATGGAAGAACTCGGCTTTGGAACAATGACGTAATGCTTGGCGCAAAGGAGGCGTCGTTGCCACGTAATTCCCTAGCATTGGGCCCGATTCTCGTGCAAGCGTGTGCGCTACACGCGCGCGACATCGTTGCACGCTCCTCGACGTGCGTGATGCCTTTGCGAACCATCACCAGGGTTTGCGGCCCACGCAACCGTTTCGAGATTGTCTCTCAGTATTCGTTTGGCATACCCAATTGCAATAATCTTTAAGAATCTTATCATAGTCTACGTTCACTGTTCGTGGTCTTTCGAAATTCTCTAAACCCTAGTATACTATACATATATTCCTTTTCACTTTTATTCTTGTTCTCTCCATGGAAAATAATTGCCTCGATAATTACATTCGGATTCGTTACGGTAATATTTATCGTTGCACGGAAGTATCTTCTCCTCTTTCTCCCTTTTCCTTTCTTCGTCTTCCTCTTCGATTACAGTCAGGCACGCGCTCACAACGAAATTCAATTGCATCGTCGCGCCTCGTCGACGTGGCGCGAATCTCAACTACTCCTAGGGTCGACCTGGATTCGAGCTCCTCGTTGAATCGCGCGAAGCACACCGCCCTCGGTAATCCTCGTGACACACGGGGCCTACAAGCTATGCCAATGGGCCCGCGCTCGCATTCATACGAAGAAGTCGATTGCGTAACGCGTCCTCCGAGGCCAAGAAGTGGTGCGCTTCTTCGATGAATTTTCAACGGAAGGCTGTTGGTATTCCGATTCTGATCTCTTTACGGCGTTATGCAAGTACTTTCATCGATCGACGGACGAATGATAAAAACGATAAGCGGCACGAGGACGACTACCGGCTCGGGGACGACTCTTTGGTCGTTCAGACATTTTTTTTTGCCAGTTAAGAATCCATTCGTTACGGTGATACTTGCTTTCAAAGGTGATGAGATGGAAGAAGGTTTCGTTTCTTCAGGCTGATGGTCAATTTGGCTACGCCAATTCCAGTTATAATGGTATTCAGGCATTTGGCCACAATAATTCCGGTTATAATGATATTCAGGGAACTGTACATACCTGCTTGATCTATGACGCGGGTCTAGCGGATCTCCGTCTTGTCATTCACATTTGCGTCGAACTAACGGGAACCTCGTCTATTGCTACGGACGATTGCTGTGGGCTAACTTGAAAATGATATCTAATCGTGACGGTAATGAGGATGGAGGCAAGAAGGGCGACGTATTTCTGTTCGTTGGACTATGTTCGTTCTGACGATGACGGACACGAGGATGAAGACGTAGACGATGATGAAGATGATGAACACGAGTACAAAGATGAACTTCCACGTTTGCTTGTCACTATTTTGCGTTCTCCTTGTCGTCTTGTTCGTCCTCATGGTTGAGTTTACCTTCGTCGTAAGCCTTCTATTCGCCGTTTCTCACAACGATAAATAGTAGAAGGCTTACGACGAAGATAAACACGAATATGAGGAACAACGATGGATAGTAGAAGGCATACAACGAAAGTAAACGCGAGGATGAAAACGAGCAGAACAACAAGAAGAACGCAAGATAATGATAAGGACACGAGTGGAAGAGGTGGATGAATACGATGAAGACGACGAAGAGAACGAGATCAACGATGAGGATAAGACCAACAAAGACGAACATCAGGACCAATGATGAATAGTAGAAGCCTTACGAAGAAGATAGACGCGAGCATGAAGAACAACCATAAATAGTAGAAGGCTTACAACAAAGGTAAACGCGAGCATGAGAACGAACAGGACAACAAGGAGAGCGCAAGATAATGATAAAGACACGAGTGGAAGAGAACGATGATTGTGATGAAGACGACGATGAGAACGAGACCGATGATCAGGACGAGGACAACAAGGAGGACGAAGAAGGCGAGCGGAGAAATTGCGGTCGTTCGCGTGTGGATCGGTATAATGACCTTGGGTGACGAGAAACGTTCGCTTCGCGAGACGTTTAAGGGCACGGAGGTGCCTCGAGGAATCGTCGCTGTCGTTCTCGTCTTCGTTGTCGCGATGAGTCGCGTGGAATCGTAGAATCGCGACCCAAATGGGAGTGACCTTCGGAAAGAAGAGAAATACTCGGCTCGCGCGCGAACGTGGACGTTTAAGGGCACACTGATTCTCCTTCGATTTTCCTCGAGCAATCCAAGCTGGTTGTCTAACGTAATCGATGACGATTTACAGGATTTTTCTCCGCTGGTCTTTTCATCCATCTTTACCTTCGTTTAATCGTAGGCAATTTTAGGTTCAATCTCTACTACTGTGGGTGTCTATAGATGTTTAGAAATTTTACGTTCGTGACACTGAGAGCGCCTATAGGCACTTATCTCATTGTGGTCGTCTGAGACCGAAGGCGCTTAAAGGCGCTCGACGCAGTTTGACTCTCTGACATAGAAGGCGCCTATAGGCGACCTGAAAATTTTGTCGATAATTATTCCGATAGATCTTATCTTAATTGGATTAAAGTGAATGCTAATTTCGCTGTTATATATTCTGTTAGTCACATGCTATTTAAATATCTAGGCGATGCATAATAAACCAAAATATATTAGGCGACGCGTATTTATAAATTTTTAATCTTTATAGTAGCAATTCGGTTCAGAATACAAAGAAATGAATAATGTTGTTTTAAAGTAGTGAAATCTAGTCTTTTGATTATTGAAATATGTTTTCACAAAAATGCATCTCTACATAAGTTCTCGGCGTACTTTATAATTCAATTTCTACTGTATGGTACAGCTGGTGCGTTTCAAAGTCTGCAGTAGTTAAGAGGTTAATTACTTAAATACACAGTATGTACCGATTTTTTAACCATTCGGATCAATAATGTCTTTAAAAAAATGAAAGATCAACTCAATTAATACCGTAACCGTAGATACACAAGCCTCGATGTAAGCTTCCAGACAATCATTCAACAATCTCTTTACTCACCTCCAACAAATCGACAAGACTACTCACAATTATAAAAGGAAATACATCTAACCTGTAAACCCACATTACTCCACATTACCAGCTTCTAATAACGACTTGACTTCTCGAATGATCCTGACATCCATGAAGGACCAATTGAAATTACCATCCTTCTTCTCGTCCCCTGCACTAGTTTCTCATCCGATCATCGAGCCAACGATCAACCAACAGTATAAATTATTCCCTCGCATTAACCTTCGAAGCATCCTCACACGCATTCTCTTCGTCTCGATTCTCCATGATGCTTAGCTTTACTCGGTGGACACCGCGTATATCGAGCAGGCAACGACCTTCAATGCGCACGAAGGCCCCCTCCGTCCGACCTCGGCAAGGATACTCGCAATCTGCCGCGGTGCATCGGCCCCTCAGCTCGCGCCTACCACTCGTCCTCTCCAAGAGAGATCCGCTGCACTTCTCTCTTCTCTTCTTTCCTTTTGCTCCTCTCTACTCTCCGTCCGCAGCTTCACCGCCTCCCACCTGGCAACCTCGAGAGAGGAGGCGTCGCTTCTAAGGATCGGATCAACTTCGATGTTTACTCTTGAATCCTCCTCAAACCAATGGCCAAGCATCGATTCACTCTCGATCGACCGGATACTTAAAGAAACACGTCAAAGGCGTGGCTGCTTCTACGAACATCGCAATTTTCAACGAATCGTACCAATGCGGACTATGTACTTCCACAAATGCCTACAATTATGCGGATCAACTTCGACGGATACTCCTGAATTGGATTCGAACGAACGTACGGACGTTGTTAAATTCCAATCTCGTAAGAGAATATTGTGGATCGCACCTGTGAAAGGAGTCTACCAATGGAAAAGTGCATTTTTGCAACCGTGTCGCATTATGTAAACGTCGTATTTCGTGTAGGTACTTCATGTGCACGTAAACTTAAACGACTGGTCCGAGAGTGTGCTGTAACGTAAGACGTGACGTAATGTGCAAAAATCCTTAAAAAAGAGGTTATGGCTGCTCGCACAATTACGTCTGCTTCTTCTTATTATTATTTACACGAGTGCTTGAGCTCTCTTGAAAGAAACGCGTGAGTCATGCGAGGAACGTTGACACGAGGTAAGGTCGCACTCGAGAGATTTCTCACGGGGTGAAGGATTTTTGTCGACCCGACGGCAAAAATGTTTCATCGTCGTTGGCAAATGCGCTGGAACCACGCCACGTTACGGTGCTGCCTGCTCCCTTCTCGAAGCGCCGTTATACTATCGAGTATCCGAGCAACGGTGTTTCGCATAAGAAGGCAAGTGACGGCATTCGTACTTCTAATTATAATCGCAGCTTGCCAAACTCACGGAAGAGATGCCGAAGAACGGCAGAAGAAACTCTTCCAAGTGGATTTTCATGAGTTACTCTTCTCTCCAATTTGCAAAATTTCGCCTCTCTGTGTGTACTATGCATGTAAATGTTCCTACAGATGTGCGAATTATTCGAATTCGAAAGATTCGAATCTAACAATAGTGCGAATTCGGAAGATTCGATAAGGTCCATTGCAGCTCGAATTCGAATGAAAGAACAGCGTAAGAAGATTATGATGCTAAGGGATCACAATTAGTCCTCTACAAGCCTGTTGTTGTAACAAACTTTTATATAGGCTCGCATGAAGAGAATACAGTCTCTAAAAACTCCATTTTGCATTTTATATTAAGTACTTGAATATTTGCTGTCATGTATTAATAACGATACTATGTCACAGACCACCTGGCTGGTTTATGGATATAAGCGGAATGAGTAGCACAGTTATGAGATCTCGTTCATTTTGATTCATCTCTTTGATGTTACGAAGAAATGTATGTCACATTCCTGGCTTGGAATTTTCCTACGCGTTGACTCGATTCCAATTCGAAATGTCGGTGATTCTATTCGATTCGCCGATATTTTTTTCAATTTGATTCGATTCGATTCGAATTAGAAAACCTTGATACGCACATCTCTAAATGTTCCCAATACCTCGGTAATACAAGCATTTGCTTCAAGGTGAACCGTTCATATTTATCCACGTTCTTTACCTCTCGTTCCGTGGAGTGTACTCTCGCAAAGGAACTCTTCAATTATAATCCCATTATACCTTGACACAAGCATCCACGCGGACCATAACGAGAATCGGTAAGGTCTCTCCACCGCGATAGTCATTTGTATAAAAAAAAAAATTCCACGAAAAAAGAATCGGTTTGGTTTTTGCTGCACGCTCGAGATCGTGCAATGAAATTGCCCTTAGAAGGTGGCGGAGTGGGGCGTGTAGGTGGAATGGGGAAGGGAAGGAGCTGAGCGTAAAATGAAAGGTGATCCGAGAGCTGAACCGTCATCGATTGGTGTGTTCCAGGACAACGGTGGTATCGAGTACTTCAATACGATAGTGGTGCAGCCACACCTGAAACTGGTCACGAATCAGGGCAGGGGTTTTCACGTGAGATGCCGATACCAGACCCGGGACAAAGTCGTAACCAACGATCAGACCCACGTGGCCATGCTGCAATCGTTGCCACTCCAGGTAAGATTCATCGATTCTCATTGTTTCGCTATTTACTCGCGTTTGGCCACACGAGACCACTCTAGAGGCGGAATTCATAGATGTTACTTGAAACCGGTCGTAAGGATAGGCTTTACCAAGTTCAACTTAAGACCCAAGATCATCTTAACCGTTTTAGTGCCAGGGGTTTTTAAGAATCCGTGTCGGATTGTGCCATGCAGCGCGACAGTGCTTCGTTCATTTATCTGCGAGAAATGCCGATCGACGCGATCGCGCTGCTATTTTCTTTTCGTCGAAATATGCCGTTCGACGCACTCGCATTTCATTTCATCAGTCATATCAGAAACGTTATACTAAATACGAAAAGTTTACCATTATCTGAAAAAGAAATAGTAATTACGAGAGGAAACTCTGATTTGACTCGCGACGAGCTACGTTCGGAACTGAGCGCATTGATTTACAAATATACACATACGTAGCGAACTGTTTGTTGCATTTAGTTGCATCGCCGAACTGGTGCAAATAATTACAGGGATTTTAAATGAAAGAAAATCTGGTCATAAGTAAAATTACTGAAAACATCATATAACAATGGCATTATATCAATATTGTAATTTTCTACTTAACAGTGTAAGCATAACAGTATATTGTGAGTGAAAAATTATTGATATTGATGTAATGTTACTGTTATTAAATGTTTACAGTGAATTTACTTTGACCTAACATAACCAAGTATCCTAACTATGTTTTTCAGGGTGACGAACTTTTATATTATCGTCTCAAGACGACAAATTACTGGACTTGGCTAAGCATGCCTTAGGCAGAGCTTAAGCAAGTTTTATGCATCTAATAATTTTCAGTTTTTACTTAAAATTTTACTATGAAATGATATTTACTTCACTAAGTATAAACTTAAGATCCATCTTAAAACTGATCTCAAGTAATGTCTATGAAACAATCGCAGTCTTGAATACTAACTTAAGACCATCTAGAGAGTCAAGTCACTTCTATGAATTCCGCCCTAGAACGAGAATGTCGAGCAAAGTTTGCAACTTGGGGTTCGATCTTCTGTTTCAGGCTACGGCTCCGATGCCAGGGTGCACGATGAAGATCTTCAGCGGTGATCCGACCAAGCACCGGGTCGCTGAGAACGTAAAGATCGGCGACCCATTGACCTTGGTCATTGGTATCGATCAGCAGGAGCTCTTCGGTCTCAAGATCTCCGATTGTTTGGTGCGAGACGGTTTGGGATGGGGCGAGCAACGACTCATCAACGAGGAGGGGTCAGTTGCTAAAATATAGTCTACTTAAGACTTTGACTGTCATTGATGATCATATGTGATTGACCACGGTTTCTCCTGAAAACGATGATCTCCAGAAAAATCTTTAAAAAAATGATTACACTAATCATAATTTACAACACTTTAAAAGATCATGTTAATAAAAAAAAAGCACAAAGAATGCAAAGTGTGTCGCCACGAGTCATCCATGGAGAATCAGCGTGGCAGTCAAAGTGTTAAACCATTCAAACCTAGTGCACATTGTAATGTACCCTGGCTTAGAATTTCAATATCTAAATTTAAAATGCTAAAGTTGTGACTACAACTATATATACGCCCTAGCTGTTAGCATACTTTTGATATGTTTAAAGTGTTTTAATTAATTATCTCCCAAATTATCTAATAACACCAGAAAACAAAGACCCCAAAATTTGTCAGCTACTTTCAATAATTATATTTCGAAATTACCTCATAACACCAACAGGATTTTTTTAGGTATTTTAAATAATTATATCTCAAATTACTTACCACCAAAAAAAAATTGCTTTTGGTAAAAAAAATGAAGTTTGAAGGGGTTAAGTACCATTCGAATGTCTATAAAGATGAATGGAACGATCAAGAGATCATTCTTCATTTTAGGTGCCCCGTGGACGGTGAGATAATGGGACAGTTCACGTACAGTGAGGATAAAACAGAAGCAAGAGTGAATTTCCAGGCGCATAAATTCCCATACACCGCCAGTGTTTATTATCAGTGCAACGTGAGACTGTGCGTGAAGCACGGCGGAGGATGCAGCGACACGGTAAACCCAAACAAAATTCTCTTTTGGTCTAGCAGAGAGAGTGGCTCTGCTGATTTTGGAAACGAGGTTTACTATCTGTTAATGCATATTCATTTTATTCGCTTTCCATTTTACAGCCGCCTCTGTGTAATTCATTGGCCAGACGACGCAGAGACACCGGGAACGAAAGCGACAGCGTCAAGGCCGTGGAGGGTTTGGACGGTGGCACACCTGCCACCATCGAAGTGTACAGCGGCTTGTACGTGAACGAGGCCTCGGACGTAAGCTCCAAGTCCGATTTCTCCGACGATGTCTTCAGAGAGAGGGTAAGGAGATTAGAGTTTCATGCTTGCTTACTACGGTAGCTAAGTGAGCAAAACGAGCCATGTTTATCTTGGACATCAATTATTTTCACTCTTTGCGCTCTAACGCTTCAGCACGACCGTTCATCGGTAATTCTTATTTAGTTTTGGCCCACCTTGTCTGTTTTCGTTTGAATTTTTGATAAGATAAGCTGGGTAGGATTAAAGGGTATTACACCGGCCAATAAATCTTGACTTCTTTTCTGCTCATGAAATGAATCTTGCTACTTTCGAAAGAGTACCTATAAACATGTACTTTAAGACTAATCCCAACTTCCGGTTAGCTCCAGGTTCTTTTGGATTTGAGTAATAAGATATGATTGTATTCTCTTCATTTAGAAGCAACCGCGTAATAAAAATCTTGGTTTTCTATGTTTTATTATTTTCTTTTCTATAGCTGAATATCTTAGGAGCATTTAAAACCCAAAAGGAAGGTGTCTTCTTAACGAAGAAAATACAGTGAAATTTTATTATTAAAATCCGAAAGAACCTCGAGTTAACCCGAAGTTTGAATTAGTCTTCAAGTACATGTTCATAGGTACTCTTTCGAAATTAGCAAAAGATCATTTCATCAGTGTCATTAACCACTGTTATTAACGTCGTCTTCTGAAAAATTTATAGTATCCAGAAATGAGTGAAAATTAAATTTAGTCGATCTCAAAAAGCCAAAGAATATAATTAGAGTCCAAAGGATTAAAATACGCATCCATCACTCTATACCAGATTTAAGCTCAACTATTTTACTAATTATATGTTCAAAACAAATTCAAAGTTCCCTCGATGAGACCACTGTATCTCCGTGATCTCGAAGCTCCCAAGAATTAACATATCTCTTGATCTTCCAGACCATCGACGATCCCAACAGCATCTGCATATCGCAGAGAAGCTTCGCCATCGGAATCGCCATCGCGGGCCTGATACTCATGGTAGCTGTGGTAGCGGCCATTCTGGTGTTGCTTGCGAAGAGGCGACACAAGAGCGTCTCGACGACAGGCTCTTCGATCTACAGCGGCCCGTACACGAACACGGCTTACAGCCATAGCAGCTAAAGCGTCCGTGCGCCGATCGTTTGCGAGCGCGCTTGTGTTCTTACGAATCCGGATTTATTATCTAAGTAGGATCGATATTTTGTCCAGAGGTGCGGCGACGCTCCCCAGGTGTCCCATACGCAGACGCAGTCATAAGAGTCGCGATGTGCGAGAAAACGGCCGAGCGGACGAGCGGAAAAAGTTGATCTTGCGCGCGTACCTCGACGGGGTGGCTTCTCGAGGATCGCAGACTCGTTAGGAATCCTTTGCTCAATCCGCATCGACTCTGCAATAGTTGCTCCGCGCAAGTATTCCACGTATCGTCGGCCACCCTTTGCTTTTTCTCGTGCCTCGCGCCAAACGGGCGCCACGACGGATGCCAATAAGCAAGAGCGAGAAGCGTTTCTTCTCGCGACCAACTCGTGTCCGTCGGTACGACACTGTATCCGATGATGTGTCTTAGCATTTAGTGTCCTCCAGTCTCAGCCGCCTCGCCGCACCTCTTCGTAGCTTTACAATGCGACGTACAGAGAAACGTGAACTTGCCAGAACGTTTTATCCACGTGCCGGCAGGCCAACACTCTGCCCCGCAACGTACGCGTAATCATCGGTTCCTCCACGATTAATCTTCGTAAAGCCTACTACCCCCGTTATAAACTCCTCGACGACGTTCACGAGCGAGGCGGTTACTCGCTACTTCGTCCTGCTTCCACTCGTCGAAACAATCCTGAAGAATGTTGCAGAGGAAGCATTTAAGAGGTTTAACCGTAACGCTTGAAGTCCGCGACCCATAGGATTAAGAAAAGAGAGCCACTCGTGGCGCAAGGTTGAATTTTACTCGTCCTTGCTTCACCTTACTTACCCAGACGAGAGAGAAGAAACTGTAACTACGTGAAATTTCTTTCTCACGAAGATCCTTCGAGATTTCTTTAGGCAGGGAGAGTTAATGCGGAGGATACTTAAGGCAGGCGATTGAAGTGCGAAAGAGGAGCCCAGGAGTGATCATCGGCTTCGCTCTATCGGGACCAGTGGAATTTTCCGGTCGACTGAAACCTCCCGCTTTCAAGGAAAGCAAGTCCATTTTGCAAGACTATGATACTCTTGGAGATCTTCAGGAGAAAGGATTCTCTCATTATTCGTGGATGCCGGCGTGGCGACGCCCTCTCCTAAGGAACGCTTAATCCATTACGACGGCAATCCGAAGTTAACACGCTTAAAAACCGTAATTGCTAATTAGATTAATTGAACTACCCCAGGTGCCGCTTCGGCGTCGGCACTCTCGACGTTACTCGTCCCTCTCGTGCGTCCAATTTTAGGCCCAATGATAGTCAGAGCGTCCGGACAGCGTCGACGGTGCCGTCCAGTCGGAGCTAAACTTAGTTTTATAACCGACGAGGAGAAAATAATAACTGCCAGTGCAAATGCATAACCAACGGGTCCAACGTGGTGATGGGTAAAGGATCAAATAAAAAGAATTACGTTTACGATAGAAGGCGCTCTGCGTAACGGACGACGACGGCGTCGGTGAGCCTGCGGATTGACGAGCTTGGGATGCGCCTGGTCTCTATCCTCCTTCTTACTTCCGCGTTTATTAATTCTGATCGAGAAATCGCGATCCAGGAAGGATCCAAGACGCGTCTGCTCTCGACGTCGCAACGAGCCGCTCTCGAAGGAGGATCACGCGTCGCTCAGCTTCCTCGTGCTTCCTCCACGCGTGGCATTGGTTCATAGTGACATTGGAGATGAGAGGTGCTCACACGTAGGACTTTTTTTTTTCTTTATACCTCCCGTAAGAGGGGCCACCCTCGAAGATCTCTCAATGTTCTCTGGACCCTTGTCAACGATATTCACAACGAATTCATGTAAATAACGAACGTTCCAATAAATCTTGTAACCGAGAGGAGTGGCCTTGAATTTCGGTCCTCGCTCTTAATCGTTCCTGTACTTTTAGTTGCATAAGAGGTAATCGACGTGCATTGTTAATTCTGTTAAATTGATGCTTGTCAATCACGACGAAAATATGCGAAGAAAATTCTCCAAGTGACAACCTTCTTTGTGCCATGGACGGTACAAGGGGCTCGAGAGAAATCACCTGGGCATTGGATGTTCGCACGGTAGTCGAGGTTGAACATGAGATCTCGTCGTGTATCAAACGAGAGCGACTTTCCTCTTTATTCAATTATACATAATTCATCTCTGGGAGGGAAGGAGTGTGCGCGTGCGTGTCTATGCGCGTAAAATCGTGCGAATGCATTAAATGCATCGCGTGCACGTAGTGCACGCGAGCGCATACACGCGCACGCGCGTACATAATAATGTAACAAGAAATATATATTATTACGAACGATCGCGAGTCAAGATCGATACTCGCCGCATCTCGAAGGACATTCTTTCTTTTTCAGTTTCTCTTTTTATCTCCGTACTTCTCTCCGAACGTACTCTTAAATGGGACCTTACCCACACGCGCGATCCACGCGCAAAATCTTATTCCACTTTATTAACGATCTACTTACACCCGCGCCGTAGAGCATTCCTTCGACGAGGAATATCCTAAAAGATGTAAGCTGCCGTTATTTCATCTCTCGCGAATCCTTCGAATCGCTATTTTGGGCGAACTGAATTCACCTTCGGCTCATTTTCTCGGGAGACCTTGGATGTTTCCTCGATGATAATTCTTTGAAAAACGTTCCAAGGTGGACATCGATCCACGTTAAATGGTCCTTGGTAACTGTTTCGCCTTCTATTGCATTTGTACGCAGCGAGAGAGAGAGAGAGGAGAGACAGAAAAAAAATAAACAGAGAGAGAGAGCGAGAGAGAGAGAGATATGGGAGAGGGGAGAGACAGAGAGAACTTCGCAATCTGCTTTTATTAGGTACAACTATGTTTTTTTTTCTTCTTTAATCGCTACGACGACGTTAGGTACAATTTAATACTACGCTCGTGCGCCTATCCGTTCGCGATTCGCCTGTACACCGTCGACCCTTCCTACACGAGAATCGCCATGAGTAAAGCGAGCACCTTCCTTTCCACAGTTCACAATTTTACCTTAGCAACTTCAAATGCCAAGTGGAGCATTTTTCTTCCATCGAATGCCAAGGTAATCTTATTTACGTGTATACGATATCGAATGATGCTACTCAAATGTTAGATACAGATCCAGATTTGCATTTAACATTCGAGTAGCCTCTTACGAGAGCGTAAATAGAATCACGTGGTTTTCGACGGAAAAGAAAATTCATCCAAATTGACAAGAATCATCTGAGATGATCTTCACTCATTTCCACTCTCGCTTACACTCTCTTTTCTCCTACTCTCATCGTTTTTATCTCCTTCACGAAGAGATAGACGCACACCTTCACCTACGCTTTGAAGTACGATCACCGTAAGCGAAGCTTCTGGATGGATTTCACTTGGTTATTGTCGCGGAACAACGCGGACGAGCTCGTGCGATCGCAGGACGCGAAGATGAGTTACAGATAATGAAGAGAAAGAGGGATGAAGGGTAGAGAGTGAGAGATAGTCAGACACAGAAAAAGAGAGAGAGAGAAAGAATTCCTCCAGAGGATTACGACGAAGTTTAACGTGAACGCGCGCGAGGATAATAAAAAAAAAAACACGAAGGAAACGTCTTCTTTCCTCTTATCCCTTTACTTTCACGGAAGGGAGAACTTTTGCGAATCGAGCTCTTCCACGTTGTTCCGTGAGGTTCCTTATTTATTTATCATTTTTCTTCTTTTTCTCACAGACGGACCACGGTAATGGATTCACCACGGCTGCGCATCACCATCGCGGCTTCCACAACGCCGAAAAAAAAAGAAAAAAAAGAAAACGACTCGTCCACCGTGAGGATCGAGGATATCGACCGATCGTTAGCCAAAATCAATTCGCCTCCGACGATCAATGGCGGCGCGAGAACGAGTTTCGCACGCGCTTACAATAAATCATTTTGTCATCGTCGTCGTTATTGTGATCACAGAATAGAGAAGCTCACGTCTCCGTTGCGTGACGTAGCGCTTGGACGAGGATATAAATAACGAGGGGACGTGGGGTGGGTTAGATAAAAATTGTCAACACGACTTTGTCATTCGTCCACCAGAGAAGCTTCTTATTTTTGTTCTCTTCTTTTTCTTCTTTTCTCTCTCTTCTTTTGGAATTTCTCATCGACAGGTGGCCGCGATGGTTCCTGCTGCGCCTCTCACGATTTTGCACGTCCATGCGCGCCATTCGAAATCGATGAGGTGCACGGTTCGTCGTGTGTTTCTCCCTTTTTTTTATTTTCTCTCTCTCTTCTTATTTCGTCTTGCATCCGTTGGCTCCTTCGCGAGGTACTGAATACGTTTACAAGAAGATTCGTCGAGGTATTCGAGCCACTCATCGACGAACTTTAAGGTTTTCCGTTCTTCTTCTTCTACCTTTTATTCAGCTTCTTCTTCGTCCGTCTTTAAGCGTGCTTAGTTTATGAGCGCGAGAGTCCGCGTGTGCCTCGCTTTTAAAAATTACAATACGGCGCTTTTAGTTTCGAGTTAGTGCGTAAACGGGATGGGGATAGTTTATTTTTTAATTAGGATGGCCATCCTTCTTGCAAGTGGGATAGCTTTTTGTACTCGATGGTGCGAGAGGGCGATATTATGAGAGCGGGACGACGTCTTTGTTGTCCTCCTCTTGTGCTCAAGCGGCGATAAGACCCCTACTTCGTTTCTTCGTGCGTTCCTTTCTTCTCTTCTCACTACGTCCCGTCTCGTCTCTTGATCCACGCGTGAAATCCTGTCGTTGGCTGTGGAGACGTGCAGTGAATATCGTTTCAATATTCTCATGGTTGTTTCGACACGCTCGCGTTTGTATTACTCGAAAAGATATTGTACAGCGTGGATTAATCAAAATTGTAAGTGATCTTTAGATTCGTTTCACCTTGCTCGTTTAACATTATTCTTACCATGAGCGGTCAAACTTTTTTAAATTTCAATTAGAATTTCTTGCATCGCTTTTAAATTTCACGAGTTTTTCTTAAAATATTGAAAAATGTATTATGCGTATATTTTAGGAACAGTCTTGATATTTAAAGATGATGCAATTACGTTATATATAGGAAATTTTAATCGAAATTTTAAAAAGGGTCATTTGATCGGTCGTGGTAGAAAAAGTGTTAACGTAAGGTTTGTTTAAAGGACAATTGGTCCGCTCGAGATAATTCGACGGGAGTTTGTAATATTCTTTTTCTTTTTTTTACGATGTTGTATATTAACAGATGTGTCAAAAATATTAGGACAGCGCAGTTTAAAAACGAAAAAGCGTCCACTGTCTCATTTGACGTAAATTTAAAAATTCCATCGTGGATTACAAATTTCAACAAAAATCAACGAACCATTTGCGTGGACGATTCGATTATTTTTCCAAAATATAGATCAAATTTGTGTAATTTCGAATTTCTCCTAATTTTATTGGAGTCATCTCGAGCGGACAATCGTGTTGCTGCACTCTGCACGTCTCCTCCTCGCGGATCAACGTCCAAAAAAAATCGTTTGGACCGTTTGTTGCGCGAAAGGCGTGCGCAGGTCGCGTTAGAGCGGGTAGAAAATAAGTTAAGCGCGTGACAATAAGCGTAAAGCGATCGAACACGTCGCGGCCAACGTCTCACGAATTTTTCTCTCGAATATCCTTCGCTTCCTCTCCGAGTGGATACGCTCGTAGCGGAAACGGAAGAAGTGATAGGAAGAGCGCGTGAAACGAACAAAGGACAGAGAGAAAAAACTGAGCACGCGGAAGAGGAGACGATTGGCCACGACGAGTCGGACTCGACGCGCGGCACCTCGTGCGTATCATTTTCCATTAATATTAAAGTTGGATTTATAAACATTCATCACCGTTGCCATTACCACTTGCAAGTTAAAACATACAATTACCATGAGAAAGTTTATAAATCCAGCTTGATGTTAGCAAAATCAGAGGTCGAGTGACCGATTAACAAGGGAAATAATCTGGAAAAAAAATGAAATTTTTTCCTATATGGAAAGAATCTTCGGTACGTTTAGTGGTAATCGTCGTGGTATTTTAATAGGACGAGGCACCGCGCGACGAGGTTTGGTATCGGTGAGCAAACAGTTTTTTGCTTTCGAAAAGGCGTGCGGCCCGGCCGAACGATGCCGATCCGAAAGACCCGCGTGTGCGTGCATGCGTTTTGTAAACGTACTCAGTAGTAAACACTCTTCCATGTTCTTCATCATCATCTTCATCATCATCATCATCATCATCATCTTCTTCTTCTTCTTCTTCTTGTCTCGTAAAACGTAAAACGCGGCCTTCGTTATTCGTAGACTTATAACTTATAACACCCCCGTATGTCGTCTCGTTTCGGATCGATTGGAAGAAGCGACATCCTCTTCCGTATTCGGGATCGACCCACGTGAATCTCGAGACTCTATTTTCATTTCTCTTTTTCTGTTTTTTTAACCCGAGCAGCCCGAAAATTCGCCATCTCGGATTTTAATTACCCGTGTACCTGTATATGCGAGCGCGTGTCCTAAAACCTTCCACCACATCCGTCATACCTCCTCATCCTCCGCCACCATCTACTTCTTTCAATATACGCAATATTTTCGTTCGTCTTAAAAATTAGCATTCTCTTAAAAGTAGATTCTTCACATTTATATATATAGTATCTGTAAAACCGCGATTAAAATATCTTCAGGTATAATATAATATAATATATATATATATATATATATATTGTGTATATATAATATATAGTAATAATTGTAATAGTAGTTAAAATTCTGTTCAGTAACTCTCTTGAGCGGCGCGGCCCGGCGCGTGTAATATCCGAGCGTGTCCACACCGCACCGCACCGCCACCGTAAGAACACGCATATAACTTTTGTGTGTTTTCTTGGGTGTACGCGCCTGTGTTTCTCTTTCTCTCTCGCTTTCTCTCTGTGTGTGCGTGTGTGCGTGGATTTTGACGCGTGCGTGTACGACCGTGTGTACATATATTGCAATATATGTATATAATTTCACTCTTTTTCTCCTCTCTCTCTGTCTGTCTCCCGTTCTCTCTTTCTCTCCTTCAAAGCGTGTCGAAAGCAGAGACCGAGAGAACGTGAGAGAACGCGCGTGCGCACACACCACACATATACACACAGTTACACCCACGCATAGACCCATCCACGTTTCTCTCCCTCTCTCTCTTTCTCTCTTATCTATTAATTTCGCATTCTTCCACGTTCCATGGCTTTGGATAAACTCTCTCAAAAGCGAGCAATGAATTTATCATTGGAGATCCGGCTCGTTTAGCTCGCTCGAGTTCTTCCTTGCTTCTCATATCTGTGCTTTCTTTTTATTCCATAGAAAAAGAGAAGAAAAAAAATATCCGCGTCTACCTCTCCACCCACTCTTCTCATACTCTCATTCTTCTCGCGCGTACTTACGTACTAGGGTCTTAGTCTGGCTCGAATAATCAACAGCACGTTACTTTTTCTTTTCTCTTTCCTTCTCTCTCTCTTTCTCTTTCTCTTAGTAACTGCTGCTTACTCAACCCTCCTCGCGACCAATCCCGTTGCTCTCTTGTGTAACGGTCCGAGCGAGTCAGCCATATTTTAGGTTTGAGATTTTGGTAATAGTTTGTTTTCACTTCGCTTCGCGTCCCGACGTCACGACGGCCAGGAGTACTCCGACGAGCTCGTTCTTCCACTTAGTACTGTACCAGTTGATTTCGCCGGGTGATTGTCACCTTCACGGTCCCTGAAAAGCATAGGATGCATTAGCAAAAAATGTCAAGGCTCTTTACACGCGTTCCTCGGCCTCGTTCAGGCGAGGATCAGCTCGCAGAACAGTGACAACTCTTGCACAACGAGTATGTGACTTGAAGAAGGGGCTTTGAACCAAGGAGCATGATCGGACGGAAAATTATCAAAAGAAGCCTAACGAACGGCAGCTAACTCGAGAAGGGTTGCATTCTCGTGAGACACATCTTGGGAAAAATTCAATCCCGTATGCCGAAGAATGGTTCGTTTTTTTTTCTCTTTTCTCTTTTCTGTTCCTACGGTTCTCCAAAGACCACCTTCACTCCTTCTCATCGTCCACTTTCACTTTCTTTATCGCGCAGGACACCGTATCCGATTGCACGTCCGATGGAACACAATGCAAAGCACAGAGAATGGTTGAGAATAATGCAGAGTATACTATAATGGGCGAGAATGAGTCTGTAAATGACTGTGCGTGTACGTGTTGCGCTTATGTAATGTACGTACCAAAGAGAGTCAGAAACAGAGATTGTTGTAAACGTGTGGTCCGCGTGCGCTTGTGGTATGCGTAAAAGCATGTACAATACGAGAAATGACGTATGAACGTGTGCTGAAAAGATATCTTTCTGGATGCTCGGTGACAGCGCGAGCACGCGCACTCTTAACATTTTTTTTTTCCTTTATTTTCTTTTTTTTACTCTCGTCCTCTCTCCGTTTACAGTCGTCGCGTGAAATTTATTTCCACGCTTCGCACGAGAAACAGGTTCCTCGGGGGTCCAAGACGTTACCTCAAGTAATGAACGCATAATGCACGACTTACGAAAGAGCACATCGAAGAGAAACTGGTTTTACGTGAGATGATTTCGTGATCGGATAGTTTTCTTTTTCTTTTCTTGGTTCTGTTTTGACAACAAGAAGTCGTGCCGTTTCTGTCACGCGCAAGAGTCACTTTCCAGCATACATCCCACCAATGCGTTTTGGAGAACGACGCAGAGAGCTGGCGAGTATCGAACAATGTGAGTTTGTTAGCGCATGTGTGGAAGCTCCTAATCGTATGAGGAAATTATACCGTGTCGTTTTTGGTAGTATTTGATATTTTAAGTTTATGTACCTTATATCATACTGTCTTCCACGGGTTTCGCTTTTAAGGGGGATACAAGAACGTGTAAAAAACGGTGTCACCATTTTGTTTCGTATAAGCGAACAAAAAGAGAACGTAACTGAATTGTCAAGCGACGTACTAAAGGCTTCTATCGCGTAAGAACAGGGCTGGCCCGTCGAGATCTTACCTTCTCGTATGTCCTTTGGTACGTTGGACGCGAGTGACTGCATGGAAGGGGCTTGATAAAAATTGGGCCGTGCGCCGTGAGGTGGCAATGGCGCTACCTTGGACCTAAATCCAATTTGGAAGTGAGCGTGAGCTTGATTGAACGAACTACCAGTGACTGATACGATGCTAAACTGGACGTGTCGTCAGACTACCGGACAGTTTACCTTTGTTTTCGAATTTTTTGGTTTCTACCGTCGAACGAGGTTGGCGTGCCACCACCGGAGGCATTCGAGGAGTATGAAGATGGTCTGTATGGTCGTGGACAACCTTGAACAACAGGTGGTGATGGTATGGGCGCGTATTGCAGTCGTGGATTAGCTGGTACACCAGGATGCATCAATCTCATGTCTCCTACGGATGAAAGATGAATGAAGATCCACGAGTTACATCGTGTTTTCAGGTGCTGACACTCGTCATGCACTCAGACGAACCGTTTACCTTGCACGATGTGGACACCCTGATACATTGGCAGTGGGTATCGAGGTTGGGCTTGCGCGTTTCTGTCGCCACCGCCACCACCTCCAAATATTTCATGCGCTGGAGTCGGCGATCTACTTGCCCTCTGGGAGCTTCCCGGCGTCGAGGCCCGTACGCCAGCGACAACCTATGGGTGATCAAAAAGGTGGACGCACTTTCGGTAACCTTCACACACCTGGATACGCTAGGCGCTTTACACGCGATCTTTGCTTTTTCATTCGCTTACAGGAACATTTTGTCCAAAGACGAGATTGGGGACCAGCGTGGGTGTCATGTAGGTCGTTGGAGGTGCGGGTGACGTGCCACTGTGGCCCACCTGATGACCGAACGTTCCACCGGACACTAACGCCGGAGGTGCGCCATAGCTACCAGAATTGACATACATAAGCGGCATACCGGGCATCTGCAAGAGGCGAGAAAAGGATGAGCTTTGAGGTGACTTTGTCGAATAAAGATTCGAAGTGTTTGACGTCAGGGTACCTGTCCAGACGTTGGCGTGTTTGGTGGAGTAGGCACTCTGTACATGACCGGCGGGGGTGGCTGCATTGCTGCCTGGCTCGGCGGGTAGTACGTGGGGACCACGTGGACAGGTGGCTGATACGAATAGTCGCTTGGCGCCGGTGTCAAGGTCGATAACGAGTTGTAGGGTAACGTCGTATAGCTACCTACGTAATTCGCTGAAATCGTCGCGTGATAAGATCTTCGTGAGAGATTGCGGTTAATTGGGGGCTTTGAAGTAGCAAGGGCGAACTCGCCATCATAACGTAGGAATGTTTTAAGAAACATGTACGAGGATCGTTTGTTGAGCTTGTGTCGAAGAAAAAGATTTGAAAGGCTATTTCCCTAAATTTCCTTGAGTTTTAGCTGTTACTACTTCAAACGCCTTCAGTTGAATGGACAGGAGACTGACGCAGGGTAAACTTACAATTCGATTGGCTCGGAGGAGTCATTGTCTGCGCGTTAAAAGAATAATTCGTGGCGAATCTCTGTGGTTGATGCAATTGTTGCCTTTCCCCGGGATTCTGGCCGACCGATATCGCCGTTCCGTGCGGAGGCACAAAGTACATCGTCTGTTGTGGCTGAAAGAAATGATACATTGTGCAGAGATCTGCTGGAATTTCGTGCAAGGTTTACTTCATCGTACCGGTATTTGATTGTGCGGTGATTGCCAATAATTCGGTTGGACCGTCTGCACGTTCTGCATGGTTTGATTCGTAGGCGGGGGTGGTTGCTGGAAGGCATGCGGTGGCGTGGCGTGTGCGTCACCACCACCTCGCTGATCGTAGATGTTCATACCCATGAAGTATCCGGATAGGTCCGCTGCATCCTGAATCAAACAAAATCGGCTTCGTCAGGATGAAATCTTTCTTGTTCGTTCCAATTACCAATTCATACTATAAAATTCTCAACACTATCCGCGACACCCTGGTGCACTGCAAAAGATGAATACGCGTGTCGCGAATATCCATGTAATTGTATACATTCGAATATCTTTCTAAGGCAAACTGGCAACATTTTGAGAAGGTAGGAAAGATAGCAATATCTTGGACGACTACCAGTAAACATACCCCTGTCGTTTGCTGGGTTACAGGGCCCTGCTGCACGGGTACCGTGTAATTAGTGTAGATCGGGTTCTGATTGAAGACAACGTCCGTCTGGCCACCACCGTTGGGCACCCCAGTTTGGCCTTGAACCGCATGAGGCGCCATCATCACAGTCTGTTGCCCCATTGGGGCCGGATAAACACCCTGGTTGTACGTTTCTGAGGTAGGTACATAGGTCGCGTACGGTTGAGCCGTTTGATTATGACTACACGGTTGCACCATCGAGGACGATGACTTGACTAGATTTTGCTGGTGCGTCGGCGGCGGCGGAGGTGGCGGCGGTGGAGGCGGTGGTGGAGGTGGCGGTGGTGGCGGTGGCGGAAGTTGGGCCACGTTTGCTTGTGGTGGCGGTGGACTGAAGGGCAAACCCGGTGAATCGGCAGAGCTCGACATGTGGCCGGAGTTTGCGTTTACGTTCACGTTGTTGCCTTTGCTTTGAGATCGTTTCTTACAGTCACCCTTGGAGTTGCCCATCGTTGTTCTGGACGGTTCCGAGACGTCCATGTGCTTGTTCATGGGTGTTCGAGTGACGTCATTCGCGATGTCGTTTTCAACTGAGGTAAAAAACTTGGGTGGATTGTCCGGATCGAAACGGTAGATCGAGCCGTCCGGATTCCTGCATGGCTGATTGGTTTGAGGATTTATAATTACGCTGCCGGGTGGTACGGTTGATATACTCGTCACTGCCCACATAATTGTCTGACTGTATGACTCGGGTGAACCGATGTCTTGACTAGATGCTCGGGTATGACCGCAGGTCATGGCTGGCACGGGTGACGGAGAAGGTGAAGGCGATATTGTTGCGTCGCTGCGCTGACTCTGGGACTTGTAACCGCTGCTGGATGGACTTAAGCGCGAACAGACGCTAGCTCCCGAATCTGAAGGTAAAGAAGAATCCGTTTAACGGGGTTTCGATGGATGACAGAAGTTTTTGGAATGAAGAAGGTATGGTGCGCACCTTGCTTCATAAGCCGTGCTCCAGCACTGTGCGTGGAAGTGACACTGTCCCCTCTGGAGAGCATGCCCCTGGTGTATCCGTCGAAGCTGAAAGACTTGGACACTGGTGGCCGTAAGGTTTCACCGAGAAAGGATTCCCTTGCTCCGTCGAAAGATTCGCCCTTTGCAAGTCGAGGCTGCCTACAAGCATCGTTAGACATTCGTTGAGAGAGGTTGTATCCTCCTCTTTACCAAGACTGGTGAATAAAAAACATAATTCCATCGGAAAGATTAGTAATTCTGATCCCACTCGTACCTGATAGCATGATCCGAAGGATGAAGAAGGCGATATCGGGCGGAGTTGTCCGAACTTTCTGTCGAGGAACAATAAGGACAGGACGACACCTTACTATCACCACTGCTATCCTTGAATATCCTTCGTTTGGCACGCTTGTACTCCTCCTCTCGTTCCTCGAAGCTCTTGCTACGCCGACAATAATCCCCTGACATTCTGTCTGGCGACTTGAAGTTGAAGCTGTCCTCGAACGAACTCGAGTCCCTCTTCAGGATGCTCTTCCGCGGCTCCTCCGACAGCATCAGATCGTCCTTGATGTGTTCTTGGAAGCGCATATCCGGTATTCTCATGTTCTTCGTTCTGGTGACGATCACACTGAGCCCGGATTGATCGACGTTGTGCTCCATACCGAAGTAAGCAGCGACCCGATGCACCAGCATCCTATTGTACGAGGACATGTTGGGAAATTTGTGACAAACCTTTTGCCTGTCCTTCGCGAAGTCGATCAGATCTTTCTCGATCTTCAAAAGAACTGTGCGATCCTTCTGGTTGCTGTTTATCGTCTTGGCGATGAACTGTTCCAGATCGATGCCTGTGCTATCCGTGTACAGTTCCGTACTGCTGTCTGCAAATTAGAAAACGCACGATAGAACCGATAGTTACGCCCTTCCACGACAATGGTGAGCGTTAGTTCCAGTCTCGACGAGCAACTATCCACGCTCTCTTAACCGAACAATCAGAATTGGTAATAAGCTCGAGTGATACCGACCGCGTGACAAACAAGGTGACGCGCTGTCGTAGCTGCCTTGGGACGAGTTCTGATGCCTGAGCTTGTGACGAGAGCCAGGCCTGCTATTGACGGAGAGGGTGTTGCCGCATTGGGACAAGCACTGGTCGTTGCAAATGTTGAGGCTGGTCGGCCTACCGCGGTGCTCCGACTTTTGTTGATTGCACGACACGTTCTGAGCAAGATTCGTGCTCTTTGGCGAGTGTTGCAACGCTTGGCCCGACTTCGTCGGTGATACGGGGGTCTGCAATAAGCCGGGCCTCTCGCATTGATTGTTCTTCGCGCAATTATTGCATTTCTGAGCGATACTAGGCCCGGTGGGTCTACCGGGCCGTTGGTTATTACTTTCCGGCTTCTCGCCGTTGCTCGGCGAGGAGATACTCTTTGGTGAATGTACCTGAGAAGGACTAGACTGACCTGGAAGTGAAACGAGATGGTTGGATATAATTGAGGATTAGAGGTTGTGGTCAATTTTTGTTTTACCATTTCGCGAGGGTACTCTGCACGTGGGTGAAGTCGCGGTATTGCGCATCTGCTTGGGAGACTGGACCGGACAGAGATTGCCGTTGAAGATGGACTCGTTGTTGTTGAGCTTGGCGCAGGTGGAGCTGGGTGAGATGCCGCCTTGGAACTTCTTCTCGTCGTCCACTGAGCGAGGACTGTGCGGCGACGACGGTCCGTTGTGCGGCTCTCGCGGTGGCGACGTTGACTCTCTCATGGCATGGCTTCTCACCAACAATTTCACCTTCGTGCTCGCCTGAAACGATCACTTGCGATAAGGGTACGGCTCACCAGTTTCGATCACGAAGATGCTAATTCTCGTTGTAACTTATATCCACCACGGCAAAGCAACGAAATTAACCCCATCCAGCACTTTTCATCATAAATTGATTTCTTCGGGGATGGAACACTGGATAACAACAATAGAATACGGAGCTGAAAGGATTATTGATTTATATTGGTGATCAGACAGATGTTTCATCCCGAGATTTGCTTGCTGAAAAAAATTTAATTACGCGGTTGAAGCTTGTCAAGAGGTCCAGCACCGTTTGACCCTGCAACGCTCGCAAAACTCACTTTCTCCATCCAGTCACACAAAAAATCATCAAACAATGAAGCAACGTTCGTTCTGGTTCCTTCCACCTACACGTAGCTTCGCAAACCCTTTTTGCTCCACACAGTTGTAAGCTTATCAAGAGGTCATGTACCCTCTGACCCTGCAACGCCCGCAAAACCCACTTTCTCCATCCAGTCACACAAAAAATCATCAAACAATAAACCAAAATTACTTTTCGTCCCCTGGACGTACACGTAGCTTCGCAAACCCTTTTTGCTCCACGCAGTTATAAGCTTATCAAGAGGTCCTGTACCCTCTGACCCTGCAACGCTCGCAAAACCCACTTTCTCCATCCAACCACACAAAAAATCACCAAGCAACAAAGCAACGTTCCTTCTCGTTCCTTCCACCTACACGTAGCTTCGCAAACCCTTTTTGCTCCACACAGTTGTAAGCTTATCAAGAGGTCCTGTACCCTCTGACCCTGCAACGCTCGCAAAACCCACTTTCTCCATCCAACCACACAAAAAATCACCAAGCAACAAAGCAACGTTCCGTCTCGTTCCTTCCACCTACACGTAGCTTCGCAAATCCTTTTTGCTTCACGCAGCTGTAAGCTTGTCAGGAGGTCCTCCACCTCCTGACCCCGTGACCCAGAGCGACATGACCCTCGCAACTCCCGCCTTCTCGAGCCACTCACCCACCCCCATTCTCTCACCTCTCTTTCTCCGTTACTCGAGCGGTGCGCGACTGAAATAAAAGGACGCACCCTGTTACGAAAGTTCTTATTCTCGGTGTCCGACTTGTCGGGCGGGCAGGAAGACGAGGGCCGGTGGTGGACGTTCAGGGGCGGCGAGGTGCCCACGTTGGGATGATTGGCATTGCGGCCTATCATGTCCGACTCGGAGACGCTTCGGTATGGTGTGTTCGTGCCCGTGGCAACTACCAGGCCTTGTCTCGTCGATGGCAGTGAAGGCATTCCTCCACCCCGCACCACCACCGTAGGGCTGTCCGACCGGCTCTGCGACTTACTGCTGCCTTTGTGCACCACTATACTCGGTACTGAAACAGCCACGCGGACCTTTCTCAACGTTACCAGGCCACTCGCATAAGGAAGAGAAAACAAAATCCATCTCCACCCTCTCCTCTTTATCACCCTCTCGCGCCATTATCACTCGCACGGTCTAATTTCCTAAAGAGGATTTTGTTCCATTTTAGAACCTCCCACGGTAGATTCTTTAGCTCGCGCGAAGGAACTTTGTATTCGGATTGAAGGGTTGCAACCCCTTATTTTTCTACGATTCTTGATAGTATGAAGAATCTTAGTGACATTCGGAAGTAGCATCTTTGGGACGGGTAATCTTGGGATACTGGGATAAAAAAAATCGGATAAGGAGAAGCTGCGCGTTGTAGGACTTTTGGGGTGAAGGAAACAGCGAGGGGGTGGGATTCGAGGAACTAGAAAATGAGAGAGAGAGAGAGAGAGAGAGAGAGAGAGAAGAGAGTGAAAATTCGTGAGCGTGAAAAAACACTTACTCTCCAGGCGGGCCATGTGTTAAGTGTGTCATGGGTTACGGTGCAGGGCACACTGCAACTGGTGGTGGTGGTGGTGGTAGGTTCAATCGGGTGCAACGGGATTAGCATACGAATCTTTTGGGTGGCGTGCAGCACCACGTTGGTCCGATATAACGTGCCGTCGTATCACTGCACGTCCACCTTCCGACATCGTACGCGCGCTCTGCAAGAAGACACAAGAACGAAATTGTTTTTTCCTTTCTTCAACCACCCCCTGGATCTCCACCTCGCGTTCGATCGAGCGCGCGAGCCAATGAGAATTCGTTTTTTTTATGCTTCTTTCCTTTTAGGCAGATCATCGACGCGAGACACTCTCTTGATGAGCTTTCGTCAGTATTTCTTCCTGTCTTATTTACTTTTATCTTTTGTTTTCGAAGAATTACGCGATTCTTATTGGACAACGGAAGAAAACGGTGCCGAACGACTGAAGAATCATTGTTTCGTGTGAGAAATCATTGTTTAGAGCTGTTTTTCTTTTTCTCGCGACACCCCGCCGAGGGAATGAGTATCGTGAGAAGGGATGGAAGAGATTCTGTATGCGTATTTCGAAGTAACACTGGTCAATGCTAGTGGCAGCCCACACACGCACACACGCGGTAAGTTTTCAACGAAAGTTTAAGTGGATTCGACGAAACTGACAGTGACTAGGTAATGAAATAAGGCTCAAAGAGAATTTAAGTGGTTTTTCGGTGATTTGATGTTGTTTCAACGAAGAGAGAAAGATAGAGAGAATACATGAATGAATGAATATTTTATTAAGCTACAGGACGTAAGGTACCATCATATAAGGTTCCGAAAATTGTAAAATAAATAATAAAACTGTGAGAGAACAATAGAAAGAAGGAGAAAAAAGATAAATAATTAAATTGTTCATCAAGAAGAAGGAAAAGGCGGCAAAAGAGGGAGAGAGAGAGAGAGAAGAAAATATCGCTTCAAAAATACCGCCGCATCTTTCAAAGTATCGCAAAGTTGTTTACGAAATTCTCTCTGTCTTCCAATAAAAAAAGATCCTTCAGACTTTCCACCGAGTACCATGTCCAAAACGACAGAACAAGGATCGTCGAATTTCGCGCGCTTCTCTTTTTCATCCTCGATCTTAACACCAAAAGTGTCACACCCGTGAATCGACGAGTTTAACGTGCTCCTCTAGAACTTCTTCCTCTCGAATCTTCTTCCGCCCGTTAGCGGAAGGATCCGCGCGTCGAAGATGCGAATGAAAAACTCGGAGGCTCGCGCGCGCGTTAGCATAAATTGTAAAGCGGAACGAGGAGGATCGAACTAACGTTAACAGGGGGAAGGGCGATAAAAATAGAGAGGAAACGACGGAGAGGAGATGGATCGACATTTCGGTGGTTCGAGCCGCGTGCTGCTGTCTGTTACTCTCGTGGCTCGAGCTTTCGGTAAATAAAATTCGCAAGCGCGATCTCATCCCCATCTCACGCTCTTCTTTTTCAAAAAGGACCACAACTAAAAATCCAAATTGTTAAATCCACTCAACCCGGAAAAGAACTGCGAGGCCAGTGCTAATTAATCGTTAGATTAACGGCACTATTCACGAGCCACTCGATCTTCCATTATCAAATTTCGTTTCTTCCTCTCTCTTAACACGTTGACTGCCACGGTTTCAGTGCTTGATTATAAATGATCAAAATAGGTATTTGGAAGTATAACTAACGCTTTAGACAGGTAACTAAACAGTCGCCAAAATTCAATGTTGCGTGGCAGTCAACGTGTTAACCCATTAAGTGCCAACTTTTTTTCTACAGGGTTAAATATATTTTTTACAAAATAAACGCGATAATAAACACATAAAGAATCGATAAAATTTGAGTAGTCCCAAATGGGAACATTGGTACTTAATGTGTTAATCCCACATCACCTTTGAACTGTTCACACGCGCGTTCGACACGTTCGATCGGAAATTACGCGGCTCGACGTGGAGCAGCGCGGATGAGCAGGCTCGCAATTGTGAAAATCAAAAGTGGATATCGAGTCGACCGTCCCCGAGGCGCGATGTCAAAAGTCCGCGGACGGTTGGAGCGGTTATAAATTGCGAATTACGAGAGACTTGGGTTCCGCTCGCGAGACGACTTCCTTCCGCTCCTTTCTCTCGTGTCTACGAGCGCACACACGTTCTCGTCGCGTATCCGTCGCTAGTCAGTCGAGAACTTCCACCGCGGCGCGCTGCTTCGAAAATAGAATTTCATCTCTTCCTCTCTCTCTTTCTCTCCCTCTCGCTCCTTCTCTCTGGCTTTTCCTCGTCTCCTTTTTATTCACCACCCAACGACAACGAGGAAATAATCGACGATCATCCTCGAGAACCTTTTCTCTTCCGCACTTCCGGTACCACTGAAGCCTCGCACGCGTCGTCTTACCGCGTGTTTACGTCGCGCTTCGAGTCAGCGTGGTGCTTTCCTCGATGACTGAGAAAACTCGGAGAGAAAGAGAGAAAGATAAAAAGAAAGAAAAGAGAAAACCACGAAGAGAAGGGTGCGTTTCGAAAAAAGGAGTACCACGAAAGAGAGTCGAGTTACTGACAGAAGGGAAAGAGAGAAATGAAGATGCGAAAAATTGAGTTGGGATGACACCCCCGTCGCGAGACACGGCAAGAAGAAAAAAAGAGATTCGAGAGCGAAGAAGAGAGGAAGAGACGAGCAAGAAGATGAAAGAAGAGCGGCGATGAGGGAGTCGGAGATACGAGAGGAAAGAATAAATGACAGAAAGAGAAAGAGTGAATTTGCGCACGTGTGTTTGTTGTGAGCTTAGGCGTGTGTGTGCGCGGAATGTGAACGAGATAAGAGACCTGGACCAGCCACAATATACCGAGTATAACAGCGCACACGTCGCCACGAAACCGCTTTGCACGAGAGACTGAGAGAGAGGCGCGCGCGCGCGCGGACGAAAGCCCGCCACCGAGCTTTTCCTCCGGAGGAGGGATGAGAAGCGCGGTGAGGAGAGCGAGAGCGGAGAAAGGGAGACGAGAGGATCTTGCAAGGGAGCAGGATGAAAAGGGAGAGGGAGAACGTGAAGCAGATTGGAGAGAGCGAGAGAGAGAGACTGTGGATGAGAGAGAGAGAGAAAGAGAGAGGGAGAGTAAAAGGAGAGAGAAGGGTGGAGAGTGACGTTCCCGTAGGTCGGGTTCGTCGAGCGCGTGCGCACGAGCCACCAGATTCTACCGGGTGTACCGCTAATACCGATGGATTAGCTAGAAACCAAATTGGACACTTGAAAAATCTAAGGTGACACCGCGATAGCATAAGCGGTGAGAGAGCCTGGTTGTACTTTCCAAGCCACTTTCGAATTTTCTCTCTGTGGAACACCGCGATCCAGGATGTTATACACGATTAATAAGAATAGCAACAGAAAAGAAAGCTCATTCACGAGTATAATAGTACAGATAAAAATTGTAGACATAAGTAGCAAGAAGAAGAAAATAAATATCGTGTGAGAAAAGTAGATTTGACTTTTTTTGAGAATCTCGGTGTGATCTATTTTTTGAAAATTTCGTTGATCGTTGACACTAGCTGAAGAGAATGCAAATAATAAAATTGGAAAAGACAATTAAATCACTTTACGTTTTCTCTTTGATAATGAAAGATAAACTTAGTTCCGTTCCTTCGACAAGTGCTGAAAAACACTCTCGTGAGAACTCACTGTGGAACGGTCGGCTGCGACTAATTATTTTTATTTACGATGGATATTTTTAATGGCTTTCCTTGAAATCCCACGTATACATTTGCCGCCGCGTTTGCACGCAGCGCGCTAAGAGCGTCACGAGTGAAACCTTGAGGAGAACACGTGAACGAACTTCCCGCCCCTTGGCATCGCGTGCCACCCTTTCTAGCCCGTTGAAGGATCTTCTCTTTGCCGAGATCTCTCGTTCTACCACGCTCCATCTCCAGAGCCTTCCACTCTCATCCATAACGCATCGGAGATGCACCGCGCATTTAATTCGATCGCTCGAGCGACCACACAATCCCATTCCAATCTCGTAAAACCCACAGCTTTAAAGACCCAACCGCAGGATCCATCGGCTGCTCGGCAATCGCATCCGGCGAAACCTCCTGCCACCGAAACCCCCTATAATAATTCTACCGTTTCTCAATTTTACCACCACGGCCCAACCCGGTCGTTTAATTCTTGCTCGTTCTAAAACAGTAGTCGCAAAACGTTTCGGAGAAAATTAATCGAGGCCCATTATAATAATTCGAGTGATTAAACAAATTGCCGGGTAAGATCGTGCAACGGTTGGAGAACGATTGGCCAAGTCGATGTTCCATTAAAGCCGTACGGCTGAAGAAGTAAAGGAAAAGGGCGACCAGCACGGGGTCAAAGGAGAAAAAACGCGGCAACGCGATTGGTCGCCTTCAATTTTCCACTTTTCTTTCTTCTTGCGACGCTTTCGGCGCGGTCCACTCACGAGAAAGTAAATTCACGAGTTGGCGATGGTGGTGGGCGGTGTAAATGCGCTCCGTACCGTTCTCCCACGAAGGCTGGAGGTGGAACAGGGGGTTCGAATGGGCCGAATGGTGTCTATGACCCATATAACGCGCCCGGGCGTATCTAGGTCATGCACCCCCGTCGTCGTATCCCCTGGAATAATACGGGGTGTCCTCCTCGACAAAAACCCACTCTCCGCGCGCGCGATATCGATTTTCCTCGATTCGACCATACGCCACCACCCTCCGTCCCATCCTTCCATGCCGCGACGGTACGTCGAACGCGTCTTCTTCTCCGCACGACTAGCACGCACGAAAACGTTTCTCAGTAAGCTCGGATCTTCGGTAGATCGAAAGATGGATCGATTGTAATAGCGAAGATAAGTGAGACATATGGACAAGCTTCTGCAATTTATTCTGGCCCGAGGCTCGAGCTACGATCGCAGACCAGACCTGACGCTAGACCAGAATCTAACCGTAGAGCAAGTTGCTGAAGATCACGAGTGTTGAATGAAGTGGAAAAAGAATAACACGAGTCTAAAATTACGCATAAGCGTTTGACGAGCGCCTACTGGTTGATGTGCTTGTAAATTTGTAGATTTGTAGATTGATTGTAGACTGCACCTAATTCTGTACTCAGATCTAGTTCTAAACTTGAATCATGTAGTTATACCGTAGTTATACCGTAGTTATATGGATTTAACTCTAAACAAATTGCAGACCTAGAAAACTTGCGTTTATTGGGCACACCCTGCGCAAAATAACCGTGGAACAACCCTGCCTAATCGAATCTCGTGATTCTGGCGACTAGCAAAAAGGTCCAGCCAAGAAACGAACCCAACCTTTCTGGACAATGTTCGTATCTCGTGCTTATTGTCAGCTGACATCAAGAGACAGGATGATACTCTTATCGCAGCCTCAAAAGAGGAACGCGAGAGTAACCGAGTGAATCTCAGCGTGCAGGACGTCATCTGTCCATTACATCATCCAGCTCTTCCACTGCTTCTTCTCTTGCCGGCTCCATGGCTCGCGCCACGGATGGGAAATTTCGCCGCTAGCAACGAGCGTATCCCATCGGGACTGAGAAGGGTAGGGACGTGGATGGTAGGTTAGAGGCCGCCGTTAGGACAAAGCGAGAGAAGGAGAGGTGAAGGTGGAGGAGGATGAGGAGGATGAGAGGTGGAGGCAGTAGGTACGTTCGGTTTAGCGATACGTGCCAGTCCGATGCACCCCTTGTCGCCATGGAAACGACCTAGTCTCCCTGGACAGACGCATCGGCTACCCTCCATGCGTTAAACATTCGAATAAGGATATCTGGGTACTCTCTTGTCTCCTCTCTGTCTATCTGCCTACCAGAGTGTACTCTCGCTCTTCCTCCCGGGATGAGCGAGGATCGAATTAGAAGTGTGCTCGATGAACGGAATAAACGCTTCGATTGTGCCAAGCTTGGAGTTTGCGCGTTTGTAAGAGGCGATCGTTGATTCTTGGTTAGTTAGCGACTCAATGAACGATTGGTCTCGCGAGAACAAGTGGATACTCTTTTCTAGGGTATGTTCTGATGCTTTAGTACCTTGGAGAGGGATGTCTAAGAAGAATTGGAAGGATATTTGGCGAATAGAATGTAGGGTTCGATGAATTATGACGTTGGTGAAAGTAGTTTAGTTGTCGTATTTTCAGAGCTCTCTCGGACCTTAAGGGGGATGACCAGGGTAACCAGTAGCAAAAATAAATGTTCTTTGAACGTGAACTGTCGCAGAACTAAAGAAGGACCGAGCTGTTTTTAAATTTGTTGAGATACACCTGGAAAAATATTGTTGAATGTGAATTCGCAAAAGATCATTCGCAAAAGTTTTACTAATAAAGTTGTTAATATTTTACAAACTAACAATGCTATCGCAAAAATCGCCGGTCAATTTCTTAGAAACTACAATCTACTTTAATAATGTACTTTTTTTATTATTTCAGATCATCCAATGTGGCGAAACCGTCGACACCAGTAGACAGTGTAATACGAAACAGTGTGTTTAATAAATAATCAACTCATTAATATCTGTTCTTTTCTCGCGCATTTTGCGAATCCTCACGACACAGTAAAACAAAATGCCAAATAACAAGTTCGTAGCTTCTTTAGTTCTCTGGCCAGTTCACCCTGAAAAATGTCTATTTTTGCGACTGGTTACATTGATCATACCCCTTAAACGTTATCCTCTTCTATCATCTCGCTTCCTCTATTCGTCTGCTTCCTTGTTCTTCTATTTACGGGAATTGCGACGATCGAATTAGTAGCCTCATCGATCAACCGAACAATTGAGATAACCTCGGACACCGTGTCGCGATCGTAAAACTCAATCATTGGTTCGCGCTTCGTCGAGGGTTTAGCGAGTCACACGTTATACGAGGCTATATTTTTGAGTTACGCGAGCGGTGCTACGTGCACCGTGATATATGGTTGCCACTCGAGCACAAGTGGGACATGTTCAGCGGAACATTCGATTAATCCTATTGGTTGAACAGGATCGATCGATTAATCCCATTCGTCGAACATGACCCATCGATTAATCCGATTACTTGGGCCCAGCTGGTCCATTAATTCGACGAGCTGGACACGATCGATTCGGTGATTCGATTCAAAGAACAGGAATTAACACCTTAACCATCCACGAGCCCATAACCCAAACATCCTTTCACGAAGGAACCACCGTTGATCTTGGCCTCGACGAGGTCAAGGAGAGTCATAGAGAAGCCAAAAAACAAAGAAAAAAAATGATACGATCAGCTGCGAAGAAAACGAGAAAAGGAAGACAAGAAGAAAAAGAAAAGAATAGGCTAAATTAAGGAAAAGTCCTAACACCCAGACTCTTTCTCGAAACTTTTGATATCCTCCTCGACGTGTCACCATCACGAAGTCAAGGACCACATATAAATTCCATCGATGGTCAGACCTTTTGTTAATCTAACCTACAAATTACGTCCACTGTTTAATAAACGAAAATGTGCAGTAACTATATTGGGACGATATCTGCTAAAAGGATTAAAGATTAACCATCACGGTAATTTACACGTGGTGTAAGTCAAGAGGATGATTAGAAAAAGGGAATAAGTGAACACATAAGCTGCAGAAAATAAGAAAACAAAGGCAGAGTTGAAGAGGAAAGGAAGAGACTGAAGTAAAGCTGCAACATCCGGAACGATAATACTCAGGTCTCTCCTCGAACGAACCACTCTCGATCTTACCCTCGACACGTTATACTCGCGAAGCCGAGAGAAGATAACGAGATGAAGGAAGAGAGGAAGAGAACGAGAGAAGAAGGAAGAGAGAGAGAGAGACAGAGAGAGAGAAGGAAAGAAAGGAGAGACTCGCGCTTGCTTTGCTCCTGGCGTCCGTCCAACCCCCGTATTATTAGTCCAACGTACAGTGGCGTCGTCGTCGGCGTCGGTGGCGTCGTCGTCAGCGCGGTAAACCTGACGATCACTCGAACGACGATGAGGAGACGTCGACGACGACGTCGTTACGCGCGCGTCTCGCGAGCTTTCCGTTCGCGTACCAACTCCTCCTCCTCCTCTTCATTCTCTTCTTCCTCATCCTCTTTGGCTTCCGCGCACTCGATCATCGCCCGTCCGACACGCGTTTCCTCCTATACTTCTTCGAGATTTAACTTGTTAGAAGAATTAGAAGACGGTTTAATAATTTTCTCTTGGCGTGAATGTGGATCAAGAAAGAATTAAATCACCCAGTGCATTAGAGAAGGGTTTTAGAGAGAGAAAATGAGATGGTGGTTTAGCATTTCGTTCTGGCTAGGACATCAAGCTCGGGTGAAGGATGAGGATGGGGATTGATTTTGTTTTTGTAATTTATGCTTGTGCGTTATTAGACATAATTAAATGGCAGAGAAGAGAAGGAGAGAGAGAGAGAGAGAGAGAGGAAGAAGAAAGAAAGAAAGAAATATATTTGCTAATGCCTTGAGACCGTGGGTCCCATAAGGCATCACACACCAAAATACAAGCATAAGCAACGCAACATAAAAAAATTGTGTATAAACGCTCAAACTAAGGTAATCTAACCTAAACTAAAACTAAATACACTAAATACACTAAAAACAGTCAATCTCAGCTCTCAAAAGAAAAACATATAATCGAGAGAGAGAGAGAGAGAGAGAGAGAGAGGACGCTGTGTTATAGGAGAATAGCGAGCTGAGGTGCGCCGTTTACGAGCGTGGGTGAAGAAAGAAGGGAAGGAAAGGAGAACGTCGGTGAACTCAGTTGGCCCCCATATCGGCAAATAGGTCGAATCGAGGTCGTCCCACTTCCGGGCTGCTCCCAGCTGCTTCCTTCTCTCTCTCTCTCTCTTCTCTCTCTCTCTCTCTCTCTCTCTCCTTCTTCTGGCAAAACCTACGTCCCATTCGCTAGAGCGCGCGCGATCCCAAGGCTTCTCCCTTTCTTCAGGAAAGAGGGTGAATTCTTAGAATGTTCTCACCGAGGCAACAAGCAGAAACCTTTTGTCACATCTTGTTTACCACATATTATAAAGTTCTGCTGAAGCGAATTCGCGTAAATGAAAGGATCGCTATAGCAGCAATTCTCGTTACCAAGCACTTTTGTTAATTCGATACTAATCACTCGCTCTACTAAAGAAAAAATAAGGAGAGGTAATTACGAATAAGCCCTCGTTGCGATAACGTATCACCACTTAATTGATTACGTCTCGCGTTTATTCCACGCGACATTTCATCGAATCTCCTTTTTTTTTTTATTATCGCCCGATGCATATCCCATACCTTCCGGCAAGTAGCAAAAAAGGCGAGAAACTAATGACACGGAGACGTTCAGTTTCATTTATGAGAGATACAAAAATATCCTGTCGCTACTAATAATGAGAGAACATCGGTCCCTTGTTTTTTTAACATCGCCTGATACACAGATCCCATCCCTTCCAGCGAATAATGAAAAAGGCGAGAAACGAAGGACCCGGGACGTCCAGTTTCATTTATGAGAGAATCAAAAATATCCTGTAGCTACTAACAATAAGAGAACATCGGTCTTCTTTTTTTAATATCGCTCGACACGGATTCCATTCCTTTCAGTGAATAGCAAAAAAGGCGAGAAACAAATGTGACGTGGGCTGTCTAGATTCATTTGGACCGTTCATTTCGAAAGTGATGTAAGTCCATTTTTAAGAAGAATTAACTGGTTATAAATAAAATGTTTACCCGAAATTAATCACCAATTATGTGATATCTCATTTTTTAAAAAAATATACTTACGCCACTTTCAAAATAAACGATCCATTTATGAGAAAGTCAAAAATATCCTGTGGTTGCTAACAATGAGAGAACATCGGTTTCCTTTTTTTTAATATCACCCGACACAGATCCCACACCTTCCAGAATAGCAAAAAAGGTGAGAAACAACTGTGACGCGGGCTGTCCAGTTTCATTTACGGGAAAATCAAAAATATCCTCTCGCTACTAACAATAAGAGAACATCAGGGTCCGATCGTAAACTCGAAAATCTACACGTCACCGGCGAATACGTTCTGCGACTCGTCACACGTCCGGCGCCCACTCGCAAGCAGACAGTTTTATTTCTTGTACCTAAGCTTCTCACGAGGCGACGACCAGGCGAGCAGCCACCGATTCTTTACCAAGGAAAATCGTTTCTCCGTCCTCTATGCCTCAATGATGTTGGATCCATTCACATCCGTCCTACCACCACCTCTCCAACCCCCCTAGCTATCCTTCCTTCACTTTCTCTCTCTCGCTTTCTCTCTCTTCCTCACAAGCCACCCCTGCGATCGCAGCGAAAGGACAGACGAACGAGCGGAAGAATGGGTGGAAGGACGGATACCGGTGACGTCACCTTGGTATCGATCCAAAAGCAACACGAACGATCCGTGACGTTTCGTGGTGCTGCTGCTATTGGCGCGACGACGTTTTTCTTCTTCTCCCGTTGAGGAGAAACGACGGAGAATTCGCGTAACCAATCGACAAGGCAATTCACAGATCAGACGATGCTTGGAATCTTTTTTATAAGATTTGTCTCTACTCGAGTGCATTACTCGAATAGGTATGAATGAGGGTGAAAATTGCATGGTGTTTGGAGGAGGTTCTTCACCTTTGCCCCAGTGTCGGTTACCACGAATAAAACGTACTGCAGACGACAATTATGAAAGTTCGTTTTTATTGTATTTACTTTTAAGGGTGTACTTTTGTTTTTTCCAATTAAACTGAACGATCTTCGATTCTCGGTGACATTAAAGCAGAAGTAGAAAATGGACCGGTTTATCTACTAAGCCCGAATAAATCCAAAAACGAAAATTACACGTGATCTGATTTAACCTTTGAAGACTACATTCCGATCTACTCCCAGAGTGAGAACAAAAAATCTATTACAGAATATCTAATCCATCTCTCTATCAATCTACGCACATTGCATTAATCTATTCTAATTATCCATGCATACACCTACACTCAAGCTTCGTCGTGTACGACAAGTGCAAGACAACCGAAGCATTCACCGATAAACAAATAATACCATCGAATTCTTCCTCTTCTCGACGACAGCCACTCGGCTCGCGTTCTCCACTCGCGTCTCTCGCCATTCTCACGTCTTCCACGTCTCTCCTAATCTTCGACATCACGACGCGTAGCTCTAGCACCAAAATAGTTCCTCACCTCGTTGGGTACCTCGCGTGGTATCGCACGATAAGTGAAAAATTCGCGAAAGGTCTCACCGCTGTCGAACGACCCTACCGAGGCCAGGCCCGTCATTTACTGGCGCGAATCCTCCCGCGTTATCGCGACCAATACCACAATGTCGATCGTTTCTTCTACGACTTGCTTATAAAGTGGAGACGCAAGAGGTGAGTCGAGAGAAGCGAATGATTCGCGACGAAAGGCCTCGAAACGGCACGGCGACGCACCTGACGCGCTGACCTTCACCCCCAAGTGTGTGGCGTGTACCTTCGATCGAATCTCCGCACCCCCGAGGTTGTGGTAGGGTAGGTGCCTGCTTGCTAGAGGTAGACTAGGTGGGAATTCCCTCGTAAGGAGAAGGTTAGCCGAGCCTACCTCTTTCCTTTCATCCTTACCCCTCGTTCGACTCCAACCCTCTTAATGCGCGCCCCTTCCACGTGCGGCGAGCCACCCTCTTTTCCTTTCATTCTCTCACTCTCTTTCTTCTATTCTTTTTTTCTTTGATCAAGGATGACGATTTCCTTTCCTTTTTTTCTGGTAATTCGCGCCTGTCGAGGGATCTATCAATGATGTCACCTTAGCTTGGAAAAGGGTTCTCCATATTCTTTCTCTTCTTCGACTGTTTCTCTCTTTTATTGTTGCTCCTCGTTCGACTCCTACCCTCTTCCCCTTTTATTCTCTCACTCTTTCTTTTTTTTCGTCATTAATGATTTCCTTTCTGTTTTTCTGGTAGGTCGCGCCTGCGAAAGGACCAACCATATCACCTTACCTTAGAAAGGAATCTTCCGTGTTCTTTTTCTCTTCGTCTGTTTCTTTCTTTTCATTCTTGCTCCTCATTCGATTCATGACGCGCGTCCTTTCCACGTGAAGCGAGTAACCCTGTTTTCTTTCCTTTTCTCTCTTTCTCTTTCATCCCTTCTTCAACCCTCTTGGGGTTGATAATTTCTTCCCTCGTTCTCTCCTACCTTGCCTGTCAGGGGACCTATCAATGACGTCACGTCAGCTTAGCAAACTCGGTTTCCTCCGTTTCTTCTCCGTCTGCTTTTTTCTTCTACTTCATCTTTCACCCTCCGGGACATGAAAGGACTCCCCAATGACATCACGATATCACGTCAGCTTAAGAAACCTCGTCTGACAAGGATATCAAAGGGTTCTCTCTGTTTGTTCTTCCTCTTCTTCACCTTCGTGTCTATTACCTTCTCCGATTTTTTACACCGCAGCCTATCGAAGGACACATCAATGCTATCGCCTACGAATCGGCCGTCCTCGGCCCAAGGACGAAGGGCTTGGAGAAAATTGCGTGACAGCGCGCCGTAATGAACGAAAGTGAGATGTGAGCCGATTGATTTTTCGGAGAGGCTCGAATGCGCGGTCTGCATTGATGAAAAGTGTCACGGTGCACGTGGCTCACGTCGAGTGCAATATCGAATTTCGCGATAATAATACACGCGTACCTCGAACTTTCCACTCTTTACGAACACGTATCGATCCCATACGCAACGTGACGCACCTAGTTCTTTCTCCCTTGGCACACGTGCCACTATGAATTTCAGTTTAAAAGAAAACCAAGAGAGAAAATGAAAATGCAAATGAGGGTTGGAGGAACAGCGGTGAAAATAATTGAATGGAAGGCGAGGGTGTGCAGAGAAAATGTTGAACCTTCTCGCTTGGGATATGGTCTCCGTAGAAGGACGTCGACCGTTTCATTGGTCCCGTGAGAAAGGCGAGTTTCTTCGATTCTCCGTACAGGGACGTTTACTCCGTCTCTTTACCCTTTGCACTCGAGGCCTTTTTCGAAAATTCCTTTCGATTTCAAAATGTACTTGTGAGCAGAGCCGTCTTTAGTTATGCGGTGGCCCCTAGCACATTTGGTTTTGGGGGCCTCTTCACGAAAGTTACTGGTACTTCTTAACTCAATCAATGAACGGTTATTTCCCTTACACCATTGCTCATTATTGTACTAAAAATTGTAAGAAATTTGAGGATTTCATGATATATAATTCTCCTTTAGAATATTATAACATTATATGGATATTTTATTATCTATAGATTCTTTGAACGTCTTTCGAACATTTGTGTTGTTAAATGAAGAAAAGGAGATAAGCCAGAAGAAGTCAAACTATGAAGGTTCTGGTGAATATATTTTTCATTTGGTAGATAAATTGTTATTGAATTCGTAAGTTTTCTTTATTCTACTCCTAACCAACTGTTCGTCAGTCGGGGCCCTTGGCCCGGGCCCAGCAGGCCCATGCGTAAAGATGGCCCTGCTTGTGAGAGAAAAATATTTTATTACAATGCTTTGGAAAGCTCTCGAGATAAGCTACAAGAATATACCGTAAAAACTATGGAGTTCTATTTAAAAAAATGACGATGACCTTCGTGTGACCTTCAAATCACTCTCCAAGGCCAAGTCATCCACACCAGCTGAGAGTTCCTTTCAAGCCATACGACTTTTGTTTGAAACATTTTTTTATTGAATGCACCGTTTTGACGATGTTTGAGGGTATTATTTAAAATGGAATACCCTGTGTATAAAATATATAATTTTTTACTTTGAAACGTTTTCAGTTTCAAAAGAAATCAAGTGCAGATGAATATCGCCGTGGTTTGACATATTGCTTCAATCCAAATAGTGACCAGTGTCACTGTTTGAGTAGCCGCAACAAAGTAAGTGGTGACCGAGTGGCACCTCTCGAGTGCAAAGGGTTAGAGAATCATTAAAAAAATGATTGTACTAACTGCAATTTACCACAATTTAGAAGATCATACGTTAATCCTTTGACTGCGGCGCGCTCTCGGACGAATTCATCAATATGGACGGCGCGTTTATCGCATGTCAATCGCTCCGACTGATTGTCCACCGAGTAGTGACCAAAACAGTACCCGGAAATTTGATACCATTCTTAGGGTTTAAAAAACAACAATGGCAAGTAAATTAAGAATATCCATTTTTTTATTTACCTTAAGTAACTTTTGTAATTTACTTAAGTTAATTTGTGCATTCCTTCAATAATAATCGGTAATTAAATATAAAAGACGATAAATTCCATGCCGAATCAATCGATAAAACAGTAATAAAGGTGTTATAGTAAAAAAATACAGGAGGCGTATATATTTACGCCTTTCGTATATATTGATGGATTTATGAAGGCGTATATATACGCCATTGGCAGTCAAAGGGTTAACAAAACAAAAAGAAAACAAAAACCCCCAGAAAAAATGCGAAATCTGACGTCACGTATAATCCATGGAAAACGAGCGTGGCATTCGACGTGTTAACATTTGAATTTTGGCGCCTGTTACTCGACTATCTTAGATATAATCCTATCTATATTATCCTTCCAAATACCCGTTTGGATAATTCTTAATCAGACGGTGAAATCGTCACTCGAAATCGGGTGACATGGCAGATTAAAGTGTTGAAGAGGAGTAAGAAGAACAGAAGAAGAATTGTAAAAAAGGACACAACGAGCGCGGAGCCGTGCGTGCCGATGAATTTTATCGACCACCGATGTTTACCTTAGGTTTATATTTATCTTAACGTAAGGTTCTCTAAGCGACGCGCTACCGAATGCCAGCGTTAGGTACACCTTGAAAATTCTCGGTATAGGCGACGAGTCACAAAAGATTCCGAGCAGAAAGGGTTAAATGCGGATCGCGTGTGTTAGCCACACTTGGACGAAATCTGTTGCGATGAGATCGCCATGACGATTGATAAAGGCACCGCACCTGTTTCCCTGAACTCTCCGCGGATTTGGCCATTAGGCACCGACTGTGATTAAGCATTAGCCATCGATCCTTCGAGATATCTCGGGTGGGCTTAAACGGGCCTGGTTCGAAAGGTGATGAAAATTTCGCTGGTCTTATTCACACTTAACAAGTGTACTTGCAAACGTGTTTATAATAGATATCGATCCTCCCGTGGTCCTTTAATCTTACTACCGGAACTACGTAAATTAGATTAACGTAGTAAAATATTAGTACTTCTCTTTAATATCAAATTAAAGTATGAACAAATTTAGGAAGAGTCAAGTACAATCTTGCCTCGTCAATCCTGTTTTAAGATCTTTTAAAAATACTTCAATTCTATTACAGTGGATAACCCACAATTATTGCGACCGTGTAACAAATGTCAAGTTTGCAGAAGAAAAGAGTTTCATAAGTTATTGAAAAATCGGCTAAATTCTCCTACTCAAAAACAAATAACCAAAAATTACTGCAGCCGCATAACATGTGTCAAGTTCACAAAAGAAAAACAGTTTCCTAACGTTAAAAAAACCGCCTAAATTCTCCTTACACAAAAGAAAACCCAACAAAACTACTCTAACCACATAACATATATCAAGTTCGCAAGAAGAAAACGATTTTGTAACATTTGTTTAAAAAAACCGTCTAAATTCTCCTACTCAAAAACAAATAACCAAAAATTACTGCAATCACATAACATGTGTCAAGTTCACAAAAGAAAAACAGTTTCCTAACGTTAAAAAAACCGCCTAAATTCTCCTTACACAAAAGAAAACCCAACAAAACTACTCTAGCCACATACCATATATCAAGTTCGCAAGAAGAGAACATTCGTAAGATTTCGTAACATTTTTAAAAAATTACCTAAACTCTTCTTACAGAAGCAAAAAAAAACCCTATATTACCGTGCCACGTAACGTATATGAACTCCATAAAAGGAACGAGTTTTACGAAGGGCTGACAAATATGTCTTGATAAATCAGGGCTAGATTCGTCCACGAGGTTCCTGCCGGAAGGACGAAGCCGATGCGCGCCAGAGAAGCAGGAGGTGGAGGAGGAGAAGAAGGATCGATCGATCTCTCGATGCGATACTTCGGGGTGGAGAACATCGCAAGACGATTCGCCGAATCCCGCAGCAGCAACCCCGTGAGTCATCCTCCCTCCCTGGCGTCGTGGACTCGCGGCACGCGGCCTCTCTCACGATGACCTCGTCGGATAAACGCCGTCATCGATCGTCCTTCCTCTCCCACTTCCGTCCCCTTCATTCTCCTCGTGTTGGCTTTCCCGGTTTTCCATTCGACCCACCCCCTACTTTCTTTTCTCTCGTTCTCTTCTCCTCTCCTCTCTCAGGTGCACCACATTCTCGTGTTTAGGTGCCTGCACCAATATGTCCGGAGCCGATGGAACAATTAGCTTGAGACGAATATTTGATGTTTAATTTTTAAGGATCACACTATTGTGATGTACGTGGAGCACGGTGGTGAACTAAGGACAGGTAGAAGGAGAGAGATTTTTTTCTTTTGTTTTTTATGTAAACGATGCTGTAATTCAGGTTGTGATTATCTGTAGAAGGATAGAGTGAATTTAGTAAGGTGGACTAAAGGCAGGTAGAAGAGCACAAGGCATTTTTCTTTTGTTGTTTATGTAAACGATGCTGTAATTCAGGTTGTGATTATTTGTGGAAGGATAGAGTGATTTTAGTAAGGTAGATTAAAGGCAGGTAGAAAAGCGCAAGGAGTTTCTTTTGTTTGTTGTAAACAATTCTGTAATTCACGTTGTAATTATTTGTGGAAGGATAGAGTGATTTTAGTAAGGTGGACTAAAGGCAGGTAGAAGCGCGTGAGGTATTTTTCTTTTGTTTGTTGCAAACAATTCTGTAATTCACGTTGTAATTATTTGTGAAAGGGTAGAGTGAATTTTATGGTTTGCGATTGGTGAAAAGATAAAGGCTGGGTGAGAGGGGTCTAAGAATTTGGAAGGTTTAAGATTATAGATTTGGGTGCTTACAGGCTAATGCGAAGATCCAAGGACAATGCAGGAGGGAATTGTTGGAGGCACCGGATGTGAGTAACTGATGTGACTGGAGAACAGGGGATCAGCTGTTCGGGTTGGGTTGTGGGCTCGTGAGGATTAGTAGCCCTTAGGTTCATCTTGGATTCTGAAAAAGTCGCGCAGAGTATTTTTCTTGCACACAGCTTGTAAATAATTATCGTTTTTGGAATAAAAATCCTCAGACCCGTGGACAATTTACGAATAACATTGATTAGCTACCCTTGAAAATTATTAAACTCACCGTCTTCGTTCTAAATAAACAATTCTCATTCCTACAAGAGAATCTTCCGTTTCTTCGATCATTATTCGCAAAAGTAATAGCACGCGCGCAGAGGAATATTCACGACCACCGTGCCAGAAGTGATCTCGTGACATTTCTAAATCCTGGATGATTCACGCCACGAAACGGCGTTCTCCGCGACCTTCGTCCTTACGAAAATTCGAGGAAGAGGAACTTGTGAGGGAGAGATCACGCGAATGAACCTGAGGTATACACAAAACAGAGGATACAGCGACAAAAAAGAAACAGTAACCAAAAAAGAAAAAGGAAAACTAGATACCAAGCTTCCACCGTGGATCAACGTCTAAGAACAAATGCACAAATTACTTCCAAATCTGAGTATAAAACTGAGAAAAATAAGAATATGAAAAATCGCGGGACGAAAGATGAGAACGGATCGAAATTAAAAATAATGATAAAGAAGAAAAAAGAAAGAACGATTTTAACAAGTAACACTACCCAACTGTCACTCACCAATCGGAATGAAACACAATTGTAAACGCTTTTTAACCCCTTGACTATTGCAAACAAATTGTACCGTAAGTAAAAAGTAAATCTGATGGTCACAAAACTCGGTATTCTAAGATTTTTCGGATCTCTGAATCTTGTCTCCATTGACCGAATGAATTCTTACAATTAGTATCCTAATTTTGGAATTTTGACATCACATTCAGTTTTAACAACTTAACAAACCTTAGAATACCGAATTTTATAACCATCAGAGTTACATTGTCTCAACGCATTTTTACCTCCGATAAAATTTCTTTCCAACAATCAAAAACGTTTTGATAAAAAAATAAAGAACATCATTTTCAATATTTTCCAGTGCTTCATAAGTATCCAAAAGTTTCATTCCGATTGATAACAATAAGAATAGTGCGTTCTTATAAGAAAAAACCACGAGGACCAAGTGAACATCAGCAGCAGTAGAAGGAGAATAAGGAAGAGAAGGAGCATTCCTTTCGTCGCGCGGAGAGAAGGGAGTCTAGCACGATGTTACGGCGCCTTCGAAAATAAACCTGCGCCACGCGCAGCCTTGATCCTTGTGCACGCAATAGCGCATGCAAGCGGTACGAGACGTCATCCGCTTGTGAGGAGGAACGGAGAGGAATGGGGAAGTGTGCGAAACCGCGAGTAGTATACGCCGGATGGAAATGAGCGTGTAGTACATGAGCGAAGGAGTGTGGCACCGCGCGTGCACGACCGCAGAATAATATTAGGTGGCCGATTTACGACGGCCACGAGGGTGGAAAGGGGTCTTTCCGTGCGCGATTTACGATTGCGTTTCCATTTGCGCGATGCACGAGAGGCCAGCGACGTTTTTATTCGGCGAGATAAGCCACGGAGAATGTGTGGAGAATGTGAGAAGAATGAGAGAGAAAGTTGCGTTCCATCGCAAGGTGTATTATTATACCACGTCTCTCCTTCGCCTTTTCCTCCTTCACACCTCGTTATCCTTCGTCGATTCTACCGTCAAAATCTTTCTATGTTCCCCTTGGTCCACGTACTCTCGTTCTCAAAGGGCACGTGACCAAAGGTAACGAGAAAAAAAGAAAGAGGAGCACGAAATAAAGAGACGATAGAAAAGAAGAGTAAGAGGGTTCGCACGCTCTTTTCCACTTCCGGTCTAAAAACGCCCCATCGTCCTTTAAACTCTGAAAACATTATTCCACATTCGCACTGGAAATTCTATTTAGCTACTTATTTCATTTGCATTCGAGTAAGCGCACACCGATTAGTCGACCTACCCTTCGTGACAATCCTACGAGAATAATAATAATAGTAAGAAGTGTGCGCACGCAATCACGTACTGGGGCAATAAAACTTTAAAGGATTTGGAAAGGTGGATATAAAGAGAGAAATGCCACGGGGCTGCAGTGAAATTCGAACGAGTGGGATCCTTTGAACGATCCTACTCACGTTTCATCGTCCATTTACCAGCCTTCTCATCCCTATTCGATTTTCTACTTTGACTTCGTTCTCTTTCGCACGCGATTTCCCTCGGTGTCTCTCTCGTAGGTGACCGGTCCACTTCCGGTGGCCGACGAGGGGTGTCGCGACACTTTCGATACGGGAGAGTGCCCTCTATGCCGTCTCCTGCATCTATGGTCGTGATACATGGTGCAGAAATGGGTGGAGTGACGGTCGGTGAGGTGGTGAAGCAGGAGGAGGAGGAGGACAACGAGAGAGGGAAACAGGCCGGAGAGCAGCGCTTACGGAGGAAGGGTGAGGAGGCAAAACCATAAAAGTAGGGCAGTAGTGCGGTAGAGCAATCAATAAAGGTTGGATCATGGTGGGGGACATAAAGCCCCCCTGAAAATTCGGCGGTGGAACCGATGGAGTTCCACGAGACAAATGATCTTCCACGAGACACTTTTAGGATCCTCCAAATGCGATTCTTTCTTTTCTCTTCGTCGTTCAAGAAAAAAAAAACCCCTTCTCCTCTACACCCCATTTTCTTTCCACGAGTAGATGGTACGATTTATTAGATGTAAGCAGTGTTGGGTAAGATACATTTAAAATTTATTGCGATACAGATAGAGATACACGTGAAAAAATGTATTTAGATATAGATACAGATACACAATTTAAAATGTATATAGATACAGACACTCGGATACTTCAAAAGTATCTCAGATACATATCAGATAGTTTTAAATTATATTTTGTCGTAATAACATAAATGCCTCAGTAGTGACGCTTGGAACTTAAAACTCGAAAAATAAGAATTTAGAAGAAATTAACAAACATGTTGGTTTATGCCAATAATAAGATTATTTATTTATTAATATTTTGTAAAAGGATAATATATCTTTTTTAATCTACAAACAAAAAATATCTGAAAACGTATCTGAAAATCTACTTGAAAACCAGTTAAGATACTATGTTTTGTAACTTGATTCAGATACAAATACTCAAATTCGAATGTACCTCAGATACAGGCTTAGATACACAAAATGTATCTAGATACTACCCAACACTGGATGTGAGAAAGAATTTTAAATGATTTCTTTCGTAGGAGGATTATCGTTTTGGTGCCCTTTTAATTTGTTTCTTGATTATGTTAATGCGGAATATATCAGGGTCTTGGGTGATCTGAATCTTAATTATGTGGAGGTGTTCTGATTTCTTCTGCCTTAGATTTTTATAATTAGGTCTTATTTATTTTTATGGATTTAATGTAGGGGTCAGATTAGATTTATCACAGTTGGGATCAATTGCATAGAAGTAGGAATTGCGTGTATGAAGAATTGGAGAATTAGACGCAATTTAAAGATAGCGTTTCCATGCGATCTGCGGCGTATGTTCTTTGGGATTATTATGTTTGTTGATTTAAAATTATGTAATATTAAATGGAATACTGCTCAAGATTCTAATTTTAATTGTCGCGGCAACAAGTACTTTCCATCTACGTATTCTCTTTGACTGAACAGTAAGCCTTCCGAAATAATAATAACTTTACAAAAAAACTGGAACAATTTTAAAGAGCGATTACCTTTTTACAACATTTACTGAATAAGAAGATACATTTAGCATGGCTAGCATAAATCAAACAACAATGCAAATGATGGTAGGACGCAGGAGAAGCAAATAGAAGTATTACACTTGGAAAAAAGACAGTGCCAAGGAAAATACATAATGTCATTACATGGTTTAAGAAAAAAACACGATGTCGCATTACAGACAGACAAAGGAATACAAAAATGCTTGATATACTTAAAAAGAAACGGAGCTTCGTGGAAAATTTATGCTAATTGAAGTCGATGGCCCTGTTTGCAATCGCTTTATCTTACATTGACTATCGATAGCTTAAATCCAGAAGGTCTAAAGAAATGCATCTGAGCCTATGTGGAAACACATCATGTTTGATGTAAATTCACACGAGAATCTATTTATCTAACAATAACAATGTATCCAACGTATGAAATATTTTCAGATATTATGCATGACGTATCGAGAGGTTATGATCCTTGGACAGATAATTTGGATAGAATGTAGAAGACTCGGATGTTAATGTTCAAACGTGAAACTACCAATGCGTTCAGCGAACGATCTTAACTGTCTCACCGTCGGATCAACTTAAATCTTTGCGTATATTCGATAAAAAGATATTCACTGCTCTTGGAGGAAACTTTTCCTTGAGGTCAAGATATGAAGATGTGATCGTGAAAAATTCTACCTCAGATATATCGCCGGAACTTATGGTAACCCAAGAAACGCGATAACAAAGCAATAATATGTTGGGTACTCACCTAACTCTAAATATATCCACACCACAACTCCACCATTTCACCAATTTTCACCGTACTCGGCAGTGTATTGTTGTCCTTTGCTTCTTTTAAACATCTACGGCAAATGCTAAACTGGTGCTATCTGTCGGCAAACAAGCGCGGTAAGATTAATCTGCAGCCTACTGCCATCTACGGCGCGAAGAACTTCCGAACGAAACAAAACTCCAACGATACAAATTCCCTATGTTTTCGAGCGATCGTGAACGTTCGATGTCGTGAACAGTTGTGAAGTTTCATTCGGTTTCATCAGGTTTCATTCATCGAATTCTTACAACCGTTTCGAGTCATTAAAGTCATTTCACGGCTGGTATCTTACGCATAATGTGCAACTTTTCGACACATTGCGTCAACGGACTGTTTAACATAATAGCTGTTGATTGTAAATTCAGAGTATTACGATATTTGCTTGTAAATTTAAAGTGATAATCGGCAAGATGAATCCCGCAAATAGAAGACAAAAAGGTTTACAATACGGCTTGTACTTACTCATGATACAAATGTTAAATTACGGCATATGGAATATTCCTCGTGCAACTTTAATAGGTGTTGTCGCACAGGTAACAATCACCGGCAATTCTGTTTAATACATTGCATATAAAATCAAAATATAGATTTTTAAATGATTCGGAGCTCGCAATTCCTTTGTGCTTTTTCTACAATCGTTTTAGTTTACTTTTAATACAATGCACGTACAAAACGTTTACATCGTCTAATTGTGAGTATACTTTGTTATTTAGGCAGCATTGTACGTAGGTGTAATTCCGGTATCATGGAACGCAGAAGAAGCATGTATATCAGTGGCAAATATTAATTTGCGATCCTTAATTATGTCCAATTTTGAACACGGCTCGGACATGCATCTTTATCATAATATGATATCCTTTATTTTAAAAGGAATTTACCTGGAGCCTTTATACGAAGCGGAAAATTTTACCATCTTAATAGGTCTTTTGTCGCTTGGTAGTAGCATCATGTATATATCATTGGCATATATTCTGACAGTTTTGACAAATGATTATTCGTATTATACAACTTGCGCGATTGGTTTCTCCGCAGTCTTATTTGCATTGAAAGTGATAGTTATCTGCGAAAAGCCCGACAGCATAGCTGAATTAGGAGGTATACCGCTCCCAAGTATAATTACAGTGTGGCTCGAACTTATTTTAATACATCTTTTAGTGCCAAATGCATCATTTATCGGACATCTGGGAGGTATTTTAGTTGGTTGTATATATTGCTATACATTTGTTGGCATTACTGTAGACAACATGATTCATTCGATTACTGGAAAACCAATTATACACGAATATGAGTTTTACGGAAGACGTACTAGAAATTAAAAGAAAACTGCGACTGTGATAAATTGTGTAAAGCATTAATGTAAAAACGTCATCTTCTTTATACCTTCGTTGCCAATGTAGACAATGCATACATATTTCTCATTCATACTTCAAAATGTCTAAATATTGTCATTTACTGAAATTTTTTTTAATAAGATAACGATAACATATTTATATATTATATTATATTATTATATTTATATATCATATATTACTACTTAAGCTGGTAGAGGCACAAACCAGTGTGTGTATGTGTGTGAATTCGACTGACATAGTATAACTTTTGCACAACATAATGGATTTACATCTGGTTTGATCTTTATGATCACTAAAAATAACAGGTACGCTGGTATGCAAGGGCGTGATGGATCTTCGGTTTTTTCGTGACTGCTACTGGTTCAGAATGAGATTTTTCTTGGATTCAGTGTAGAAGAGAGAGGAATATGGGGAGAAAAAAAGCTCTTGGATTGCATTGTTCGGTATATATTCTATACCAGCGAACCTGTTGACCCTGAAATCAAGGTCAGAAAGAATAGTAATAACATATTTGCAAGAAACCTATATTTTTGTATGTTGCACTGAACAGAATGTTTTATTGACATGGCCAACCGCGTATGTACATAGAGTAAAACGTTTGCGTAACTATTATGCAATTAGGTAAAGATTGTTTCTCACAGAGTCCTGGCATATTTTCGTGTCTAAAAACACTATATACTATCTGTTAATTTGGCTTTAAAATTTTATATAACTTGTACAGCGTGTTGGTGGGTATTGCAATTGATGAGTCCGTTTGCAGGAAGGATTGTACTGGGAACAAATAAATAATATTAAGTTAGGAAAATTGTTGCGTGAATTTCTGCCCTACTTACATAATTTTTTGCTGTCAATGTGATATGGTATATCATGATATACCATGTATGTACTTAAACGTTCCAATGCTGCAGCGTCACTGTCGATTGTTCCTGCCATTATATAATTTTTGATGAGCGGTATGAGATCTGTTCAAAAACAAGCAAGTAAGTCACATGGAAAAAAGAGTAAACATGAACCAAGAAAAAGCAGGATAATTACCATGTTCCCATGAATCTAAAAGAAGTGCGGTTTTTTGCTTAATTGCCAATACACTCTCTGTACTGAGTAATGAGTTAGATGTATCAACTGAAATTTTTCTTAACATTTGCGATGAAAGTAATTTTATTTGCCATACAGAAAAGCTGTTCGGTTGCTTTTCTATGATATCTACGCTCTTAATTATGTTTATCCACAGTGGAAGTAAACTAATTTTATCTTTAATGACGCATTCATAAATAATTATTGCTAAATTGTGCAAGAAATATTGTTCAAATGTTGTCATTTCGTGGTTTACATCTTGTAATCTTGTAAAATTATTCATATTTTTCAGCAGCGATGATACTTCCGGTATGTACATTTTTCTACTATCGGTTCCAGATTGGTCATTCCAACTTTCAAATGTTCTACCAGATGTATCACACGCATTTTGACTGACATAACCGGAGCTTACTTTACCAAAGCTTCCGTAAAACTGTGATTTTAAGATCATCCTGTTCTTATCTCTTTCCTTGTTAGGCCATTGCAAAAAGTATCTAACTATATTTAATATTGTTTTATCATTTGTAAATGATGTTACATAATCAGCCCGCGCAGCCCATGGAATAACATTTTCAGTTGTTAAAGTTTGTGCTATTAAACTTCTGAAACCCTAAAATTTAAATGCTAGATAATAGTTTGTACTTCATAAGCTTGTAAATGATAATGAAACTTTTTATCTTACATGAGGGTCTTCCAAATACGATAAGCAGCCGGCTCTTTGTTTAACTCCAAGTGAATCACACTTTTTGAGCATATCCTCTAATTTTTGCCAATTATGATTCTTTTCAAATATTATCTCCCAATACCGACTATCTTTTAATTCTATTTTCTGTAAACTGTGTAATTGCGGTAATAAGCAAGGGGCTTGAAGGCTAATTTCTTGTCCATTAGCTTCATTATCGTTGTCAAATGTCAAATGAACCGTGGCATAACAATATTGGCCGCTATCAATATCTTTTGGTAAAATTACACGTGGTTCAACTGCTAACACATACAGATGTCGCAATGCTTGTAGATGATACCTACATTACAGTATATAGCGTACATATTTATAAATTATATTTTTTAAAGCACTTCTACCCATAGATGATACTAAAGCTACAATTTACCTGTTATCATTACTGTGCGTTGGAAACTTGGGAAACAATGAAATAATTAAGGCAGCTACTGCACTAGGGTTATTCGAAAGAGTATATCTTCCACCTCCAAGAAATAGAAGACCAAGAGCCATATGTGTCGCTAAATGGGACCCATATGTAACCACTGTGCTAGCTGGTCCCACTCTTGTTCTAACATGCCTACATATTCTCATAACCTGTACAATATTAAAGTTTAAATTAGAGCATAGTATGTATTCTCCTTAAAATTACATAAAATAATTCTATACTTTCTTGTTTTTACAGACCTCCAAATCCCCTGTACCCGCCATTACAACAGCGGTGGATAATAGAATAACATTTAAGCAAGTTTCAATTGTAGATTTTCCTGCTAATTCAGCGATAGTCTTATGCGATATAGCTGTAAACATCTGTGCATAATTGAAAAGTGTTCTAAAAGCATTTTTATTTGCAGTTCCAGCATATTTAAGGCCCAGTGCCATGCAAGCACCTGCTATGATATTGCAGTACGCTTGGCTACACATCAATTATTACCAATTAGTTTTAAATATAGATTATGAGCAACCTGTAATGCTTATAAGATTCATTATAAAGAAACAAAAAACAGAATGAGACTAACTTCATTGTTTCCAAATCTACATTTTGAGTCATCTCAGGAGTTGGTTTTTGCAATCTGTACTTATATACTATACTAGGCACATGACTAGAGACCCAAGACTTTGTCGGTTCAATTTCATTCCATAAGATTAACGATCTGGCTAATATTCTTAATAGTAAAAAGTCTGGTCGTACAAAGTCCAATAAATATTGTGTATCAGGGGCTTCCATCCATTCAGCTACTGCTCGGTTTCCAGTATTAAAATACATTAAGCCTAAGGCGATCGTTGCCCCTGGACTTGTTACGTCAATATTTATAGAATCTCCTTCGCGTATTTGATAACTGTAAATAATCAGTTGTATGTCATTCAAATAATCGCAATTATTTAACATACATTTTCAATTTTCTTAGTGATACTCATACCTAGGTGATTTATATTTATCCTTTTGAGCACCAGTAAAAGGTCTTACATGCCCACCAATCATATAATAATGCAATGTATCAGGAATGCTAGCCAAATCTGATCCTCCTCCACATCCTAAAACTACCAAACCAAGTGCCAAGCCTGCAGCTAAAGAATATGACTCACGATCGACGCAGTTTTTCATCTCTGGCCCTGGTGGTCTACCTGTTACAATCAGTATAAAAATATTAATTATAATATAGTTATTCTCTATTGTTATATGTAAAGACATACCTATTTCTGATAACAAAGCATGCGAAATATGTCTGTGGGCAGTCCCCTCATATACAAGACCAACTCCCATCAATGCAGCTACTTGAATGTTCTGTTGGACGTTTAATTCGATACTTGTTGGTGGAAGTAGTGTTTCCACATGCAACGATAACAATTTAGTCATAGATACGTCCATAGTTGCTCGATGTGTTGCAGATAATCCTAACAGCAAACCTACACTCGTTGCTTCGTGATATTCAGATAAATAGTCATACTTGCTAATTGGTGCCAAATTTTTTAAATGGCCGTTTAAACCAAGTGCCATTAGAAATCCCGAATGTTGAATACCAAATTCACCCTGTTGTTGTTTGTTATATACAATCCACGTTGAATCAATATTTGCTGCATCTGGATGAATTCTGAGACCTGCAGCTACACCATTATGAAACAGAGGCCAAAGGTTCATATTAGGAGGAACGTCGATATGAGCTAATTCAACGGTTGTTCCACGTGGAGGTGCCTTCCCTATTTTTACAAAAATATGTTATTCATTACTAAAATTTCAATTGATTCATTTTGTGATTGAGGATCTCGGTAGCATACCGGTCAAGCAAAGTCGAGGAATTGGCAACTGTTCAGTAATAATTGGCGTTGAAGTCCTTAAGGTGAACATGCCCCTAGCTACTGGTAAAGCCATTGTTCTTGTGCACAGAGCATGTAGATGCCTCTCTTGCTCCTCTATAAATTCATGGTCACTTACATCCGGTCTTTGGACTATTGCTATTCGCACAGGTTTTGAGGAATTTAGTAGTCTTCGTACTTCAGCTACTCGGTGATCTTTATTGAATCGCAGTTTTAATACCTATTTAATGCACAGACTGTAGAAATCATCTTGGGTGTCTCAAATAAATTACTTTTCCATAGACAGGAGCGTTAAGTAATCTTACTGTGCTTTTCATATAAAACAAATTTTGAGACGCAAAGTGATGAAAATGTGTGCAGAGAAAAGCTAGATAATTATATTAACTTACAGTATCATCAAACTCCATGCCATCATCTTGTTCCGGATCTTTAATAGAGTAATTCTTTCCTTCATTATTACTATGATTATCTACACATGACTGAGTGGAATGCATATCTAGCGCTGCTAAATCTTGACGGTCGACCAATCTGTATGCTTCCGTTGGCCAATTTGAAGGTGGATGCTCTCTACATTTATACATGATGTCTTTAAGTATTAATGCTACTCCTGGTGGTAATATTTCCAGATCCTTCTTTTTCAATCCTGTAAATGTATTTGGACTTTAAACAACGAGAACTACATTTTTGTAACTCATATTTGCTAAACGTACCCATTTCGTGATATAATAGTACTATTTTATCTGCCGTAGGTTTATGCATTTTCTTTGGTACTTCTTTTTCAGTTTTATTTCCAAGTTCTTGCAAGTCTATACGACTACCAACTGGTACAATGAGTTTAACAAATTTGTCCATTTCTAATGTGTTTGCATCATTTTCATTTGCGATTAATGCAAATAAATACACAATATTTTTAGTTTTTAAATTGACTTGACTAAGATATGGGAATGGTTGCACTTTTACACGATTCAATAAATTATTCAATGTCTCGAATATATTTGCTGGTTTTTGAGACATATAATTTAGGGGTATTATTTTTTGTAAGTCTGCATCGCTAATTTGCGATGTACTCTTTGTAAAGTGACATAAACTTGGACAATCAAGAAAATAATGATGAGTGTACAAATCATATTTCAAATCCATACTTAATTGATGTAATAATTGTGCAAGCAAAGGTAGACTTTCTGACATTACACAATTTAATTTTAATTCCTCATATAGTAAATGTAGAGAAAAGAGGATAAGAGGAAGATAAGGAAACAATATAGCTTGCACATTAATTTTTCCTATATAATTTATGTCATCAGTCTTTGAAAATGCTGCATCAGAAAAATTGGAAGTTTTGCTAAGACCAAGTACATTAGATAGGAACAATGTCGAATTCTTTTGGTGGGAAGATGTTAGATACATCCAGTCATCATTAGATCCACCATCGTTAGTCTTCTGTTTCTTAGATACTATCATTGAATTGTTACGTTCAGTGAACTGGTCTTTCTCATTCCTTTGTATCAAATGTAGCTTCTCCACATCATATCCAAGTAATGTACAAAGCACCACCAGAAAAAGATACCATTCTTGCACTGGGGAATAATCTTGTGGTCCTGGAGCATTTCGAGCACCATACCATTTGACTAACAATTGCATCGCTAAATCTCTTTGCAATACACTGCGCAGAGTTTTTAAACATTTAGTAACTGCAAAGATAATATTCAGTTACACGTGACATTGTGTTTCCAAAAATCTACAAAAAATTAATTTTTCTTTAATAAATAACTTAAAGTTTACCTAAAGGTGATGTACAAGTTGTTGGTAATGTTATTCTGTAATAACTTTTGTTACCATATTCCAAAGTAACCTTGTTTCCTACTGCATCCTTTAAGCCAAACAGATTTGTATCTAAGGGTGTATTTTCTAAAAATAATGGAGGTCTAGCACAGTTGCCTCCTACTGGACTTAATAAATGCAAAGCTTCTTCAAATTTGATTTCATGAGAAGCTGTACAGTTTTGAGAGATTAGAGAACTGCGGCGAGGAAATGGTGATGCTATCTTTTGGTTCATACTAGGTAAGAAGTAATTACAGCCTGTCAGGTTTGGTAAAATACCTGAAATATGTACTTTTCCTACACATGTGATACCAGAATATAATGTAACTGTATTTGATAAATCAATTGTCACTATCATGTGTAAAGTCTAGAAAAAAAAAATATATTGAAATACGTACATATCGAAAAAGTTGTACCAAGTATAAAAATGTGGAAAAGTACTAACCGATAAGCCCACAGCATCCTTAGCGACTATGCTTGTGACCATCCCAAAAATGATTTGTTGTTGTTTGTTCGTTTTTTCAAGTCTAACTAAAAATAGTTGCGATCTGCCTGGTACTAAATAGCCCAAATAACTTTGACCAACCAAATCCGATGTGAGAAAGACCTTTGACGCCTGTCCAGATATGATATCCCTTAGAAAGACAAAGAGAAAAGAATGTTACCTTAAGTTGAATACGCTACATCATTTCCTGTTTGAGTAAATGCAATTGAATGTAAATAAACTCTGAAATTGTGTACTCTGTAACTTACTTCCTACCAAAAATCCAAAGGAATTGAAGGAACAGGGGAAATCTGGAAGAGGTCTACTATAGGTGGACTCATGGATAATAAGATGGTAAAAAATTTGTTACTTGCTTCGGAACACCAACGTTTTCCGTCCACACATGATCAAGGCAAATCTCAGGATATAATGGCCTACTTGGTGTAATAGCATCTTGCAATTGAACACTATTGCAACTATTTGGTGTGTGACTTAATGCAGTTGCCATTATTGCCTGGTGCAATCTCGTATGGTGAACCATGGATGCAGATGGCGCACCAAGAAGAGGTGAAAAACCGGAATGAGTCGGAGATTGGCAACGCGAAATAGTTGCCATGGGACTTTGTGAACGTGAGTGTTGTTGTTGTTGAGATGGCGATACACCGCCAGAACAGGTAGTTGTATAAGATGTACCACGGGATCCAAATGGACTATTACCTAATCCAATACCGATATTATTCAGCTGAGGATTTGGCATTCCTAGAAACACATAAATGTACCTATAAGTTTATATTTTCCAAACAAAATCTTTGACTATATGTTTGGTATATTACCAAAGATACTTAAATGTCCTTTGCTCGTGCAGCTTTTAATAGACAAGTTACTGCCTACGTGTAGTGGTGATGCACTTGTTGAATAATTAAAGAGACTATGCGTAGTATCACTGCTTCTGCACACAACTTGACATTCTTCAATTAAAGCCTTACGAATTTTGTAAACAGAATGTAGTCCAGTTCTTCCGTCGTATATTACAGCTAGAGACGGTTCTAAACTAGTGAAAATGATTTTCTGGCTGACATCATTCATATACGATATATTACCTAAAAAGTTGTAGAAAGCAGTTAAATACAACATTTTTAAATTAGACATTGATTATGGTACTTCAGTAGGACATTTACCGTGTTTGATAATTAAAGGACAGATTTCATCTAATGGATGTATAAGTGAAAATGCAGTTGGCAAATTTGTCTCAGGATGAGATGGAAGTCTACTACTTTCTAATGATATATATCTATAAGAAGTATAATCACAATTATGAGGAATATTGATTTTGTATAAATATAAGAGATATTTCCATGATATATATAGTTACATACCTGGATTCGTGACTGAGCATTTGTGATTTTTCAAGTAATATCCCATACTTTGTTGGCCAAACGGCAGACACCTAGGTAAACATTAAAATTTTAAGAATATACTTTTATTACACGTACGTAGATACCTTCAGCATAAATTCTTACTTGAAATTGTAAGCTAGACACATAATCTTCTCCCGTTTCTGTAAATACTTTAAGCGTGTAGGAATCAAGTAGACATATACATTCCATTGCTTTGCCAACGGATTCTTCATCTTCGAAGTCTCTTCCCTTTATCAAACGATTAGGTACACTCGTCCGAAAGGTACTCCAGACCGCATGTTTAATATCGGTTTCGCATGTATATGTGGTTTGAAGTACACGAGTGGATTGATTGCCTTTTGAATGTACAGCGACCTTTCCAGAACAATACAATTCTTCTTCGCCACATTCATCATTGTCACGCACCAGCCAAAACTCTTTCTGTACAATCACACATTTGTACTATGTATACAATGTAAAATGGAGGCGCACGGTAAATTAATAAATGTCATACAGGCGATCGATCGGATATATTCACTTGGCTGAATTTCTGTAAAAGTACGCTTTCTCCTGGTGCTGTCTGGTTATTCGATAGTTGGCTGATTACTGAGCCAGGATGTTTCAAAATCATTTGTCGTCCACTTGGAGCATATTCCTTGGAGTAACATATTTCAATGTAAAGTGTCACAGAGCAGAATTTCAAACTGAGAATATTCTTGATAATCAAAACAATAACATAACCTTCGTGACAATTTACATACCACCGGATCTGAGGCGGCGATCATCTTCTCCCTGGTTTCATCCAGATTTGCTAAGGATGTTTATTAATATTGAAAAAGGGATACCGGCTTTTGCTTAGACTTTTCAACAAAACAAATCGTTTTTCCACCGCGCTAGGAGAATCAACAATTCGTAATATTCTTCGTACATTGTTCGCTAGATGGCTACAGTGTTTGTCTCATATATATGTAATACTACTATATTGCTAATGGCTGAAAAGGCGACGCAAACACCACGGTGCAGACATATATCAACCTCTCACTCTGACCATTGTATACTATGCTCTCACTTTGTACTTTCGGCGCAACTGCGCATGCGTGCGTTCTATGGAGCTGGTACGCATGCGCATTATGTTCGAAAGTACGAATGTTCTGTCTCACTTTCTCGGCGCCACTCCCGCTTATAGGAAATATATGTGGCTAGCAATATAGGAGTATTACATATATGGTTTGTCTGCGTTGGCCTATCGTTGCACGGGACGGTGGTGGACGGGACGGCATATTGGAGTACGAGTACCCGATTGTACTCGGAGTAACCGCGGTGCGATCCACAGGTGTCAAGGCACGAGACACGGGGCACATGGAATCCTGAGGAAATGGAGCAATCGGTTTACGGAGAATCTGCGGGAGCACGGACGGCAAGAATCGCGTAGAATAAAGGGATTATACGGAACTGTGTTTCGCTCTAAACGTCCGTATGAAAGGTGGTGGCTGTGGCAAGATAAAGAGTGAAATAATGCCGCCGTCCTCGCACACGAATTGGACGAAACCTCTGCTCAAGAGCGGACAAATGATGCAAATGCAAGTGAAGAGGGCGAACGGGAATGGCCAAAATCAAAACTCGAACGGCAGTGGCACCGAGCAAAGTGGTACTCCTTTCGATAGAAGAATTAAAGTGGTCCTGGTAGGTGACGGTGCTGTAGGAAAAACGAGTTTAGTCGTTTCCTACTCGACCAACGGATTTCCAGGAGAATACGTGCCTACTGCTTTCGATAATTACAATGGTTCGTATATCGTTTGGCTTATACACCCGCCCGGATAGTTTTAGGCGTAGTAGGTAATTTCTGCAATCAACGTTTTGTCATACACACGCACACGGCCAACGGCAATTTAAAGTTACGCAAACGCGAGGCGAACGAAATAGTACCAGCAGTTTGGATGACGTACGAATATGCAAAACCGACGAAGAAAATTGTTTCTAAATTTTCGCGAGTTTTATACAGCTCCTCATCGTCGCGTATTATTTGGATGCAGCATAAAATAATATAGAAATGGATTTACCTAATCTTTATCTAATTTTTATACGGAGATACAGAATTGTTTTTCCGTTTTTTTTCAGAAGTCAAATATATTTATGACGCATTTCACGTACTAGAAAATACGTGAAATTCCTTACTTTTGTTTATTTTATGTTCATCTTTTCTGCCCATCATTTCACCTTTTGCTCTCACTTTTTACGTATTTTAATTACTTGACACATGTGTAATTGATGTGTTATGCAACAGTTGACAGGTAAGATAGCACATTTAAATGTAACAAAAATTAGGTATGACTGAGTTGTAAACATGAAAAAAATGTTACGGAATATTATAAAATTATTCTTATTTTAATGTGATTGGATAGATTTATGATTTACCACAGATCCGTGTCAGTAATATAATACTCAGAGTCCCATAATTCAAATATGTCAAAATTAGCAAGCTTCGTTTTAATGTAATATTATACTCAAGCAATTTGTAGTCAAACTTATTTAGTATATTATACATGTATTATAACATTTTGTTGATACATGCCCTTAATTCTGCATTAAACTTATTTCTTTACAGTGGTTGTTAATGTCGATGGACAGCCTGTAAATGTGCAACTATGTGATACTGCAGGACAGGATGATTTTGATCCTCTAAGATCTCTGTGCTATCCAGAGACAGATGTATTTTTAGTTTGCTTCAGTGTTGTATGCCCTTCGTCATATCATAGTGTTGCATCACGGTGGATTAATGAAGTAAAGAAATATTGCCCAGATGCTCCAGTTATATTGGTAAGGCAAAAAAAATTGACAAACTATACACAATTGACCGATTAATTTTATGGAAATATGTCTTCAGGTTGGTACAAAAAGTGACTTGAGATCAGATGTGAGACTTATGTTACAATTGGCAAGATATGGGCAAACACCGATAACAACGACTCAAGGTCATCAATTGGCTGAAAGATTAGGTGCAGTAAGTTATGTAGAAACGTCTGCATTAACTCAACACGATCTTAAAGAAGCTTTTGATCAGGCAATAGTTAGTGCTCTAAATACAAGGCGGGGTGTTGCTAATTTATTATATAGACGACGAAAACCTCCACCCCTCTGGCGTAGATGGTTATGTTGTTGGGAACGACCGTCATCTAATGGCTCATAAATATTAATTTGTAGACTCTCTAGAATTTCTCTGTGATCATAGGCAGCTATCTTGCTGTTAGCCTGTTTTTTTATGCACCTAAATTATTATGAATATCAGATGATTTCTAAAGGAATTAGTAATATGAATTGCTGATATTTTGTGATATGAATTTAAAATGCAAATAATGTACATACATATGATAGCAAGTTTTTTGTATGGTTACAAGAACAATTTTACCCTTGCATAATTTCATTGCATTATAATAATGGCAGCAAGACTACTAATTATGTACTGATAAAATTCCTGAAGGCCATGTGTGGCATAATTTATTATCGTTATATTAACTGTATTTTTGTTATTAGCGTGTAGTTGGCAACTCGCCGGTTGTGATTTTGCACAATAATTTTTTAACAATGCTTCGACTATATACAAGGTAATTTTTGTAAAATCTATATACACACTCATTGCATTAATAGCATTGCATTGTGGGAACCACAGCAGTATCATTCTGAGTTTACTTTGTTGGCAAATGTATCACTGTTTATTATCTTCAACGTTTTAAATCTTAATGTTATAAGAATTGCAATAAGACGAATTTCGAAATTTGCATTATTATATACTATTGTATCATATCCAAAATTTCTTTCTTATTATTCCAAGTACTAAATGTAGGTATAAACCTCATTGAATATTGCAGTAATTATATTTATCATATCGATATAATTATTTAGTCTACATATGCATTCATAGACTCATACAGATATGAAACATATATGACAAAATTTGATAGTTGTACAAATGAAAATTCCTATTCATTCTTCCAGTTCTAAGAAAAAGTGAAAACTACACTAATACAACTGACAAGAACTCTGTTTAGACCTTAGGGTATCATTTTTACAATGATACACAAAATGTAAACATAAAATACAGTAGACTCCCGTATAACGCGAGTTCCTACAAAGCGAATTTATACAACGCGTCAAAGATTTCGCGACCACTGTTTTCATAGAATGCAATTCCTCGTACAACGTGTTGGATACTAATACGTTTCTTCTTAATCAACAACGTATATATGCCAATTATTTTTAAAATACTGTCCAATTTGATAAAACACAGAAAACAAACGTTGGTGTAGTAATAATCATTCAAACATGTTACTATAGATTATATGTGCATGTGAGAAACATTCTCGTACAGGACGATTTCCTATAACGTGTAACACATTGACCGTGTTATAAGGGAGTGTACTATACTGCGCTTTTTATACGCTATATTTACAATGAATATTTATTTGAATAATTCTTTTCTATAGCAAATACAAAAATTATACTGAAGTTGAAGTAAGTATGTATAGTTGAGACATAAATGGTTTCAATATTATGACTAACAATAAGCAATGCTGATATTTTTTAGTTGTAAAAATACCAATTTGTACAAATTTATGTAATTTGGTGGAATCTTTTGCTCAAGTGACGTGAACATTCACGTTGTAATTAACGAGTTATAAATAATATTTTATTTGCATGACTCTTGTAAAATTTCTTGCAAGGAATATTAATTTTTAAACCATTACACAAATCTGCATGCAGTAAACAAGCAGAAATGATTTATTGTTATTTCATAGAAAGTTACTATTAAGATATACACATGCGTCTGTGATTATAGATTGATAATGTTCAAAACTAAATATGTGAAAGGAGAACTCTAAATTTATCTGCAGCTTTGAACAGTCGTGCTAAACGAATATGCATGGCTAATAAATTTCACTTTTTGAAATTTCTTAATAGCAATTGCAGTTTTAAAACAATTATTATTTTACAGTTAGTACTTCAATCTATCTGTAACATTGGTTGTGTTGCTTAAAAGTATTTACACAAAGCAAACTGTAGATTACATTTGTATATCCAAACAGCATATTGTTCCCAATATGTATGGACCTCATTGTTATAACTACTACAATGTAGGTTGCGCATACAAACTTTTTTATTTTACCCCCAAAAATTTACATCATGTTTTAATGACACAGTTAAAATACATGAAAATTTCTCGTAACGTGCTATTCCATGTACATGGCAAGCAAGGTATTGTGGACATACATACATACAGGGTGAAGCATACCTGGAACCACTTTGATTTCTCAATAAAATGATTATTTACGGAGAAATCAAAGTGATTCCAGTTACATGCCACACCCTGCATATGGTCTGTAGTTATACGTGATAAAAACATTATATCATATTGCACATATCTTGGAAAATACATAATGTTTACAGTTCAGTTCTTATTCTACTAAATACCTCGGATTGCTATAACTGTATGTATTACAATGTACTTTACAATTGGATATTGGTTGTATTGTGCCCTACTTGCAATATTTGAAAACAAGTGTAGGAAGCAACTTTGCTCTGTTACATGACATATTTACATGTTTCCATTGGAAACATTAGTTGGATTATATTTGTGAAAATTCTGTAATGTAACAATAATAAAAGGCAACGAACATGCTATAGTTAAAAATGCTAGTATTGTTTATATTTTTTAGAAGAATTTTATTTACAATAGTTTTTTGACCGTCGCATAATAAAATATTACTCTAAGCATGTTAAACGCAATTGTAATGTTTAAATACCTATTATTTGCTTATTACATTGTGTACAAGAGTTATTCAAACTAGCTACATTATTTATATAGCGTATAACATCACCAAACATTACTGATTTACTTGCAATTAATATTTACAATATATATTAGTGTGCTATATCATCATAATCATTAGATATTATATTATATATTAACAAACGGTTTTCAAGATACAGATATGTAAACAAAGTACGAGACTGAACAACTATCACAGTGTTGTAAGAAATAGTATTATGTGCTTATTATCCTCTCTGCTAATAAAGCATAACATATTTTTATAAACATTGTGTCGTGTTAATTTAAATAATCTTTCTCGAATTGTACCTCGTACATTGCACTTTTATATAAAATACCTCCTGATGAACAACGGGGGGTTAAGAAAATAAAAAAGCAACGACTATTATTGAGATCCAGGTGCATATAAAGTGGTTGCATATTTAGCATGAATTATTTGTACCTGTTTGTACCATATGTGCCGGTGTTTGTGAAAGTGGTCTAAGTCAGAAAAGTTTGGTTCACAAATCGTTCCGTATTTCAATCGTATAGATGACAATAATGCTACGTAACTAAAAAAATCAATTTTTCGAAATTATTGTCTTAGACCACTATCGCAATCACCGGCACATATATCGCGCATATGTTGGACATATAATTTGTATGCAAGATATGCAACACATCGTAGCATTGAAATGAACGCAGTTGATTGGTGCATAGTTGTTTATATATAGTGAACAATGGCCACCGATGAACACCTGCGGTAGCCAATTACATCAGCTGGGATTCCAACCCGATTGTGATCCGTGAGTCACCGTGAGTTTTGTTAAACAAGTAAGAAAAACTACGTTTTATATCATTCTATTCTGTTACGAGGAAGTGAAGGGCAGGTATATAAAAAAAAAATATGAAGACAGACAATTCCGATCCGTGGTGCGGAATAGACGCGGTACTTTCCACGGATAGTCAGACTGACAATCGTTTCGAAGATTGTTTTGTACAGAAATTGTCACAGGAGCACGAAAAATTATCGGACTCCGAACAATACTTAGAAAAACTATGTAAGCATATATCGTTGACTTGTTTGTGTGTTTTGTTGCAATATGAATTTCACCAATAATTTTATGCGGTTTTTCTTTTGCATAATTTCAGTGTAAAAATATATGTACATACAAATCAAAGTCGATATCCAATCACACTATATGCAAATAGAACATTACAATATAATTACAAAAACGTAACTTTATCTCAGTCAATTGTTGATCTTGCATTTGTAAATAGACTATATAAGAATTACTATGATAATTGCACATTTTTATTACGCGAGCCGTAGACAAATGCACATATAGCGACATGTTCTTCTTTGAGTTTTCTTTAAACCATCCACTTTGCAATGGCTTACACCTAGACATAATATCTGGAATGTAGTTAATACTACTGATATAAGGTTATCAGTTTTGGTAGTATTGCGAAATTATTTTTTGATTGACTAAGAGATTACCATCGTAAGTTACTGTACATGTTTTTACTAAATCATTTTCTTTATACTTTGCGGTGAATAAGTTATTATACATTTCTTAAGGTTTATTTGTATATTACGAATATTTTGTATAATGTTCTTATTGTGAGGTTAAACGTGTAAATCCTGAAGCTTATTTATATAGTCCTACGTATGCTCGCAATTGCACAAATACATTTCTTTAAATACAATAGTGAATAATATTAGATTTCATTTTTATAGATTCTAAATTGAATAATCTTCGGGGTGGTACTTCAAAAAGAGACCTTGTAAACTCTTTAACAGCAGTAAAAGAGGATTGTATTGCCCGCTTAATATTCTCAGAGCAAAACTTTCAACTTGAAGAAGAAACTGAATTGAATTCTACACCTTTAATTCGTCATATAGCACCGCATTTGCAGGTGATAACCATTACACATACTTGTAAAAATTGTACTCTAGATTCTTCTAAAAGGCATATGTATAGTAATGTGAATCTAATTAATAAGTTAACTAATTATGCTTACTTTGTGATATGTTCATTAAATCAACATGGAATTTGTTTTAATTTAGGCATTAACTGCAAGTGAACTAGTACACCTATTAAAGGCAGATGTACTTCAAGTAAATGCTGAATCAGAGCTCTGTGCAACACCGAATAAATCGTTACCTTGTCAAGAAAGAACTGATAAACAGCAGAAGAACTAATATATCGTCTTTTTTTTACGTACCACTAAAAAATGTCTATTAACGCGTTGTCTGGAAAAGTGTTCTTGCTAATTACTGGAGCTAGTCGTGGAATAGGCAAGCAGATAGCAGAAACCTTTTCTACTGTATTGGAAAAAGGATCACATGTCCTTTTGTTAGCTACAAATTTGCAAGCATTACAAGAAACTGCAAAACTGATACCAAATCATATTTCAGTTGATTATAAAGCTGTTGACTTGGGCAAAGCAGAACAAAATGAATTACAAGGTTTGAAATATGTTTACATAATATTCAGTTATAAATATATTATAAGTTGCACAGTTTAATTTTCAATTCTCATATATTATTGTAGAGATTGTGCTGCATTCTTTGAATGGTACTACTCCAGAAATGTTTGAAAGAGTTGTAATTGTCCACAATGTGGGGACAATAGGTGATCTATCAAAACAAACTTCAGATATGATGGATTTAAACATTTGGCAGAACTTTTACAGCCTGAACCTGTTTTTACCTGCTGTATTAACTGGAGTTATTTTAAAAATATTCAATAATTCTAATGCACAAAAATTAGTTATCAATATTAGCTCTTTATTAGGCATACAACCTGTAAAAAATATGGGTTACTACTGTACTGTAAAGGCTGCAAAGGAAATGTTTTTTAAGGTACTACTTATTAATCTAAAATACAGTGCGTAGTTTCAGTAAATAAATACTCGATTTTCCATTTCATTTTTCATTAAGAAACTGTAAAATATTTCTTAGCGTTGTTGACATGTACAAATGCATGCATATATGTGCCGAAAAATTTGTATAGATTTGTAATATAAATTTGTATATATTTTTTTCTCCAGGTATTTGCCTTGGAACACCCATCGGTGGATGTTTTGAATTACTCCCCAGGTCCTGTTACTACAGATATGTTCAATGTTGTTTGTGATACGGTTGCCGATGAGACGGTTAAGAAGCAATTTAATGAAATGCGAACTACTAATACAGCCTTATCTACACAGCAAACTGTGCAACAGCTATTAAAAGTTTTGGAACAGCATAAATATGAATCAGGTGCTCATGTTGATTATTACGATGAAATATAATACTTCTGTAAAGCAAAGTGAATAAATTTCTATGTCAAGGATAAAACCATATGTATAAGATTTAAAACACAATTTGGTAGAATTACCTATATGCACAAAATAATAATTTGATGTCAAAATTTATTTCCATTGGTAATATAAAGTATATATATATATATATATATATTTATGTAAATATACATAATTATAATTTTATATGTTATTAGTTTTAATAATATATATTATATATAAATATGAAAAATCACAGATATGTTATCCATTTTAATTTTGGACAATCGTTAGATCTGATTTACACAATACATTTTTCTTCTTTTGTTAATATTATTGTACTTAACAGGCTTGTTATTGTCCCAAATGTAAAGATTATACATAGATAATGGCTTAGTTATTTTGTTAAATTAAAATATATTATAATATGGAATCATAGCAGCGATTGTCCATTTTATATACTTATGCAAGCATAGTTTTGTATATTTTAATTTAAGTACAATGTAATGTCAATAATACTTTTGATTAAACAGTTTGTTAAACAGCCAATATGCAAGTATACTTGACATAACAGATCACATTTTGTGTTAAAAGTAGAAACACATATCTATGTCTTTTTGTAAAACATCATTTCATTCATTATCTTCAGGTACTGATGTATACTGTATATTATTATGTTTGGAAATCTGTATACGCATATATACTACAAAGAATATGTTAATGATTAAAAGTAGTACTGACATTAACCATACCGGTGAAGGATAGACAGGTGGCATATAATACGAATAAAGTATACCATATAATGAAGATGCTCCAAATGGAGTTAATGTTTCCATAGTAGTAGTTAAAGAAAACACCTTACCTATTAAAATGAATATACAATGTGTTAACAAAAAATGAACAAGAAAACTAAATACACATTCTTTGGCAATTAAATTTACATGTGACATAGGTTGCAAAAATTAGTTTAATAGAAAAATAATCGTATTTTTTCTTTTTCTTATTACCTGTATCTTCTGGCGGGACGGACTTTGATAATATTGCTCGTATCATAGGTGTAAAAATGCCACTAAACATTCCTATACCAACAGCTAGATACATATGCCAAGGTTTCCATGTAAAAGCTCGTACAACAGCAGCCAAAAGGGATGATATAATAGCCATTATTGCCATAGTTGTCTCAGAGCAACCTTAAATTTACCATTACAGTAAGATTTTCACCTTTCTTAATTTCTAATCAGTTGGTCCAACTTTTTGTTTATTATTTATACCTATGCATTTTACTATAACTTTTACAGCCAATATAGTTCCAAGAATTCCAACAATGACATTCATTGCAGAATAAACAGAATATTTTTTTACATCCCAGCCAAGTCGTGCACTTGCAAATAGATAACCAATATTAAAATCCCCTTCCATAATTACTACTACTAGAGTAATACATATTATACAGCACCAAACGATACATCGATTAAAACCTTCCCGTTTTTTGACACACGTGCTTACAAGGTCTTTCACAAGGCTTATATCAAATACACTAGACCATGTTTTCTAAAAACGGATAAGAATAAAATATCAGAAATAGAATATAAAAAAAATTATGTTAATATATAGATTGGTGTTTAACAATCACTATACATCCATTCCATATCGTGATGCCTAATATGATCATGCCACTTGTCAAAATTTTTAAGGAACACATTCTGTGTATACAGGGTGGTTTTGGCTCAACTGTCAAGCCGGAAACAGTGAATAGAGCGGCTTAAAACAAACAGAAAAGTCCTGGACCATTATGCAAAATTCGCAATATTGATCGAGTTATTAACTGTTAAAGATCAAAGGAAAGGGCGTCCGCCAAAACGGCAACGGGAGGAGCGCTAGAGCCTCTGCGAGCTGTAGGACGGCCCAATTTACCAACAAAGAAATGCGGGGTGCGGTAAGGGGAAGGATCATACGTCACTGCACGCGGCCAAGCGGGCGTTATTCTGTGGTGGGGGCGATCACTATCGCTTCCGAGTAGCGACACTCACAGGCAGACGTAGGCATACGCGTAGACAATTTTTCGAAGGTGCGTCTTTGTTACGCATGCACGCTCGAACGCTGGCTCTCTCTCTCTCTCGCTCGCTCGAACGCTGGTCTCTCTCTCTCTCTCTCTCCCTCTCTGTCTCAGGACGCGAGACATTCTGCACGTAAAAATAAACGCGTGTTCTCGCTACGTGTATCCTTCGCGAAAATTATTACGTACGCTATCCGTTTCTCACCACCTAGCGGTAGATAACAGGGTGCGTTTTTTTTATAGTGGTATCTCCAGGAGGCCTAATCCACTGTATGTACATCAAAGCATAGGGCCTTAATGTAATAATTGTTCGAAATACCTTCCCCCTTCCCGCACACAGATTTCGGCCCTTTGTATAATATTGCGCGTTGCTCTCTGTATTAGTTCCGGCGTGATGGTTTTTACGTGCAGATGTCTCGCGTCCTGAGACAGACAGACAGAGAGACAGAGAGGGAGAGAGAGAGAAAGAGAGAGAGAGAGAGGGAGAGAGCCAGCGTTCGAGCGTGCATGCGTAACAAAGACGCACCTTCGAAAAATTGTCTACGCGTCGCTACCTGTGAGTGTCGCTACTCGGAAGCGATAGTGATCGCCCCCACCACAGAATAACGACGGCTTGGCTGCGTCAAGTGACGTATAATCCTTCCCCTTACCGCACCCCGCATTTCTTTGTAGGCATACTGGGCCGTCCTACAACTCGCAGAGGCTCCAGCGCTCCACCCGCTGCCGTTTTGGCGGACGCCCTTTCCTTTGATCTTTAACAGTTAATAACTCGATCAATATTGCGAATTTTGAATAATGGTCCAGGACTTTTCTGTTTGTTTTAAGCCGCTCTATTCACTGTTTCCGGCTTGACAGTTGAGCCAAAACCACCCTGTATAGTTACTATATTGAATCTGATGACTTACCACAGCTCTGTTCTCTATAGTCTCTGGGACATAAATTAACACATGTAACCCTGCAAGTGTACAGATTACTCCAGCTACAGCAAATACGCAAGCATATCCATACTGGTAAAAGACAAGTGGACCAGCAAGGGTACCCATCAAAACTCCCAGTGATATTAAAGCTTGTAACCAAGCTAATTGCCATGCCCTGTCATGAGCATCAGTTATATCAGCGATATAACACATTGAAGCTAATAGAAGTATACAAAAGCCACCAAATATAGCAGAGGGAATAAAAGCAATTAAAAAAAACCATGGTCGAACGTCCCAACTAGCCATAACGGCAAGAATGAGAAATGTTAAGGATGTACCTACAACGTAAAATGCATGTAAATGTGAAACATGTACTAGAAACATATGTATTATTATTTTATCATTAATTAACATAAATAGAGCACTTTTATAATTTACTGTGAATGTAACTTCACTTTGCAGATTGTACCTGTGTATCCAGCTAATAAAAGTGGTTTTCTTCCATATTTGTCACTCCATGGCCCCAGAAAGAGAGATGAGAATGCAGGCAGAATACTTGTAATACAAGCTTGAGACAATGCAATTAAATTTGCTTCTGGTTGCACTTCTGTATCTATCTTAAGGGCTTCATTGCTACTACTATTATTGTGTAGTACATCACATTGTGTATTATTGATACCTAATCTTATCCTGCATGTACGATATACTATCAAATCTGTTAAAATATTACCTACAAGAAAATTTTCATAGAATAAGGTAATTATATTGTAACAGCGAAATATTAATATAAAACAGTTACCTGACATTGATTGAGCAAATAGTAATATCATCAGTGGTGGTTGTACTAAAACATACCGCCTCCATCCTCTGATCATTGATTCCATTTTTGTACTATCTTAGAATATGTTTTAATAGCACCGTTTTATGTATAAAAACGTACAATTCCTTAAAGATGCATATCCTTAGTATAAAACATACCAAAATAATGTAGAATGTATGACAATTCTATAACTAGTACTGATTAATACTTTGTGCGAATCATTCCTTTATTCTGCTACGACTACGTCACGTCGCATTTTTCTTTCCGCTAGGCCAATTACGAATTTCCTAAAACAAAGAGATTTTGTTTTATATTTTTGTGCTTGATATACGTTTTATACTTCATTACAATCAAGTTAAAGTATCAAGTAAAATGTTATATGCATCGTACAGTTAAACGTACACTGAACATATCTTCAGCTTGTCGATCAAAACATATTTGGCGTGATCTGGCGTATAAACTTTTTGACAGCTAAACAGCTGATTAAGGCGGTGTTGCCACTTACCACAAGTTAACCTTTCGTAATCCAATGTTGGTTTGCTTCCGAAACTTCAACGAATTATTATTGTTTACAAGAATGCAGCATGTCAATATTTAGTATTTTTTATTATTATATTGCCATCGGTAGCAGCGAATTGTTAAAATTTGACTGACACTGCTTGTAAATCCATTAACTTATGTACAGTGAATTTGTACATTAACGGAGGGTCTGTTTAAAGGTAAGAGTTGACAGAAATGAATTGTACGTGTACATTTTGTATTGACTTTAACATGAGCCAATTTTCTTGCACTTTAAGAACAGGTGACGTTTTATCGGGAAAAATGGATACCCATAGTACAGATACGGATAATAACTACGATCGGCCATTAACACCGTCGGAAGAAGATTGCTGTGGAAATGGATGTAACCCATGCATTTTAGACGTGCATGCAAAATTATTAAAGGAGTGGCAGAAAAGACAGAATAAGGAGGCAATCTCAGAAATAAAACAAAATATATTATCTGTTCTTTATTATAAAACATTTGTAGTTAGAAATTTAAATAAACTTTCCGAAGAATACATTACAATAGAATTAGAGTATGAAGGTAGATAGCTTTATAATTAATGATTAACAATACGTAATGAAGAGTCTTACACTATCTAATGAAGAAATATTAATTTAAAGTTATGGAGTAACTTAGTGAGTATGTAAATTTGGGATCATATTTTAATTACGCAGGTGAACCAAACAATAGAGAAAAACTATTTTTTAATCCAGGGCAATATATAATCGTACGTTATGCTACTGTATCAAGATCTTTTACCCCGATATCATGGACAGATAATGGTTTCGTTATTTTGGCGAAAATATATAAAAATGGCAAATTCAGTACTCTGTTAAAGAATGTAAAAATAGGCGACAATATTGATGCGAGGGGACCATATGGAGATTTCTTGTATAAATGTAACAGGTAGGTGAATAATAATTCTAAGTGAACATATTAAAACTACACGAATATGTACATAAATATACGCGTGCTATAGTTTCCAACAGATTATTATGTTTAGTATTGGATCTGGTATAGCTGCAATGTATCCAATTGCAAAAACCATTGTCGACAATGAAAACGAAGAAACGAAAGTATGCCTTATTGCTGGCTTTCAATCGCTTTCACATATTCCTTTAAAGAAAGAATTACAGTACTTGGCAAAGTATTGGAATTTTAAATGTACCTTACAGATATCACGTGAATTGTTCAAAGGTAAGCATAGCTTAGGATAGCCTACTTGAAACTGAATTTACAATATTGATTGTAGTAAGACAATGATTCATGAAACAGTAAAAATTGGGAAAAGTTGTATGTGGAATATCTCTACGTGAACTCTTGTAACTTTCAGATCATGTAACTAATTGCCACGGTTTAGACATACAGTTTGGTAGATTAGACAAGCCAAATGTATGTGATATACTTGCATGTAGTGTACCGCAGACAACACTAATTTTGATTTGCGGCACTGAATTATTTAATCGATCCGTTGAAAATTGGGCAAAACAGATGAATTACTCACATGTACATGTATTTTAATACACTTGGCATCTTAGATCAATTTCATTAGAATATTGGGAATTTATTTAATAGGACAAGATATGTTATGTTCACAATGAGGACACACTCCATGTACCTGATTGAATGCAATTTGATTTCCAGCAACAGCTTGCAGCCACTAAAAAACGATTACCATTTACCAAATTTGAAATTACAAAACTACTAAATATTTATTAATCGTATTCAAATTCGATAAGGTTTCTAATATGTATGTACTTGTACATTTATTTCTGTACCTGTAAAAGACATACTGTGTGAAAGCGTCGTCTGCACTTTATGTTAGCACAAATTCTATTCGGGATATGCTCTGTTCCTAACTCTAAAGAAAAACAAATACAGCATTCCTCATCAGAAACAACAACATCTTTCTCCTTTATGTTATCGGAAGAATCTATCTTGGATGGAAACTGGGTTATACTTAATAACATTCTTAAGTTGTCTAAAATGTTTGTCATGGGATTCCAGGACTGCAAAATTGAAAATATATACTTGTGGCAATTATACAATTTTGCCTGTAACTAGTTAATTATGTACAATGTAACGTACATGTATATTTTTGGATACAACCTCTCTTTGCTGGTCTACTTCGATATGACTACCCAAAAATTTTATGTTTGGTAAATCAGTAGGATTTAAAGGATCTATTGTTAGTAATAAAGATAAAACCGGTGTCAAATAGATACGCCTGTATAAATGATAAGGCTTTGGTACCAGTGGATCTATTACCCAACAATTCCTAGTAAAATAAACTTAAACTATATAAAACATTCGGACATAATATACTTGATACGAAAATCCATTGAAAAGATAAGTACAATTGTGTATATTATATACACATAATTAAACACTAACCGATCTATTTCATGTAATTGTTCCCAACAGTTTTGAAATATTTCCATTTGTGACTCAAACTTCTGTTTAACAAGTTTCAAGTCACTCAAAGTTTCTTCAAAGGGATTTACTCCTGCTATGTTTGGGACATCTGAGGATATTAGCTGCCAGAAATTTGTACTACAGTTTGTTCTTTGCAACGTGACAGAAACGTTCTGTGTAGACAACTTTACGATATTGAAATCGCTAGTTGATGATAACGACACTACCTTGAATGTACATGTGATGCAGGACATTAATGTTTTACCTATATGGATCATTTTACATCTCTTGTTTTCGTAGGAAATCAAAGTTTTTGAAATTACGTACAGATGAAATTTCTAATGCATCTTTCAATTGCTTCATTTGATCTGCAACAACAGTTTCCTTTACATCGAATACTGTGCAATGCATTTTATCAATGGTATCACTCTGTGCGCAAGCATAAACATTATTCATTATTGTCGATGCGGAATAAATTTTATTTTAATATCAAGATATTAAAATTCCGACACGCAAACAGATTTTTAGTGTACTTACAACAATTATATGTAATTGCTTCAAGAAGGAAAAAATTGTTGAAGCATTTTGGAGTAAATGTCTCACTTTGCTAATAAATGCTTCACTGTGTAACACACAAAGAGTTTTCCCGAAATAAAGTTTTGTCCCATGCAAGGATGGGTAATTTGGTACGGATAATTTCAATTTTAACCGCATGATATGCCCAATTTCACGGCGGCCCTGAATTTTTAAAAAACCCTGCCACGTGACAGGGCTTTTCGAAATTAATATCATTTCTGGATACCATTCAAGGATAGACGCACAATCGTCAGAATCCATTGTGTGGAAGGATCAGAATATATCGTGACTATGGAAAAGAGAAAATTTAATATATATTTGCATGTATGGTTATCTAGTCCATATATAATAGCACTGACGAGACCACTGTTTAACAATCTCTTCACGGCGGGAACAGCCTATTCTCTAACCGACTGCTTGTGATAGCCGATAAGCGCGCCAATTGGATGCGCATGTAATTGATACGATGTTGACTCAGTGACTGAGCTCTCATAAATTAGTACTCGTTCAGTAAGTTTTGAACTCATGGCAAACGCGGTACAATAGAATCCGCGTTGAAGCGCGCTTTATGTTCCGACAATGACCTTTGACAATCTCTAAACTCGGTACTAAGAATTTCAAAAATTACGCATGCGAAATAAGTGTGACACAACTAAGATTTGGTGAGATACTGGAGGAAGTGCAAGAAAGTAAATGAAAGTTGAATGTACAGTTAGAGTTACGTGCGTTACGTGATAAGAAACACAGTGGAAGGTCACCACTCTACGCTATAAGTGTTTGTCAAATTTACAATTGAACGTTGAAGCAGTAAACTTCAAATTCATAACAAATAACGATTATTAATTGGTTATGTCGTTTTACCTTGATATATCGATAATTGAATACTGATCGATTGTGTTATCGATATTTCGAAGGCTGTTTTACGTTTTATCAAAGAGTAGGGGTACGACAAGAGGCGACACTCCACAAAGAAATCAGTTTTAGACAGAGACGAACGCTACTCCTAACGTGGCATATGAGCGGCTCATAAAAATTGTAACGTGCTATTATGTTAGGTTAGGATTAGGATTTGTTCAAAAATATTAAAAATAAAATATTATAAGATATTTAGGAAACTATTAATGATAATTTACAGAGAGCAATAATACATATATATTGTTACTTATTTTTGATTACAATGCAGAACGAGTCACATTAAGTTTAGTCATTTCAAATATCCCGCTTGTCTGCACAACCAATTTAAAGGGACAAACGCATTGAGGAACATCAAAGGTACCGCTCGAAGTGTCGCCTCTTGTATCCCTACTCTTTGGTTTTACGGTGGTTAAAGTTGGTTAAAGTTTACGTCAACGAAGGACACGCGGGCGCCAGCTGTCACTTTGGAATAAAGTTGAATAGAGTACAATAAACATTCCATTTGATTTATACGTAATAGTTATACCGTGGAAGTGGGAAATTTGTTGAACATTGTAGTCTTTCGTATGTATAGAATAAGAAGTGTTGATAAACTTGTAGAATGCGCTATTGCTTCAACAGTATTTCTTTGTTGCAGGTTATGACTCATTGCTGGACCCATAGATCAGTTTTATTCAAAATATTTTATTTCTACTTTTGTGACATACTTACTATTGCCAGATAATATTAATTAGCCATACATATGCAACGTACATTTTAATACAGGAAAAAGCATGACGCATTGAAATGAATTAGAGCTGCCATATTTGCTTATTTTACTTGAAAAGCATGTAAAAAGTACATGGTACTGTACGTGAAATTTCTGGTTATCAAAGTGCTATTTTTATAATAAAATTCACCACAAATTAAATAATTATGTCCTCGGCAGTATTTAATTGCTTATCGAGGATTGAACTGTTACTTTCAATTCTGAATTCAAAGAAAGACTGTTAACATTCATTGATGATACAAAGTATACTATAATAAAAATTCAAATCTCAGTGAATATTTATGTGTACAGAACCTAGATAACTATTGAAAGTAAATTACGTAGCAGTTATAAATATTTAAAACGGCTATTATTGTCAAACATGGCTGGATTATCGTACGATCAACCTTGGGGTCTCAAAACAATAGCATTATTGTGTTCAAAATGTTGCCCTCATCGACGGATCAATCGATTGGCATGGCACCAAGGAGGCATTTTAGCTCTTACGTATTTAGCTTACACGTGTTATCATATGACTCGGAAGCCAATATCAGTTGTCAAAAATGTACTGAGTCTTAATTGTTCAAACTTAACAGTACCGCCAGATATTGTGATAAATGACAGGAACAAAGATACATGGTGCAACTGGGCACCTTTTGGTGAGTAAAATCAAATCTGATATCTACATTTTGAATAAAGTTAATGGATTTATCTTATCTTTTGTTCTACTGATTGTAAAAGAGTATGTACTCCAAGTTTACACGATTATAATGCTAAATGCTGTATAAACATGTGAAAAAATTGGTTTGTTTTTACAGATACTTCAGATGCTCCAGCATTCCTTGGCATGTTAGATTCTGCATTTCTATTTGCATATGCTGCAGCTATGTTCCTCAGGTGATATTTTAAAGTGAGCTTATTAATCGTTCTATTTTAATACAAATTCTTGCAAATGTACTATCGAATTCTTCTTCCTTTTCAGTGGTTTTATAGCTGAACGAACAAATCTTCGTTATTTTCTTTCACTCGGTATGCTGGCATCAGGCATATCGTGTTACTTATTTGGTATTGCCAGACCATACAATATTCACAGTTTGTGGTATTTTATATTAGTGCAGGTACGTTGATACTTTTTTTCATGGACTATCTGTATAGAGATTGTAATAGAAAATTTAATTTTCTATCCTTTTTAATAATCGATTATAAAGGTTATGAAAATATAATTGCACAGTATATAACACGATTAGAAGAGACTAATAACTAGTTCTTAGTAGTATTACAATTAGTCAACTTTAAAATGTATCGAATGTTGATGCAACTTTACACCTGCAGTCCTTTTCATTTATTTAAACAGGCAATCGGGGGAGTCTTCCAAACGTCCGGTTGGCCAGGTGTTGTTACCGTTGTAGATAATTGGTTTGGAAAAGGCAAGCGTGGGCTAATATTTGGCGTGTGGAATTCGCATACATCATTAGGGAATATATTAGGTTGTTTAATAGCTGCCAAATTCGTGGAAACTGATTGGAGTCTAAGTTTTATGGTGCCAGGTGCTATAATGGGCCTTGTAGGCTTCATAATCTTTTTGTTCTTAGCACCGAGTCCTACAGATATAGGATGCACTCCGCCAAACACCTTCGGTTATAGAAAATTCGAAGTAGCTAATAGCTCTGACGAAGATAATTCTGCAGATGATGAGCGAGGCACCCACATACTAGGTGAAGATGTAAGTGTAAAAAAAATGCAACAATAGAACGTTATTTAATAGTTTATAGATTTTTCACTGTATGTTTATATTGACAACCTACTGACATGTTTAGTCAACTGAATGTGCGCTAAAAAAGAAATTGTGTATCTAGCACAAATATATTAATATTACAGTTTCCCATTGTTTTTTTACTGAAGTTTTAATGTTGACACGTTACATGTCATCTATAAGCATGAAATTAATTTGCTTAACTGGTGTTGTTTATGGGTTTTAATGATATGTACTTTTTCATACATTTATTTAGACATTATCCCATTCTTTGTTCGCATAGTAATCATTCTGAAGACGTGCCTTGTGTAATTTAATAATTGACACACTTTACATTGTTGTTAATACAAACATATTTTGCACTTAGCGTATGGCCACTAAAAATAATCCATTTGCTGTATCTAGCGTCTCATCTATCGCTGTGTCTACCGTGAACAGAGTGCTATCGATGTAAGTGCATGCAACTTTTTCTAAGTACTAACACAGGAAAAGATCAGTATCGTGTAGTAAAATATTTCATTATTACTATCACATGTTACTACACAATAGGCTTCTATATTTAATTATTTAAATTATTTTTAGCATTAACATTTGAATAACATTATATTGTATTTTAAAAGGATCCGAGTTCACGTTCAGAAACTAGTCCAATGTTACCAGATATCAGACGTATACAAACTTTGCACAGAGAAAATGCTATCGGATGTATGGGAGCTATCAAAATACCTGGAGTTCTTGAATATTCTTTATCTTTGTTTTTTGCAAAGTTTGTAAGCTACACATTCCTCTACTGGTTACCTCTTTATATCGCAGCATCCAGTTAGTATATCTCAAATAATGAAGATACAGAGAAAGTGATTTGTATTTGTTTAATATCCGTTATGTACTTATTATAAGATCAACAATGAAAGTATAATGATTTAAAAATTTTTGTAGCTACTTATAGTGCAACAGATAGTGCTGATTTGTCGGTAGTGTTCGATGTGGGGGGAAGTATAGGTGCTATAGCAGCTGGAGTTATATCTGATTACAGTGGTATGAGTGCTTTAACCTGTGCAGTTATGCTGGGACTCTGTGTTCCTGCGGTAATATATTTAAATTAAGTACACAATTTTATATTTTATAACATGATACATTTGATCATTATTTTTGTTTAACAGTTATTCATATACGATTACATTGGAGATTCTGGACTAGCAGTAAGCATAGTATTATTATTGGTAGTAGGTCTTTTAGTAAATGGGCCGTATGCTTTAATAACTACAGCAGTATCTGCAGAATTAGGAACTCATCCTAGTTTAGGCGATAATTCTAAAGCAGTGGCTACTGTAACTGCAATTATTGATGGAACGGGTAGCATCGGTGCTGCTGTTGGTCCACTCTTAACAGGTTTAGTTTCTCGATGGGCAGGGTGGCATAGTGTATTTTACATGCTTATGATTGCCGATGTGCTTGCATTATTGGTAAGTAATATTATTGATGCTTGCACTAGTTTATTAGTTTGGTAGGATGAAACTTAAAAATTATATTGTTCTTGTTGTAGTTCTTGTCCAGATTAGTGTACAGAGATGTACGATTATATGCACAGATTAGAAGAGCTGTGTGACGAATGTAAATTAGGATACTAAAATGTATTACATAAATATGAAAAGACAAAGCACAATTACGTAATAACAAAGTGAAACAACACTTGTTAGACTTTTATGTATATATACATATATATCTTATATTTCTCATAACATGTACAACGAAAAGAAAAGAAATTCTTAACCACCATTACTATATGGGTGTATTATTAAATCTGAAAAACCATATTTATGGAAATAAATATATTTTTTTAATACGCCTTACACCAAGTCATTAAGTAATACAAATAAGGAGTGAGAAATAGATTAAATCTGCAGGATTAAACTTGTTATCCTACACTTATACTATATACAGATACTCCAGTAGAAACTCTCTGTTCTCTTATTTGTACGTACAAAATTCAGCAAAAAATCTTCCAATCAGAATTTAATTTAGCCTATGTACCTTATAAATTGAAAATAATCTACACATCTGTATTTCTTATTTTCTTTGCAACATTTGTTCGTCAAAATTCTGCGTATCAAAATGGAAATTGTTAATTAAAATTTAATGTACAATCATGGAATGCCAGCGGGTACAATGAAACTAATAGCATCTGCATATTCCCCCCATGCAGCTCTTTGAGTTTGAAATGTGATAATCCAGGCTAACAGAACAGCTGTCCAAACGATAGTACCGATTGCAGAGAATATAACATCTGAAAATACATTGTGTATTAGTACGTTGTTTTATCAGATAGCTTCCCACAAATATTCATATATATGCTAGAACGCTACGTAAATATAAATATTTAATAATATTTTAGAAATGGATTGTAAGATTGTTTATAACTATGAGTGCTTACATTTCCTAATTTGCTTTTGTTCGTCGTACTGTGGCACAATAAAAGCTTCCTTCATGAACCAAACTGTATTTACAGCCCAAAGGAAAGGAAGTAATGCAAATCCAGCTACGAAAGAAAATTAATAAACTTCACTTACAAATAAAAAGGAACAGTGACTTAATTGCAACGAATTTTTAATGATAGTTAATTGCATACCACGAAAATACCATTTGCAAAGGTACAATTTCTTTTCGTTCGGAACCTTTGACAGATCCATGTTTATTATTTGTAATATATAAATACTAATATAACCTATATCACGAAGGGAGAGATCGAGGCATTTATTCGTAATAACGAGATGCGAAAGGTACTACACCGAAATGCCGAAACGTAAATCAACGATGAGAGATGAGACTTTTTAAAAGTAGAAATAGAGTAATCTTAATGTCTTATGGAGGTGCGAGAAGATTTGACCGCGGCGAAATAAGAAGGATCTATAGCACTTTTCCAATTGCAGTAATTCCAGTTCTTTCCTCTCGCTGGTTTCTCCATTTTGCAAGAAGATGACGCTTCAGCGCAAACCGAGTACGGCGAAAGGGTTGCGCGGGTTGCGCTTAAAAATGGTGGGAGCGGGTCACGTGAGGGAAGACTTGCCGCCCCGCTTGTCGCGCGACTGGTCGTGGCCAGCCATTTTGATTAGTAACATGGCGTCAGCGGAGATTAATATGGCGTCCTCGGACATAATAACCGAAGTGGAGATTCAGCCAGATATCCAAGAGGTCGAAATAGAGACAATACCCGTGGAAATACCTTGCGAGACCGTAGAAACGACTATCGAAGGGGACGATGGGCAACCTATGATCGCACTTCAACCACTACCAGAGCCGGGACGTGAGGAAATCATACTTCAGACGCAAGAGGAAATCGTTGGTGCTGATCCTCTGAGCGTATACGACCAGATCCCGGTGCCAGAGAACGACATTTATGTCGAGTCGAGCCCCGGTCCATCGAGAAAGGGTCCCAAAAAGGCCAGAAAGGGTGGAGCGTCGAGATTCAGAACTGCGGATCACACAATCTTCGGGGAAATGGGCTCGGAAACGAAAGCTAGAAAGTGGGAGCAAAAGCAAGTGCAAATCAAGACGCTCGAAGGGGAATTTTCGGTGACAATGTGGGCTTCGGGGACTGACGACGGTAAGTTAAGAATGTTATTGACCTGCCTCGTGAACAGTTTCCAGCTGTATCTTGGAAATTTTTCTTTAAAGTCTCGCTTCACATTGGAAGTCTCCACGCACGCGGATAGTACGTACTTCCGGTAGTCCAATCGATACCACAATTTTATCGTTATGTGCCAGAACGGCTAGGAGCCTAATCAAATTTTATGATTCTCTACTATTAATGCTCTCGTTGACAGTCTCTGTTGTTTGTTTTGATCGAGAGAACGCCATTATGCTGCTAGGGGGCAGCCATATTTTGAAAATGGCTTCTTTTACGTGGATCTGTTCCTTGGAAAGCCGCGATGGTGCCGATTTGTAATGCAGGACATGAAACTTGAAAAGCACGAATATCATGCCATACTTCTCACATATTCCCGCTAGAAGCTATTTATTATGTATTATTAGTCGTATCGTTTCCCTATTTTTATTTTACGAATTAAATGCTTGATTCTACCGATCTTCTTTCAACTAAGAATAATAAGCATTTGAGCGAAAATCATGAGTACAAACCACCAAGTGCTTTTATCACTGACGTCATTTTTAGAAATATCCATAATGCTTACCTACAGCATATTCTCTAGTAGTTTAAATTTTTGGTTTTACTCTTGTTAGTAGTTCTTCTTTTTTTTATTGTCTTCACTTATTCAACGATAGGATCATGGTTGGTAACAGATTTTAAACTTTGCAACCTCAATTTTAGTCCTTGCCTCCTATGCTCGCACTGGTCTATTCCATTCAATGCAAAAAGAAGCCGTATTCGATAAATGTAACTTGACTGTATCGTGTGACTGGAGTATTTGAAAAGTCAGAAAATGATTAGCAAACTGTAATTGTAAATACTTGTTTTCTATACAGAAACGAATAGAAGTATTCCTGGGCAAGAGAAGGGGTGTAATAATTTCAATTGAAACGCATACTCATTTGACTAGATCACGTGGTGTGGGAATTACAAATTGCGATCAGTTGACTATTGATTTGAACGTATTGTAAACATTTTAATAATATCGTTAGGCAAAAGCAATTCACTTCCAGGTTGATTAGTAGCAGTATGTAAAAAATGTAAAATAAGTTTCTAACCGTTTGAATTGAACTGAAATAATAATTGGCGACTGCGTAAAATCAAATGCATAGAAATAAAACTTGCATGATCCATCACAAAAAGGAAACAGTGCAATAGCTTTTGTTTTGGGATTGCTTGTTTGTTACTGTTAAAGGGAGTGTCCTATTAGCTCCTCACCTGGTGGATGTTCCAGATGAAGGCTCGAATCCAGAGCCTGATCCAGACTACACAGAATATATGACCGGCAAGTCCAATGCCAAATTCAATCACTCCGGAAGTTCAGTTTCCGATGGAATGCCTGGTCTCGACCTTTCTGACCCCAAACAGTTGGCGGAGTTTGCACGGCCGGGACATAAGTTAAAAGTCCGTAAACCACCAGTCCTCGATGGCGTTGAACGTACCATTGCATGCCCTCATAAAGGTTGCACAAAAATGTTTCGAGACAATAGCGCAATGCGTAAACATTTACACACGCACGGACCCAGGGTGCACGTGTGCGCCGAATGTGGGAAAGCTTTTGTTGAAAGTTCAAAACTGAAAAGGCATCAGTTGGTTCACACGGGAGAAAAGCCCTTTCAATGTACGTTCGAAGGTTGTGGGAAAAGGTTCAGTCTTGACTTCAATTTGCGTACTCACGTCCGGATTCATACAGGAGATAGGCCTTACGTTTGTCCATTTGATGGATGTAGCAAAAAATTTGCGCAGTCGACAAACTTGAAGTCTCATATATTAACTCATGCGAAAGCTAAGTAAGTATACTTATCTTAAAATCTACAACACTTCTCTTAGTCCAGTCTGTTGGTATATTAACTTGTACCTATTTGTATTTCAGATCACGCAATGCTATTGGAAGACAAGTACAACAAATACAGCTTCAACAACCTCAGTTTGTCCAAGTTGAAGTTGCAGATGTGGATAATCAACAGTTTATTGTCTATGCTGATTAGCCCCCCTAAATAACGATCTCATGCCCTACAGACCCTATTACGAAGTATCATAACCATTAATTATTAATCTAAACAGTGTAAATATTTTCAAGGCGCAGCAAGTGATGTGGACAGGAGGTTACTAAAGCTACTAGTATCGTAAGAGAACAAGTTAATTAATCGTTTAATACCTCTGTGCTTAGATATGGGTTAATTGAGATATCGGAAGCATTAAACAATTGCAAAAAAGAAAACATTGAGTTACACCGAAGTAATAGTGTATCTTCTGAGATATGCAAGGTAGACTGTCGCGCACTGCTCAATTTCGTGTCCGAAAAATAGAAAAAACATAGTGCGCTCTTAATACGTGACTGTATATATTTATAAGTAAAATAAAATATTGTATACAGTATATTTTGGAGAAATTCAGATGGGAATAAACTACAAAATACATTTTTCCGTCAAACTCAATTGTACCACCTTAGCATACAAATGTGTAATGATAATTGTTAATACTCTGTGAACGCATTCATTATGTAAAATAATTTGGTCTCTACAAATATGATGTGTTAACGCCACAAAAACAGTTAAGAATATTTTGTACAATTTGCGAAATTTAAAGAAAAACGACGGCGCTATATGATCAGCGATGTATGTAAGATTATCGGCGTTGGAGGATAATGAATTGAAACTGTTCGTTGAGGGTGTACTTGCGACTACGACGTGTGATATCTGCACGTGTATCAACGTAATTATGGCACTGGTGAAATTATTGCAGTTTAAGTGTTAGCAAATTTCAAAACAAGAAGCAATAGTTATAAATAGATTTAATATTGAATGTATTAAATAGCGACTGCGTGCATCTCATTACGTCATTATTCGTTATTATTCACGTACCATACTTTTATACATACACTGTTAGGATGATAACGTACATACTTACAATTAATAATATTGTACGTACAATTTAACACGTGTAATAATTTTATTCAGTGTAATTTGTAGATAAAATTTGGATAATTTATTTAATACTATAAAGTACATTCTTTTATAAAATATGGATTTACTTTACAGCGATGTGTGAGTTTTGTGGCTATATACGACCACAACTATTTTCTATAAACAATCGAATTTATTAAAATTTCCAGAACAATTTATACAGAACGAAAGAGAATTTGGTATGGCGTGTTAATGTTGATAACATATCAGTTGTATTTAACGTGATAATACAACGATGGTAAGTTGTGAACGAATGTATCAAATTTATGCAATACAATTGAACAAGTGTATGTTAAATTTAAATTTCCTCTCAAAAGTATGGGTATTCTACAAGGCGAAACTATGAATTTTATTAATCCCCGACAAAACTAAACTTTCATGAACAATTTGCACTAAAGCAAAATTGATCTGTTAAATTGTCTATAAATACTTGTATCGTTTACTTATACACCAAGATAACATGTTATTATAGAAAGTACCAGGTAGTCTAACACAAAGTAGTTTAAAATTCTTTTATTTGGTTATTATAAACGCATTTGCCACTTTTTTTTTTACTCTGTATATTTATACAGCAAAGAATTGTGTATACAAAAGATGTTTTTATGTGTCAAGGTAGAGAACTAAAAATAATAAGAAAAAGACACAAATGTAGTTGTACACATGAATACATAAGATTTATATCCTTAGTTACTGAATCAGTGCACAAAAAAATTGTGCGGTCAAAATAATCTCGATACATTAAAACCTAAAGAAATTCTGTTATATGTCTTTGTCTTCTGCTTACCAATGATATATTTCCAATTCATTTATGTTATAACAATATTTGCTCCTCGTATTATACTAATTACATAATACAATATATACGAATTAGTTATTTGAATTATATGTAAAATGTTTAAACACTCATTGAGTAATACAGTTTGGTATCCTAATGAAATAAGTTAATTTTTTCATAGTAAAAGTGTTGAAAAAAAAAAAATAATTCTCCATAAATACGATGCAGTAAATCTTAGTTTCAATATAGCAAACAAATACAAGGATGATAAATTCTCAATTCCATTTAGTAGGGGTAATTTCAGTTATGAAAAAATATTTCAATGAGATACGGTATAAATGAGAAAGTATGACAATTTTAATAATAGTACTAGTATATTTTACATAGTTAATACCTGCCAGAACGACCATCTCTACCTTTGTCATCTCTGCCTTTGCGGCGATCTTTAGATCTGGATCTTCTGTCGCGTGACCGTGATCTGCGTTTACGATCACGACCACGTGATCTTGAGCGAGATCTAGATCTTCCTTTTCCACCTTTTTTCCGACTGTACAAATAGCGGCGCAGCTCACGAGATATAGGTTTTAGATGCATAAAATTACAAAATCCTGAGCGAGTGCATTCCCTAAAAATTGAATAATTTATTAAGCATTTCACATAATTATGCTTACTCCGTTAAATCATATTCATGTTTGCTTAACCGTACCCCATTTCATATTGGCGACAACAGGCTTCTCGAAAATCAGTTACCGGTGAGAGTTCAGCATAAACGGGTCTGCCGCCAAACCATCTGTTGTTCAAATCATTTACAGCTCTTTCTGCATCTTCCTCTCGTCGAAATTTTATGTATACATTTCCAACTAAATGGTCACCAAGATTATCGCACACATTCATTTCTTCTATTTCTCCATATTTATCTTCACATTCCACAAAAACGTCTTCAAAGAAATTGTCATAGTGTTCTTGCATTTCTTCATCGGACACATTTGCCACCACTGAAAACAAAGTATCCTGATATATTTTTATAGCTCATCAGAGATATCTGATGCGTACTATGTCTTTACGCTTACTCAACGTTATAGTTACATGTACAGTATACTCACAGTGAGAGCCATCTGCACTTTTTGCAGAATTTTGTGGATTGACATAAAGGTTTTGTAGGAGACATGTCTAGAAGAGAAATTACAGATAGATGTATCCAACAGTATTCAAATTTGCTATCCAAATTGTGTTCATTAAAGGGCAAGAATAGTGTTGTCGCGTAACAGATAATTCTAATGAAAATAAATTTCTGTATCGATAGACTTACCTGACTGAATGTGGGTTTATTGTGAATTCGAGAACAGCGGTCTCCGTGCCGACATGCACCGATTTTAAAGTAAAATGAACAATTTACTCTGAAAGAAGTAGTAGTCTTATGAAATGCTACACCGGAACAAGTATTGCTCCGTACGAAAAGTTAATAAGTGGGAACCTACTTGTCTTTTTCAGTGCCGAATATAGATGCTAAATACTCCGCCATCTTATTCTCGTATCTTCACCAGCTAGCAAATGCTCACTGATTTGCAAATGTGCGCGTAATCAAACATAAACTTTGTCTGCTATGCGTAGCGCGACATGTTGGGCCACACACAATTGTAAAATGGCGGCCTGAGCTGATTACAAACACAGCAATATCCCTTACGACTTACGTAGTACCACCACCGAGGAGAGATTGTTGAAGAGGGTCAGCGCCCGCGTATTTGGAGGGGCCGTTTTACCGGGTACTGGTGGGTACCTGAGATAATTGCAGTGCTCTGTTCGATCAACCGTACTTATGGAGTTATAATGCAAACTGCGTTGCTTTGCCATGTAGTTACGCCAAAGTGGCGCTCAACGCAGTGAAATTTTAGACGCACAAGCGCTGACCATGGCGCTACTGGTTACTTTGTATCGATATTTGTAGCGCCGATATTTCTCGAACCGATAAATTCCTAAGTTCACGGGTACAAATCGTGGCGCCATTCGTCGATAAAGCGCGCTAATCACCTTTTTAAACAATCTCTCCTCAATGGTGGTATTACTGATTTCTTTTAAAAAACTATCTAATTTAAAATGCTTGCTTTTATTAATTTTTTCAAGTAGTTTTAAAACTGTATCGGTAAATAATACCGATATTTACATGTGATATTATAACCGGTAATTGTCTGTTTACTGGTACCGGTACTCGTATCGATATTTCAGTGTGTACCGTATGTAACTCCTAGGGTGAGTTTTACCCCTTGGACTTTGGAATTGTCTCCCCCAGGGGTCTGGGAGTTCGCTCCCAGATACGGGAATAGCGTACCCGGGGTGCCCGAGCTGGGGAGGGTGCGTGTATCCATCCTCCTCTCAGTTTTCTCAAACGCGAGGAGACAACCTCTATAAAAAATCCGGGGCAGTGTTCATGGTTATCTGCCCCCATATATGTAATATACTACTATATTGCTAATGGGACTGAAAAGGCGACGCAAACACCACGGTGCAGACATATATCAATCTCTCACTCTCGCCATGGTATACTATGCTCTCACTTTGTACTTTCGGCGCAACTGCGCATGCGTGCGTTCTATGGAGCTGCTAACGCATGCGCATGATGTTCTAAAGTACGATGTTCTGTCTCACTTGCTCGGCGCCGCTCCCGCTTATAGGAAATATACGTGGCTAGCAATATAGGAGTATTACATATATGATTTTGCCGAACTTTTCACAAAGTAATACCGTACAAGGTGTTGAGAAATGATACGCGACAGTTGGTTGGGTTGCCTATCCATCGGTCTGCAGGCGCTTGCTTTGCAAACCGGGAAGAGAGCGTGGAGGGGGACAGACTTCTGGTTTATTGGCACTAGGTGGCACTGGACAGGGATGGAGGGATTATGCAGCTCTAAACGCATAATTCGAATGATAAATATCTCTACTAATACACACAGAGGAGAGATTGTTAAAGAGGATCAACGTCCCTGTATTTGGAGGAGTTATTTTGCTGAGTCCTGGCGGGTCTTCGAGATAATTGCAGTGCTCTGTTAGATCCACAGTACTTACGAGGTTGTAATGTAAAACTGTGTTGCTTTGCTATGTAGTCACGGCAAAGTTGCGCTGAACGCAGTAAAATTTGTCGATCTCTCTACACACATAAACGCTAACCCTCTTTGGGAATCCCTCCTCGGTGCTAATAGTCGACTAAACAGTCACCAAAATTCAGGTAACGTGGCAGTCAACGTGTCAATAAATGATTTCGCCAAACGAATCTAAGGATTTCAGCTCTGCCAGTCTATAGTTTCTAAAGTACAATGCAGGAAGTCAATAATTGGAATGATCTTGTTTGTCATTGAAGCACAGGGATAGTGAATGATAGTATGCGATTTATTTTTACAGTAATAATCAATCATCTTTTTATATACAGCGAACTACGCGCGCACTTACACAATGCCTTCCTCTAACATAGGGCCAGTCCTTTCTACGTTTGGTCCACTTCTATATTTAATAAATGGGCTCGCTCTCCAGTTTCTCTACTCCCCCTCCTTTGCTCTTCCTCCGCTTTGCTTATCGATCGCGCGGTGGGAATTGGCGCGAAACTTTGAAATATCTCGCTCGTTCCATTTACGTCGATAGGCGCGGCCCTTCGTATGCTCGGGATGTTTCTACGTTTATTCTAGATAGCTCTAACATGCTCTACGTGGACAACGTGGTAGAAGAATTCTACGATTTTATTTACACTATGTACAGGAGAATATCACGATACGAAGATCACGTTTCACAACTAGTTCGCTCTTACGACCAATACACTGTCGACTATCCAATATTGTCAAATTAATCGGAATCGTCCATGGGGCCTCTCCTCTCACGCTTCAACGAGGTCCTACGCGATTCTAAAATGTCAGACCCTTCACGACTAACTCTCCGACAACAGCACCGTAAGATCGGACGTCTGAATTCTCGTCTCGGTGGCGTCCACGGGAGTATCAGGAGTCTCGGGCGCGACCAAGGGCTCCCTCTGACAATGGTCCGAATTCTTTCTCGCTGTAACGATTTTCGGCGAACCGCAGAACCTTTCGATCTGCCTGCCCGTGCTCCACGAAGGATTCGTCGTGCACGGGTTGGAGGAAATATCCAATCTTCTTCTACAGGGTGAGGAGGATCCTCTGGCGTAGGTTCTACCCGCGAAAAGAAGGGAGATCCTCCTCCAAGAACCGATTCTTTCGTCCTGGCTGGTCGGACCGTGACTATCACTGGTGTTCCCAGTTTGTAGGCCCTCTTTGCTCGATGCTCCGACAGATTTACTTTTCCGATCCACGTTTTCTTTGCGCAGCCTCTTTATACTCTCGGCATCGTGGCTCTTCTTTTTCTCGCAGCTCGTTGTAATTGGCGTTGCTCTTCTGTCGAGGAATCGAACGATTCTGCTGATGCAGAGGTCCGCGCGCAAGGACTCGCCATCCTCCCGTTTCCTTCGCGGTGAGGCTATGCTCTTCATCGTCTCGACAATTCGTTTCTTGATAAGCGAGATGTTCATGGATGGTAGTCTACCAATCGCGGGCAAGCGTTCCTTCGTGGAAGGTTCTTCCTGCGTGGGAGAGGCCTGTGGTACGGTGGCGGTTACTTCGTCCAGAGTCGAAAGGATTCTCAGACGAGCGCCACGTCGTTTGCTCAGTAGGCGCGTCACCACGACCTGCGGAAAAACGACAAATTTTCAATTTCGGAAAATGTTCGACGATCGCTTTCGTTTTTAAATCCATCTCATTCGCTATTAATAGTGATATCAATCATTCCACCACTTAGGATGGATTTTCTATAAATCGACTTGAAAGCAATGAATATTTTCACAAGAAGATGAAAATTTAGAGAAGGTCGGAAACTACGAAAGCGAGAATGTCTCTGTAGTACTGTAAATGAATTATTGAGACGAGTATTGAAAATCTCGGGGTGATTCGCGCCTCTTAAAACGAATCAGCCGATGGATTCAATTAGTGTTATTCGAATTGCCGTGTAGTCCTCGAGATGAAACTTACCAAGAGCGCGAGCAGCAGGAGAATGACGAGGACTACGATGTACCATCGTTCGACCAGCCATCTATGGAAACTGGCTAAGCTGGCATCCGAGAGTAGGAGTCTCCTTAAAGTTGCCAGGGGTCCACTGGGATCGACCTGCGCGGAGAGAGGGAGAAACGAATTAACATCCACCACGGTTTCTCTTTCCTCCGCGCTTACACTATGCGCAGGTTAATCCGATTGTCTTAAGGGGAAACGGTACTCAAGCCAAGCTAGCTCGCCAACCAACAGGAATCGCGGAAATTAACACAAATTTTGGCCCCAAACGATTCTCTTGTATTACGTTATTTCTCAACGATTCATGTACATGTCAAAAGCTTGAAGCCTTACCGACCCGACCATGCGCCATTTTCTGACAAAAATCCTACAGACACGATACAGAAGAAGCGCATGTTTTTTTAAAACTTCAACTTCAATTTCTTGAAAACTTCCAAAGTAGCGTATCGAGATATTTCATCAGTGTGTTACTGGGATGTCGTTTAACAACATATTTTTTGGATTTTCATATCTGAGGCGGCGATATTGCATGAGAGAGGAAATATTTCCTCGTGAGAGGAAACTGATATTCCAGCGACAAAGAAAGTCATATGTTAAAGAGTACGATTTTCCATCTTCCATTAATACAGGGATACTTTTCATACAAACCTCACGGCACCTTTGGAACACGTCGCAGTAGCCGTTGTAGTCGTTGCAGGGGGTACCGGGCTTAGAGAGCATATCGGGAATGTCGTAAGGCGCCGAGTTCCACGCGAAGGACGACCTGAAAGGCGAGAAAGAGTTGGACTTTGGCCGTGAGTTCGCGCGCTCTTGCCATTTCGTAAGTTTCGAGGGTGCGAGCGCCGACTTTGATGTAACTTTGTTACATCTCGTAAGGGCGGTCATTTGGTTGGGGGGTCGAATCCGCTGAGAGGCGCGCGATTTCAATCGCGAGTCCGCGTCGTCCCGAAGTTTTCACAGCTTTCGAAGGATTTATTTTCGAGCGAGCTGAATTTTATTTCGTACGAGCGAATAAGCGAGCGAGCGAGCCAAGCGAAACGTTTGCCTCGAACTTTCGTCGTTCCTCCTCACCAATGGTTGAATCGTTTCCCTTGGTCGACGTCGAAGCGGAAGATTCGCTGATTCGGCTAGTCACCAGAATACACAAGCGAGCGCCTTGTGAAAGTTCGCGCGAAATTCGCACCTAAGGAGGGGAGTAACTACTGCTAACTGCTCCGTCGCGGGTCTTACGTTTAAGCAAACGTAATTAGCATCCCCGCGAAGATAATTTCATTCTTGGGAAGCGAAGGATCCAAGGGACTGGTTTACGACTGGTAGCATGGAAATTTCGCGACAGGCGAGGCGCCTTAGGAAAGTGGAATCGGGTTTAGAATCAATTTCGCGTTATCACGCTTGCAAATTGGGAGTTAGAGTAGCCACGAGCACGACTCTGAGGAAAAAGCAATCTTAATTATCCTCGCCACTTCTCTTTGGTGATATTAGTGTCTCGTCGCGGATCTGAACTCTGGCACGATTGTCGCGTGAATCTTATAGTTTCTTTTCAATTCTCCCCTCCATTTTTCCAAAATTCATTCCGCTTATCGACAACTCAACCACGAAATTACAAATCCGTCCGTTGTAGACGTCACCGAGGATGAACGGCGTTGTTCGTCGTAGCTTCCAATGGAAGTTCCCGCCGATGCGCGGGAGGAGCAACGCGAAGCGGAGTCGCGATCGTCTCTTACAGGCAGGGTTGATCCTCTCCTGGCAATTTACAGCACAATTCGCAGCTCTTGGTTAGCGGATCCTCCGGGCCGGCGATGCACTGACAGGATTCCAAGCCGTAAGCCAGGCAAATGCTGCCGGTGCATTCCTGGAAGCAATGCGAGAGCCCGATAAAGTGTCGTTCTCCTTCTCATCCCCCACCTTTTCATGCACCACCTTCCTTCTCTTCTTCCCTTTTCATCCCCCTTTCCTACCCCTTCCCATCTCTACGTATAACCCTCTCTAAATACGGGGTAATTTCGCGTGGGATACGAAAGACAGACGTGCGCAGAAACGTCGAGGTATATTCTGTCGTACCGAATTCCGGACACGCCAGGCAATTTCGGCTTTATTACACCGAAGTAAAGTATTGTAGAACCCCGCACGATGTGCTGAGGTACGCGAGGACGAGGCCGAATGTTCCTTCCTAGTATAGGTGGGTTAAGGTTCGGATGAGAAGGTGGAGGCTAGTGGTTCGTAAAGGGGTGGAGGTACCGGAATGTTTCTGGCCTTTGGTTTCTCTCGAGGGCGCATTGGAATTGGGGTTATTATGCGTGCGGGAATTGGGGAAGGAAAGCGTGCGGAATTAGTAAGCGCCGCGTAACGGTAGATTCTGAAGTTGCTTCGATCGGGTTAAGTGGTTTAATTCAGGCCGACGCCGACGCCTTGTTCTCGCCGGAAACGGTCGGATTAATTCGGCACCCCTCTCGCGTTATTATTGTCGTCGAAGCTTGTATCGCGAACGTTACGCACGCCGGATGATTCGCGTAATATCGTTTCGAGGCTTTCTCGCAATTAACTCGCGCCATCGAGCAAAAATTTCGCGCGCCCTCGCGCCACGCATCGCCTGGCCGTCTCGGCTAATGAAATTCTTCTAATTAAGCGTCGTGCGCGCCTTCAACGTCTTTACGCTCCTACGAAGTACCGCTTCAGTTTTACATTCTTTCCGCGAAATATATTAAATCCAAGCGAGGTCTCGGGAACGCCCCGTTAGGTAGCTCGCAAAGATTTTTCACCTCATGGATCCCGGGCCCTCGTATCTTCCGAGTAAGTCACTCGCAAAAAAATATTCCTCGTACTTCCACCCGACGAGAAATCCAAAGTACCTCTACCATATGTCTCACCTACGATCGTGAAGCATCGCAAAAATTTATTTCTCCTTTTACTTCCTTCGACACGGTCTAACGTTCCATGATTTCCACCGAAGAAGTCTCGGCAAACTAATGCCCAGTTTTAGGCTCGCGAGTCTCGAGTGTACACGCGAGTACCTCGATAATCTCGGGCACGCGAAATGCATGTAAAACACGAGCGTTCTCCTCATTGGTTCCTCTGAGTTAGGCAGCATACCTTGGACTAGGTGGTTCCCAGAGGAGAAGGGACAGAGAGAAAGCAGAAAGGCTGTGGGGTCGGAGAAATCGATATTCACGAAATAGTCACTCGGTTTCTGATCTGCAAGTACAATAATGCCGGCGGGTTGGCGACGACGACGATGTTGAGGGACGTCGGGAACCGTTGCGTAGTCGTGGGACCACCGAGGTCGCGCCGGTGGATCGTGGAGGCCGAAAGTTTGCAATTTGCTTTGGCGCTTCCGCGCCGCTCGGCAACAATGAGGGCGTCGAGGGTCCGCGGCGCGCCCAACGTCCTCGAATTCGTCGTCGAGCGTCGCGTCGTCGCGACGCTTTTGTCGACGAACGCATCGTGGGGGTGAGGAGAGACGCCGTGGAACGGGTAGGCCGACGTCGTCTCGGGGACGGAAAAGACGAAAGTTTCCGTCGACGAATTATTAATAAGCCTGGGCACATCTAGGCGCCCATTCACCGGCATTTTGTGAGAGGAGCCCTCGTTAATTAGGTGGCGTCCCTCGCTCCTCCCGAGATGGAGAATTCCATAGGCTCGGGGTGGTAATTGTTTTCCGGGAGTATAAGCGCGGTCGGGATGAAGGATAGAGAAGGTAAAGGGGCTGGCTGGGCTTCCTAACTTTGTTCTTCTCGCGTGGTGTTTGCAGGCTCGAGAGGGCTGGCACGAACATCGCGTGTCACGTTGAAAATCTTCTTTGGGAAGTTGCGGTTACCATTGTGTCGCGTAGGTGTGCCACGCGCAAATTGATTTCTCCTACGGTTAGGTGGATACTCGAGGTCGCACGGGAAACAGAAGGTACCCCACTCGAGGACCCATATACTGGCGTAGTAATATTTTCAATCTACGCGCTCGGAGCATGCACTACCGCGCGGAGAAGCGAGTAAGGAGAGTCGGTAGAGGAAAATTGGAAAATTATTCGAGGACGCGCACCTTTTTACTCACGAGAGCTTCCGGCCCGCGCATTTGGAAATATCGGTCCACGTGAATCGCGAGGCACTCGATCGTCGAGGACGTCGTGAAAATTCACTTTGACCATACCCTTCTGCCCTCTTTCACCGTGTTCGTCGCTTACGAAAATTGTAGATCTCGATGGGTGAATACACTTTCAATCACCGTCCTCGCTATTTCCTTCGCGTCCGTCCCTAGCCGAGACGTGAACTACTTCCCTCCGTGGCGTCCTTTCGCACCGACGACGCCGTAGGTTCTCTCGAGTGGGCGAATCTCACGGACGCCGCGCGCGTTCTCGGAAAATTCCTTTTCGTCCAATCGTACAATCCCATTTGTTGCCCCCATCGATCTCGAAATCTCTAGACTCACGAATAGTCCTGTCGATCGAAAGGGTTGATTCTCCACGGCTCGCCGAACTTCACGTGGAAACGTTTAGCGTGCAGTTCTCTCCACGATCGATTTCTCGAATGGATGTGAATTGAGACGAGCGCGAATTTATCGCGCGGTTCGTTTTATTCTTTGCTTTCTATCGTTGTAAAGGGACTGACGCGTTTTGGCGCAGTATTGGGCGTTTGAAATTAAAATGGTTTTAAGGGATTCCTTACCTTTGAAGACGAAAGTAAGGTAATATTTGGGAATTATTCTGGAGAAAGTATATAGTTATTATAGTAAAACGTAGATATACATATAATATTCGGTAACATGTTAAAGATATTGAGGATTTTTTTGAAGTTAAAATATTAAATTCTTGAATGGTTAAAAATTAACCATGATATCTGCCTTTATCTAAGTCGAAAACAAAAAAGTAAAAAGAAAAACAACTGTTTATTTTTGTGTCGGAAATAACGAATGTTTCATCGATTAAAAAGCTTTTAGTTCGAGCAAGAGCTAGGGATCTTCTGTACATACACAGTGTGTCAGAAAAATAGGAGCAAAAATATGCAATAAAGAAAATTCTTTTTCTGACCTGTAAAAGTAGGGAGTCCTCTCAACGCGCCGTTTCATTTCGTTTACCTCGCTCTCGAACAATATTGTACGAGCAACATTACAGGATGTAAACAGAGTGTACCGATATCTTACGAGACAAAATTATGCGTTCACCGTGGCGCGTAGCCAAACGCGGAATAAAGATGTTTCAAAGTAAGAGGAAGGGTAATGTATTCAGTTGCATTATCTACATTGCCTGAGATCGATTCTTTCGAATTTTCTTGCACTTCTCTCTTGAAGTTCCCTTCCAACGCCGCCTCCCATTAGTAGGAAAGCAAAGCGTAGTTCAGCATCCAACATTCATTTCCTCACTCTTCTCTTTTTTCACACTATACTTCCCAAAATCTCCGCTCTTAACCCAAAGTGGATCATAAATTTTATATCCCCGAGAATCTCATATCTGCGCAGACATTAAATCACAAATTCTTCGAAACATCTTCGTTCCACAGAATTCGTGAAATCCACTGTAAACCCTTGTTACACATTCTACTACCAAACACGATTATTCTACGAGTCGTCGTTCTCATCGCACGTTCAACAATAGACTATTTCGAAGTGTTTTCCGGACAAATCCCTATCCAAAAACGTGCACCGAGCCATCCCGTCGGTAAAAGCTTGTCGAAATACTCCGAGTGGCGTGTATCTTTCTAGGAAAAAATCCGCGTTCGATGATATTTGTAGAAAAAAAGTAAGGAGAGCAAATAAACCGCGGTCCACAGTCGGAGAGTATCGTGCGAATCGCGATCGCCAATGGATATACCACCTCTTTCGAGCTCTCTCCCTTCGGTTCCATTCCCTTTCTTGACATCGCAAAACTTTCTATCCATCTCTGGTAACGCGGTGTGTGCCGGTGGGGCTGTGGCAATGGTAGTCGGGTGGAGGTGGCACGGACTGTTCATCGGGTGCATCCGGAGGGTTACCGCATCGTATATCGAGGGGTCGAATGAAAAGTGGAGAACAAAACCGTTCGCCCGTAAACTTTCCTCGAATCCTCGGGCGGCCGAGCCTCGCAATGGTACAACCGAAACGCGCCGGAAGGCTTTCACGGTGTCCGCTTTATTTTCCGCGCTGTACCTCTTCCTCCCACTATTTCTCTCTCGTCGTTTCTCTCACTTCATATTCCTCTTCCCCTTCTTCCGGCGGATCCACGCTTTTCAACCCTTTTCCCTCTAGCGTCCCTTGCATTCGTCATCCCTTCGTTATCGTCCGGGACGATAACGCGGGGTAGTTTTTCGGGGTGAAAGCTGGACTTGATCGAAGGTTTGGTCCAGTGGTAGAGTGGATTTGTTCGCGCAATTTCGACAGGGGATGTGATCGTTATCAAATGGTTTTCTTTCTCTAAGGAAGCGTGCATTCGTTGAGATGGACAGTGGTTATTATTAGGAGAGGAAACTTTGCATGAGTCTAAAAAAATTAAGGATTTTTACGAATAACAGTGTCAATGAACGTTTGTCCTCGTGTTGTACTTTTTCTGTTGAAGGCGATCTTAAAACTCTGGAGAAACTAAAGTATTTCTCATTTCTCTGTCATATGAACCGCTCACTTGACAAATCGATTAACTCCACTTTTTGCATTTTTCATAAATTTAAGCATCGAAGCACTTGATCAAGTCCCTACTTTTTAGGCACGACCGTAAAGGGAGTGACTTATTATATTTGTAACATAATTTTGAATATAATTTGTGGAGTTGATCCATTTGTGCACTGACTGGTTCATATACGAGCAGTCCTTTTCGCTGCTGAAAAAGGGAAAGAGCAACTACTGAAGATTCGAATTTTCCTTTCTCTCTTCTCTCTCCTCTTTCCCTGTTTTCAGGACACAATAGGAACTTCTTCGGTCGAAACCGCATCTCCGGCTGTCCTTTCGTTTCCACTTCTACGTTACTATTAGGTCGGTTATTCAGACGATCCACATTGGCCATTATGGTGGGCAGCGGGCACGATCGCAGAAACGCCTGACTTAGCGTCCAATGAATAAGTAAGTAACCAACCGAGGAAGCAGCTCCGTTAGGAAACGTAAATTTGTGTTCGCAGTTCCAACGTAGCTATTCCTGCCGTCGCGCATTTGCGCGCACCGCGAGCTCCAACCGTGGTGGCAGCAATTTCATAAGCGCGGCGAATAGTCTCGTTTACATACGACAGGATAAACACTCGAGACACGCCGAGTGAGAAAGAGACCGCGCGAGAGAATTTCGAATGACGCGGAAAATATGTGTCACTCGATCATCTTTCCACGGAAACTCGGACATCGGGAGGTTCATCGAATTACGAGAATATTCCAAACGTCAAAATCGAGCCCGAAAATCATCCCTTTGCGTGATCGCCTTCTGAAAACAGCGAATTATTAATATACAGATACGCGACCACGAGCTGTGAGGTCGTTTAAAGACTTTCCACGTCGCGTATTTTGCGACGTGCACTTCCAACGAGGTCCTCCTACCTACCTCTTGCGAGGAATAAATTCACACAAGTCACGTTCGTCACTACACGATGATATCCATGCTCATCGACGATATAATTAGACAACGAAATAAATTGAATCATCGCAATTTCCCTCCTTTCGTTGTTTCTCCCGCAATTTCGGCTTTTGTGGGCTTCCGCGTATCGCGTAATTACGGATCCGATGTCACACGGAATCCTTATACGAGTTTATTTTTCGCGTTACTGAAATACCGAAGTATTTCAAACAGCTCTGGACACGCTCAAAATGTAAGCGCGTATATTTAGACACACAACGTTCGTTAGCTCTCCTTTCGTATTAAATAACACGGAACTGATACCCGATAGTATTGATGATATTCAATCAATTCGAGAGCACGCTAGTCAATAACGTAAATCGATACGTATCAAAGGTTTAGTTACTTGTTTAGTGGATGTTTGATTCCTGTTTAATGGATGCTTAATTAATACTGTATCGAATCAATGAGCATTTGATACCGATTCGGAGTACAGTGAAGATTAGTTGATGCATTTTTCTAGATCGGAATTTGCAAATACGAATGGATAATATGGATCGTTAGATACAACCTGTGGGACAGATATCTAAGATTCTGGAAAATCTTTCTTCGACTATTCGTGTGGTACGATTCTCCAGGAAATGCGATCGAGAAGCAACCGGCAAATAACTCGAGTCATTCAAATCGAATCGTCCATGGTCTGCGCGTGACCAATGGAGCGTCCTTGGAGAACGATGCATCGTGAATTTCTCGCATACCCGCAATCTCTCGTCATCTTCGATCGTCGTGCCCATTCTGGACGCGCCCTGCGCTCCTCGGACAATCGCGACAAGCTTGACGAACCAGATGCACCGGTCGATTGGTCGACATCTACAAATTCGCCGCCGTGAGATCAATACAGCGAACAGGACACGGTGAACTTGAGAGGCATCAGTTGCGATACGTTCCGTAACAGAGATTGGAACAAAGAGATAGTGAAGAGTGACCAGTGCTGCCAGTGTATCTTTCTTCATGACCGTAAACAAAGGTGACGATTCGTCCCACAATTTAGAACCTTTCTACTAAAACACATAATATTGTTTCAATCGAACCCAATGACAAAACTGAATCTGATTCTTTCCCCAGAGAAGCTAAATAAAACATTCTTTATTTACCAATAAACAACGCCATTAATCTCCAATTACAGAAAAATAATCGAAGACATACTAACACTTGCACGATGTTGCAATTTTCTAAAAAAAAAATTCATATCATACTCTGAACCAGCGCTTTAGTCTACTGGAAGAAATATATTTCAATTGGATTTCGTAGAAAACTACTAACCCTGGTAACATTTGCAGGAAGCGTGTTATAGGACCAACACCAAGAGGATGGAGAAAACAATAACAGGAGGAGGAAGAACATAGAGACAAGAAAGAGAAAGAAAGAACACGGAGTGTTCGAGTGTAGAGGGAGGGTTCGAATGGTAAGTTGTAGACTCACCCCCATGTAGCAGACGAACTCCTCGTTGCATATGGTCTTGTTAGGCTTGTTGATGGATGGCGGGCACTGGGGACCACGGCCGTCGCAAAAGCTCGCATCCCTGCATCCGTTGTCGTCCCTGCACTTGTCCCCATTGCGCAGAGTACAGCCGGACGTGCAGCAAGGACCCTGCATAGACATAGGCGTCGGACAGTTAGAGAGACGCATATGGTCCCTTGGGTAACGACTACCACCACTACGTGTACCATCACACTACTGGTAGTCAGTAGGTCCGTGAGTCTGTCCGTCCGTTTGTCTGTCCGTCGGACAGTCTACTACAGCAACTATCGCGCCGCCACCGACTGCTGCTGCCCCACGGTCGATTCAGGCGCCGTAGGAAACTGAGGCGTTCGGGACTCATCCACGACGCCGTGTGCGAGAGACTCGTTGTCTCACCGTGGACCCGACAACTTCGTGTGGATGAAGGACGGTGAAATAGAATGAGAGAGAAGGAGAGAGAGAGAGTCGCGAGCACGCAGAGACACCGAGGGGTTGGACAGAGTCGAAGTAATGCGCCCGAGTGGTGGAAATTAGTTTCGCGGCTAAGGCTTCACGAGGGAGCGGTCGAGAGAATTGCTTAAGCGTTTGTATGATTGTTGGGCAGCAGGGACGCGGGGAGAAGGGTGTTGCGCTGTTCGAGTTGAGTGCGAGGGTGTAGATTTAACTGCTCGTAGACGACTCGAGAGCCTCTATAGGAAAGGAAACGATCGGTGGTTGTTTGTCACGGTGAAATCACTCGTGATGAGGAGGTGGTGGTTTGATTTAAAATTATCTCGAGCGTGTTGGAGCAGCGAATCTATGGTTTATCGAGTAATTACTACTGGTTCTATATACACTCACGACGAAATCTCTCGTGGCCGATCGACGAGCTATCCAAGCGAATCCGCTGCTAAGTGGATACGGGACACGATTCGCAGCGTATCGAAAAGAGCTTGCAAAATGGCGGCCCTCCGGTGAGAGGGAACGAGGTAGGGAGAAGCGTTCGTAGTCGTGAGCACGTTTTCTATTTGGTACAAAGATGTTTGAAGATAGCCACGAGATAGAGAATACGCGGGAAAAGGTTCGGGAACGATTTTTATTCGGTGTCGAAGTAACAACAGGGGATCCTGGAGAAAGATGCATCCCAGCTCGAGGGAGCACGCGGGTCCGTTCCGAGGAAATAGGGTTCACGGCCTCTACTCGATATCTTCCCCTTCTTCCTCGTCCCCACTCCTAGCCTTTGTTGTTTCCTATCGACGAAAGGCGTTGGAGGAACACTGACTGGAGAGAACGAGAGGATTCTACGGGTGAAGGTAAAGCGGGAGTAGGGTCCCACGGCGTCTGTGCATAGGACAAAAAGTAAGTGACTGGATCGAGAGATGCATTCGGCCCGCGGGATACTAAGGACACGTTCAAAATCCAGATGGCGGGGACCCACGCGACAGTATGCACTTTGCATTCTAAGATTTCGCGACTTAAGGTACCTCGGGAGGGCGAGAAGGGTGGAAAAGTGGGTGGGACGGTCTATATCGCTCGGAAGGGAAAATCGACTTTCTGGGGCGACGCGCGTGGTCCAGGTTACGAAAAAAGATGCAACGTCGACGGAATCGGCGGAATCGGCGGAGATCGGCGGAGGTGGTCGAACCGTTCGAACCTGCGGAATAAAGTGCAGCAGCACAAGCTTCTGATTCGCTATTCAGTTCCCCCGTCCCTTCCATAAACCCCTTTTCTCGCTCTTTCTCTCTCCTTCTCCTACAAATACGTTTCATCCTCGTTCTTCCGGCATCCCGTTTCTTCTCCTTACGTTCACTCGACTTTCCTCTTATTCCTCAACCCCTTCTCTCTCCTTTATCTATCTTTTTGTCATTGTCCTCTCTTCTTTCGTCCCTGGCAATGTAATACCAGCATCCACTCGATATGTACGCTTGACCCACGTGGGGGTCCGAGACCAAGTGTACAACGAGAACAGAACCTACTATTCTCTTCTTCCTCCTTGCCTCATCTCTCCTCGCGCCACTCCTCTCGGCTCTCACTCCTACCTCCGAACCCTATTCCTTCCACTCCCCCAGTCTCAATCTCGTTCTCGCGTCTGACGGAACGCAATAACACGGGCTGGAACGAATCAATTTATCGAATTTCAATACGGAAGAATCTCCGGGATAAAGGAAGGGTCGGAGGCAGGATTCCCTCTCCACGTTGGCCAACTGCTAGAATGAGAGGCACAATGGCGGAAAATCACGGAAGTCCTGCCGTGCGCCATCTCCTTCTCCTCTTCCTCCTTCACTCGAGTAATTGTCGCCGCGGATTCCAGAGCGCGGAGATATAACGAAGCGAAGAATAATTCGAATTCCCGTCGAATATCCCCAGGGTCTTCCTCCACCTTCCGGAAAGTGGATTAAGGGAGAGTTATGTATTTTATGCGAACGCTTTAATACGCCCGGTGGGCGACTTCGAAGGACGTGCGCACCCGGAGAATTGGAATTCTCCTCGAAGAAATTAGCGGAGGAGGGAATAATAAACACGGGATTTGGCCCGAAATTCGAACGAGATAGTCTCGCCTCTGTTCCAGTTACGTGTACCCTTATCGCACCGATTCTCCGCCGAATATCGGAGCGCTTCTTTCGATATCTTGGACTATTCCTGGGAAATCTTCCAAGCGGATTCCGTGGATTGCTCGTCCTACCGGACCGTAGACTTTCAATTGCGCCTGATGACGTCCCGTTCTCTGTTCTAGGAGCTTAGACGGCATCGAGGAAGACCGTAATCCCTCGTTCTTAACATCGTCGCCCAGAAGAGTATGACACCGAGGTGGGGTGACCCTCTCCTTCTTATATCTCCTCGTGGACCCTTTTAGAGTCTCTCTCTCTCTCTCTCTCTCTCTCTCTCTCTCTCTCTCTCTCTTCGTATCACCCGTTTCCGTCTCACTCACTCACACCCTCTTCCGCCTCTTATCTGTCCTCAAGGAGTCTCGCATTTTCTTGCGAGACGGCTGAGAGCTTTAGCGGCTGTTTACACCGGATATATAAAACGCCTGAGCTTTTTCGATCGCTCCCCTCTACCCCTTCCGGTACCTTCTCCTCGACACCACCACCTTGAACGTCACCCTGGAAGCTTTCTACACGCTCGTCTCTCTGATGCATCCTCCGAGTTCCATTCTCTTCGTTCTTCTCTCTCTCTCTCTCTCTCTCTCTCTCTCTCTTCTCTCGTTTTCGTTGTCATTTTCATCTAGCCTTTCTCTCTCCTTTTCTATTCCTCTCGTCTCTCTCGACTCCATCGTCTCCATCGTCCGCACCGTTCATCCAGCTTTCGGTACGCGCGTACGTATAAGAGATGAAGTGGCAAAGGGGTGACGGAGACGGGGTTTGAAACACCCTCGCGAGACGGGGCTACCCATTCGTCTACGTCCCACCATTCTACGGATCCTCGTGTTTTGCATCCGGCACTTTTCTCCTGGCTCTCGCGACGAGATGCACCTAATGCATCGACTTCTGCGCACCTCTTTCCTATCTCTATTCTTCTCTCTTTTTATGTTTTTGGTGTATTCTTCCCCTCTCTGTCCTCTCTTCACAATTTTCTGCTCAAGAAAGATTCACCGAGCTCTTCCTATCACGATTCCTGATCGATCTTCTTGATAACATTCAGTGCTCCTCCACTTATTCGTTCTTCTCGCAAGCTTCATTTAGAACGAAGTGTGTATATAATACTTTTTAACCGTGCCTATCCTCTTGGTTTTGTTCTCATCGTCTTGTTCCTGCTGTTTTTTGAATAATATCACAGAGAGTTCGTCTTTTTTTCCTGCACTTTTTATCCCTTTTGCAGTCTCTATTTTCGACTCTATCCTCTATACTTTTTGCTTCCCGAATTTCGTCTGTCTCCTATTCCGCCTGCATAGAGCTTACGGGGTCGTTTCCCTTTCCCTAACGCCATTTCTCCGCCACTCTCGCTTTATCACGCGTCTACGCGCGTTCTCCGCGGCACTATGTGCCGGGGTAGGGCGATGGGGCTTATCGTCTATCGTCTAGCGGTAAAATACGATGACAGGCCAATGACACGCGATGCACGAGAGGCACTCCGTCTCCAGCCTCTCGGCATCCCCATTTCTGGGCCTCGATTTTCCTGCTTCCTCTGCCATTTCTCTCTTCCTTCCTCCTTCTCTGCCTAGATGGATTTTTTAATTAAGTCTCGCGAGTTTACACCTCGGTATATCGAGACACGTCGCTCGTTTGTGGAAATGCATTAGTCATTTCCGTCGTATTCTTAATTACGAATTGAGCACGAGTCGTCGATAAGTCTATTAATGTGGTTGTATGCACGATGCAGGATGTTGCATTGGCCACTCTCTTCCTTCTTTCTCTCTCGTTACCGTCCTCTTGACGTTCATAAGTCCAGGAGGATATTTTCAACGGGTGCACTACAACTTCAAGCGGAATCGTTTTTATCGCCCATTAATTTCTTCACCCCTTCGTTCGCTCTACCTTCCGACCGCGTCTCTTCGCAAACCAATTTTCTCAAGGTACACCGACCTTAATCCTCGTGTAAATCCCGGTGTGTATCAACCGAGAGAAATGCAGGAGTGAGAAAGAGAGAAAGGAGAGGGGTCGATAGCGATAAAAGTAGGGATAAGAGGAGAGATAGGGTCAAAGGTATGCCGATGTTTCGAAGGAGAGAGACTGGAGAGAGAGAGAGAGAGGCAAGAGGACCTTTCGAGATACTCTCGAATGCATTTGGCCTCTCATCCGCGAAATTCGTCGAGTGTCTCACAGCTCCGAATAACTGCACCAATTTTCCAGATTCGGTTTACCATCTTGGTGGAGAACGATTTGCGAGTTTCATCGGGCCACCTCGTTAAGACCAACAGAATTATCGTGGAATGATCGTGGGTGGTCGAGAATAGATGGAAAGAAAAGTGGAAAAAAGAAAGAAAGAAGGAGAAAGAAAAGAATGGATTTATTGTATCCTGGACGATCATCCGTGGGGCGTCCTTTATATAAACAGAGTAAGTTAACGTAGAAGTAAAGATGAGTCGAAGCTCGCAAATAAAATAGGCGTAGGAATGTTGAGATGGAAGGCAAAAAGTGGAGGAGGAAAGGAGACGAAGAAGGAGAAAAGGAAACGAGGAAGGAGAAAGGAGGAGGCACGTTGGTTTTCCCGCGCCCAGTAAAAGCACGAACGCGTGGCGTGGAATATTCCTATCTACTCGAGGATTAGAAGGTGGCAAGATTAATTGTCTTATCTCGTCCACCTATCCCCCGCGTTCCTGTATACCCTGCTGTTTCCACGCCTCGGCTGCACGAGGCTTCCTGCCCGATAGCGACCGCCTCGATTCTCCTTTGATTAATTATTTCCACTTTCCGGGGATCCACGTGCGCGCGCATGGCTCCCATACCTGCGGCACCACCACTGAAAATTAAACCTCATTTCGTCTCTCTCTCTCGCTTCAAATGATTCCTGCACTCCATGGAAGATCACGCGTAACACTGATTTTACTCTTTCACTCTCATCGTCGCATGAACACCAAGCTAAATGATCTCGACACGTTGCACCTTGCAATTTTCACTGACGACGAATTCTTCCCTCTATAATCCAGCAGAAAGACGTTGGGTTCCTCCTTTCTGTAGCTACAATAAGAGGAACCTTTCTTGTCCCCTTAAAATCCGCGACATTGGTGCATTCTCCAGAAACGCACCTTCCAAGCTCCTTCTCGCGCAATCAAAACCAAGATCCTTAAACGTGGATCCGTTTCACCAGCAGCCATCGTGAAACTTTGCTCGGGTGATGGCACGCGCCTTCCACGGGATCCTCGTGAACGAGCCTAGACATGTAGCAGGGGTGGGCTTTTGTTCTCACCGCAGCGCGGGAACGACTTCGCGACTCCTACCTTCATTCGCGCGAATCTTGTGGGTCCCCGCACAAACGAGCCACGTACCCGTTAAAGGGAATTCAAACGCTCTTTACCTCTCGCTTTCTCATCGACGTCGTCGTTCTTGTGGCCGCTACCCGCCTCTCGCTCACACCACAACTACGACGAGTCTAATTCGCGAAGAGAACTTTGGGATCGGGAGGAGGAGAAAGACCTTCGGTGTGAGTGAGTGAGTGAGTGAGTGAGTGTATGTGTTAGAGAGAGAGAGAGAGAAGAAGCCGAAGTTCGAGGCAGGGACGCATAAATTATGGTCGCGCGCGAGTGCCCCGCGGTCTCGATTTCAGAGGCAACGGGGTAGAGATCGTCTACTCATTATCGGCGGGCCGTCGAGTGCGCGTTTAATTATCCAACGCACGCCGCCCGAGAGTATCGAACTTCCCTCATTTGGAGAACAAATGAGAGCCATCGGTTAGATTAACGTGGATTTAATGCCACCCTGGCATCCGGGGTCCGCCTTAGGGCGCCCCTCCCGCACTGTCCTTCCTCCTCTGTCCACCCTTTCCCTTCTTCACCGATATCAAACGAGTGGAGGCGCTCTTCCACCCTCGGAGATGCACTCGACTAATTGATCGAAATAACGATTCGGGTTTAACGTTGGCCCTGGATGAGCGCGATTAGTAATCATTCCAGTATTGGAAGTGCTTGATTATCGTCGAATGAAATAGATTGAAACAGAGAGCGAATGGTTTCGAGTCTACATCGAAAGCAAAGAGATCGTAAGGTAAATCTACGTGGAACATAGTGTTTCGGTAATGTTGCGTAATTTCGATAAAAGTACGCTCGGCTAATTTACTATTACAATGACTCGAAAAGCCGCAATTCCGATTGGTTCGCCCGACTCTCCGCGTAGGTACGCGACGTAACAGTGAAAATCCTGGTGGTTAGGTTGGTGGGTAGGGAGAAAAAGCGACACGTTTATCGCGCGATATTATTTTAGGCAGGCTCTCTTCCGATCGGGGATAACCCCCATTAGTCGGGTCTCGTTTCCATTGGGAATGGCCGAGCGCGATAACGAGTCGAAGAGGGGAGTGGAAGAGAGAGTCGGAGGACAGAATTAATTATGGTTCGCCGGGGAAATGAAAATTTTCCGACTGTCAGCAAACGGGTGTAAGTAAAGACTGGGAGGAGAGTGGGTGTAGAAGAGGTGGAAGAGGATGGATGAGAAGGAAGGAGGAGAAGAGAGGATAGGAGAATGGAGGAGTCCTGGTGGAGCAGAGAAGAGAGGGTCACTTACCTGACTTGGACTGCAAATCGCACCCTCGGCAAGGCGACAAGGTATCTCGTGAGGGGCATGATGGAGCCTCTGAGGGTGGCAACAAGGATCGTTGCAGTCCTCTTCCCATCCGCAGTCGCACTCCTCGCTCTCCTCCACCACGCCGTTTCCGCAAATGGCTGTCTGAGGCTCTGCGGGATCATCGATTATCGACTTCGACTCGGACCTTAAGTCTTCGTATACGTATTAATGGACAATTACGGCGTCCTGGATCCTCGAGGACGCACTTCTCAAGCCGAATGCTTGCCGTTGCCTCGATTCATCCCTCTAACCCCCTCGCGCATTTCCTACCCCTCCTTACTCGTGAACGAGATCGTCGCGCCTCACGATAGCACTTTAGATAATGCATCATAGAGCGATAGAGTGTTATCGGAATTACTCGAGGCGGTTGTGGAATTTCGATAAATGGGCTAACGTACCCGCAAGGCGAAGGTAAATTATGGAATTCGTTAACGCTCAGGGTTAGGGGTTTCTTTTAAATCGATGTTTAGATTGGACAGTGGTGCTCAAATACAGGTTCGACGTTTGAATATATCAGATGTTTCGTACAGTTTATCTTGAAAATTTATGCAAAAATATCCCTTTGTTTTTTCTAAATTTTACCTTGCATGCTAATTGTTTAAAATGTTCATTGTTAGATGTCAATTCGGTAGAAAAAAATATGTCAGGTGAAATTTTAGATAGAAGGTTCCATCTTTTCGAAGGACAATTAACAGATTTTTGCGTAATTATCATCGATACTCGTGGATCTCATCTCGTTGTTGTTGGCGGATGATCGTCACCGTCTATCGACTCTCTTGCTTCGTGTTATTTCCGGGACAACGGCGAGAGAACCTCCGCGTTGTCTCTTTATAACCGGATCATTGTTTCTGCTTCCCCCACATTCACCCCTTAAGGATGCACTTAAAGTAGATAACGCGTACGCTCCTGCTCCGTGATCCGCGCGGGAGGGATTAAAAAAAGAAAATCTCGTCCCGTTAAAGAAAATGAGACGTAATAAACTTTAATCAGATTCCTCGGAAGGAGGAAAAGGGGGTGGAGCAGTGGCTGGGTCGGAATAGAAAAGAAGAGCAACGAGGAGAAAGCGGCGACGGTGGCAGGGGGGCTTAATGAAATCGCGGCTTTAATGAAGCTCAACAAGTCCGCCGCGACGGTTTAATCGAATCAATTTTAATCATGCGCTCACTGAGAGCACCGTTTCTCCTCCTACCCCTTTCTCTTGCTCCTATTGCTGCCGATTGCTTCCGTTACCCGCATTTTTAACCTACTTAAGATGAAAATCTGTCTGTTCTAGGAAATTAAAATGAGAATTTAGAGAATTTAAAATAACTAATTACTATAATTAGACTGAGATTATAATAAAGTAGGTTAAAGAAAAAAAGTAACAAACAGGACATAGCACCTGTATGAGTAAACCAATGTCTAAAAAAACAACCAAAATACCCTTATGTCTTAAGTTGCTTATTGATCATAATTCAAAGTCTATAACATTTAAAAAAAAAAAAAAACCACCAGTTCTCGCCTGATCACTGAAGTTAAGCCGTGCCAAACTCCCTGCGTTCAGTTTCAACAAATAGATCTCTTCGTCTTTTCCTGTTTTCTTTTACGAGACGATGGTTTCTCGTATACAGAAGTAAGCATTCTAATTTTACACCAGGGACACGCTTGAAACTTGTGAATGGAGCTCCGTCGTAAATACGAGCGTGCCCGGATAAATTTGCGCGGTAGAACGAAATACTTGGACTCTTACCCGGGGGCTGCACCTCACGTGCGTATAATATCTTGAAAATATGCTTGCTGTATTCTATACCCTGAGTTTTAGAACGCGGTACCGTTTCATTTCTCGGCGTATTTCTCGGCGATGTGCTTGAGCCACGCGCAGCGTCGCGAATGACGGCGTACCGTCGCGGATTGAAATATTCTTCGAGCAGAGCCGGGAGGAAAAGGTGTTTGTATTTCAGAAAAATAGGAAACGTATGTGCAAACCTCTTTAATACCTAACTTCGTGTTCGCAAATAGTCACGCGCAGCAAATCTCTTCGTACACTGCACAATTCTCCTTGAAGACTGAACGCATTTTCGGCACGTGCAAATATCCTTTAACGATTCTTCCAAGATTCTGTCGAGGAATATCTCTCTCACTAGAACCTTCACCATGAGTTGCAAACGATTGGACAGTCGAAACACAAACCTTTCCTTTACGTATAAAGGTCCGAGAAAAGAAGTAGGGTACACGTGTACGCGTCATGGATTTAACACACTGAGAAAAAAAACTGTTAGCTCGACAAAATGCATTTAGTCGGTTAGGAATGAATTAGTTGCAATATTAAATACATTTGAGTCAAAGACACGGTATTTACTACAAAATTATTTTACTTGCCTTAACACAACATTTCTTTAGATTCACTAATATTTTCTTGATGCCCCGTGGCCGCCGCAGTTTAGTTGAACGAACTAATTTTTTTTTAAATCAACAGTTATTTTTTCTCAGTGCAGGCCGCATATCGGTTGGAAAAAGGGTTTCTTATATCCTCGAGCACGTGACGTAGACAATAGTAGTCTTTCTCTCGAGTCTTGTTCTCGACGAGGAACACTATTTCGTCGATCGACGAGTAAACCGACTTCGGGAATAGCTACGGTAGCATGAACAGGAATCAAGTCTGGTAGCTGACACGTTCTTCTTCCTCTTCCATCCCTTCCATCATTCCTAGCTCCGTGGATTTGCACGGAATTTCTATCCGGGTACAAAGGATTCGCGGAGAATTTCTATCCGGGTTCGAAGGATCAGCTTTAACCATCACCTACAGGGGGTCCATGGATGGAAGGAGAATCATGGTAAGATGGAAGGAGGGATAGGTGCAGGGAGAGGAAGAGGAAGGGCACAGCCGAAGCTTCGAGCCCTCTTTCTACGTGGCCTTGCTAGGATATCGTGGGATTCAGTCGGAATACGGAGTACGTACTTAACGTTCTGCCATGACAGGATGAATAATTACTCGCGTGCCCCTTGCTGCCGGGTGCCACGTAATTCCTCGACGTTCACGTAAATATCGCGTTTGGCCTCCGCGCCGAAACGTCGATACGCCATGTCGAAAAGGAGTCGAGGCACAGGCGTAATGTTTAAATTTTCATACGGGCAAGTGAGCTCGAGATCCCTTCGAGATTTGTCTCGATTGAGTTTGTCTCTTCAGATACGAACAATTGGACGATCCAGATGGTAAAATAAACGTGATTTTGATCTTAATGTCGAATTTATGGCTATTAGAGAACTTTCTGTGGTAATTCTACTTCACTGGACAGTGGTCGATAACTAACGAGGCGTGTTAGGTCTCTCCTGCAGTGGATGGATGTTTAATTTTTCAAACGGGCAAATCAGTTCGAGATCCCTTCGAGATTTGTCTCATTTGAGCTTGTCTGTTGAGACGCGAACAATTGGACGATCCAGATGGTAAAATGAACGTGATTTTGATCTTAATGTCGAATTTGTGGCTATTAGAGAACTTTATGTGGCAATTCTACTTCATTGGACAGCGGTCGATAATTAACGAGGCGTTAGGCCTCTCCTGCAGTAGATGCATGTTCAAAATTGACTTGATGTATAGGTGTGTGTGTGTGTGTGTGTTATGCCTGCATGTGAGTGCGTTTGCCGGTCATTGTCCTAAGTCTGTTTCGTATGGCACTGTGGGATGATTGGGATTGTAATTAACCTGCAGTTAGGCCGGTGGACCTGCAAATTCGTAGACCAGTGAAACATGCTTTGATATATTTGGGGGGTATAAAAAACGCGCATCGTTAGTTGTAAAGCTGTTAAAGGTACCTCTGCTCAATTTTCAATTGTAAAAACCAAACTAAAAATTACAAAAATTCGGAACTGCCAAAGATAAGAAATTAATTGATTATCATGCACGATTGAATCTAACGATCTTAAGTTCTTCTCCCGCGGTATTATATTTAATTATTTACCGAAATCAAGTTTCCACTACTTTATTCAGGTATTATTAAAAAAGAGACAGTGAATTACTCTGTTGGATCGGTATATTTATCATTGGCAATTTGCAAAATGCGAGTTGTTTTTTTGTGCTTGCAAAATACGCAAGGCCAATGAGCGCTCTCGAAAACTAATATGCGTGGTTCGCACGACAGTTCCCAGTCTTCTCTGTCCTATGTGCCTTTTAACGAGGGCCGGGCAACCGGGGAAAACATCGATCCGTCGTTAAGTACCTCGTATATTCACGTCACGCGCCATATTGTCGTTCTTGTCACGGATCTCATCGGTTTGGATATAATTAAGCGCATGATTAATACGTTAGAAGTTGTGAAAAAGCGAGTGGACGTATCGCGCGGCCGACTATTTTCATTTTCTCGTGCCCACGCGTGTCTTTCCAGAGTGGCACAGTGACGGTCCCTCATCGATCGTCCCACGGTACGGTTGGTCTCCCACTTTATCTGATTTGCGACAATTGAGATGGCTTTTTTTTTGTCAAACTTTTGGAGCCTGCGCATGGAAATACATTCGAGAGAATTTGTTCATGCCGAGCACGATTTCGTACAACCACGTTCCACTCGCGAATTTATTTAACCCTTTTGCATGGGCATTGGTAATCTCGACGTGTGGTACGATGAAATTATATTTATCATGCATTGTCCATTTCGAAGTCGTCTCGTCGAGAATAATCGTTGGCAGTATATTTTTGTTCACAGTGGACGTAACTCCGGTTGAACATCGAGGCGTATTGAAAAAGTTCTTATGCGATTTTTTGTGCACTCGTTGCATCAATGAAATGTGTTTGATGTCTAACCAATTAGTCTTTGTACTATTGAAAACGTGACTTTTGCACGGTGTCAGGGTGATTCCGGAAAACAACGTTCCATTCAATTTCGCGGATGTAAAGGGAGTTTTAATAATCTGAGCTGTACATTGAAAGCGATCGTGGCGCAAACTAAAAAATGTATTCGTATTCACGAGAGATTCGTTTTTGTCACAGGAGTGAAGGAGGTATTACTCGATGACTATAAATTACTAAAATGTATTTTGTAACCATTGTCTCGATGTGTAGAACGATGATCGATTATTGCGTTGCACATGAACGAAACGCGAAATTGCATAAAAGTACCTTCATTCCGAATTTACGTGACGTTGGTCGTATCATCCACATGTTCACTCTCACGATAATGCTCTCCGCTCTATTCTGTACATAGAAAAGGGATGTAACTTTAAATCAAAACGCTTTACATCGACATCACATCTCATTCTCAAGAACCCCAAGAATTATTTACCACGAAATATCCAACAATTTATGTGTATGCACATTGACCCGCATGAAATTTCACCTTCATACATAGACATAATATACCTAGACTGCGCGTTCTCCCAAATTTCAGGAGTGGATGGTAGAACTCACTTAGAAAAGGATGCACTCTGTTTTTGTGTCTGTGCGTTCTCTCTCGCTCACGCGCGAAAGGGAATACGGGAAAACAGTTGCTAATCTAAACGTTTTCCCTTCGCGCGAGTGCGAGAGAGAATGCGCAGACACAAAAAAACAGAGTGCATCCTTTTCTACGTGAGCTCTACCCCCATTCCGTCAACGCGCAGTCTAGATATATTATGTCTATGCCTTCGTGACATTTCCTTTAGCGAGCTCTCCGATTCTACTCGCGTTTTATTCTTTAAAAAAAGGGGAAAGAATCCAAGAAATCTCAAGCGGTTACGTCCGTAAAGTCCCGTGTCTGCCGAGGGTATAATCTCGAACATGCGATAGCACCTATTTGCTTCTTATCGATTTACGTTTCGCGGTTCAATCGCTTCGGTGATCATCGTGGCTCCCTGGGAGGACTGGAAAGTGGACTGAGGGGTCTTTAATCTCCCGGTCACGAAAGACCAATCCTTCGGCATCGACCACCCTCCACCTTTCAACTCAAGTCCTGGGTTGGCGGTGCCACTTTACCCAGCCCACTCTACGATCCTCCTGTTTCCCCAGCAGGGCTGCCACCCCCGTGGTATCCGACAGGTCGCTAGATGGTCCATTAGACGTGCCTTTGTCAGGACTAATCGAATGTACCGATTAGACGAACGATTTGATTCTCGAGCTGACTTCGCCTGTGCCGGCGCGATCCGCTTTTAATTGAATTTAGCCTCTAGCTCGGTGTCTCGTTCCCGTCACTATGCCACCTCTCGTCCCTTTTCACAAACGACCAAAGATCGACGCGCGACGTCCCACCTCCCTCCTCGAAGCCACTCCCCACGGTCGTTTGGCTTCCGGTGAAAACAATGCGGATCGGTTGGCAGCCGGAATTAGATCGTTAGTCGGTGCGGTACTTCGGCATGGATAAAATCGGGAGGAAGATTGAGATCGGGACGAAGGGTAATGTAGATTCAATCGAGAAAGCGAGCTTGGATCGCGAGGAACAATCCATAGTTACTCAACCTCATTTTGCCCACCGCCCAATATGTTTTGAGAATATGTTTTTTTCTAGCGCCCTCCTAAAGAAGAATGTTTCAATGAGAGTAATTAAAACGCGTGACTTTTTTTTGGTCTTCTTTAGACTATATCTTTTTTAATCTGCCCACGCGAGGTCTTCTACTGATCTTCCGAAAGTCTCAAACGGCCACGTTGAGAATCAATGGTCTAATCGAATTCGTTTTAATTCCATAACCGTCTCTTTTATTTCGATACCTTTCTCGATGTTTGAAAATTTAAAGCTTCGTCACTTTTAACGGCTTTCGCCTCGTGGATCCAGTTTTACTGCCTGAGCCGACAGTTCGGTCGTAGACACTTTGTAGAACGGCCGGTTGTCGCTTACGTATAGTAAATTTTTAATTCCCTCTTCGACGACGGGCGCACCTCGAGGATCCCGGTTTACTGCCAAAAAGTGGCGACTCCGTCGAGTGGGGAAAGGACCTAAGGTCAATGACCCAGGCGGCCTGCCTCCGGGACGCGACCTCTCACGGCGAAGTAGCAATTAAAAATTTCAAATCCGTCGAGACTTACCGGCGAAGCACCCTTTGGTAGAGCGGGCCTTGGCGTTTAATACCGGATTTATGGAGACCAGGCTGCACGGACTGAAGCGATTGTTGTTCCTCTTGTCCCCGCTGGTGGCCCTTGCGAACATTATGAAATTCCCGTCCTCGCCTCCTGGCGAGCACTCGTCCGGATCGTGCTATTGTCGCGTACAACAAAAAGCAAATCGTCAGTCGTTCAAGTAAGAGCTTAGTCTATACGCTCGATTCGTGTCTCCTAGGCACCAGGGCGCGGTAGTTGCAAGCTGAGAGACCGAAGAAAAAACAACGAATTTCTTGCATCGAACTAATATCGTGCTTTTGTGAAATTAGTTTTGCTTTTTGTTTGTTCGAGGTTTCTTTCGGTTCTTGACAAGTACACACATGTGATCGAAGTACTTCGGTATGGAGTAACTGCATGAACTGACTTTATGTTCAGGGTTTTGCACTCGAGAAAGTCTTCACAGAAATCTAATGGAAGTTAATAAAGACTGAGCATGGTTCGTCTCGAGTTAATTCTATGTTCATTGCAGAATATACAAAGAGTAACTGAACTAAATGAAACGGAAGGACGATGGTCTTTTGGTTGTGTGACTGTAGGAGAGTGTGGTGAGAGCTCTTGTATCCTAACCTCCAGTTTGTCACGCACACGAAGATCTCGAAATTCCAACTCGCATTTGTCGTTTTTCCTCGTTAAACGCATCGCTTGTTACATTTAATAACGCGAATAATTGAGGAGAAGAAAGTTTCGATTAACTTTGCCATCGAGTGAATTGGTAATTCTTTCTTACAGGGAAAGACCTGTCGGCGGGAAAAATCTCGGGTTTCTCATTAACGTGGCCTGTGGAATTGACGAAAGTGAAAAAAAAAAAATTGTAAAACGTTTCAAAGTGATTGCGGGTAGTCAAGCGTTAATGGAAATTATTGGAGCCGGAAATGCTTTTTAAATTTCGCGCCATTCAAACAATTTCTATCTTAATTATGTATTGTAATGAAAATCTTGCTCTGTAACGCGAGTGTTCGTAAAAAATGAACGACATATTTCGATATTAAGTATTATTAAGTTGTGAGCTGCCATTTGCTCGATCGTAAAGCCGCAGCTGTGGACTGTCTACGTAAAAACAGATGCGCGACAGCGACGACGGCTGTGTGACGAATGTCAGGAACGTTCTATCGCGTGGACAGGTGAACCACCGGGTTTGCTAATTACGCGCGTCAGCCTCACAATGATGAAGAACGCGACGTCGCAGAGAAGACAATTTTTGTGGAACCAATGTCAGTGACACCGAGAGTCGACGTGCTGGAAATGCAAATACGCAATTTTCCTTTCCTTTCGTTCCACGAATTATCCAACGGTAGGAGCATCCTTTGCACGTACAAATTCAATTCCAAGCAAGACGTCTTATTATTTAATAACAAGGAACAAGAAAAATAGCAACTCGCAAGCGCATCGGCCATATTGCAAACTGTAATAAACGTAAATCACGCTTAAAATTTGCGATATAAAACTTTCACACCGCGATCTTCCGCCGCACATTACAAGCTCGCTGTAACTCGCCTCGTAACTTCGCGTTACCACGCTCCTACTTTTGCCATGGAAATTTCAAAAGTCGACGCGTCTTTCGATTAATCACACCACGAGCGAGCTTGTACGTTTACGGGCAATTTTAATCGCAGTTGAAACTCGCGAATAAAATATTACTATCTCGTCGATGTAACGCACCTGCTTGTTGCACCGTTCTTCGCTCATTTTGCATCTTATACGTGTGAGTAACAGGTTGGGGTGGGTTAGAGGCACTCACATGGAAACACACACCAAAATATATTTAACGAAAAATGGAAAAACAGAAAGAACAACAAAAGTCGTCGAATTCACGCATCGCTCTCACGCACGTGCAGACACACACGCCTACAACTCGTGCATTCGGGTTCTCACACGCTTGAGGTTCTCAAACCCCACGCACGTTAATTCCAAAGTTCATTTCGACCTCTCGATCGTCGATACCTCCGACGAATTTACAAGTGTCCACCTCCACTGGATTCGTCCGATTCGAGTGAAAACATTCCACGAACCATCCCTTCCGGAAGAAGGTAGAGATTTACAAGGGAAATAAAAAGGGCGCATTCCGTGCAGAGGAGAATCACCGTCCTCGAAATACTTTGGACAGGCGCGTAAAATCGGAGAATGCGAGCCGACAGGTTACGTCCTTTCCTTTCGACGTTTTCAGGGGTGGTGGACTACGACGGAGTAAGAGAGAGAGAAAGAGAGAACGAAAGAGAGGGAAACTGAAGGGCTGAACTCGAAACTGTACGAATAGACGCAAACGGTGGGACGAGGGTGCGCGTGACCGGCAGTGAGTAAAGTTGTTCTTTACGTTCTGAATTGTCCTACGATGAAAGACGCGTCGCACTTGCGCCAGGACGACGGACGGGAGAGGACAAGGAAGACGAGAAACGACTTCGACGACGACGCCAAGGAATAGACGGAGGAGAAGGAGATCGAGGAGTGGGAGGACGTCGACGTCGACGTCGTCGGGGCCCGGGGGTTCCGTTGCTTGAAAGAGCTCGGATCGTATTCCGAATTGAATTTCGTCGGCACGAGAAAATCGCCTTTGGCGGTGGGTTCAGACGTTCGGCAAAGAAAGGGACGGAGGATGCGGGATTTCCTTCCAGAAATAGTGTCCCCTTCCGGAAACATCGCTCGGGGGTCACGTTATTTCAAAAGCGACCCCGTTGCCTTTTTTTCCACCTCTTCTTCGCTCTCCCTTTTTCACTCTCGTCCCATTCACCCTTTCTCGTTTCCGCGCCCTTGTCTTTCCTCGCATTTCCGCCCTTCTTCCTTTCTCCTCGATTGGCTCTCCTCCACCCTTACCACGCGAGGTATCCATCCACGCTCGGCCAGAAGATGAAGCTTAGATCGAGCGAGCGATCTTTCCGGGTCTCCACCGGATTGGATTTCGCTCTTGGACGGATCACTGATGAGCCGAGGATCGACGAAGGTACGAAGGCGACTTTGCGAGAGCGTTACCGCGCCCTCCCGAGTTTTTCTATTCGTGGATAATAGCCTTTCTTTTCTACGTCGGTAACCTACATATTCGCTTTCATCGTCCATTGGGTTCACGCGGTCTAGTGTCCCTTCGACGAGTAATCAGACGTTTCATTTCCGATGCCAGACGAGATGCTCTCCTCGAGAGAAAGGGGAAATCATCGAACGATAATGCGATAGATCCGTCCTACCTGAGAGAATCGTCGATCCCATACTCAACTGACGATAACAGCAGTTTACGTCGGTGTAGGACAGTACTTTGGAGATTTTTTCTAAACCTTCTCCTTTCATCTTTCCCTTCGTATCTTTTCTCGTGTCTCTCTTCTTGCTCCTCTTTCTCCATCCTTCCTTCTGTATCAGCCTCCGAAATATTCCACGAGGTGCACGAGAACAGCCTTCCCTCTCATCTGTATTCAGTATTTGAGGAGACGGAGGATCGGTGGGAGGATAGGAGAATCTAGGAGAAACTCGCGAAGTGGGCTTCGACGAGGGCAACGTGAGAGGAGGTGAGAGATAAGGTGAGTGGTGAAGCGGGTGAAGAAAGACGTCGTGCGTGGGCAGTGAAGAGGCGAGGAGAGAATGAGAGAGAGGACGTGGGTGGCGAGACGCGAAGACGGGTGAGGAGAAGTGGGTGTCGTGGAAGAGGGTTACACGTCCCTGAAATTCCGACATAACGTCCCGTCGATAGTAGAATGGCGGCCGATTAGTAGGAAAGTTTGCGAGGGTCGGTGTCCCGCGTTGTGGGGGTCTTCGAGCACCCACACGTGGCGTGGTTGGGTGGGTTGGAGCGAGTGAAAGGGAGAGGAGAAGCGATTGAGAGAGTGAGATGGAGAGAGTGTCTATTTCACCTCACTCACACCTCCAGTCTAAGCCCACGCATGTAGTCTCTCGCATGGACTCACCTTGCACATCCACGGTATTTCCACCTCCACCTTCTCCTACCTCTATTCACCACCCAACCCCAATTCCTGTACTAGTACAGAGACTACACACACCTCTGGCGCCCCTGAGAGCACCTCACACGATGCACTTGCAAACTTACCGGAGATCCGAAGTTGTGGCCGATCTCGTGCGCGAGGGTAACGTGAGAAACCGTCGGTGGTACGTGCTTCCCGTAGTTCAGAAGGGTGATTATGCCCGTGTTGAGCGATTTCATGCTACCCCTGTAATGCTGCAACGTAAAACGGAACTAACGTCGCGACAATCACGTGTACGACGTAGGGGATTACTAACGTGTAGATGCGTATCCTCCCGCGCATCTACAATTCTAAATGTGGGTTCGGTGAGATTAGGTAGAATTCTGAGTTAGGTGGATGCTTTCCGCATCGTCGACGTCGCTCGTTTCCGTCCCGCGCGCGGTCGTTCGCTCGCTCACGCGATTAGGTACGAGTGTCGGGTGTCCTTGTATTTAATCACTATTTCTACCAAAGGTGTCAAAAGACACCTTCTCAAATTGTATTTTAAATTTATTTTCCACGTTGAATCATCTTTCCTCAATCACTTCTTTCACTATTCGTATATTAATCGTTAAATTAATTTAGAGGTATCGTATTCCTGCAGCTCATTCTGGATACAAAAAGACGCCTCTTGGTCGAAATAGGTACATACAAAATCTCGGTAGAAATAGTGTTAAGGACGACTGAAAGAGATCCTTCTGCAATCTTTTGTTTTCACAGTAAGAATAATGTGAAAGTTGGAGAATGATGATTCTTTCTTAAGATTTTTTTCATTCAAATGTCACATCTTGGGTAGTTTTTTTTAAATTTCCGATATCGATTAGCCGCGGTGGACTCTCTCGTAAGTCCTTGAATTTTCACTCGTGAAAATTCTTCCAAGGTTTCCGATAGATATGGTCTTTCGATTAACGGGAGCAATTCCCGAGATGGTTGTGGATGGTTACGGGCGCTACGTTCGTCCGGGAATAATAAATGATTTTATGTTTCCTGGTGCGCGATGTCGGTGTCGCTCTACTGGGACACGTATGAAATGTTGTTGTGTGGGTTGATGTAATAATAGAAGAATGTTGACTATTACACCGTGGTTTCGTTTGCTTTATTATATTTTAAAGAGATTCGCGCCACTTATATGTGTTTCTTCCGGTGAGACATCCCCACTCTCGCTTGAGTGGGGTGCGACGCTATTGGTCTATGTACATAGAATGCCGACTAACCTACGTGGTTTGGTATTGCGTCACAGCGCAACTACAAACGACCGGCAAGCTTGCCGCTTCTTAGAATTAGATGTATACACGTACATTGTACATAAATTGGCGCACCCGCCGTACATGCGCGAACTCGCACGTACGTATATGTTCGCGTATCATTGTGAGTTGTGCACAACTGCCGATCTCTCGTCCATCCTCCCCCGCGTTGAGAGGGAACGATCAACTGTTTCTTTCTTGACTATGAGAGATCGGACGTAAATTGAGCGATGCTGTAATATGCACTCTTCCCTGGTACACGACAACGCCTAGGGGTGAGAACCCTGAGTCGGTACGTGACTACGCCTGGAGGCCTTGGCCTTGAGTCACAATTGGGTTTGTGCGCCTCTGCAAGTGTGTTTATTAAATACTTAACATGTGTCGTCTGGATATTATTCAGCTGGCAAAGGACATAAATATTTCGCCGCTCGCTTTATGTTTCCGTCTTTGGTTCGGAGAGTGACGGCTCGTACTATTCCGTCCTCGCCTGGATGCGCTTCTACAACCTTGCCCAACATCCATTGAGTGCACGCTTGGTTCTTGTCCTTGATGAGGACGACTGTTCCAACCTCGAGTTTTGGACCCTCCTTGTTCCATTTGTTGCGTATCTGTAGTTCGTTCAAATATTCGATATTCCAACGAGTCCAAAAATCTTGGCGAACCTTGGTGATATGTTGCCACGTGGACAATCTGTTGGCTGGAACATCTAGCAAGTTGCCCTCCGGAAGGGTGGTTAGTGGCTTGCCGATCAGATAATGTGCCGGAGTTAATACCAGTAAGTCGTTCGGATCTGAGGATATTGAGGTGATCGGTCGGGAATTAAGGATGCCTTCTATTTCGATTGCGAATGTGTTTAGTTCTTCGAATGTAAACAATGAATCCCCTACAACACGCTTGAAGTGATGCTTAAACAATTTTACAGTGGACTCCCACAAACCTCCGAAGTGCGGCGCTACTGGCGGAATAAAATGCCACGTAATTCGGTTTTCGGTCGCAAATTTTTCCACGACATCCTTGTGTGCATCGGAATTGAGAGATACGTACAGCTCCTTCAATTGGTTGTTCGCGCCTACGAAATTAGTCCCGTTATCGAAGTAAACATGCTCGGGTACCCCTCGTCTTGCAATAAAGCGTCGCAATGCCGCCAAAAAACCGTCAGACGATAAGTCGCTGACCACCTCTAAATGTACTGCCTTAATGGCCATACACACAAATACGCATATATACACCTTGATCCACGCTCGATTACGGAATTTCCTTTCTTTGATATAGAACGGTCCGCAAAAGTCCACGCCGGTATTCGCGAAAGGTATCGATTCACGGACGCGTACCGATGGTAAGTCTCCCATTCTATATTGAACGGTGTCAGCGTTAAATCGAATGCAGCGAACGCACGTGCGTATGACTTTCCGGACTTGGTTCCTTCCATCCGTTATCCAAAATTTTTGTCGTAAAAAATGTAACGTATTATGAATGCCGGTATGATGGTATCGTTCGTGCGTCTCGCGGATGATACGATCGGTTACAATATGTCGGCTCGGCAGTAAAATCGGGTGTTTCTTCTGTAACGTCAGATGGGACTTTCGAAGGCGTCCTCCAACACGAAGTATACCGTCGTCATCTAAAAACGGACTCAAATTGACGATCCTTCCACGCGTCACGGCCTTTGCGTTTTTGAGAGCCTTAATTTCATCGGCAAACTGAGCGGTGGGAAGAATCTTCAATATTTGTATTTCCGCTTCGTCGTTTTCCTTGATAGATAGCGCGCCGATGTATTTATTGGCGGGACGGAATCGCCGGCAATACGCAAGGACGCGAATCATCTTGGAGTAGGACGAAAATTGTCGGATTATTTCGGAACCGTCGAATGTCGTGGCTAAACAGACATTTTTCCTCAATTCGGGTACTACTGTTGACCTTACCGCCTCGTCGGGCCATTCGTTTTCGTTTATAGATAACCATTCCGGTCCCGCGATCCACTGTCGATTGTGCAAAAATACGCGAGGTAGTTGACCCCTTGATAATGCGTCGGCGGGATTATCTATAGATCTAATATGTCTCCATGTAATTGAATCGGTCAAATTTTGAATTTCCGCGACGCGGGTCGACACGAAAGTGTTTAACAAATGAGAAGATGTTTTTAACCACTGTAGGACGATAGTAGAATCGCACCAAAATATAGTTTTACTCAATGGAACGTCCAACTTATTACTTACTTCGCGATGTAGTCGTGATAATAATAATGCGCCGCAAAGTTCAAGACGCGGTATCGTAAGCGTTTTTAACGGTGCAACACGTGACTTCGCGCATAACAATTTGACGAATATACCCTTGCTTGTTGAGTCGGCCGACCGCACGTAGAGACATGCTCCGTACGCGATGTTGCTGGCATCGCAAAAGCCATGAAGTTGAACTTCTTGTGGATTCGCGGCTAACACTCGACGATCAAAAGAAACTTGATCTAGCAATCCAAATTGTCGGACAAGCTCCGCCCACGTAGTGTATATACTTTGCGGTACAGATTCGTCCCACTTAAGCCGAGATCGCCAGACGTCTTGCATTATCCTTTTCGCGTACAATACAACGGGCCCCAATAAGCCCAACGGATCGAAGATTTTTGAAATTTCAGATAATATATTTCTTTTCGTAAGCCGCTCGGCAAGTTTGATTACTTGCGTAGAATATAATATTTTGTCTCGTCGTGTGGACCATGATAAGCCGAGCGTTTTCAACGAATGGTCCTCAGTAAAGGCAAAATTCGCGCGCAATACATTTGCCGTAAGATCTTCGACTGCACGTTCATCGTTTGCCGCCCATTGCTTGATCGTTATTCCTCCGCGACTAAGTAACGCGATTATTTCGTCTCTAATTATTCGAGTTTCGTGAATAGTATTTGCTCCGGAAAGTAAATCGTCTACGTACAGATGTGTTTTAAGAATTTCGGCAGCCTTGGGATACGTGTCACGTTCGTCATCCGCTAATTTGTGTATGGCACGGATCGCGAGAAACGGTGAAGATGAAACGCCGAACGTCAGAGTGTTGAATTGAAACGTCTCGATTTTGTCATTTTTACGCCAGAGAATTCTCTGATACCGCCGGTCGTCTTCGTGCAATAATATTTGTAAGTACATTTTCTCGATATCGGCAATGATAACATATTTGTACGTGCGGAACCGAATTAAGTGTAAAAATAATTTGTCCTGTATCGTGGGACCAACTGCAAGCACGTCATTTAATGAGACGCCGGTGGTCGTTTTCGCGGATGCATCGAACACGATTCGTACTTTGGTAGTGTCGCTCGTTTCTTTAATTACCGCATGGTGGGGCATATAATACCCGTCGCCCTCGGGCTCTGCGATTATGGAGAGGTATTTTAACTTAACATACTCGCCGATTATTCGAGCGTACTCATCTCTTAAGGCCGGATTCGCGTAGAGCTTTCTTTCTAAATTCAATAGACGTCTAAGTGCGATGGTTCGTGATTCGCCGAGTCGTTTGTTCGTTTTATCGAACGGCAAACGGACCATGTAGCGTCCGGTGACGTCGCGTGAAACAGTTTCCACGAAGTGTGTTTCGCAATTGTTTTCCTTCTCGACGATTGACCTACCGATCGTAACTTCTTCAATCATCCAAAATTTTTCTATTCGTTTGTCTAGATTTGTCATGTAACACGTTTCGCGATCGAGTGCGCGTTGCGTCGTCGCGTTACCGGCAACCACCCAGCCTAGCCGGGTTTTTTGTAGATACAGGTCACGTCCGTCACGCGACAAATTAATTTGGCCAATCGCAAATAAAGATAAAGTCGCGCCAGACCCTATCAATAATTCAACCGGGCGTGGTCGATGAAATTCCGGATCTGCGAGTCTTACGTTAGGAGGTATGGGAACCGAGTTCCTTGGAACTGTTTGTGATGGAATTAAGTCTGATATAATTGGAACCGTCAAGCATGTTAAATCTCTACTGAACCTACGGCGTCGGTCACGATAGCGAAGTTAAATCGTCGTCACGCTATCTATAAATTATTACGCTGTCCTATAAATTATTTGGCTCGCGTGAAATCTATTCGATCGTCATTAGACACGAACAATTGAATACTGTACTTTCGTTTTAAAAAGTAAGCCGAAGAACCTTCCGCCTCGATCTAATAGGACTAAATTTATAAGAACTTTCCAAGTGTACGAACTATCGTTGAGAACACCGAACTTTGCACCGAAAGGGAGGCAGCTAAGCTGATTTTCTATCTCGAGATAATTTCGGAAAAATTAGAGAAAAATCGACGAAAGATCGCTTATAAAATGATCAGTTTGGCCCCGCCCCTCTCTCGCTGGAAGGTCGTCTTCGATTCTAGACCGCGTTATCTAGCTCTGGCACGTCGAAGGCACAGGCGCGCCAAAGATCCACATTAACACCGTGAACTCTCTTTAAAATATAATAAAGCAAACGAAACCACGGTGTAATAGTCAACATTCTTCTATTATTACATCAACCCACACAACATTTTGGTGCCTCCTGTGAGGTTGAAACCTCATCGTGCCGTCACGCCGTCAAGAGAAGCGACAAGTGAGGACCCATCGGCGTCCATCCGAGAACGAGAGCCCTCCATAACGATAACGCATAACGATAGCCGGACGGCAGCCGCACGCCCATTCGAGTAACCCACGTAAGTCGTTCTTTCCTAAAAAATGGCCGATCGAATCAAACTCCTTGTCCAAAAACGTTCGTCATTGAAGTCTCAGTTAACCCTACTTTCGAATATTGTAGAGAAGGGTAGAACCGACAACGTCACTTTAAAATTACGTATTGCCCGCTTGCGGGAACTATATCACGCATACGAGGATTTCAATGATGAGCTCGTAATATTGAGTCCGGGAGTTGACCATCAAGCAGAATTCGAAGGCATTCAGGAACGTTTTTACAATCTCGCGGGAAGGACGAGAGATCGGCAGTTGTGCACAACTCACAATGATACGCGAACATATACGTACGTGCGAGTTCGCGCATGTACGGCGGGTGCGCCAATTTATGTACAATGTACGTGTATACATCTAATTCTAAGAAGCGGCAAGCTTGCCGGTCGTTTGTAGTTGCGCTGTGACGCAATACCAAACCACGTAGGTTAGTCGGCATTCTATGTACATAGACCAATAGCGTCGCACCCCACTCAAGCGAGAGTGGGGATGTCTCACCGGAAGAAACACATATAAGTGGCGCGAATCTCTTTAAAATATAATAAAGCAAACGAAACCACGGTGTAATAGTCAACATTCTTCTATTATTACATCAACCCACACAACAAATGTTACACGATAGCTGCTCTCACGAAAGGTTTACAACACCGTGAGTTGGAAAAACGCGCGTTGGTAAAACGACAAGAGGCGCATGCTGTGGACACTGAACATTTTCGTGAACTCACTCCGTTCTTCTCGCATACACCTCCGGCGTTCTTCAGATCACCGGTCCACGCCAGGCCGAGAGTGCCCTTCTCGAAGTCTCGATAGGTGAACATGTAGGAGAGGCAGAACGCGTCGTAGTCCTCCTCTGTAACGGAGAATGTATATTAATAGTATTGACATAGTAGTATGAACGTTTGTGTTTCGGGATAAACACGGCAACACGAGGAAACAGGAAAATAGCAATAGAAAGGGGAGAAAAAAAAGGGAAAGGGCGAGCAGACTGACAATGAGAAATATAGGATAAAAGTGTCCCAATGGTGCGTGGACGAATGAGAGAGCTAGAGAGTAAAGGGCGAGGAAGACACAATACCATCCCCTGGAAAAAAAATACTCTTTACGTCCCATTTCACATTTGCACACCCTCGAACGAAGTAGTGAGCGTACGTTGATCCGAATGTTACTAAATTCATTGATAATTAAGCTTCCTATCGACTCTCAACCTGAATATAAATCCTGGAATCCATCATACGCGACAATAAAGACACCGAGTGTATAGGTATAAAGTTCTCGGTTGTGTAGAATTACAGAAGTTACGTTCGGCGTGGCGGCGCGTGCGTGGACCGAGGGGACAGAAGTTTGGTGAAATTAAATTACCGGATATGTCCGAGTCCTGATTTATTATTTGTAGCTTAACCCCTTCCTTTTCCTGCTCGGCGTCTCGCGCGTGCTATTCGGCCGGTGTACGTGGCGTTTTGCCATCCAGCCCATCTCACGACCATCCCTAGTATCCTCTCCCACCAACGACACTCCTGTCCATTCCTCCCATTTTCACCTTCCACCACCGGCCAGGTTATCTTCTTTCTGTCGTCCCGTCGTTCTCTCCGGCCGGCACGAGGGTACCAGAGACAGTGGTGGTCAGGTAAAATACTGTCGACTGCGTGGGTGGGGGCTGGCATTCGCGAGGGAAATTAAAAACGACATTAATTAAACGACTGTGGGAGCACCGGCTATTTCGTCTCTCGTCTCGCGCCAAAAAGCGGACGGCGAAACACGACGTATGCGCGATTGAATTTCCCGTATCAGGGTGGACGGTGGACGGTGGCACCACAGGGAATTTTCTATTCCAACTCGACCGCGCCGACTTTCACCCCAGCTTTGGAATATCCGCGGGATTTTCAATACCCCTTTCTGTTCGATGTTTTGTTCGTTCCTTCCCACTTTCGTCCGTCTGCATCTCCATCGTGATTGATATCTGCAGTTAGCCTTATTGACTTTCCCGAAAGTTCACTTTTTATTATGAGGAAGCTGATGTTCGTAGAATTTCTTGTGGTATTTTTAATGGTTCGAGGCGCGACGTGGGGCGTGCTAATCGAAGGTAGAAAGCTCGTTTGGCTCATTCCGCTTTGTTTCTTAACCCTTTGAGCGATATGGATGTATATATGCGTTTGGCCAAAGTCATCGGTGTGGACTAAGGACGCATATACGCGTCTGTCGATTTTTTTCGATCACCTATACATACAAGTATCACAGTTACTTTTGTGTTAGATGAATACAAGTGCATTCCTTAGTAACAGCATGGCAATAACGCTCTTTAATTATTTAATCTCGTGCGAAAGGATTACTATAACTAGTTACTACGTGCGCCTTGAATAGTTAATCAACAGGGTTCAGTTTATCGAAAAAGTATTCCGTCCACAGCGATCGTCACCGTCCGTACGGACTGAATAGGCCTCGAGTATTCAGCACTCAAAGGGTTCATTGCAAAGATAAGTGTTGGAAGTACCATCTGTTCCAAATATCTCGAAAATTACATTTGTAAATCTCGTTGAAAATTAATAAGCCGTTAATGGCTCGATTGCGTTGGTTGCGATTAAAGCACGTTCCTCGAGGCAACGAATATTTCATGAAATATTTATCCATAATGCGACGTAATATTTGTCGTCGAGGTCAGGGGTGGTGACCGCAATGTGACTGAAAATTGTGCACGATGACGACTCCTCGAGAAGGAACGGTAATGGACGCCCACGTCCCCCTTACAAGCTCCCTAATGTAACGCACGTACGCGAAATGTGAAACGAGACATTATATCGTTACGGTGCCCGCAACCTCACCCTCCTCCCATCCTCCAGGCGAAGCAGGACGAGGCACCCATTACGTCGGTCTCCGTTCCCTAGAATTACAGCGCGTTACATCTCGTTACATTGCGATACGTGCAATCGCGAATTACTCGAGTGCGCATTACACCGTGGGTGCTTTCTACCTGTTTTTGTCGAGGATACGCAAATCTCACCAGTGGTTAGAAGGTAACGTGTAATCTCGGACGAGAATTGGGCGCAACACTTTGTTTTCTAGGGTTGTTAAGAGTGCAGAAACAAATTTGCCAAGATGTAGTCATTTAAGAACTGCAAAAATATCAGGACAATATGCATTTGAATTTTGCTTAGATTCTTCTATCATATTTATTCATTTCCTCTCGATAACTGAGGCTTTTTGAATTTTGAAAATCGTTTGGTGAAAATGTTAATTGGGACCGGCAAATGTGAGCAATATATAAACGATGGTAATCGCGGTTAAGCGATCGACTAACCATCGAGAGGTTATTAATCGTCGGTCGAATCTGAAATGAGGATTGTTGAATTTCAAATGCATTTAAATTTTTTATATGCTATGTAGAACGCGAGAAACGACGATAGCAGACGAAAGGTCCTTCTTCTCGTTTGTCGTCTGTTTATATTTTTACATCTCGATGTGAACGCTTCTTTCCACCGCTCTACCTTCCCCACGAAGTAATTCCACCTATTTATTTTATACAGTCGCGTAAACTGGGGAATCCTCGCTCGGTGGAACGATACCTAGAAAACGATTGACCACGTCGAAGGCCCAACGACCCTGCGGGAAATTAACGCGGAACTCGTAGCCTCGATTTTCGACAATCGCTTCCAATTATCCTAACGGCCCGTGCAGTAAAACGTTAATTGGAAGTAAAGGTCGGGGTAATCGCAGCGTTTGCATATCCGTCGGTACATTTATTCCTCAACTATTCACTGAGCTGGCAAGATCTCTATCTTTACCCACGAATATTCACGATCACCGTTCGCTCTTCGACTGCGATCCGAAAATACCAATCAAAGTCTCAGTCCACAAAAGTGCCGATCCCCTAGATTCCTCGGATAGAAATAGGAGGCCTGAATCTTGAATCGCATCGTCCGTGTCTCGTCGCGAATAACTCGGAAATCGATTTGTATTCCGTCATAAGAAGAGACAAGATCGAATTCGTGCCGTTACAATCGTGCGTCCTCGAAATCGTGGAATATCATCTGGAAACTCGTAGAACTACGGAGAGGCACTCGAGAGCGTCTAACTAAAATATACCGACGTCTATCACAGTCGTCATTACGAGAGACAAACGAGAAGGGAGAACCCCATTAGGAGGGAGAACTTCACTGCGAGAAACCGCTGCCATTATCGCGGTAAAGATACACGGTCGTTATGCGCGGTAGATAGCGGAGGACGCCTCGATGTTCGAATATCGAAAGGGTCGTCGTACTAGAGCGGTCGCAACCGCCATCGATCCTCGACCAGTCGGCACCATTATCCTCGCGGAATGTAAAACGGCACCTATGACGAGGAAATCCGATCGATAACGAGCCGTGGGTGTACTCGGCCCGGTCAGACTCTCTCGTGCGAGTTTCCTAGCTGATGGCGCGCGAAGGAAGAAAGTTAGTTTTGGAAGCTCGGGGCCCAGGAATGGCGATGGATATAAGCGAGAGATCGTTCGGAGAGAATGAGATGGAGGATGAGAGAGAGAAAGGAGAAAGTCGAAGAAGGAGAATGAGGAGAAGAAGGAGGTAGAGCAGGATATCCACGTGGTGCGTCGGGACATAAAGCGAAAAGACTTCCTGTCTGGGAATTCTCGCTGATTTCTCCGCGACGGCTATTTCCTCCGGTATAATTCGACCTCTTGGTGGACTCATTAAGCGTCCTATTAAGGAAGCGAGCTGGCGGTACGAGGCGCTGGAGACCGCCACGGAACGATTTCTGATTGCGGACCAAGTAACCGAGTATCTTCCACGCCGTTGAGACTGGCCCCTTGCGTTCGCTCGTCCTCTTGTACTTTCAAATTTAGATATTGCACGGTATCTCGTGCTCGTGAAACGAAACGACGAATTTGCGGTACGCGTGGGCTCTCTTCGCCAATTATTTATTTTAGCATCGAATCACTTCACTGCCTAAAGGTGCAACAGTTTATCTATTCTGGATAGTGTTTACATTGTCGCACCATCCATGTGCCATGTCATCGTCGTTTAGATTGTCGCATTGAAAATTTATGACTACCTTCGAGAATCGAAGTGCACTCTTGTTAACGTAATTTTGAAGGAAGAGGACGGCCTCGCGCGAAGGCAATGCTTACCTTTTGAGCTCGCAAATTGCGCGCAACCGGCTCGAATTTCGTAATTACGTTTCCCCTCGAATTTGGAAATTACTTCGCCGACGCGAGAACACCATCGGCTTCCGATCTTCTCATCGAAGTTTCCTGGCATCCCTCCTTTGAGGATTCGCGCGCGTCTTCGTTCCCGTCTGTGCGGACGGGACGCGTGAAGCGCCTTCATAATGGACGTTGGTCGAGCTATTACCGGAATTCATCAAGGTTGTGATCTCTCCTCGGTATCGATCGGAGATTCCGGTGCGATTCGCTGTATAATTCAGAGGGTTGGCTTCCAGTGCTCTGGCCTTCGACAATTTGCAGCACACGGCCCGGTCAACTTGCACGTGCCCTTTGCCACGCGAGACGTGAAGCGTCGAGGGTCGGGCGTATTACGAGATCAAATGATTAGAGAGAATGATTAGAAGCGGTCGATTGATCTACTCAAGACGAGACTCGGATATTGGAGAATAGTGGCTTCGAAATAATCCGTCCTTCCGTAGCTATCGATCGATTAATCGTCCGAGAAATTCGTCGATTGATTAGAAGCTTAATCCGCTTTTCGTCGATATCCTTTCTGAATCTTTCATACTGTAGACACCATTAGTTCATGAGAGTGGAATGGTCTGAAAACATTTTCCGCCATTTCGGTGTTCACGCGAAAAGATGGATTGTCGGATGAAAAAGTCGTGAGCTCAGCATTCACATAATGGAATCACGACGGATGCAGTAATGTATATTACGTTCGTATGTCATCTTCGGCGGATGTCTGTCGGTAACACAGTGGCTTCTTTCGATATCATATTCGATACACTTTACCGCAGCACTTTCTCGTTTTACGATTATCGGGAAAATAGTGGCTTACTGTTATTTCAATCTTTGTTCAATATTCGTACCGCGCGTATTACTGGTACAGAATCCTGCTAGATGCGTTGATTTATTACACCTTACTTACATTAGTGAGCTCTAATTAGACGCTCGATATTATCTATCCGTCAAACACCAAAAATTAAACGACTTCGTAATAAAATAGTACACTCACCGGAGAAGAGCTCGAGAAATTCCTCGACCCCGTAGGTGCCTGTGAATCTGTAAGTGGGATCTGCAGGTGCGTCCCCTCCGTGAACCTTGACGCGTTTTATCATGAAGCTGATATTGTCCGGTTGACCGTCCTGATTGAAATCTGCAATGTCACGAAAAAAAGAGCGGATTAGTCTCGCTTCGATGATCAACGATACGATGCGTTCCAGGAACGAATACTTAAGAGTCATCGGTTGCCAATTAATTTCTGGGGAACTACTTTTCGATTTATCATTCACGTCTATTCGCCCTTTTGCTATTCGTTTTCCACGCGATAAGCGTGCGTTCCGCGCGCGAATTTCACCGACGAATGAACGAACGAACGAACGAACGAACGCACGTTGAGTGCTCGAAAAAAATATTTGTTGCGCGTCGAGTAGTCCCGTTGGGGAAAAGCGCGAGAGAAACTGCCGTTCATATTCCTTTGACGGGCGTAGACGAAGTGAAAGCACGTGCAAATTGCACAGCGCGACGACGGTTCTTTGTTTCTACGGCCCACCGTTCCCCGTTCCCCGTCCCCTTTCAGCAAACCCCGTCCGCATCACCATCCCAAGCTTCTCTCTCGCTACTTTCACCGCTCTCTTTCTCTCTCTCTCTCTCTATTTCGTATGCCTCTCTCTTCTAATTTTTTCCTCTTACCTCTCTCTCCTGCTCACTTCCGCGCACCTCCTACCATCCGTTTCCACCCAGTTATTCTCCTTTCTTCCCCACGACCATCACCAGAAGCTCTATTTGCCCCTGCACCGTCATCGAGCACCCGAGACGTTCTTCCTTTCAGTCGAATATTTCTTCGACGTCGAAGCACCGTTCTTTCCTCCCCCTCTCATTGTTCCTCTTTTCCATCTCGTTCTCCCGTTTACCGCCTCGCTTCGTTTTCTCAACGTTGACGTAGCAATTAGCAGCGAGCAATTACTCGTACGCCCCACGAATTTGGGCATGCTCGCGAGCGCACTCGTACAGTTTCCAATGCCGATCGCTGGAATTATTGGAATACGCGGGTACCGATCGGTAACGTTCTTTTGATACGCGCAATACCTACAATAAATGCATACGACGTAGTCGATAAATAGGGGGGCGAGTATTAATCATACGCGTCGTAAGCCAGCGTCGAATTTACGGTGCCCGTTTCAGGCCGATTCAATTTCGTTAATGCACCAGCGGACGCCACTTCTCGTCGCGTATAATGCGTTTTATGGAAAGCTATAGGGGGATTCGGAAATTATCGGCTCCATTGGTCGTGCGACGGCTTCGACGAGCTTATGCCTTGCGCGTTTTATCGCGAGGCAGACGTGCATCCTGCATCGGAGTCGCCATTATTGAAGGAGATTACGAGAATAGGAAACGGTATCACGAGCAAAATACAGCTCTTTAACTCTTTGGGGCACGGGATTTTATAAAATGGAATAGACCCATGTTGCACAGAAAGTTTCACATAAAAGCAGGGAAAAAAGATTGTCGCAAATAAAAACTTTCGTTTGATGAACCTGTACTGGTATGTTGAAACTTGCCAACACAAGCGAACACATTTGTAACATTTGTTGCTGGTATTATCAATTGCTTTACGTAAGTAAGACTAAATATAAACCTATGCGCACGTAGCTATTTCAATATTTCGAGCTGGGTCAAAAATATCCCACCAAGCATAGTCGCGCATCAAAAAGGTGGGACACTTTTAATACCACCGTGCCCCAAACAGTTAACACTTTGACTGCCATGATGCTCATACGTGACCGCAAATTGTTTTTTTTTTTTCTATGGTGCCACTGTGGTCACGGATTAATTGCAGAAAAATCATTCAAATAATGATTATACTAACTGTAATTTGCAGTACTTTAAAAAGTCACGTATTAACAAAAAAAGAAAGAAAATACAAAAGAATGCAAAGTGTCCTACCACGGACGACCCATGGAAACTCAGCGTAACAGTCAAAGGGATAAAGATAGGAATTAGAGTTAAAAATAACTTTCTCGCGCATACCTTATGAATTTCAAATCGACTCGTGGAGTGAATTTCGAACGAGAGAAACGCCCACGTTTTCGAATTCTCGCGCCTGCCACGCGAGAACACAAGCGCGCACGGGGACCCACCGTGGAGAATCACGGAAATTCGACGTCGATTAATGATAACGAAAATTGGCCTGCTTCGAGTCGAGTGGCGAGTAATTTTCGGGTAGCGCGTTAGAGAGAGGCGTGCTGTGAACGAAACGTCTCTTGCGTGGCGGGCTGCATTTAATCAAACACCTCTTCAAGGGAATGCGAAACGAAAATGGAAAAACGGTCGGACGTCACGCGACGATCGCTTGGTGGGCGTCGAATCGCGTCGAGCGAGTTCGAGCGTCGCTCATTGCCGTGACTTATCGACAAACGAGTATCGCACGAGCCTAAGGGGTGAAGTGCAAGCTCAGGGATTGGTCCACATCGACCGGTTCCTCACCGGTACTGGTTGGTCAATTCTATTGCTTTTTCTTTCCTTCCTTTTGATTTCCGTTTTTCGAAATAGGTTTCGCGGGACGATGGAAGATCGGCACGGCGCGACCGTGAGCGAACATGTGCCTCACCGTCACTACTGGGCGGAGGGAAGTTGATTAATGGCCTTTCTTCGTTACGAGACCGCGTCGTTTCTGCATCGCGATTTCTTTCGTTGCCATTCGCGGCGGGGCTCTATGATAAATTCGTCCTACCTACGCCCGCATAATTTTTCACAGCAAATGGAAAGTACGAAGACGCATTCGACGATCTCCTGACTCTCGTGGTTTTTATTGCAAAATTGCTGGGTCAAGTGTTTTTTGATAGTTACTTTCGATTTATACGATCGTTATGTAAACGCGTTAAATTTGAAAACTGAAGTCGAGTTTGCCTTAAGTCGATAAAATGGAGACATCAGCACCGTTGAGGTTAAAACGACTTGTCCATATTCCGAGCTTCCACACGTAACCTGGGATTCCTGTTCTGCTGTGCCCTTAATATTTCATTGCACGCGCATCCGTTAGTGAATTTCTATATTTGCTTTTGCAAATCTGTGACCGTGCAGTATTTATAGCGACCCTCTGCAACCGCATTGCTCCAGATCCTGATTCCAGATGGTATGACTGAATGACCAGTTACGCCGATAAACGCTCCAGATATCGAATAAGGATCCGTTAATTACCGGAGCAAGGTTGAATGGAAGGAAGGAGCAGTGAAAGTTATAAAACAAAAGAAAGGGTTAGGGATTAGTGTTAGGATACCTAAAGGATCTGTATTTGTAGATTGCACAGAAATGCTACTTTTAAACTATGCATTTCAAATTACATCTCAAATTTAGTAAATGCACAATAGCATTTAAGTGAATATTTAAATTTTTCTGTGTAAATCGTACAATGCTACGAGTAGTAAGTTTTAACATATTGTCGTCACATTTTGTTTTTCGAAAGTTCTTTTACTACCGTCAACGTTGCTTCGTGGCTCTCGTTTCTGTGAAAACTACTTCGGTCGAGCATCGAATAGAAAATTATATATTCGTATAGTCATACGCATATCTTTACGCAAAGCTCCACGTGCGCGTACGCGCTACGCTTCGTGACTTTAATGAGCGCCTAAGTCCATTGTTCCTAAGTCTGATGTTGTATTAATCAGCTTTGGTTGCCCGACAGCTTGAGAGTGTCTTCGGCTGTTACCCGGAGATCGCCGCATCGAAGACAACCTCCAACTTTACAAGCGCCCCGAGGCACTAAATAATGCAAATAAACCGGCACCCACAGCTAAGCTTGCCTCGACACGTGCAAGACTTTAAAGATGGCCAGTACCTCTGACGATCTCGTCGGTCTACTGCAAATTTCACCCGCGGTGCAACCGGAGCGGAGTAAGACTGTCTTATCGATCGACGCTCGGTTCGAACGACCATTCTCAAGAAATGTAATAACGTCTGTTATCGATTGTTAATATAATTACTTCGTTATCGCATTTCCAAAAGCATTTTCACGAGAAATTTTTTTTTTTTTCAATAAAACTAACCGATCATCAGCTTCGTTAAAATCTCGTGTTTTTATATATCTTCAATTATAAGCATTCACCATTTGTGCATCCATCCTAAATGGATGCTTAGTAAACTAAAATCAGGAAAGTTCCTTTGAATTAAATTTTACGATCAAACTAATGCAGTAAAATTAAAAATACACTAACGCTAAATATTCCAGTATCAAGCTCGAGTGATTATTTCCTTAACGATTTCCATTTCGCAAATACGAACGTGGCAACACGATAAACGAGACTCGACGATACCAGCCGCGTAATTCCTTATCCTCCTATTAATTACCGTCAGAACGCAATGGCTGCTGCGACGCGTGGCAACCCCCGTGATTATTCGGAGCTACTCCCGTTTCCTTCCATTCACCCCACCCTTCACCACCCTCACGCGCCCCTAGCATCGTCGTTAACGGTTTCTCACTTTAGTCACGTCGTTTTTCACCGCGGCGCAGACAACGCGCGGTTAAGTTGGAAATTCCATTCCAAAGATAATCGCTCGTGCCCGAAAGCTTGCGTGGCGAAACGATTGATAACCGCGGGGGCGTATAGCACGCGGATGGAAAGCGGCATTACGGCGCATTGCGAAATAACAGAGAAGATGGAAGATAACGGAGAGGATAGAGGGGTGGGAGGTGAAATGAAAGTAGGAAGGTGGAGAATGGTGGACTATCGGTTAGGGGTTTTCCATCGCGCGTGCAACTCTACAAATTGTCAGACGCACACTGCAATTAAGCAATCGTCGGATCTACGGGCGATGGAGAGAGTCGAGAAGCGAAATCGTTTCGAGTGTCGTTTTTGTAAATTACTCTCGGTCCGAGTATCGTCGGATTTCCAGCATTCTCATTCTCCTCCTGCCTGTTCCCTCCCCCTTACCCGTCTGTATCCGTGCGCTGGCGAAATGGAAAAATTAATTGGCCGAGTCTGACTATCGTTCGTGAGTGATTTTTATCGGACTCTGAGATTTTTCCTTTTCTGGGAGAAAAATCGTGGCAACTGCGGCCATAGAAGATGATTACTGCCAGAGTTGCTTTATCGGGATTCGTAAGTTTAATCTTAATTTCTAAAGTAAGTTGGTGATTTGTTTTGTGGAAATTTCTTTTTGCTGAAGTCAGTCGATTAAAGAATCGAACGATCGTACTGTCTGTAGTAGTGAGATTTTAACAAGTCGGATGGAGAATTGTCTCTTTAAAAGTATTCTTCTTCTGTTTAATGCGATTAATAATAGGTACATCTGCTATTTTTCAGATCTTTCATGACCGTTTAGAATTACACGATGCGTTAACATCCTTCTTGTTCACAACAGAGTTATGTCATTTCGCCTTATCGGTGTAGGCAAGGCAAAACTCATTAGCGCAACGCCCATAACCTTAATGGGTCGCTTTTCTTCAATACTTTTCTTAAAGAAGCCAACTTCTTTATTCACTTTGCCGGCCAAGTTGATTGCTATCCATTTTCATGATTACCGACAATTTTTTGGAAGCTCTCGGGCCAAGTCGTGGTACGAGGAAGTTATTACCTCATAAAGTAGCTGCGTGACACTGCATCTTGCAAATTTACAGTACACAAAAAAGTGTGATACCGTGGGTGCTCGATGTCGACGTATAAAATTTAATTTGATCTTTTATCACCGTCTTCTCATACTCTCCTTTCTGCTCGCGTATATAGACGAGTTTGTGCGATTGTGTGCGACGCGTGGTATTCTTTCTTTAACCGACGAACGATCGAGAGAACGTATTAGAACCTACGGGAGATGTATCGTTTACTGAGGTAAGAGAATATGAAATTGAAAAAATTCTGGACCAAGAATGATTACGTTGGAACGTAGGTACTCGAAGATACGTGACCGCTGCAGAGCGAGAGTTAGCCTCGTAATAAATTTATTTTTACAATGCATACTTCAAGGGACGGCGTGCATTCCGGAAAAAATGCGATATCGTTCACCATGGCACGGTACTTACTTGGCGTACGTACGATGTTTTACCTTACCCATTATCCAGCAAAAAGTTAGTGAAGAGAGAGAGAGAGAGAGAGAGAGAGAGAGAGAGAGAGGAAAATGGAGAGAAAGAAACATAAACCGTTCCGCATATTATTGGCATTAAGCCGAGCGTACGTCGAATCGACGATAAAAGACGAAGGGGAACGTTCCTTGGAGTGCTTCGGATCCGGTATCGATCGTTCCAGCAATTCCAAGTTCCAGGAAATCAGCAATCCGATTATTACGACATCCTAGGTCCGAACGGAAGTCACTTTTAACGATAATAAAATTAGACGACGAGAATACTTCTCTTCCTCGGAACTTACAAAGTGAGTTTACTTTAACGTACCATTGTCTACCGGTTACGCTCTCCTACCTACATCGTCCCGCTATAATTTCCAATCCTTTCACATCGATACAAAAAAACATTCATCTACACCCCTGGCTTCGCTCTCTTCTACGGTAAACCAGGCTGGAAAAAAGAATTCAACTTCCAGGGGAATCTATCAATTGAATATTCCGCCAATACCCAAACTCCGGAGGATTACTTCATTAATCTTCGGAGCCCATTCAACCAACGTCTATCTGCAACTAGATCCCGAACGAGCTGCTCTTCATCTCTCGTGGAAAATTTCCCTAAGCCACGAAATCTATTATCCGAAAAATCTTCGACTACCCTCAAAGTCTCTGCGATAAAGCTCGCTCGGGTCCATTCCTGAAAAGCTCGTCTAACCCAACCCTCTTTTAGCCCACTGCTACGGCATCGAGAGGGCATATTCGTTAGACCGCAGGAAACATCGGTGGGAAACGGTGCTTTATCTGACGATCGCACGACGGAAGAGATGGGGAAATTCTAAGTAATGCACTGGCCCCGACCCCTCATCCTACCGCTTTCCGTACCCCACCATCTCCTTCCTCCACCTTGTGAAGGCCGTTATATGCGGTCACGGCACGTTAAACACGGCTCAGTCACGAGATGCAAATATTTGCGCGTTGTTACTGCAGGTAGTACGCCTCAGCTCCGTTCTCCTCCTTCTCCTACAATTTCTGTCTCTCTCTCTCTCTCTCTCTCTCTCTCTCTCTCTCTCTCTCTCTCCTTCTATTCGTGGTATCTGTTTGAGTACCGTGTCGGTATCCACCGGAATCGCTTCCGGTATCTGATGTCCACCTCGTACGCGAGCCTCCGCGCGATCTGCCGGCATTTCGTTTATCGTTCGTTGAGAAAGAGGGTTGCATCGGAGGCCAGTAGAAAGCCGCGCGCTTCCTACGACATAATGTGGACGCTCCTTAATACCGTGCGAGAATCCGCGGCCTCGAAGCGAAAGCTCTCCCTGGATTATCGGGGAATTACATCGAACGAGGTGCGGAAGCTTTTTCTCCTCACAATGTTTCCCGTGGCGATTAATTTTTACGGCACCTCCCCTTTTTAAGCTCGCGGCACTTCATTCCCGCTTTAGAATGTAGATGAACTTTAGATTCGTGCTTACGCTCGGTGGTACGGACGAAAAATTTGTTGGCCTTTTTCGCGCGCACTCCTACGGAGGAAGACGCAGTTTAGCGCTTGACCGTTTTCGTTCGACGTCGAAGTTTTCTCGTCCGAGGTAAACGTGACAACGTTTCTTGGGTGGTAGAAAAAGCCGAAAGGGAAAATCGATTGTTCGCGAATGCAACGTAAGGCGCGCTCGACTGTTTTACCATCGACGGTGAAGTTCGAGGCTGAGACTTTCTGCGCGTGCCAGAAGTGCGAGGAAATTGCTCGGAAGGAGGGAAAATCGAGTGGCCCGCGAATGCGAGTACGGGAAGTTCGTACAGCGACGTGAGGTGCAGGCGTGCCGAGGCAAAGGATGTCGCGTCACCGCGAAAGTCGATCCCAGTGCGCAATTTTAAGACGGCGAAACGCTGAATTAAAGTTTAATTAAAGTTTCGGGTTACGCTACTTGTTTAGCACCTACACCACGCAGCTGTTCGAACTTCCGGATTATGGTATCCGGTTCGGTATGGAGTAGTTTCAGTCGAGCTTAATTCCACGCTGTTAAACTGAGAAAGATGGCGCGATTCGAGAGCCATTATTCCTAGTACGATTTCTCCGTGCACAACCGATAGTCGAAGTTGCCCGAGTAATTCGAAGTAATTTAGAAATCACTTTGAAAATAACTGTGAAATGCGATTGTCGATCGTTACTGCAAATGGTGGAAGCCGGGTGTCTTTGATTCGCGACTCGATTTTCGATGGTGGGTAAATTTACGTGAACGATCGTACCTCGGATTTTTGTACACAATTCGTAATACTTCTAGAAACTATATCAAATTTTTTAAAATAATCAGATTACTAGTAATTCAAATTCCATCCGAATATGTAGTGCATTTAGCCTCCTCCCTCGGTCATCATTAGACAAGATCCACTTACAAAGCCCGTTTCTTCTCCCTCCGTACAATATCTTTCGATAGTATCGCATAAACGAAGCTACAACGAAAAAGGAGTCTTGGCAAACAAACGACAACGACGCAACATCATCCTTCTCGTCTTTCCAGAATATCTTCCGCAATGGCTTCTCGTCTTAATCCTTTCTTAAGCCGATCAGGTATCCGACGTTTAAGAGGGATGAGGTCTGCGCAGGTGGTGGAAGAGGGGGCCCTCTCAATTAGGAAAAGAAGTTTCACGAATTAATCAGCCGGAGGAGTCTGAAAGGAGGCGGATTGGAGATTGAGGAGGAGGAGACGGATAAGGAGAGAGAGAGAGAGAGAGAGAGAGAAGGAGAAGAAGGAGAGGAGGAAGGAGAAGAAGAGGCCCGCAGGGGACGCAATTTAGCGAGCAGACTGACAGCGATCGGGCGATGGCGCAGAAAGAAACCGCACAGTGAGGAACATTCATTCCCACCGATATACCGTCGATCGTCCGTGGCGGAAAGTTAGTTTAACTGGGAGGCCCACCCCTCCCCGTCGAAAGTTTTAATTGGTTTGCGAAGTTATTACAGCGGAATGAGACAGAAGACGCACACTTGTTAGTTCGCTGGGAAGAAACTCCGACTGACTTCGATGGCGAGAGTGAAGAAGTTCTCGGTTCGTTCTATTATTGCCGCGGTACCTAGGCCGAGCCTAATAAGGAACGACGTTGATAAAATTTACCCTTTGTTCCTCGGTCTTCGTATTTCGACAGTCCTTCGTCGAAAATCTCGTCTCTCCTCGTATGCACCTCGTTCAGGAAACACTTACACTCAAGTATTTTCCGTAAGACGTCGAGATTCGATTTGCATTACATGTCTCGTAATTCGAAAGATGATGAAAGACATCGGTTTTCTTTAGTTATTGCTAACGGTCTGTCGTAAAAACAGGGGTGGTTTATATTTAAATCTTGGAGTGCTGAATACTCGGGGCCTATGCAGTCGGTACGGACGGTGACGATCGCTGTGGACGGAATACTTTTTCGATAGACTGAACTCTGTTGATTAACTATTCAAGGCGTACGTAGTAATAAGTTATAGTAATCCTTTCGCACGAGATTAAATAATTAAAGAGCGTTATTACCATGCTGTTACTAAGGAATGCACTTGTATTCATTTCACGCAAAAGTAACTGTAATAGTTCTATGTGGATGATCGAAAAAAATCGCTAGACGCATATATGCGTCCATAACGCTCAAAGGGTTAAAATATAAACACAGATCAAACGGAATATCGCACCTGACAAAGAACAGCAGACCGTGGAACGAAAGAACTCTAACCAAATAATCTTACCTGTGTACCGATAGATGGAATTCACTCTTTGGACGTGACGCGTCATAACTTCTATGCATGCCTCTTCTGACTTGTAATGATTGTAGAAGGTATGATCTGCTTGTAGGTAAAGCATGCAGGTAGTCTTCTTTGGATCGACGGACGTGCGTTTCCTCAGTACGCGCGAGTACCTCTCCCTGTACAACCTGGCACAGAAACAATTCATTTTCATGCTCGATGTAAAAGCTTCTCACGATCTCCTTAAATCGTATCGACGGTGCTAATGCACCGGACGCGAGTCGTATAACATTGAAACGCTCGTTTACTCGTCGGCCCTATAAAAGTATAAATACTGCAAGACCTTCGTGGGGATGGAGAGAGTCACGCGACCAAGAGCTACGCTTTACCACGGGCGTGAAGTTCAGTGACCTACGGATCCGCGTTGAGAGGAAGTGGGAAAGGTAGAGCGGGAAGATTCGAAAGTACTTTTCGCAGAGGAAAATCAAGCGTCAGCAGCATCGATCGAGGATCGGCGACTAAGGCACGCGCCCTCGATCCTTCACGTCCGCATTATCGCGCGCGCTCCTCCACGGGATATCAGATAACCTGACTTTTCACCGTCGGAAGTGGGCTGGCGTTTAAAATGGAAGAGCAAGCATTTCTGGGTAAACATACCTCGGGAGAGACGAGGGTCGAGAGGGACGGGACTTCGCCTTAGCGAAGGAAGGGGTGGGTAAAGGGGGTAAGTAACCGTTGCACTTTTCTTCGCGGCCTCTCTGCCCCCTCCGAAGGCGCCGCTTTCGCAGCTTTTGCCGCGGCACGAATGGCGTTTCATTGATTTATTCACTAAAATGAAATAAGCGTAACGAGGTAGGCGGATTGAGAGGCTCGCAGGGAATGAGTCCGGGCTCGTTGCAAAGGCATTGGACCGAGAAGATGGAAAAAAGAAGATAGAAACGGGACGAAAACGGCTTGCTCCGATGTAAATTACAGAATTATCGATATACCAGCTTCGACTTCGCGACACTTTTATTCCACGATGCAGTTTATTATTTTTCTTGAAAATTCTTATATCGGTTAATGGTCACGACGAAATTATTAGTCCGTCTATAATTTGCTCACTTCGACTGTTTGGTCCTCCGAAATTTTCCGCAGATTCCATTCTTCATTTATCTGCTACTACCGAAACGAAAAGAAGAAAGAGAAGAAAACGGAAGGAGAACAGCTGGAAAATCAATTTTACAAGTTTATCTCGGTTATCGAGCCGCGTACATCATGACTAATTCTCCCATTTCGAGATGTTACTTGAAATACGAACGCTCTTCTTACCACCGGATCTCTACAATGCTCCTCTACAACTCGTTTCACCGATTACGAAACAATCTTTCGACGACCCTCTCTTCCAGCCCTCCGTTCACCCCGCTTTCGAACTAAAATCGTACTTTTTCCGGGCCGACAAACGTGGATATCGATAATCTATAAGCCTGGAAGGAAACCTGGGAAGAGAGAGAGAGAGAGAGAGAGAGAGAGTGGAGAGGTGGATAAGGAGGTGGCGAGGGTTCTCCGGTTTAGATGGAATTCCATATTCTTCGTAGATAGAATTTTACGTACTTGTCGAGGAGTTCGAGATTGTGAGAGCTCGCCGTGGGGTCCTTCTTCCTCGCGTCCTTCGGATAGAATCCTGGCTTGGCACGGCTCCTCCCGTCGTTCAGGCGCTGATAAAGCGGCCGCATTGTATCCCCTTCGAGATATCCGCCTCCGTTGCTGGCCCTGCGAACGATTTTTCGCCGGTAAAGCGCACGGAAAACTACAAGGCCGGGGCCGAGCGTGTACGTGTTTCACCCTTCTCGGGGACGGATTGATTGGTGGGAGGAAGCACGGGTGGCCAGAGACGACCACGACCCTGAGGAGGACCTTCTCGCCTTTCAGACGAGGAAAGGAAAGAGTGAGAGAGAAACCGAAGGGATGCGGACCGTGAGTTGGAACGGATGCAGGGCGCGGATAAGCTCTTGACATATGTCGAATGATCCGTAACGTTCGTGCGAGCCAATTTTCCGCGACGTCGGGGGTGGACTGCTCGACTACTCGTCGATGGAGTATCTGGCGATCGGCAATCAGTTGTGGATTGGAACGCTCGCTTCCACCTGCAAACGTCGGTGGGCGGAGTTGAAAAATTTACTCAGGACGTTGATCTTATCGTTCGACGGTTTCAGAAGAACTCTCGTGTATGCGTGTGTGTTTGTGTGTGTCAATTGGAGAAATGCGAAGGTATGAATCAAGTTTCGAGAATGGATGTTCTCTGAGCATTTTGCTGGGTAGTTCTTAGCTGTGAAAATTCATGGATGGAACCATTTTCAGGTCAGCATCGATTTTTTCCACGCTTTGGTCATTTCTATTTGGACGCGATAGGGCGACAGATGCATCTCATGGTTGATAAATATTCTCGTGATTCCGTCGACGTTTTGCAAAACAGATTCAAAAGTAGGAAAATTATTATTAATGACGTATGTATATTAAAGTATCGGGGAAAACTCCCGAGATATTTGTGGTAATTCGTGTCAATTTTTCCTACGTTGCATGGACGTCCTCCACGAGCACCGATGCGGGTCAGGCGTGGAACATATTAAATTTAGAAAATACGTTGGGAACGTTATTGGAACATTTCTTTCAACGTTCGTAAGAGAATTTATTTCAACGCTCGTGACGGCTTCGACCGATCACCCATAAGTCTGGCACTACCTTGGGAAAAGGGATTCGAGTCAACGGGAGAATTTTCTAATTCGGAGAAGGTCGTAAAGTAGTTTGCTTTATGGGGGTGTCCGACGTGTGTGGCGCGTGACCGAATAAGACAGGACGGTCTTAACGTCCGAGGATGAGGGACTTGGTGGGAGGACGACGAAGGATAGCGAGTCCTTCCGTGAGGGCTGTAAAGATGGATGCATTCGGAGAAGCCACCCGACAGCTCGAGATTGTTCGGAAAGATGTTGCGCGAGGCGCGAGATGAAATGTGTCCGGAGAAGTTACTACGAGGTAGAACGAGGGAGGACCGCGAGTAAATGAACGTCAAGAGTGTCATCGATCACCGGTGAGCGTTCATTAATTAGTTGCTTCGTATTACTTTTCCGTGCCAGGAGTCCTATAAAAAATGGAGCTTTCGAAAATTAACAATACCAATTAATTTGAGGGTGACAAATACGGCGCGCAACACTGATAAATAATTCTCTCTGTCGAGGGATTTAAATTTCAGAAGAGAACATTTCACAAAGAGCATACAACGTTCATATAATATCGTGCCTTTTTCTTCCTGTACCTATTCATGTTCGATTACATTAGGTCCGGACACCTTATTTTCTCAAATCTATTGCTTTGGTAAAGAATGCCAGGTTTATAATACACAATTGATGATAAGGGCGAAAACAGAGCCTTTGTGTTTCAGTGAAATGATATTCCTTGGGAATGATCCATTGTCAAAGGGCGAGAAACTTCCAAAGCCCGCACCGGAATGAAATAAGTGGATGCGAAGTTTAATCTTCAAAAGCGTTCTCTTCCTTATGGACCGAGAGATTCAAAGCGCTAGGGGATATCGGGACGGGCCGAAGGGGACGGAAACGACGGGATTTCATTGCGAGCTCATGATTCCTCGCGACCCCATGAATGGGGACTTAATTAAGCGTCTCGTCGCGTAGCTTCGCTCGCATCTTTCAGCCCCTCCGAAGCGCCTCGGCTAACGCCGGGATCCGTCTTATTACACCGATTCTGGGGATTATATTTCGCAAACATAGTGCACCAAAAACTGCCCCAATGGCATTTAAATGAGCGACGAAACCGTCGAGATGGCTCGCCATTGTCTGAGGACCGCTCTCTCTTCCTCCTGCCTCACTGCCTCTCGTCTCTCACATTCTCACGGCGCGTCCTCGTTCTTCCTGCTCTCTCTCTCTCTCTCTCTCTCTCTTTTTCACGTAATATCTCTACCTCTCTCCGTCTCATCGTCTCCCTTTCTCCATCCCTCGTAGCACCTTCCTACTTCCGTCTCCCTCGCACACACTCTCGAGGGTTTTGCAAATTACTTCCTCCCGGAGTACGTAAAATAATTACTGCGTAGAATACCACGTAAATTGGTACGAAGAATAATTAAGCGTCCATTATATTTCGGGACCCTTCCTCCGCCGTCGCCTTCCTTGCCGCCGCTGTCGTCGTCGTCGTCGTATTTCGAGATGGCTGACATTATATTCGTGCTCGCGCACTAGGGAGGCCTCCGAGATCGAGATCGTGATCGATCGCGTTAAGCTCGCCTGATATCGTCGGGCTTTCGTTCGCCGTGGATGGCGTGAGTGAAATAGGCTGGGGTAGAAGCGCATCGCAATTTACTATTGTTAAAATTCAGACTTTTACAGATCCCTGTACGTGGTCGTGAAAAATTGTGGAATATCGTATTACGAAAATTGTTTACTTTGTTTATTTATCAACGAGGAAATCTCTGTATTAAATATACAGCAAAGGAGAAGAAAATAAGAAGAAAAGAGTGTATGTATTTCCGTAAGGAACCAAAAAGACAAATAGAACACATATATTTACACTAGAGTCTACTAAATTTAGCTCTGTCCGAAATCTAATACAGAAAACAGTGAATAGAAAACTATATCTTTGACCGAAAAATTTTATCTAGTGCCCATACTCATTATATCTAATAATATTCAAAAAAATGTTCATACCCTTAACTTTAACATGAAAAGTAGTATTTCATTCCATCGCGTATATAAAATCCGAGAGGATTGGAAAGACGCCTGTAATTGTAAAAACATATGCGACGCTTTTTCTTCGATAAAATCCTTTTGTGAGTTTCGTGTTACTGTCCTTCGACGAGTCTGTAGGGCTTTTAGCACCGTCGAGAAAGCCCGACGGGCGTCCATCGGTTCATCGATAAATCTCTAACGCGAGCACAATGGAGCCGCGAGCACGCACCCCAGCCCCCAACCGGCCATCGTCCCTCGTCACGTTTATCGCGAACGGTACGCAACTAATTGGAACATCGAGGACCGGCGAGCGCACCCAAGTCTTCCTCGAACGCTTGCAAGGGGTTCGCGAGTCACGATATCATTAATCGATACCCGCCACCCCTCCCAATTAACCCTCTACACGTTCTCTAATTATGGCCTTGCGGTCGGGTGAGAGAGCGAGCGTGGGGCTCGCATTTGTGTGCACGTTGTGTGTGCGAGAGGATGAGAGAGAAACAGAGAGAGTGAAAGAGAGAGGAACGGAGAAAGAGAGAGAGAGAGAGAGAGAGAGAGAATCTCTGCGTGGCGTTTCCCACCCCCGTGGAAAATTGTCGGTTGCGCGAGAGCCGCGCCGCTTCTGCCTTTGAAGGTGCCGACACGCGCCAACCAGACAGCCAGTAATCTCGTTTATCGTCACAGACGATATTTCACAATTAACTGCGTCCCACCGTGCACGCAATTATTTTGGCTCCCGTCGCTGTTGTTTTATACATGAGTCTTGATTCCCTTCGTCGTCGTTGACGGCGCCGCGCCGGCACCACTCCGTCCTTTCGTATCGAGGATTAAGTCTGCCCGTTGATCGTACCACCGGAAGGACAAAAGTGGTACGAGAATGAAAAGGAAATTGCTCGATGTTGTTTTTTTTGTACACATATCCATCTCGAGCGACGGGTGATTGAGCGACGTGACTCGAGGCCCGTGGTTTTCATTAATGTGTAACTAACCTGTCTACGTTGATGGCATTAATATACCGGTGAATGGACTTCCTCGAGTAATCTACAGAGCCATCGCGTTCGATCTAATCGTCGATGGGTCTCTAATTAATGTCCACCTCTCTTGATGGGTCAATTAGACGCGAGATGTGAATTGGATAGATAGCGAGAAGTCCGTGGAAATTTTTACCGACGCACGTCGAACGTTCCCTCGTGGGAGTCGATTAATTTAGTCGTACGATTCTATTGTGAATTGTTTTGTCCTTTACCTCGATTGATTGGCGTTGCTCTCTCGTAGACTCTCGCTCGCGCATGGATATCGATCTCTCGATGGAATCAACACGTCCGTCGCGCGATAGGCGATTGTGTGATGATGATCATTGTTTCCCTTTATTGCCTCGTCCTGCTGATGGCAAATGAGAGGAGAATATCTGTTGGCGGGCTCGATGTAAATCTCGTCGCTGGCTGTTACGATGGTACCGTCGAACAGTCCCTCCTCCGTCACGATTCCATGGACCGACGAGTTTTCGTCGTCTGTAAACAAAAATTTCGACGTTTCCTTTAAAATTTACTTAAACATCACCATTGTGCTTACTAACAGTTCAATTGCAAAATACAAATTTCGTAAATTTTGAACGAATTCACGAGTTTCTGTAAACATAGTGTCAATATGCGCTTAATAATTCTACGTAGAAATTTATTAACACCGCTGACCACTATCCTCTCTGTCGAGGATATTAATAGTAAATAGAAACTAAAGCAATGTTTAATTCAACCCGAATGTAATAATAGATGATTTTCTCTATGTGATCCGCTTCGTTTGACTGTTCAAGGAGAACTGGTGGAGTAGACCAAGATCATCCTGTCTACTTACACGAGTTAACACCATTTAAACAAATGAGCCTCGGTAGAACACAACCGTTGAAACCTTCCGAACCAACGCGTATCACCGACTCTCTGTTCCAAAACACGCGTTTCACGATGCATTCAACTATAAATTTACAAGACGATGAATTCGCAAATTTCGAAAATTCGATTTCCACAAAACTCATCGGTAAAAACTCCGTTCAAAGAGCATGAATAGAAAGTACAGGATGGATCCACTACGAACGTTTAACCCTCTTCGCTTACCTCATCTCTATTTTCCATTTACGAACACAAAAAACAAATATCTCCCACCCACTCGGCGAATGTTTCGTTTCGCTTTTTCCGGGGGATACCTTTTTTCCTCGAATTACGAATCACGAGTGCGCTCGGGGAAAATGGACGTACACACACACACACCATCCTACTCGCTCGCGTATTTTTACATCGAGTGGAGGAGCACTCCCGGGGTACGACGTTCTCGCGTTCACCGCGTCGTATGGACGCGTCGTCGGCGATTGCCATTTTTGCAGAAGGACACTGGAGCTTCGAGAGGCGCTCGTAAATCGTGGAATTTGCGCGTGCAAGAACCACGTATTCCGGGAGGAATCACGAAACTGTGGAACGACCAGTGGACGAAGGGTGGTGGTGACGACGAAGGAGGAGGCGTCGGTGGTTTATATTGCACCGGTGAAATCGTACATGGCGTCGCCTCACTCTCGTAAACGGCAAATTTACATCCGTTGAATTTGACAAATAGTCGTCTGACTTTTCATCCTTCTTTTTTATACATCTCGAACGTTAAATGAATAACACTGGTCAACAAGGTCTTGCCCATGAACTGACTTCTGCTAATTTCGAAAGAGTACCTATAAACATGTAGGTATTAAGACTAATCCCAACTTCGGGTTAGCTCGAGATTCTTTTGGATTTGAGTAATAAGATTTAACTGTATTTTCTTCATTAAGTAGCAACCTTACGGTAAAAATCTTGTTTTTACATTTTTTGTTATTTTTTTCCCTACAGCTGAACATCTTGGGAGCATTTAAAACCCAACGCTGCGTTAAAATCTCAAAAATTGACAAAGTTATCATTTTTTTAATGGATCAATGGCTAGTAAATACTCGCCACGTAGGTTCCCCCAGACACGATTTAACTTCACGCGTAGCGAGTATTTACTAGCGCATTGATCCATTAAAAAAATTATAACTTTGCCAATTTTTGAGATTTTAACGTCGCGTTGGGTTTTAAATGCTCCCGAGATGTTCAGCTGTAGGGAAAAAAATAACAAAAGATGTAAAAACAAGATTTTTACTATGAGGTTGCTACTTAATGAAGAAAATACAGTCAAATCTTATTATTCAAATCCAGAAGAATCTCGAGCTAACCCGAAGTTGGGATAGTCTTAAAATACATGTTTATAGGTACTCTTTCGAAATTAGCAAAAGTCATCTCATGGGTAAAAGAAAAGTCAAAATTTGTTGTCCAGTGTAATTTGTAAGTTGGTCGAGAGATGGGGTCCTTCTTGCTCTCTCGTTTCCTCCTTCTTCGTGATCCTATTATACGTGTGAAATGACGAGGTGAAATATATATGTGTGGCGAGGGGGAGAGCGGTGCCGTGTAACTTTATGACCCGAGGTAAGTCCCTCCATTTAAAGTTCGAGCGAGAATTGTTTAATGTCGATAACATTGTGCGAGAGGGGTGGCTACGTGATGGGAATAAGGTCGATTTAGTCGGAGGGTAGGATTTTTCGAAGACCGTTACGAAGTTTGACCCTATTCCGTCGATGTGGCCCCGCGTGATTCTCAAGCGAGCGACGTACGATCTACGACCGGAGCTATCGAAGCAATTAACTTTCCGCGAGTGTACACAACGAGTTAGAGCTAGGCACACGTAACTTTCGTTTGGATTAGCTCGCAGAGGGAAATAATTATTGGCATAGCTTTTCGACTCGTATACTCCTGTCGGACACGAAATGACAAACGATCGTATAACGTTCAAATGAAATTAACAGCCAAAAGCGTACCCTTACGCGTGGGCGCTTATCGATCGTAAAAAGCCTCGCTCCGCTCGCGATTCGCGTTTACCTTCAACGTCTATAAAAAGCGATTACACGACTACGCGGCACGCAACTGTCGGTGCTTAAAAGCGATTCAACCCCAGCGGAACAAACATAGTAGGGAAGAAGGCCAAATGGAAATAGACAGGGAGAGAATTTTGCCGAAAAAGTGGGAAAATCGGATGAGAGGCGAGAATGGAAATTAGTGGAATTGGAATGGAAAGATGTATTATTTTCCTCGTTCGCGTTCTATCTTGTGACGTAAGTGACAACGGGTATGCCATTGGAGCAATTAAAAGGGAGGAAGGCAGGCGCGGTTCGTCGCTCGTAAAAAGAGTCGGTCGATTTGCGCTTCGCGTTCCCGTAAGCATCGGCAAAAAGCGATTACGAGGTGAAACGGCGCGCGAGGGAGAACGTGCGCATTGTCGTTTCCGACGGACGCAGAGATCGTTGTTTAGTTGCGCGGAGCAAACAGGAGCCGAAACGGTCAATTTCGCTTCACCAAAATACCCGATAGGCGCACTTGTCCGTGGCGTGTGCCACGTACGAATAGGAGGCTGAAATGGTTTTCCATTAATATCCAAACATATTTTCCGATTTTCTCGCGGGCAACGTAGCGCGCTTCCGGTCGTCGTTCCCGATTTTACTTGGCTCCCTCGATTTTTTTATCTATCGTCGACGTCGTTTGGTGCATAGTTCGCGTTCGGTTAAGAGGTGAATCGGGAGCCGTGAAACAAAAGTCAATCTCGCTTGATCACTTTTATTCTATTCCTCGTGAGGTCAATGTCCCTATTTCTACTCATTTAAGACTACAACGACTGCTTGGATTATGAAATATATTTTTAACAACGAGCTGTTACCTAGCGAGCAACAAGTCTATGCAACTTATGTCGGAGTATCTACATAATTAATATTTGTGTAACTTATTTTATCAAACGAATATTAATGTTAAGAAGAATAGTTCATAGTGAGTTGAAATCAGCACTTGAGTAGAAACTGGGACATAGACCTTATCGTTTCGTTTTTGGAAATAATGTAATAGATAGTTCTATATTTTTGCATTAGGTTCTAACGCATAGTCACACGAAGAGGTCTCAAAAGTAGAACGATTTTCGAGAAGTTATTAAATCCCCGTTAGATCCTGTTGGCGACTAGGAGGAAGCGTTGGTTAGAAAAAGAGAGAGAGTTGGAATGGTATGAGAGGGGAGGTGGATAGAGGACATACATCGGTACGTAGGCTTTCCCTAAACCGTCGTTCATGAACTTTTTAAAAATTCTATTGCATTATCCGCGCTCGAGATCGCACGAAGCTTTGGGAGTTTGCCTCGATGCAAAGCGAGTGTCGCCTGCGCGTCTTACTTTGATATCATCTACAGACGGGAGAGTTTGAGCTGTAGAGAATGGTCGAGTGAAGTGCCCCTGGATGGCGTGGTTAATGGCCATGGGATCATAAAAATTCAATTTCAGGGATTCATCGGTGTTGTGCGCCAAGTCGAAGCGAGCACTTCGAGGCATTGAACTTCACAGACGGAGAGACAACTTTTCTCGTGAACAAAAACTCGAATGTGTTAGCAGTCGATGAGACGAGAAAATTTTCTTACGCGAGAAAATAAGTTCGTGTTTGCGTGTGAGAAGTTTCATGGAGAGCGAGAAGTTCTTGGACTTTACGATTCACAAATGTAATTTTGCTCTTGTATCACTTTGTAGGATTATTATTCTACCCTGCACGAACGATCGCGTAATTCGGTGATTACATCGAATTACACGTAACGTTCGTGCGATGGCGACTCACGACCGATCGCCTTTGCACGAAACCACAATTGTAAAGCGCATTTCACGCGACGTAATATTTAAACGTTGCAACGCTCGGAAAGTGGTACTAATGCGAGCCGTACGATTTATTCATTTATTTTATACGACGGAAAAGCAATGCCGGAGGAAATGGCTTGGTTTTTTCCAATCCAAGTAATCGCCTTTCGCAAATGCGAAACGTATGGACCTTCCGAACGGACTTGCCTTTGCTTCTTATTATTGGAAGTAATATTCATGGGTTCCACATCCGTTTGGAAAATTAATAGAATTTTGTTTGTCGCATTCGAAAAATCCTCTAATGGATTTTGTCCTCGCACAATACGATCGATGCTTTGAAATTATTTATCTACACATTCTGCTGCCCGGAGTGAAAATTGCGCTGCCACTTCTTCGTCAAATATGATTGGAATTTTACAAGCGTCTATAGAAAATTGTGTCCTCAATTTTCCGAGTTCATTTTTCTCTCTACCTTGGTATCCAGACGAGGTACGATGAGTTATTGAATGCACGACTGCTGGTACAGCACTTCGAGCATCCTAAATCTCTTGCTAGTATCCGTAGTTTTGTTATCGCAAATTTCGCTGATACTATCCAATTCTGAGGCAACTGCTTGAATTTTTAATAAGATCTGCGAGAATTGTAATCCACAGAGCACTAAGAGAAAATGTAGTCAGTAACAATTAAAGCAGTCACAACGGTGTCTCGTGTATAGTCGTAAACAGGTAAACGAGTGTTTGGATATTCGATTGAACCTTCTTCGATTCTCATTTCTGAACTATCCAAAAATGAAGTCTCTCAAAAAGATCTTCGAACATAAAAGACTTTTCATTTTACACTACAATTTCCTCTTCAATTTCACACAATTCTCCTCAAACTCTCTTACATTTCATGGCGCATCTCGTCGCGGTGGCGGATGATTAAATTTTCACTCCAATTATAATACCCGATGCAATTTTACTTAACCGCATCTGTGCCCCGTCCATCTTTCCCGAGTGACGGGAGAAGCGCGTGGCACATTCGTGAATTTTTTAAGGGACTTTGCTGAGGATTTGAGCCTTCGCGGAATATCCTTGCCGCGGAGAATGGTCGAGCTCTCGGAGTCGATCGTGTTAGTTGTCGACGTGGAAAATAATGTCATGAATAATGGAGGAAGGTCTCGCGATACCTGCGTACCAGTCGACGACAACGCGGAGATGGCGTACGACGAGGTCGATCCTCTCCCCTCACCCACCGACGTCGATGTCGTCGAGGGAGACTGGCTCGCATTGAGGCGCAGTCACCCTGCAAAAGGCAGGGTTCAACTGTCCAGGCCGCCACGGCGCACAAAGGGAATGCCAAAGTAAGGCCGAGCGGAGTTACCGGCTGCTAATCCGCGCGGGTGCCGGTCGGCACGTCTCATAATGGAAATCCGCGCGAAATCGTCGACTAGGAGAGGATGGTGAGGGATCGGAGGGTCGGAGGTAGTCGAGAGAGGAAGCAGAGCCGAGAGATTAAAACAAAGGGTAGACCGTTCGTTCGCCTTTCGCGGTATCTCCGAGAGATTCGCGCCTCGGACGGATCCAGATATAAATGGAATTTAATTAAAATAATGGGAGGGGAAGCATCGGGGGCTGGTACGGTAGTCTAGGACGAGGGGCGTGAAAATCGCATTCCAATGGCTTCCGATGGAACGTCGATAACGAATCGCTAAGCAAGGCGAGGTTACAATTTTCTCTTTACCTCCCTTTTCGAATTTCCACGTCTCCGTTCTTCTCTCTCGATCATGTCTGCGGTCTTTCCGCGCCTTATTCCTCTCGTCCTCTCGTCCTTTTCATTTCCTCTATTTCTATTTCTCTTTCGTCGCGCTGCGTCCGTGTCTATTTTTACGCCGGCATTCTCCATTCTCCCTTCGGACTGTCTCTTCGCGTTCGACCTACCCTCGGTCTCCGCGTCGAACGGCACCGAATATAAAATCGCTGTAAAACGCCAGTGGAGAGCGTTGCCGTCGTTTCTATACGGCTATCTCGTGGGGAGGTTTAGGACTCCAGAGACAGCAGGAGTGTGTGCGAGAGAGAAAGAGACAGGATGAGAAATCGGGTGAGAAGGAAAGAGTACGAGAGATCGTGGCCGACGAATGTCGACATTTCTATTCGCTTCTAAAAGGGTTTCTCCCGAGAGCTGTCGCAGGAGTCCTTCGTGGTAAATCACTCGCACGATCGAACCCTCAAGAGGTTTATCCATTTTCGAGGCCACAGACGAAAAGGATTCGAAGCCACCGGGCGAGACACATCGGTCCAATACCAACTCTACCCCCTTCTCTCATCCCCCACGCTCTCACCCTCATTCCCGTTCTGGACTTCCTTCACTCTACTTCTGTCGAGCCACCCTTCAGGAATCAATCCTTCTCTCTCTCCCTCTCTCTTCGTTTCTTTCGTGATTCTTCGTCTTCCGACTCTGTCCATCTCCTTATTCTCACCCTTCGAGCCTACGCATCCTCGCAAGCTCGATCCTCTTCGAAATTTATGTGCGAAACGACAGCGAAATTTGCCGAAAATTCGGAGGGCGTACATTCTCCTCCTTCTGTCTCTTTCCGCGTCTCCTCTTTCGTCCTACTTCTTCTTCTTTTTCTTCTACGTCCTCTCCAACGACCTTCTCTCCTCTTCTCCTTCTTCAACGTCTCCTCCTTTTACCTCTCGCCACGAAGAACCGGCTTTTCTGCTCTCTCCTCTCGGTCACGTCAACCAGGACTGATTTACGATCAAAGTCAAACTTTCGAAGCGAGGAGACCCCGATGTCGACGCTGAAGTGGCGGCCGGGCCTACGAATTTCGAGGAGCCACGCCGCGCGCCGGTGCCACGCCATTAAAATCAGAGCTCCGAGCCATACGGCGAAATTCGCGGAGTCGTTACCTTCCTCGAGAGTCGTTTTGATGATCGTAAAATTGAGGAGCGTGCCACTAACGTATGAGAACCGTCCTCCTGAGATGGAAGTTGGTAGGAGAAGAAATTGGTTAAGGAGTTTTGAACGATTTGGCGAAGGAGAAGCTTTATGGACGAGTGAGGAGTAACTACCGATGATCGAGGAACCTCTTGGCGTCATCGGTTGATCGACTATTAGCGTAAACTTGTACTCGAGGATCGAGTTTCTCGATGCTCACGAATAACAAATTTCTGGAAACTTACGCGAGGAAGCCAATTAACCGACAACGCGGGTACAGCGTAATAGGAGAATGTCGATATGTATTATGAGAATAAACGAATGATCTAGCTTACTTGTCAAAGATTAACAAACAAGGTTTGTTAGGTTGAGTTTAAAGGTGGGTACATGCATGTAATGGAACATTGTGACGTAACTCTGTCGTGTATCAATTTTGTGTTGCGTGTCTATAACACGTTGCAGTATGTTGCGTTCAGATTTTTTCAATTTGTGATTATTCTCTAGGCACGATGGACCTTGCAGCTACAGAATATATACGTATATGTAATGCATTATTTAGTAAAGACGAAAAAACAGTTATGGTGTAACGATGCTACAACGTTACAGAGCACGGTCTAAATTAATTAGGGAACAAAGTTACCTTCCGATGTTTTGTTACATGTTCGTACCCACTTTAACGCACTGATTCGCATACTCGACATCGTAAGCTGATTGGTCCTACTGCCAGAGCGGCTCCTTGATTGGACGTTTAGCACGGCACATTTAAATCGATCCTACAGTATGTTTCCGTGGAGAAGGCGCTGATGCCAACAATTCCCTTTAGTAAGCTACCAGGCTTTGCGAAGTCAGTGGTTTGACAATTATTCAGAACTTAATGCCGACTTTATCCTCTGCGGCCCCCTTACACAGCGAGAGAAGAGACTATATATATATTCCCGTCGAGAAGAGGATCTGGCTTGCAAAGTGACAACGCCGACGAGGGTGAGACGTCGAGCCTTTCGCAATTTTGTTCTCCTCCCGCTACATCCTTCTTACTTCCTCTCACCATTACCCAGGCCTTCTATTTTCACCCCGCCTGTCCGCCCACGCAGCCCATCGTCTTACGACCCTTACGATTCGCGAACGTAAGCTTTTCTCTTTATTTGCGTAAAAGCCACTCCAGTTGCTATACGCGTGGATCAGGGTTTTAGGATTCCTCGGAGACATCCTTCACCGTCTCTCTTTCTCCGACTTGGTTCGTCCATTTTTTCCGTCTTTTTTTCTTACTCTTCTTATTCTACGTATTTTCTCTGGTCGATCATCGTCTCCTTCTCATTTCTTGCCGAGAGCGATAGGTACTGAGAGTAAGCGTCGTTAAAAGGTGCCGAGCCTCAATTTTTGCCCTTCTGCTAGAATTTATTTCGAACTCTTGGATATTGTCTGAACATTTGCCGGTTTGAGATGTATTCTCGATGTTGTTTCACGTTGGTGATCATCTTACTACTTAACACAATTAATTACGCGTCAACGTATGTAGGATTGAGATTAAAAAGAAGAGGTACAGTTTTTATAATCTTTGTAACTCCTCGGCTAATTGTAAGTGAATTTATATCCTCGAGTGAACTCTTGGCCTCACTTCAGGAAATACCCGCGAAGAGAGTGTTTCTTTGGAATATCAGACGATGAAACTCTTCGCTCACGATTATTAATCAATTTTTCGGAATCGATGTAATACACATTGATTTAGATGCTGAATGTAGAGGAACTCATAGAGTATCTAACTTACAGTGGTCGGTCGAATAATCGGCAGATGTTCCCTACCAACGAGGTAATATTTTTTCGAGTATCATTCCATTGTTTGTTTAAGCAGAAATAAAGTCTAAGGTTAGTTAATTCACTGCATAGTTTATGTATATCACCTCGACATTTGCATTCTTGCATTATCAAGAAAATCAGACCAATGTTGTCTGGCCACATGTCCTACGGCACGAAACAAAATTCGCGAGTTAAATTCGCTTCCCTGAGAGAGCTTTTAATTCCACTGGGGCGAGCAGAGGCCCTTCGAATGCACTTTAATCGTGCCACGAGAGTTCCCATATTCATTAGAGGTGTCACACACCTTTCCGTGTCCCGGGTTATGTGAGATGCGCCCGTGAGTACGCATGAATTTTCACTGGTCTAATAATATCGTACGGGTCGGGTGGTACACCGACTCGTAGCATATTACAATGTGAAAATGCAGAACGTCTTTCTCATGGCGGATGTCAGAAAACGTGGGTGAACTTAAAAGAGAATTCTTGCGCCTTATTGTTCCACAACGTAGACCGAACATATTTTAAATGTAGCTCGAATCTAACAAAGTGAACGTTGATTCTATCCGATTCATTTATTGCTCGTTCAATTGCATTGTCCTTACAATGTAACGGGTATGGAAGGCAGCAATTGGATCAAATACACTCAGCACAAAAAAAAGCGATACACTTAAAATTTGGAAAAAAATCACCGAATTTCAAATGACGATAACTTCGTGAATTATGAAGATAAAAATATGTTTCAAAAACGATAAGAAAGCTTGAAATTTCAGTTTGGAGAATCAATTTATTTCAATGTCGCGAGATGAATTTATTTAAAATTGTGGACGACAGAAAGAGAGCACGCAAAATTGAAAAATTTTTGCCCGAGTTTGTCATGGTACGTAGCGAGAGTCCAGTATCTGAACTGAACGAGGTAAAAAGCAAGTGATAACACAGAGTTTCCTCTTTAAAATTATTTTTTAAAAGTTGCATTATGATAATTTTTCACCGAGTTATTCGCATTTGAAGAAAAAAACAGCTTTTTTTTTCAAATGCGAACAACTTGGTCAAAAATGGTCATATTGTAACTTTTAAAAAACCGCTGTAAAGAAGAAACTCTGTACTATCGAATGCTTTTTATCCTATTCAGTTGCGACATTTAACTGTAGCTTAGTACCGACGCAAAGTTGGACGATAATTTGCCAATTTTGCATATTTTCGCTTTATCAACTGCCATTTTGGAAAAAAAGGTCGCCCATAATTGAGACACGAAATTTCGAAAAGTAGACATCCGAGCCTTTAAAATGCTTTTTATAAGATCTTGCTAGCTCTGTTGAGTGCTGAGATACTCAAGTTTGAATTTTTAACAACGCCGAATAGCAAGAATAATAAGTCACTCTCTTTACGGCTGTGAAGAGTCTGGATGTACCGTCTTAGGCTGTGAATAAAAATTCCGCTTTTCACTAGTATCGCGGTATTTTAAGGCTCGAAACTGTTTCGTGGATGCGTGTGCGTGTGTGTGTGCGTGCGTGCATGTGTCCGCGAGAGAGAGAGAGAGAGAGAGAGAGAGAGAGAGAGAGAAAGAAAGAAATAGAGAGATACAGTGTGTTTAGCAGGGTGTATGAGAGTGTGTTTGTACACAATAAGGATAGGGACCCGATGATTTGTTAGTTCCACAGTATTTCAAAATTCCAAACTTTCCATATGTGCCCCTTACAGGTGCTTCTTAATAGTGGGTACTCTTAGTCTGGCCCTCCGCGTCTGCCTCTCCGACAAGATAAAACCTAAGACGGTACATCCAGACTCTTCACAGCCGTAAAGAGAGTGACTTATTATTCTTGCTATTCGGCGTTGTTAAAAATTCAAACTTGAGTATCTCAGCACTCAACAGAGCTAGCAAGATCTTATAAAAAGCATTTTAAAGGCTCGGATGTCTACTTTTCGAAATTTCGTGTCTCAATTATGGGCGACCTTTTTTTCCAAAATGGCAGTTGATAAAGCGAAAATATGCAAAATTGGCAAATTATCGTCCAACTTTGCGACGGTACTAAGCTACAGTTAAATGTCGCAACTGAATAGGATAAAAAGCATTCGATAGTACAGAGTTTCTTCTTTACAGCGGTTTTTTAAAAGTTACAATATGACCATTTTTGACCAAGTTGTTCGCATTTGAAAAAAAAAGCTGTTTTTTTCTTCAAATGCGAATAACTCGGTGAAAAATTATCATAATGCAACTTTTAAAAAATAATTTTAAAGAGGAAACTCCGTGTTATCACTTGCTTTTTACCTCGTTCAGTTCAGATACTGGACTCTCGCTACGTGCCATGACAAACTCAGGCAAAAATTTTTTAATTTTGCGTGCTCTCTTTCTGTCGTCCACAATTTTAAATAAATTCATCTCGCGACATTGAAATAAATTGATTCTCCAAACTGAAATTTCAAGCTTTCTTATCGTTTTTGAAACATATTTTTATCTTCATAATTCACGAAGTTATCGTCATTTGAAATTCGGTGATTTTTTTCCAAATTTTAAGTGTATCGCTTTTTTTTGTGCTGAGTGTATTTCTGACAGGTTGAAATGAAATTTGAAATACTTGTCGGATAACAGGATGATTTCTGTTTCCCGTTTTCAATGGTAATCGATTCGGGGTATTCGAATTCTCACTCGTCATTTCGATATTCGCTATACCAACATTTGATTCGCTTTTGGTATTAAGTGCATTATATTTGCACTTCGCGATTTTTATACACCGGATAAGCATGAAAAATATCTCGTCACTCGTGTTAATCGTAAATACCATGGAATTATATCCATGGAATTGATCCTACTGATTATTTTCACGCCATTGATCCTGGGCGCAGCGTAAATCCCACGATAAAATCGATGGTTTCCCCATTTTTTCCCCGAAAGACGATTATTTATCTCACTCGACAAATTGAAAAACAACCGTTAAAAACGAATTCTATCGCGCGCGTACGCCGAAGATGTGGAGAACAAATTCTTTTAATTCCCTTAACAAATTTCCAATCACCGTCGCATCGAAAAACTGATTAGGACGATAAAGACGGTAAGAGAAGCATCGAGCGTTTTTCATACGCGAAACGAAACTCACACCATGCTCGAGACAATCCCAATGAATTACATATGCGTGTTGCGTTGTCCATGCTCACCCCTCGTTTCCACCTTCTACATACTCGAAATAACGAAACGGCGAATCGCCGGACGTCCTGGTTCGAAAATCGGCCTCATTAATTCCCTATGCGCGTCGCATTTAATTCGGTCCGATAAATCGACAACGGAATGTCGCTAATTACCGGCTAATAATCGGCCTGGGAAAGAGTGGCGGAACGGGGTGGAATGAGGTGGTGGGGGTTGGAGGTTGGATGACCGAGCAGAAGGATGGGCAAGGGGAAGCCGACGCGCGAAGGGAGCGGGAGATTTCGCATCGCGAGGCATCGCCCTCGATTTATGTTGCAATAAAGTTTATCGTAAATGGGATCGTCCATGCGCGCGATCGTTTGCGCCGGTTCGTAAAATTCGATCATTCGACCATCCTCCCACCCCTGGTCCACATCCGCCTCCATGCGACCGGTTTCCTTCTTTTCTCCGTGGCGAATATCCTCGTTTCATGGATATTTATCGATGCGATTTTGCCGTTCGTTGGCGCGAGCTCGCGCGCGTGCAACGCCGAAGATCGCAAATGAGGGCTCACGGTGTCGCGAATAAACATCCCACCTGAAAATCGTAACCTCGAGGAAATTTCCGAATCTCGTGTAATTTCACGTACTTCTACCTTCGACGAATTAATTTTAATGATCACTTAACACGATTAAACGACGCGAATTCTTGCCACCGCCTTAGGCGAGAGAAGGGCGACAAAAAGCGAGCACGTGAAAAACTCTTAAGAGTGCTAAAACTCCATTCACTCTCAGCCACGTACCTGTGCCCTTCGATCGAATCGAATCGAGGGTGCGCATGGTCGGTCTGCACGATCGCGTTGCTGGTACGCCGCGTGAGCGTAAATTAATTCGTCGGTGAAAATATTAATTAACGTCGGTGTACATTAATTATCAAATTTATCGGGACGAGGGGTTTCTCTCTCCGTGTTGGGTGTGGGGAAGGAGCGAGGCGTTTCGTGTACCATCGGTGCGTAAAAACGCGTATCGCCTCGTTACCACGATCGTTCACCTCTCCCTTCACTTCTCTACCCCCGATTCGTTACTTCCGATCCACCCCTGCGACCCTTCCCACACATTTTCCACCCTTCTCCCTTCGTTCCCTCCTCGGCATCCCGCAACCCCATCAACGTGGTATTTATTTTGCGTCCTCGTGTCAAAACGGGTTTTGCGGTGCTGCTGCATCCTCCCCTCTCTCCACTACCTCGCACTTCCACCACGTGCCGTACCTCTCCAGGTTCCACCCCTCACCACCACTGATCCCTGATGCGTCTGTCGCGCGAGTGTATTCTGCCGGGATTGGTAGTTACGAAAATTAATGCCGATGGCGAAGGTCGAGGCAGGGGTGCAGAGCGGGAACGGCGGCCGTTATTTGGCGCCGGTTTAAGCGGTAAAACCTCGCAATCAACGCCGGTGATTGATGCGTCCCTCATCGGGGCGTCCCTTTGTGCACGCGCGATGCTCACGTATCACGATGCCCGTCGTCCTCGACTATTTTCAATCGTTCTCGCGGTTCCTGCGCGCTTAGCTTAATTCTCCAACGTGGCATTCATTCGGCCTTCGATTCTCTCTTTCTCTCGAAGTTTTTTTCTCTCTCGAGCTCTCTCCTCTAGTTCCTCTTCAGGCTTCCATTAGTGCCGCATCTCTTCGTTCTCCCTTTCTCGCCGTTTTTCCTCTTCATTCCGGCATTTTTCTGCATTCGAAAGATTTGCTATAATTACGCGCATCTATAGCGCGTTGGTCGAATAATAAAAAAAAATGCGCGGATTAAAAATCTGCGTGGATCGTGTCGTTTTCGACGGAGATATTTCTGTGTATTGTTTATTTTTGGAAGCTACGTCTTTTTTTTTTAGTAGTCTTTTGATTCTTTTTGTGTTCTTGATTAGTGGTAACAGTTAGTATTAGTGGTAACGAGGATTGTGAAATACACGACACGACGATCGATTGGCTCGGTATGCTCGTTTATTTATTAATTATCAATGCGAGAAACGAGTACCGGTCAGCAAATCGATTATCCAGGAAATACCATAAGCATCTAAACGAAGAATTAAAATTATATTAAGCGTTGGAAATCTATAGTGGAGGTACGTATTTGAATTGCTTGGTATCAAATCTTTTAACGACCCATCTCTCGTTCTCGATCCAGGGTTTTCAATTTGAAAGCGATCGGACATTTGAATAAGAAAATCAGAGGCGTTCGTGTGATAAGAGGATGCCGTTCACCGGACTGGCAAATCCGGTTAATGGCCTAATTGCTCGTCCCTCGCATTCTGTCAATCAATCTTCTAATTGGAGCGGCTATGTAGGCTCGTTATAGCGTAAATTAGCGGTTGGCGCATGAACGCGTACGGAACACCGATCGTGGGTCGATTAGAAATTCACGTTCCATTTCCGATGGCACGGGTAAGTTTATCGCCGATACGCACCCACGTTTATTGCGTTTATCGGCGCGGCGTAATGTAAAATGTAGTAGCTGATAGTGTAAATATTAATTTCTCCGGATGAAATTTCCATCGTGCACCGTATAACCCGATGCACGGTACCCACGGTACATTATCGTCCGAGAAAACGCAGTAATCGTAGCATTATTACACCGAAACACGCGCCAATGCTCGGAGTTTCGCGAGTACGGTTTCTCCATTATTATAATGAACATTTTCGTTCGAATTTTATTCACCGCACCGACAAAAATTACCTCCTCCCACCGTACCCTCCCTCGCACGTCGAAATCTAATTATTTCCTCCTTTGTATCGACGTTCCTCCATTTATCCGGGTTGGAAAAAATGTGAGCTCTACGGGACCAGAAATCGTTTAATCGAAAATCACGATACCGCAACAGCACGTGTAACGTGCTCCCCATCACTGGTAGCCAATGTTACCGTGTAACATGCTCCACTTGCAATATTACGGTGTTATTTAGCAGCGCGCGTGCGGTTAAATCAAAATGAAAACAGGCCGTTCTGGACGACCGCGGAGTACGTCGTTAGCGGGGAACGGCACGAAAAAACGGCGTAGAAATGTAAACAACTCCTGTACGAGCGATCGTCCGCGTTGAATTAAATTACGAGTGTCGGAATTTATTGGCCCGTGCGCGTCCTCGATATTTCCCAATGAAATTTTTCGATCGCCGCGACCGTCAACTCGCGTATTTTCGTCGAAATGTCCACAACGTTTCGAGCGTCTCGACGTCCCTCGGAAAGGCGTCCAGCAGACTCGAGCGACTCGATATGATCAGCAGTAGCAGGGAGTAACGAGATACTGGAGAGAGGCTCGGTAATCGCGGATTGACAGACGATCGATGCGAAATCGAATTTCGTACGGTGGCTCGTTCTGGAGGGGGCTGAGATAGGCTTCTCTCTCGTTCTTCATCGAGAGAAGGAGAGGCGGAGGAAGCGACAAGACGGAGAAACACTTTCGTGAACGATCGAACGGGACGAGGAAACGGATCCTAACGAGATCCCCGAGGAAATCTGGGCCAGCGAAATAACGACGCTGTCACCGGCTCGTGTTTCCGTTTTCGGGATTCACTCGTGGGAGGGGAAGAAGCCTGGAGGTCCTGGGAGTGAAGAAGGACGGTGACCCTCTCGTACCTCCACCGTCTTCCCACTTCTCCTTTTCCTCATTCCGTTTCTTCGGCGGATCCTCCGGAGGGCTCTTCATTTCGAAGGACTTACCCCCTCTCACCACCCTCCTCCGTCATTCTTCTTCCTCTTCCCGCTCACTCTCATCCTCCTTCTCACTCTCTTCCATACGACTTCATTGTTCGCCGAAGCACGCTGTCCCTCCCTCTCCGATTTCCAACTTCGTCGATTCGATTCGCGTCTCGCGGAATATCGAGTGAACGAACGCAACCGAACAAGTATCGCTCGAGGACACTTCCAGTCCCTTTTGGTCCCTTCGTCCTTTCGTCCAGCCTTGATTCCACGCCGAAGCCTCTCTCCACGGTCAGTCTTCATCAGTCGAGTCATTAAATGGAGATCCACATCCAGTATTGAATGTTTCAGAGGCCCTTCTTACTCTTTGCTCGGACGACGACGTCTCGAGGACGATCATGCCTTTTGTTTCGTGCCACGAGTGCGCAGAGAGACCATTTTCAGAGTACTCGGTAGGAGATAGACTCTGTGGTGTCCTAGAATTTCGAGTATTGGTGGTAGTGGAGATGTTTTATTTTGTTAAATTTTGCATCTCTATGCGGAGAATCGTGAATTAGGGTCAGTTACGGTTGAAAAGAATTTTTGTCGAGCTCTCGTTTGATATTAATTATTGATAATTCTTTGACGAATCGTTGGCTTTGAAGAAATAAGCCTGAAATTATATATTGTATCTTATAGGATCGATCGTATGCATTACTTTTGTATGAGTATTTTACGAGAGTCAAGCGTTTCCTTCCTACGTGGTGGCGCGGTGGTCTCGAACTCTCTGAATGGACCGCGTTTAGGTCGCGCGTCGCGTCCTCGATAACGACAAACCATCTCATCCAAACATTTTCCGGTGCTTTGATGTATATGCTCACGTAACCGGCCGGTCGATCGATTCCAAGAACGATAAGTGGAATGGAGACTCACCGCACCATTTCAGGACCGGGAACGTTTCCGCGTCGACCGAAGGCGATCGCGCGCGTATACTTTATGCGAGCGTGAGATGCTCCCACCAAGATCCATTTGTAGATCAAACTCCACTGGAATACACAAAGCGGATGATACTTGTGCGCGTGCGTGTTTCTTTGCATTTGAAATGAGAATTGTAAGTAATCGCATATTTTAGGAACGAGCAGAGATTGTCGATCGTTCGTGACGATTACAGTGCTTAGTTTAAAATTTACAGTTTAATTTTCATATTATCTATTTATTATGGGTTATGCATGTGTTTACGTGGAAGCATCCACTCGCTTCTTATCTCCTTCGGCACTCATCACTCACTCAACGCGAGGTTTACGTCATTTTTTTTATAAGCACAATTTTCCATTTAAATGCGTTAAATTGACGCGTTTCCATAAGTGGAGTGTGAAGACACTCTGTCACCTGGATTCAATGATACCTTCCGTTTTCGTGCTATCCTCATTTTTACCTGACGAGTATCATCCTCCACCACCGAGCACACAATTAGTCTTCGATGCTTACACGTCCGTGACATATGCCTTCGTAATCCCAATGAAATTTGTTCTGAACATTCCTTCTTGCTATTCGTTTCACGTAATATCCATGTAACAAATTAGGAAATGCCGAACCCCTTGCATCCCACTGTTGTTCTCGATTCCAGATCTCCATCGACACCAGCATTAAAACACGCGCGTCCCACACTGTCCCTCTGGAGGAACATTTCCTTCATCCTATAAAATCCCTTTTCCTCGCCTTATCCATGCTTTTCCGATCGCGCCGTCAACATTTTAAAATTTCCCCTGTGTCCTCTACCTTGTAATGGAGGTGTGGATTGTGGAGGTGGGAAGAGCGTATCGAGGGGTAAGACCAGGGCGTGACCGGTGGAAGAAAAAGAGGTCCGACCTCGTCTAGGGCTAACTTGCCCACCCTCATAATACCCCTCTGGAAAGCAGTAAGTCGCGAACGTGATCCGCGAAAAGGTTTGCTAACCCTTCCTCCTCTCCTTCTGCCTCACCTTTTTCTCCTTGTTCTCTCTCTCTCTCTCTCTCTCTCTCTCTCTCTTGGTCTCTCTCTTGGTCTCTCTCTTTCTCTCTCTCTCTCTTACACACACACACATACACACACACTCACTGTTCCTATTCCTCCTCTTGCTACGTGATTCCACGAACTTTTCGATCCTCCGCAGCCTCGCCTTTCGTATGTATTACACCGCCCACCATGTAAACTACTTTAATCCGGATCTACCGAGCCGACGACGTCGTCGTCGCTCGGTTCCTCTTCCACCTTTTCGAAGCATCTCACCCTTCTCCTTCATCCTCCTCCGCCAAAACCCCTTCGCACGAAGTCGTCGCGCATTGAGCATGCGCCCCTCCACGCCGGGCCACGCCATTCGCTGATATTCCGTTAAAAATAAGCTCCCGATCCGATCGTCTGTCCTTTAATTCGGTAGAGTAAGTTTCCTCGTTTGAAAGGGGTGCAAGAGACGTTTGGCTTGGGGGTGAGTTTGGGAATTGCTTTCGCGCGGGAATAGCTGCGATACTCTTGGTCCAATGAGAGAGAGAGTCCGCTGGATAAACAGTGCAAGAAAGTTACCAATGCGAGTGGAAGAGAAAGGGTAGAAATAGAGGAGAGAATAGAGGGAGAGCTGGAAGGAGCAGAAAAGGGAGATATCTGAAGGAGCGCAGTTCCGTATGTAAAGTCCCAAAGTTCTCTGATAATATAATGGGAGTCCCCGGCCTTTGATCATTGTCGAGAGTCTTCCATTTAAGTTTTCGCGTACTCGATTCGCTCCGCGTGCTCCAGAATAGAAAGGGACTCGAACGTCTGCCAGCGATTACGCAATTTCAGTTTACCCCGAGATTTCCATTCGATCGGTGAAAGGAGAAAATTTCCATATGATCTATCGTTTACGTCCCTACATTCTCCTTTCTCGCAGCATGGATGGGAAAACAAATTGTTTACAAAAGCCGAAGGGCGCTTGAAACAAGATTACGTACGGCGCCGTAAAGCACGGCGCACGGTAAACTTTCGAAACTCCTGACTCTACGTGTAAACCAGCAAATTTGCCTCGCATTCTTAACTCGTTCAGCATCGCGCTGAAAATAAATTCGTTCGGTCTGTTTTCGCGAAGCACGCTAATTAGAAGATTGGGCTGAAAATGTTGCATCGCGCTTTCTTAGATTCGGCAAACACGAGTCCAACGTGTCTTATTCGTTACTGGGCGATCCTGAGTGGTTCATAATCTTGCGAAGCCGTCGTCCTTCTCAACGACCAATGGGTAAGTTTCCTCTCTCGGATCTACGAATATCCATCGTCGAATCTCCAGCTTTCGAAGTTCATCTTTCTCACGAATCAACCGAGCAAATAAGCTCTCTTTTCTCGCTACGAAGGTTCTACGTTAATCGAAACATTAAAATAGTTCACCCCGTTCGCCAGCTGGCACCGTTATCATCGTGACCGTAGCCGCTTCGCGCTAATCCCATCACCGTCGAGACAGAACTTCGCTGTACGACGTACCTACTGGGTGGAAGCAAGGCGCGAACCGGAGAGGTATTATCTTCCAGAAGTGCCTAGAGGATTATCCGTGAGGATCCTCTCAGGCCTCAACCTTGGTGTCAGTTTTCCTCGGGAGGTTCTTTCTTTGCCGGGCATCGTAGCTCGCACCTCTTTTCTCCGCTGTAATCTCGGAGACCGTTTTCACCGTGACGTGCCAGATCGAGATACACTCGATTCTCTTGCCCCTCTCCACGTTTCTCGTCCCGTCTACTCTACCTTCCGCCACGCAGACCGGAAGGAAAAGGAGGAGGAGAAAAGCGTCTGCCTTCGTAGCGTGCAAGCTCGAGCGGTGCGCGCGACCAGCTCGTACACCATCCCCTGGGAGAGCAAACACTCGGTGGCCGCGATTCCTAACGAGGCTCGACAAGCACTGATGAGATCTCGCGTCCTACGTGAACTCGAATTCCCTTCCGCTCCTTCGTCCCTATCTGCTTCCTTTCTCGCTTCACTTTCTCCCTCTCTTCCTTCTTCTCGCGCTCTCTTTTCTTCTCCACCACCCCGCGCTGTCCTTTTCGCACGGACCTCCAGTTTCTCGCTCTGACCCACGCAAGTTGTCCGCCTCTCGTTTCTTCCTCTCCACCTTTCTATTTCCTCTTCCTATCGTTGGATCTGGGCCACTCTCGGTATCTCTTGTATCCCCAATGGTTTCTCGTTCCCGCGAACGCTTTGTATTCTCACGAATGTCTCACTTCTCGTTCCACTACCCCACACTTCTTCCTACGCGAGCGTCAAGTATCGCTCTCCGTTGGGAGAACCGCGCACTTTCTCACTGTTACGGCGACTTTAAAATTTTTACGCGCGACGTTCCTCCCACCCGAGGCGTTTCTATCGCGTTTTCATAACCTAGGCATCGATCGCAATTCTTCCGAGGCCCAACTTTATCGTCCACCTTCAGCTCCGTCGTTTCTAACCTAAACCTCGTCTCTTCTCTCCTTCTTCTCATTCAACCTCCTCCTTCTCTTCCAACCGTCGACGGGCAACTTCTCGTCTTCGCGAGGATCCCCAGCCGGCAGCTGAGAGCGTTTAGAGCGAACAGATGCCCGCGATTCATCGAATTCCCGCATCCATCATCGTCACGTCCCGCCGCGCTTCATCCTCCCGTAGCACCAGCTGATAGCCACCAATCATCCCCAACGGCTCCTCCACTCGAGCCATCAAACTCGTTCCTCGTACAAGTCGTTTCTATTCGGCCCGTACAACATCGGAGGAGCCATCTTTGTTAGGCGATCAGCCGACCCCCAACGAACCCGTCGACTTTCGCCACAGTTTCCCTTCGGGCGAACGAGTTCGATCCCTTTCCACGTCGCTTCGTAGACGGTCACTTGTTTAGGTATCCAACTAAACCTCTTCCCGTTATTGGACCGAGGACTGGCTCCGACGTAGTGCACCATCACGAGCGTTTGCCATTTCTCGAAATGCTCTCGATCAAACTCCAGACGTCGAGGAAGAGAACGCTGGAGGATGGAGGGAAGAGTGGAGGAATTGAGAAGTCGAAGGTAGAAGTCTCGAAAGCAGTGCGATATAAGAAGATTCCTCAAGATTCGTTGAAGACGGTGGGATAGCGAGCGGTTTCTTTCTTTCTCTTACTCTCCTTCGAGTCTCGTCTCTCTCTTTCTCTCACTATCTATCTCTTGGTTTCTCTCTTTCTCGTTGTTTCTCAATCTCGATCAATTCGCCTCACTCCTTGGCGGTGCCGAAGTCTTGCGAATCGCTGAGCCTGGAAACCGCAACCACCTTTTCCAGGCCCGAGTGGTAATGCTTCCGAATTCGTCTACGTGTTCCGCGAGTGAATAAAGAAGCGCGCAAAGCTGATTCGACTTTGTCGCGACTTAGGCGACGCTTCTTGGAACGGGGAAAACGCGTGTTCGAAAGTAGCTACGGTTCGTTAGGAACACCCCGGGGTTCGCAGTCTTAACGTTTGCCTATCGCCATTTTCTCTCTCTCTCTTCGTCTCTTTCGCCGCAATTTTATCTCCTTTTCTTTCTCCTTACTCCCACGAGCTTATTTCGTTCCCTTTATCTCTCGTTCGCCTCCTTGTATCTCTTTCTTCCTTCCGGTCGCAGTTCACGATGAAAGTTCTCAACTTCCGAAAGAACTTTCCCAGGCGTGGACCAAGAGAGGCAGCGCGAAACTTAAAGCCGCGCTAAGGGGTTGATAGGAAAAAGAGCAGCCTGCAAGAATTTCAAGCGATATACAAAGCCGGAAGGATGCTCGAACGTTAACGATCGGTGGGATTGTCGTCTCGGATGTTTGCCTGTTTACTCGATTGGACCCAATTCCAAGGAATCATTCTGCGCGTATTTTCGCTACGGTGAAAGGAACTCGCGTTCCCAGGTTGGCAAAGATCGTTCGTAAAGAATTAACCCTTTTCCACGAAGCCTCGCGAAAACTCGACGTGGGGAACAGCCCGCGGGCCGAAGTAGCCCAACAACAAACTTCATCAGCCCAAGGGAGACGAGAGTCCCGTAGTTAATCACACTCACAAGCGCGCGCTTGGGAGTTCGTACGGTAAACTTGGAGAAAGATGAAATTTCACAGTCGCTTTAATTTTCTAAGCTGCTGGTCCACGCGCGGGCGGAAGTTTTCGGGTGGAGGAGGGTACGTCGGAGAAACGAGGGGAAATTCTTCGCACGTTGCCCGTCTCCGAAAGCAGGCGGTACTTAAATCCTCGTGGAAACGCTGACCCACGAACTGCCAGAGATTTCCATCAGGCTGATGACCACGATTCAGATCTTCCTACTGAAATTGCAGTCCCTTGTCTCTCTTTCCACCAGGCTCCTCGTCCTCTTTCACTTTTCCTCCTCTCTCTCTACTCCTCTCCATTCCACTTCTTCGTCACCATACCCTCGTCCTTCCTGCCTTCCTTTCCCCCTCTTATCATCCAACCACCGCGACTACCCTTCCTCTCTTCACCGCGTGCCGTAATACCGCAATCTCGCAGACTCCACCGAAACGTGCTCGCCCTGCTGCGCCGTCGGGAGAAAACGAGGAGTTTAGGAGAATCCCGGTAACGTAGGGCGCGTAGGAAAAATCCACGGCAGACATTTCCGGCGCGGATGGTAATCCGCGAATTTTTAGGAGCCTCTTTCCTGCTAAGAGCACGGAGGATCGATAGCGTCGTCGACTGAGTTCTATTTAGTTTGGCGGTTTCGTGGAGAGCTCCAAGGATTTCGAGATATTTCCAACAATTGTGAAAAGAACTTAATTCGACCGCGTTGTTCGATCAAGCTACCAAAGCTTTCAAATTGTCCGTGAGCTTTTTTTTTATAGATTTTTCGAGGTAGGAGTAATAACGAATGAATCGTATATGAATGTTCTTCGATCAATCTAGTTAACGGTAGACGCGACTAGATTCCATCCATTATCCGAACGATTCGAGTGCACATTTGCAGTCGATATCCATTTTGTAAAACTTCGCGTCGATGCCTTCTTTTTCTTTTCTATTTTTACATGTGTTTGTCATTCGTCTCTCTCGTATGTGCAAATTTGAAGAGGAATTCATCATCTTGCGATTACCGAAAATGAGAGAGAAGAGAAGGGGAAAAAGGCATGTGCCAGATGTCTTTATTAACAAGATTCAACTTGAGTTCGTTTCGTTGACTTCTTGGGTTCGTGACATTGTCGTCAATCTCGTCGTCGTTGCCGACTCGACACGATGATCTTGAGAGACGCGTCAGGTCGAATGCACCGCGACGCCGACGCGTCTACTCGTAGGGAGCGCACGTGTGCGTGCGTGACGTGTATATCTTGAGACTACGTGCTTGCGTGCACAAATGTAAGAAACGCAGGTGTGCGTGCGTGTGTGTTCTGCCCCGACATCCAGTTCATATGGGGTGACTCGAATGTGTCAAAAGAATAATGTAGCTTCCGCGTAACTGACGCATCATTATAAAAATAGAAATATTTCTCTTCGTCCCTCTGGCTAGTCCAATATTCTCACTCCCACATACTCTTTCGAATTCACGTAGACACTTGGAAAAATATGTTTATAAAAATGCTTGCTTTTAATTTTTATCTCAATTGTATTCGAATATTCCTTTCAATGTTTTATAACAGTCTCTCAGATTTCTACCTGTTTAAATTTTCCGTAATAGATCTTCAGATAGTTTCTTTTTGTTTTTAATTAAAGAAGTAATTGAGCCTGCGTCATTTTTGGAAGAAGAGATGGATCTGAACCCACCGAAAGGCAAGGTGCGAATGGACTGTTTCTATATTTCCAGTCCACCCGTTGTACCTTTAGGTGCACCACGAGAGAGATGAGCTCGGTATCTCTAGCTTAATGCGAGTCCACTTCCCTTCTCCCCATCACACTCCGCTCTCCGCTGTCTTCTTCCTTCCGCGGAGGCGTCGCCGTCCTAAACTCTCGACGCCGTTGAAATATTCCAGCGTGGTAGGAGGAAGGCGGCAGGAAAAATTATCTTGCGAATGGTACGTACCTCACCGTGCCGCCGCGTTATCTTCAACTACGTGCTCGACGGGAAACGCACGTGTCAGTTGCAAGAGGAGCTTTCTTACTCTTTCTCCCGTGGGAGGACAGTATTAACATTTTTTTCCTTCCTTCGTCCCTTGCTCCTTCCTCTATCTCTTTCTCTCGCGTCTCTCGAGGACTGGTGATTTTACAGGTGGACCCTGGTCGAGACAGGGAGCGAGGTATCCTCGCGGAGGGGTACGTGTCTCGTTCGTGAGTTACAAGAGGAGATCCTGCGTAAGGAGTCGAGTCCCTCGAGGCTATCTACGCCGGTGTGGACCCGGCTAATGACACGTTGATAAACAAAAATGCGAAATTACGATAAACATTTTCATCTATTTTTTCTGAAATCATCGAATTTGCCTTTCTACCCATCTTGAGTTTTTTCTCTTCTTGAATTGTCCAAGAGATAATGTTGGTAATAGATTTGCGGATTTGACCTCCATATTTTTGACGGATCGGTCATCTAAAGTTGTTCTTACTTTATTTTTTCTGCTTTTCGCTTTTTTCTCTATGCCTATCGCGCGAGTATCGCAAAATAGTGGACAGAGGACACGTCAACGTTGAAACGACCCAATATCCTCGCGATTCTTTCTTTTCTTTATTTTTTCAATTCGCATTCTCTACGTCCTCGATACCATCGAGCACTCGCATCGAGTGTCGCGAATCAACGATCGCGCGATATCCGAAAACGAGAGGGTCGCGGTATCACGAGGATGGACTATCCTCGACGTCCTTTTTCCTTCGTTCCACCACTTCCCGTTTCCGTCTGTGCACCATCTCCCTCTTCTTTTGACTCTCGTTAAACTCACGATCTCCCTCTGTGTTTCGGTGGCCCGTCCGGTCGTTCGAAAAGTTAATTATACCTCAAAGCACGAAATCCGCGGCTGCTACGTGGCGTACCAGGGGGGTTAATTTACCCGAGTTAAACGGAAAGTTCGTCCACTCCGTCATACCTCCACACAGGCTTTTCCATTCCCTTCTACGGTTCCTCTCCTGCCATCCAATCCCTTGGCCTTCTCGTCCGATTCGTCCGGTCGCCCTTACAGTCACTTTCTCGTTTCGCTTTCTATCCCTAGACTGCTCTCTCCTCTTCTCCTTTTTCTCTCACAACGCTGCTTCCCTCTTTCCGAACGTTTCTTCTTTTTCATCTCTTTCTTTCTTTCTCTCTCTTTCCTTCTCTCTAACTCGACTATTGCTTCTCTCTATCCTTCTCTCACTTCGCCTCGTCCACGCTGAAATGCATGTACATGCCGAGTTTAATTATAAATATCTGGAGGCATGCCTTTGATCATCGTTGACTCGCCCTCTAGTCCTCTTCCCTCTACCTCTTCCTTTCCTCCTCCTCGTTTCACCACGTTGTCCTTCTCGTTCAGGTCGAAGTCCTCCATTCTGGCCCTTTCCTTCCCTCTACCACCTCTTTTTCTCCCTCCATCCTCTTTCGTTCTACCTTCCTCTCTCATTTTCTCACGACCCTTCACTCCGTTCCTCGTCCGTCGCTTCCTCTGCCATCCTTGCCTTTGCGTCTCGAGACGCCGGTGCTGGGTAGTTAAGAGCTTCAGATTAATTATCGCGAGCGTTCACGGATGTGGAGGAGACTGGTAAGGGAGGTAAAGGAAAAGGAGCAGGAGCTGGAGGAGAACCAGGCGGACCGTGCCACAGTAACGTTTCGATAATAATTATCATCTTTCCTCGTCCTGTGCTCCACGTCGATGTAACCAAAGTGGGAACAGGAGTTGTAACACGGGTATTTCAATTATCGAAGTGCGTGCGAGTGTATCGAATCGCACCTCGAATTGGACGTAATCGATATTCGGGACCTACAGAGCAGAAATTGGTCACAGGGTGGATTAATTGTTCGGTAAGTCTGCTATCAAGTCTCCCTGATTCTCTTTACGATTAAACGAGTCCACCATGCCTGTTCCGAACTTCCTTTTTTATATCATTTCATTGGCATTCTTAGATGCACCCATGTGACTTCAACTAACTCTCGTTCTTCAGGAGTTGTCACACGGGTATTTCAATTATCGAAGCGCGTGCGAGTGTATCGAATCGCACCTCGAATTGGATATAATCGATATTCGGGACCTGCAGAATTGGTCACAGGGTGGATTAATTGTTCGGTAAGTCTGCGATCAAGGCTCCCTGATTCTCCTTACGATTAAACGGGTGCATCATACCTGTTACGAATTTCCTTTTTTATATCATTCCATTGGCATTCTTAGATGCATCCATTTGTCTTCAACTAACGTTCTCGTTCCTCGTGTAATTTATCAATCGAATTCGGTCAGAGAGCGTGCTTCTTCTCTACTCTTCTTTTCTCTCTCTCTCTCACTCTCTTCCTCTCTTTGCACGCCGTAGCCACTAGAAAGCTGGAAGGGTGCTAAAGCGCTAAAGTGTTTTTGTGTACGAAACGTGCAAGTGAAGGAGAACGAGGAGGAGGAGGCTGAAAATGCGGAGGAGATGAAGAGGACGGCGAGGAGGTTGGCTGGTACTGCGAAGGGATGGAGAAGGAGGGACCGAGGATAGTGGGAGGCTCGTGACCACGGACACGTAGCGCACGTCCACGCGTGTGCCTGCGCGAGTGTGCATGCATATTCATAGAGAGCAGACGATGCAAAGGGCCATTACGAAAAGTCCTGCCTCAGAAAATGCTTTAGAAGCCGCTGCGTCCGCCGTTTCCATCTCGTCCCTCGGGGCCCCTCATCTCCCAGCTTTTCCACCCCTTCTTTTCCTCCGCCTGCTTGGGACTTTCCCTCTCGCATTTTCTACCAATTTTTTTTTCTCCTCGGGCAAACCCGAGAGAACGGAGGAGAGGAGAGTTGGAACGAGACCCTTTCAATTTTCTCGAAGCGCGCGTGCGCCCGCCACGCGCATTTTAATGACAAAGATTGTTAGCGGCGACAATAACGTCGAGTCCCTTTCTGAATCCGTGGGTGCGTTAACCCTTGACCCTACGCCTCACCGGTAAATGCTTTAAAAGCTATTCAAGGAACTACGGCGACGATAGTGATGGAGCGATGGCGGCAGGGGCGTGTGTCGCCGTCACGACACGAACAACGCCATTTTTCGGATCAATTCGATTACACGAGCACGGACCCTTCACACCTTAGGCGCGTGTACTTCGCTTCTCTCAAGGGTGTTACGTTTTTTTTCACAGATGCATCGTGGATGCATTATAGATACGTGCGTTTTTAAATGAATGTGGAAAGTGTCAAATTGCGTAAGTATCAGTCTGAAAGCTCTTTTGAAATATGCGTAGTGAAGTATAGAACAGAATTTCTGTCGCGAATTTAATGTAAATTGATTTTATTTGCACTTATTCTTAAAGCAATTACGGATGTCTATTTAGCGTGCTTATAAACAGATTCTAAGATCTTACTCACGCCGAAAATTTACACTGTATTTGGAGATTATACTTATGCACCGAAGCATCCCGAGAAAGGAGTAACGCGAGGTGGATGCGGATCGGCTACGTTTAGCAAGGAATTTCAACAATAACTATGATAGAAATAACAAGGTGAAACTTAAAAGGTATCATCGATTACGATCGCGGTGAAACTGAGAGAAACAATAATTGAGATAGAGTGAGCGAGAGAAGGAGATGCGAGAGATTGCAAAAGCAACTCGAGGGAACCGCAACAAGTTGCATTCGAGCATGAGGCAGGGTGATGGTGTTTGTGCAGCAGGAGGAGAGACCGCGTTGAGGGCCGAAGATATATCGAAGGGTGACACCTTCGAGGGCATCCTCCTTGTCGGTGTCTCATTATCGACGTTCTCCTTACCGAATGTCGAAGGGGCTGAGGCTAGAGAGCGACGGATATTAAGAGAAGCAAGAGGAGAAACATTACAAGAGAGTGAAAGATAAAGATGAAGAAAGAGAGAGAGAGAGAGAGAGAGAGAGAGGCTAGCAACGATGGCGAGAGAGATTGAGAAGTGTAGAAAAAATTGAGGTCACTGGTGAAAGTGTATTACGAACGTATGAATGATTTAAAGAGATAACAGAATTTTTCAACAGCTCGTAGAATGCAAAACGCAATTGTAAATCAACGAATGATTCGTCAAATATCCTACTCCGGCATAGTCAGCACGATCAATCTCGCGAATGAAACGAGCGTCGAAAATAAAAATAAAAAAAATTGTCTACAAAGGGATCGAGTACACGCGGGGAGAACAAATAAATTGGCTCGATATTGCTCGCGCGTGCATTATCCCCTAGGGCTGTTTAGTAGAACAGTGGAGCGGCGACAATTGCTTAACGTGGATCGATTCGTTGCGGTTTCCGCGTCCCGTGGCATGCGGTAATTCAGGTGATGGCGTCAGGAGGGTTCTCCACGCAAAAGGCACGAAGATCATAATCTATGCGCGATTCACTTGTGCAATAGAGTTAAATGTAACGAAAGGATCCCTGACGGCGAATAACGGGGTTGCGTGATGCACGTGTGATGTCTACTGTCCAAAGCCGCCCCTCGGCCGCGCCGAATCGCACGCCCGTAATTTGTATTCTTTAGGCGCGACAACTGGGCGTGACCGTGGGCAATAAAAATGATATACATCGAAATTGTTATTACAGGGCTCGTGGTAAGCGCCTAATGTCTCGACCACTTCCCAAGCAATTCTATATATTTTCGTCTCAGGAGGCACTTTACACCGAAGCGAGGTCGAAATGGAAAGGTTCACGATAAAGAAACACCGCGGTTATTATTAGAAGGCGCTTAAGCAAAATGGTTATCGTACCGTGTCGTCGCTGTGCCGCGAGAACAAAGAAGCACGATCATTACGAATCATTTATAAGCAAAGAAGAATGGGAACAAATCGGATTTTTTGGTTTCGATTTCTCGAATCTGCAACCTTTCGAAAATATATCTTCTAAAAAGGTGTTTCGAGACACTCGAAATTATTATTTTTGCCAGTTATTGCGGTACGATAAATTGGATATCACGCTAGTTCTGTGGAATATTACACACGATTGGACAATCAAAGGTATAGCTACAATGCATAATCGCGCGAGTGAAGATCCAATGGTACTTTAACCATTGAGTAAAACAATTGCATTGCCATGCGTGGCCAGGCGTGCAACTGGCACCTAATGCTTCATTCGCAGTCGCCGATAAAGTCATAACGTAATGATGCAGGGATTTAGGTTAATGCATCATTGCCGGCTGACGCGTGCAAACAGGAGGAGGATGGGTGGGGGGTGGAGGTGGTGGACCCTCTATTTGCCGATCAAGGGAGCCGTCCAAAGCGCTTTGCCGTATAGTTTCGACACTGACCATCGTCGAGCTCCATGGAACATCGGGCACACTCGATCGCATGCACGATCGTTATGTTAATCGTTTGTGCAATTAGTATTACACCCCGTAGGCCGGTGTTCACGTCATAGTCCGAAATTTGCTTCGACTAAGATTCCTCAGAATTGTTCGATTCTCGCATTAATTAGCGCACGGCGCTCAAAGCAGAGCTTGTTCTCTCGAAATTTCTTTCTGCCATTAAGTCGCTCATTTTTACTCCACTCCTTTCGGCTCGTTTAATTCGTTTGAATATTTTTCCAACGATATTCTACGTGATATTGTCATCGAGGGAAGAACGGAGGGAAGATGTTAATTAGAAATGCAGGAGAAACAAAGCGTCCACGCAAACGAGCCGTATCTCGCGGAGCTTCCCAACATCATTCGTAAGCACGTTCCTCTCCCCCGCGCTCCATTCATTTCGCTAGTTAAAACATTCCTCGCGGACCCTCATGGAAAATTTAAGATCCACTCTTACCCAAGCAAACACCTGTCCGTCTTCAGGGAGGACAAAAGCGCTCGAGAAGAAAATTCCGCGTGTCTCCATTTCTACCGGAGCTTTAATTTCGAGCGAACCTTTTCTCACTGAACTGTTCTGATCTTCCGCAAGGGTGGTTCTCGACAATTCGTGTCACGCTACCACTATCGTAAGTTCCTCGTCCGTTTTCACTCTTCTCACTTCATCCACCTTCGTGTCACTTTACAAACGAACTGCGACGTTCACCTGCCACGGATGAATGGACGGACGGACCGACGCCTATGCGAGGACGGAATCGGCGGGAAGTCGTGGCGCGAACTTTCCCGCGACCGCAATGTAAGCCATCGATTGCACGTCAGTGGCAGCCCTTAAGTGCTCCTCAACACGACACGAAAAGAGTGGATTTCGATGTTCCGCCGCGTCCATTCAATCCACCTGCCGGTTGTAAAGGATTTACGCACGTCAGCCGATCGCAATCTATCGTGGCTTTTCCCCTCTCGTTCTCTCTCCTCTTCAACCCTCGCTTTCTCCCTCTTCCTTCTCCCTCGTAATCGCGCCAGATCGATTTTCCCTCGCTCCAAGCGTGGCGGCCGGCGCACTTCACTCCCACCCGCAGTGTCGCGAATGAAGGAACGTCGTACCTTCGGGAGAAGTTATTACGTTTCTGGGAAAAGCTTCGACCGGCGCCGTGGGAGCTGGGAAGAGGAGCGAGCGTAGCGCGTGTCGCGGCTGGGGTGGAACGTCCTTGGAACGGATGGACTTTCTATGACTTCCGTCGAGTGCCATTATCGCGACGTTGAAAATACAGAATGGATGGATTCGCGAGCGCTCTTCGAAAGGCGCGCTCATTGCTTTCCAGTGAGACTAATCGACGCGAGCTTTCTTTGGTCGGTTTTCAAGCGTACCACGAGGAATTGGAACTCTTTTCATTGGTTAGAATGTTCGCGGAAATGAATCTTTACGGTGGAACGGACATCAATTTTGGGACGTGGACTTCTCAGGTGATGAGGTTAATGTTGGAACGACGGAGATTTATATTCTCTTCTTGTTATCGTGTTCTTCTCTTGGTCACGATTTTCCACGAATGAACCACTGTCGATTGATAAACTTCGTGAAACTTTTTCTCGTTGCTTAAGCAGAACAGCGTATCTCGTGTCTCGCGTACAATGCGTACAATGAGGGCACGTGTAGGTTTCGCAGGGAGGCGGTAGTAAGGGAGAAAGAAAGGGTAGTCGAGGGAGTACAAAGCGAGAATTGCGGACGGATATTATTTCGACAAAACGTTGTCGAGATCCTCGTAAACCAGTTATTATCGAGCTCGTGGTAAAAGGAGAGACAGCACTGGCTAGTGAGGAACGTAAGTAGAACGAAGAGAGAAGCCTAGAAGGAGAGAGAGAGAGAAGTTTTAATTGCTCGTTATCTGTCCACGAGGACGGCAGTCATAAAAAGCAGATTTGTCCTTTTTCCTCCGGACCCGGCGCCGGCGGCCTGGGACAAAACCCACGGACGAGCTCTCTTCCGGTGCACGTTACCGTTCCGAAAAGCTTCCCGACGATTGTGGAAAAGAGGGTGGAAAGGGCCGAGGAAAGTGAAGAGAGAAAGAAGGAGAGAGAGAGAGAGAGTGCTGAAAGGGACGGCAAGAATACGAGGCTGGAGAAACGGGTAGAGGGACAAGTGGACGGAGCAGTGGAGAGATGATTACGAAAGCAAAGGATCGGGAGATGGAACGGGAGAAGAACGAGGAGGATGCAAGAAAGAGGTCCACGATCGTGCACGCAAGTTGGAAGCAACGAAGAAGGCAGAGAAAGAAGAATAAAAGAGGTAGGAGAGAGATATGTGAAAGGAGAATGAGATACACGTTCGAAAGAACCCTGCCAGGACATTTTAAGCCGCGTAAAAGATTCGTCCGCGTTTCTTTGCTATCAGAGATTAAGCGGACGCCCAGTCGAGAAAGATTCTTCGCTACCCATCGTCCTGCTCGTCCTACTCGCTGATATAACAACTCGTCTCTGTTGGTCCTGCGGACAAGAAACGTCTCACGTTTGTCTCCTGCCATAATTGAAAGAGACAACGCAAAGCCCGCGGCGCGCCCACTCTCATAGTATCCGCGCAGTTATGTGCCGAAGGTTTCGTATCGGTCGGGTTTACAACCGTCCAGAGGGACTTTAACCCTTCGTTATTAAATCGTCACCGTTCCACTATCCTCGGTAATATGAGAAAATTCGGAGACGGCCAGATAATCTTCGACAAACGCGTGATTCTAAAGAAAATTAGGAATCGGGGAAAGACACTTGCACTGAGAGAGAAAAGTCGTTGGGTTTATTATAATCTCACTATATTTTATAGTTAAATTTGGCGTCAAACATATTTTTATAGTTCACTTAACCGTACAAAATATAGTAGAATTTTGTTACTGTGCCATTATAGTTAGATATATCATATATTTTTCTCTCAGTGTGTCTATATAACCTAGTCAGTGTAATCTCCAATTGAACATACACTGAGTGTATCCTTCAAAAGTGTCGGAATAGTTTCTATTCTGTCTGTGAGATTTTGCGTCTGACAAAATACAACGACCCACGACGATGTCGATGATCTCGTCGAATAAAGCCAAAACTTTTGCGCACCGATGAAAATGATAGAGTTAGTCCGGTGCAAGTGAGTTCTAAAATACTTAACGGTTTACATAATTTAGGTACGTAGGTATCTGGCCACCGGGCCACGACGGCTCCGGGTGGGAGTGGCGTAACTTCCAACTCCGTTTGACTGCCGTTCTACTCGTGCGGAAGTTACCGACGCATTTCGATAAATTCTATCCACGTGTGCCAGATGCCTTTTAGTGCGCTCGAATGCGGAAGATGAACGTTTGCGAGCGGTCCCGCCCATTAGAGACGCTTCGAGCGAAACGTTCGTATACCTTCGCCATCCTCGTCGGCGCGCCAAATGAAAACGTTTCGCGCGCAGCTTCGGGGGTGCCAGCCGACACGAGACAGTTTCAGCACAGGCACGCTCGATTTCAAGTTACGCGAGTAATTGCCCGTTCTCGACGCGCTCCACTGCCTTAGGACAAGTAAACAGATTTTTTTTGCGAGACGAATCGATCGAGGTAATAGATAATCGTCGTTGGATTTACTCTACTTTAATTTCGATGTTTTCAGGCTTGTTGATATTACAATAAATTTACAATTGCCCTCGAGGCAATCGATATTATAAATCAACGCAATTCCATGCGATGGATTTATACATCGTGGTCGGGCGGTTTGTGCCTGTGTATTATGGTTGGAGCGAGTAATTTTTGGAAAAATGTGCGTGACTTTGCAGCAACGAACATTCTACCATTCATCTATAAAAAAACCTATAACTTACCTATGTAACCCGCCCTTTACTCACAGTTTATGAAAAACGTATTTCTACGTGTCCCAATAACAATATGTATATTAAACGAAATACACCAATTATTATCACCAAAATTAACGCACGAATTTCGTGTCACGAAACGGAATTGTAAATATCGAAAAAATATACGTGGAAGGTGTAGCATTAATCCGGGGATATAAAATAATCATGACGTGTCCCCGTCCACCGAAGACGACCAGCGAAATGAACGAAACTGGATGGAGAAGCTCATATCGCACGCAACGATTGCGCACGTGCCACGAGAACGAGAGAGTCGCGCGTCGGACCTGTACGCGCCGGTTTCTTTCGAAATGCCTCGGCGCACTGGAACGTCGCATAAAATATTCATATCTTCAAATTGCAAATATCCGTACTTCAGAACGAAGTAACCACCGTGGTGGTGGATGGGCGCGATCCGGTGTATCTCCGTCTGTATTCCACGCACGGCCCCTATCCTCCGCATCGCAAATATTCGCGCTGACGCGGCACGTCGACCCGTATAGGACTCGGAGTATAGAAGGATCTCATCTCGCAAGGGGATTGTCGTCCTAATTTTTGTCGGGGTCGTCCTTTCGTCCCTCGACCTGTTCATTATGTTCGCGGTACTAGAAAGGGTCCTTTGTACGGAAATATTGGCGACGCGTGGAGAACGCTCGCCAATTGCGTACCATGGAAGCGATTATATCGATCGGCGAGGCGTGTCGTTCGCAGGCTTGTCCATTGTGAACAAGAGGGAACGTTCGCGGAAGGGCTGACTACGAAAGCCTTTTACTACTTAAATGGACGCCTGTCGACAAGAGTCGCGTTCGCGTCAGCCTGTGCACGGACACGACAGCAGTATTTCGCGACCTGCCTATGTTTGAGGGTATTAGATTATTTGATTTGTGTATTTATGCATATATACATTTAAACGCGCAGCCAGATAAAAGACACGCTTTTGTAGTCTTGTCTGTGGCTGTATTTGCATATGTTGGAACGTTTCATTTATTTAAGTTTTTCAAAACTTACTCGAAATTGTATCAACAATTCACACGTACTGTTAACTGTTTGTGGCTAAAATCGTATTTGATTTTTTTTTCGACAATCAAGCTTTATGGTTCTTGAAACGGTATTTCATAGTTTATTCGTAATTTCATGGAGTGTACAGGGTGTTGCAAAGACATACACGGCAGTATGTCGGGTTGCCTATCCAAAAATCTGCAGGCGCTCGCTCTGCTGACCGACAAGAGAGCGTGGAGGGGAGCAGCCTGCCGATCTACTAATGCTAGGTGGCATTGGACGAGGCTGAGAGGTTGACGCTCTCGATTCGTGCCTCGTCCTTATATTAACCGCACTTCAATTATATTGAATGCACTTTACCGACCGAAATCGGCTTTTTGTCCCCAACGCTTACCGACCGGTCTATTAATCTGCTTAACAAAAAAGCAGTTCAAAAAGTTTACCGGTCGGTAAAGTGCATTCAATATAATTGAAGTGCGGTTAATATAAAGACGAGGTACGAGTCGAGAACGTCAACCTCCCAGCCTCGTCCAGTGCCACCTAGCATTAGTAGATCGGCAGGCTGCTCCCCTCCACGCTCTCTTGTCGGTCAGCAGAGCGAGCGCCTGCAGATTTTTGGATAGGCAACCCGACATACTGCCGTGTATGTCTTCGCAACACCCTGTATATGAACCGCTAATTCGAAACTGTGCAAACATTCTATACCGATAACAAAAACCGATTGTCTATACATTTTCCACGAACGAAGTCTTAGACCTTATTTAATGTGTATTTCTTCCATATTGTCAGTTAAGAATTAAAGGAGGGAAGGTAGGGAATAGCGGACTGGTGAATGCTAATGAGTTTATGCTAATGCTAATGCCGACGCCGCGAATCCGGTATGCTTTGTGGAATTTCTAGCAAACGGAATGTCGTATCTCAAGACGTGACATGGGCTATAGGACTCCTCCTCCGTTACCGGAAAACTCATTATGCGAGGCGCGGACTAGCTAGAGCCGACGAGTTTTCTGTATGGAAATATCGAGGAGTAGACATTGAAAAGTGGCACTGCCAGAGCGGTCGAGTCTGGCGGATCTCATGGTAACGAGGTATATTTGTGAAAAAAGGAAATGGTACGTCGAAGGGAGATGGAATTCTGCGAGGAAGAATACCGAGAGGAAGATCCAAATCCACGAGGGACAATCGAGGCAAATTTCTTCTCGAGAGTAGAGACCTACTCGATCTCTTTCCTTTATTCGTCAAAGGTGGAAGGAGGGTTGTGAGAAGAGTTGACTGAGTTAGTAGATTCAATGAAAAGATAAGTATGTAAATATGCGTAAGAGTTGTACTCTCTCGATGCATCGAGCAGTGTGTAAAATTCTACCGAAGGAATTCCTTTCGAAGTTGCTCGCGTCAGGACGTTTAGAAATTTCGTTGGGAACGATCTAATCCACTTAGCGAATAACGAGGGAAAACAGGAACGCACACATACCCATGTGTTTGCTACCGCACCCCTAGGGATGGTAACAAGCTCGTGCTCGAAGAGACTAAAACGTCAAGAATGACTTGTGGAATTCCAGTTGCAATCAAGTCGAGGGAATCACGGAATTTTCCTAGTCAATATTGATACAAGGATTCGTGTAAAGATAACGAAAAGATGAAAGGAGAGACGTACGCGACGATGTTGTGCAACTTGAACTTTAAAGTCCTTACAACTGTTTCTGGAACTCCATTGACCATTGCGGATGTCTTGCGTGAAAAAACGATCTTCCAGAAAAGATTCTTCTTTAGATGTCAATTATCACAGCAGTTAATATTTCTATGAATTACTCATAAGACCTACGTGACATCTACCGAGAGAATAGAAATTTCTGAAAGAGTTACGTCTATTTAGACACTTTCGACGATATAATTTCGTGAATGACTTCGTGATATCCTGTAAGTGTGGGTTCGGTTTTAAATTTTTTATCGGAAGATCGATTCCTACCGCGTCGGTGTCGCCAGAATGGCCCATTCATCTGTAGGTCGAGGGTCACCTACTTGACGCGAGTCCCCATTGACCTTGAAACCTGCCGTCTCTTCCACGATCACCCACGTTTCCTCACGGTAACGGCACGAATATTAAAAGGATCTTGTATATAGTAGCCAATAAATAAGTAACGACGTTACATTTTCTAATGAAATTAAAGAAATAAAGGATCTTCGAAGAAAGTGCACCTGTAACCTGGATTCTATCTAAAGGATACGAATTAGGAGAATCTCTGGAGAGGTTGTCGAGATCATTACGTTTTCACGGACAATTTTTTCGTGGTGAATCGAGGACGTAGGAATTAGTCGGTGACGCGTCGATTGCGGAGCATTGGGGCGTGCTGTAAAATTTACGAACGCCTCGATGAAATCCGATAGGAGCGAAGCGAGCCGCGAGGGAATCAAGAAGAAATCGCCTGAAAGATTAACGAAGGTGGACGGCGTAGCTTGGATGGTGAACATTTTTTTCGAAAAATTTCAGACTCCACCTACAGATACGTCTGGTTTTAATTTATTCATTACGCCGCGACCCCGGTGCGATGGCGCGGGGCTGGAAATATCGTGGCGTTGAAATATCGACGCAGTACGCATTTATGAATGCATACGTAATTTCGCGGTTAGCGTTGTATCGAATTGCGAGAGGAAAGTGGCGGTAAGGGTGGAACCGGTGGTTGGGGTGTGAGCGAAGGTAAAGCGTACCGAGTAGCGGAAAACGGCCGTGAACGTTGGGAAGAAAATGAAATTTCCGCGCGAGAATGGGGAGAGGGCCGTTTCACCGTGGATAGAAAGAAATGATAATTTCCAGGTCGTCGGGGTTCGGCGTCGGAGGAATGGTAGCGCGCTCCAGGTAACCACGCGGTATCCGAGGCCGCGAAGGTGAAATCGTAAAAAAGGCTTCCTCGACGTCGAGCGAAATTTCCGCGGAGAATACGAGAAGACGGTCCCGCTTTGGTGGCGATTACGGGACCGCAGACTATCGAGATGTTAGCCTCGATTCGTGAGGATGTAACGGTGGGATGGCAATAATGATATTCATGATACCCCGAGGGCATTGTGAAAAAGTGCGGCTGGTTATGTGTCCAGAGAGAACGGTGAAGATCAGGAAGAAGAAGAGCGGTAGGCCGAGACACTAGGGTAGAAGTTATGTAGAAGCTTAAGAGATAGGCCCTGGAGTGGAGAGAGTGGGGCGTTTGAGTTTTTCTGAAAAATGAGACCTTGTCTGGGATGGCCGGAAATTTACTTTCCCCCAAGGAGCGCGCTGGACGAAGGGAGAAAAAAGCCTTGGATCGAGTACGAGGGGGTGGGATTCGAAAAAAGAAATCGTGGGTGGATGCGGCGAAGAGAGGATGGGATCACCGACGAAATAAATTGCTTTGTTACGTAAACAAACTGTCCGTCTTCACGAGTCCCACCGTCGCCCACGTCATCGAAATTTCACGCCCTTTCACCTTTCTGGGCTCGCACGGGAAAATAAATATGTATACGCATTAGTTTCGACTCGCGGTGCTATCAGAGGCGGACACTTCGAATAAGCCGTGAGATTAATGGCAAGGTATTCCGTTTCCTTTCCGAAATGCCCGTATCGTCCTCTTCTTTGTCTTCCTTACTTCTCCAACCCCTTTCTTCTTCTCCCTCTTCTCCACCCTACGCAGACTAAGGAAACCTCCCTCCTTCAACTCACTCTTCACGATGTTCGTCATCCTCCTCCGAGGACGGAGAAATATTTGTTTTCCTCTTACAGTCACCCGAATGCTCCGTTCCTTCCACGCAGGTTCCTTTCTCATCGCCTTATCCGTCAACTGCCAAGTTTCGGAGTCTAATGAAACGTTTCTCTTCTCTTCTCCCTTCTCCTCCTTTCTCTTCGAGTTCTCCATAGAGCGATCTTTTCTTCCCTTTTCCATCTCTCTCGGAAGTATTCATCCCCACCCCTATGTCCCTATCTCTCTCGCCATTCTCCTTCCACCCCTTCTCAGAAGAGGTAATGCGTTTTACTCGGGATTTGAATGGCCGACGTCGAGAGCCCGTCGCAGTGAAGAGGAGCGCGCGGCCGAAAGGCAAGCCGTAATGCAAATACTAAATTTTCCGGATAATCAGGTGTGGCTGCCTGGCGTCGTCGCCGATGTCACGCGCCTTTATTGTTACATTCGCGAAATTTATTTGACTCGGAGTCGGCCGTGAAACGCTTGCCGAATGTGTCGGTTGGGCCACCCTTCGTGGAACGGTTCGAAGAACGCGTGGTAGAATTAGAGAGGAGGGTAGAAAGACGGACGAGAGTGTGAGAGGGATACCGAGGCCCATTTGGTTTTCATGAAAGCGGGCTGGGTGAGGTAGGGCGTGGAACACAGGCTCCTCCACCGTCCCTCGTAGATTGAACTTTCAATTATGTTTGTTTATCTCGACGGTTTATCACTCGGGCTCACGGGCGCTTGCCGCGCGAAACCCGATGGGGCTCCTTAACGCGGATATAACGCGATTGCGCGTAACGAATCGCAGAAGGGGAGTCGGGGAAGGCACACGCCGGTGAAGCCGATTGCGAGCGTTGAATGCGACGTCGTATAAAACGGCGAAGCGATTTCAGAGAATGGGATTGGTATCTGTAATTCGTTTATCCGATACGCGAGATCGATAGAAGAATTGACTACGCGACACGGTGGAATACGCATAAATAGAGAAAAGAGTCGGAAGCGGGTGAAGGAAGCTGTGGAAAAATTTTTTAACGAATGGCTCGAGTAGAAATATGATAATATTTTTCTTGCTGGGATGATACGTGGTAGAAAATCGAAATTGGGATTAATTCACAGTGCAACTTGAATATTAAAATTGTACTAGTCTTCGTAGCATGCGATCTCTCACGAGTTAAATTTGTCCTCCGACTGTTCTTTCCCGTCTAAAATACTACGTGTGGCAAGAGAAACCACGGAGGATATTCGTTTTTCCTGTTTCTTTATTTCACCGTTAGAAACAAGGAATATGCTCTACAGCTTTATTCTACACGAACAGGGAGTGCACTGGAAATTTCTGTTTATTCCGCATACACTTTAATTTCCAATTTTCGAAATTTCTCCGCTTCCTTATTCGGCCCCTGCATATACGTAACGACATTACTCGTCGTTTCGCGCAACTGCGGATTATTTTTGTTTCCCGAAGGAGTTCTCTTGTCATTTGCACGTGCAGCTGCGCGATGCGCGTGGATGTAACGAGCCGGAGTAACCGACCAGATGTCGATGTAACAGACATTCGGTGTACCTGGCGGTGCGCATAGTTACGCGAAACGCGTCGTTACGAGAATAGTTGGACGCGAATGCGGGATGCGGACAACGTGCCGTGCACATATCGGGCAGCCTTCCTTCCTCCCCTTGACGATCGTCAGGTTGGTTTGCCGACGGACGTCACCGTGTGTCGCCTTTCATCATCGCACCCGACAGTTTCAGTTTCGACGGACAAGACGCATCCTCGAAATTACCCTGCGCACCCTTGTTAGGAAACCTTCGTCGCCGTAAATGCGAAATGCGTTTCAACTATGCGAGAACTATCTCATAGTCGGGCATATGAACAGCGTCGAATCGCCCGTGTGGGCTTTGCCAACCGAATATCAAGCCGAGTACTTAAATTAGGATTAATGGCTATGAGTGTTTCTCGGTATTGCTACTATTCCACATTATAAAGAGATATAAAGAGAGGGAGTGCCATTCCTTCGGTAAAGAATAAGAGGAGCCTCATTTCAACCGTTCAGTGCACAAATCGATTAACTCTACTTTTTGCATTTTTCACAAATTTAAGCATCGAAGCACTTGACTAAGTCCCTACTTTTCATATTTCTAACATAATTTCGAACATAATTTATGAAGTTAATCGATTTATGCACTGAAGGGCTTATTTATAAACAGCAGGTCAACGATCACAGATCCACAAAGTATCCCTACGCAGGGAGAATCGTATATTCCGGATCCTCTCTTCTTCTCTTCTAAAGTCGTTTCCCCGTCAATTTTTTTCTCCACCTTCCAACCACTTCTTCTGCCACAAAGTCCAAGTGTCGACGGTGTCGATACGAGGAGGTACACCGGGTACTTGGCTTTTACGATCTCCGCCGAGAGAGAAAGGAAGAGAGAGAATGAACGAGAAAGGATAGTGAGAGGGTGAGGGACGAGGGGAATTTGGCGAAGGCGCCACCGGGTAGCTCGTAACGTCAAAAGGATGGCGTAACTCGCAAATGCAAATCATAAAGTCCCTGGTGCGGATCGGTAGGATACAGGACGAGATACGTACGATACTGAAAATTCAGGTATCCGTTTGGGATCTTGGCAGGTGGCGCGCAAAAGTACCACTACCGACCGCCCGTTACGCACGCATATATATTCGATTTGCAAATTTACATATGTACACGGTGAGCAGGAGCGAATGTATATTCACTCACGCGAGTATCTGGGTACACCTCGTTGCGACGACGGGGTGTCGCACGCGCTTGCGCGCGTGTACCACCCCTGCACGTGTCATTTTGCGCTTGTGTGTGCTCGTCGTAAAGCCTCGCGAGAATCCTCGTGACGTTTTCCGTCGAAGATCGTGGCGCGTAAGAAGCCGTGAATTTTGGACGAGCGATGCTCCACCCCTCGTGCTCTGTTTCTTTCGGTCGAGTACCCTTCCGAGGAATTTTCACGATTAACCTTCCGTAGAGAAGCAAATCGATCGAGGACTTTTTTAACCCTTTCGTTACCCCGGACGAGATGTGTCGCGACCCGATTAACGCTTCTGACGATAAATCTCGCTTCCTAGCACCAATATTTTGACATTCTAGACGAATATATTTTATAACTAATTCTATTCGGATGACTATTAATTAGAAAGAAATAAATACAGTTTTATATTGAAACCGTCATCGATGGAAGTCCTCGATGCTTCCTTATAAGAATATGGGACACGCTAAAGAAAAAATGCCCGACAAAATGTTGCATCGTATGCAAAGAAAACGGAGAACGTAAGGAAACACGGTATTTTTGTCAGAAGTGTAATGTCGCCTTGTGCGTAACATCATGTTCTCAGTTACACCACGTAAAAAGTAAATAAAAATAATTGCATCGAAAACTGTATTTATTTCTTTCTAATAGCCATACGAATAGAATCGGCCAGTATCGAGTCGCGAGATGTCTCATCCAGGGTAACGAAAGGGTTAATATCGTTTTACCAATTTCGATTTTCTCGAGAACGGGTGTGAAGATCCTTGGGATGGTTCACTTGAAAAATTTAAGGTTCGTGCAATATTTAACGAGTGCTTCCTACAGATACACGTGTAAGATAAAAATAAGAGTGTAGCAAATGGGTATAGAAAATTGCTTAAAGCTGTGCAGAGACAACAGGATGCGCCGGAGAAGATCCTCTTGGAACACCGGCAGGCGCATTTAAAAATTCAGAGCACCTCGTCCCAGCGGTGCTTCTGGAAATTCGTTGAAAATTCCGAGCCGCGTCGAGCCAACGTAGGTATAAGAAGATTACGCGGCTCTCAAAGGGTTAAGATTTTACAGGGTACGAGGAGCGAAGGGACCCGACGAGGGGTTCTCGCCAAGGTCTTACGGGAGGAAGTGACGAGAGGTCATAAGGTCGAAACGATGTCGTAACTCACAAACCGATTTCCGGTCTTCTTCATGGTCCGCCATACTTTCACATCTCACTTCGACCCACTCTCACTCCCTCTCTTTCTCTCTAATTTTCTCCTCATCCTGCTTCACACCGCGCCCGGTTGCTCTTGCGGATCGGTCGGCTCATCGATTATGCGGAAACTACCGCCGGGGGTCGCTAGAAGGAATTCTTTACGAATAAGGGTGAGAGAAGTGGGGAAGAGCGAACGAACGAAAAGGAAAATATCCGCGCGGACTAACGAAGCGCGAGCGAACAGCTAGGGGCTGATGAACATCTCATAAATTTAAATCGGACTCTCGAGGATGATTTCTTTCGTTCCCGTTAGTTTTCTCTTACCGTGTGCGCTTCTTCGCTCGCTTATCCGCGAGACAAGAAGTGCTCGCGGTAGTATTGCCGAATTAAATAAACGCGATATCTCGCGCCTTGCAGCTATTTCTGGTTACGAACGGTGGAAGAGGACGTGGTGAGACGAAGGGTGAGGGAAAAACGCACATATAGAAGGATGGAAAAACATTCCGCGGCTAGATTCTCACCGACGGAAAATCCTCGGAGCCGAAACGATTTCCGGAGAATGTTTTTCCGCGTTGCTGGCCGGGTCGTCTATAACGTGGTCGCCTATCAACGAGAATATTTCTTGTCGTTCGCTTACCATTTCGTCGCGATGTATCTCCGCCCGTTTCTGTCCTTCTACACAATTAACACGTTTAATTGCGAGGCGCTGCAAGAAAGCTCGAGTCGACGTGGAAGAGTACCGGCGAATCGAGCGAGAGTCGAGACAAAAATATTCTCAACGACGCTCGCCGTTTCTTTTACCGTCCCCTCCCATAGAAGCTGCTCGAACAAAGTATCTCTCTTTCCCTCTCGTTACGATCCCCTCTCGTGTCCCCTGACAACCGGGCCATTCCACGCGAGACTTAATATTCCCTCCTCGAGCTAATGGTCTTTCCACCACCTTGTCCTTCTCCTCTCTCGTCTCTCCTGCTCCTACCACGCGCATTTCCCTCTCCATCTAGATTGCCGGCTTTGCGATCGGCTTCGAAGAATAGCGGGTGTGATTGCGTTTTACGAAGATCCAACGAAGAACTTTTCACATCGTCTTATCAATAGGTAAAATGTGTATAATAAGAAGCTAAGAGTAGTTTCGATTTGTATTATCGAATATAGCAGTTTACGATAGCTTTTTTGCTTGTCTTTCTTCGAGAAAATTCTCATCTTTTACTATACATGGTCGAATATTCGTGTGTTCTACTCGCGTTTACACGATAATTACACCTTTCGTTTATTTTACCTTGCGGTCACCTCTTAGCAGGTTTATTCGGAACAGATTCCCACTGGAGATTCGTCAGAAAAGTGACGAAAAGGAAGAAAAAAAAGGGAGAAGATGAAAGAAGCGTAGAATGTTGGACAAACTCGCGCGCCACCACGGAACGACGAATTTAATTAAAAATCATCCGCCCCTTTATTCCGCCCTCGTGTCGTTCCCGGGAGGATCCTTAACCTCGGCCAAGGAGATTCTAGACGTCCCGGGGGACAAAATAATTTCATACGTCCCCTCGTAAAACTGTCCTCTGCGGTCGGATTCCTCTCCTTCGGGGACGCTCTACACCCTTTTCGCATGTGTGTGCATGTGACTTTCACGTGTCACCGTAACGTCTCGTCCTTCCGCCGGTGTGTCCCAGGTGTGCGGCCCATCCTATTTTGCTTCACACTTAATACTTGGCGTTCGAGTTAAAGCGGCCTTCCTGGCGCGACCTGCCGCCCTCGCGGTCCCCATGACGACCTCACCGCCCGCTCCCTACACACCAAGCAGCTCTCGTGAAATTTATAAGGTCTGCGACGAGCCACGTTCATCCGCGTTTAACCGTGGTGCCTCTCTTACCTACGCCGGCCTGCGGAGACCACCTGGAGAATTTCTCACAGGTATAAGGAAATTTATAGCGGCCCGATATTGCCGCCCCCAGGGGCTCCTCGATAAAGGGCGAGCCCGACGGTGACACGGCGGAGGGTTAGATTGTCGTTACCGGTCGCGCCACGTTATTAACCGCGTACCTTTTGCTCCTCTTGTCAGCGACACTCTTCTCTCTTTCTATCCCACTCTTTATGGATGTCACCTAGTTACTACCATGCTCAGGGCTATAAATTAAAGTGAGAAGGTTCGTAGTGTGCGTTACGAGAACACTGTATTTCTCACTTTTGTAAGACAACACGAGTGTAAGTAATGAGAGAGGAAGTACGATTGAGTAGTTGGAAGCAGGGTGGTTTGTATTGGTATATTCGAAAAGGTGGGGTGGATACTTCTCATATTTTAGCTAGATGGGGAGAGGGGAGTTGATAAGTAGGTTGAGTAACTGTCGTGAATTAACCTTGGAAATTAATTCGTCTCGATTTTTCAATTCTTAATTATTAATTTACAAATCTAAAATATTGACAAAAGTCTAACTGTTATTATTATATGATATTAAACGGAAAGGATTTTCTAAGATTGAAGTCTCGAAATTGGTTCATCGAAAGTTGGTTATTTTAGTAATAAACCTTTGATACTGGTGTTATGAGAATTTTGTAATAGTATACTTTCCCTCTTAAAGGCAGAACTTTTGATTTTTTTCTCTGTGAGAAATGCCATAACGTTTCGAACCTCTTCTGATTTTCTGTTTTCTTTTTCTTTTCCTTTACTTCTACAGTCTTTGCTGTCTTTGCAGTCAATCCTTTGTTTATCCTCCACTGTCTCTGAAGCTTTTGCCCTCACGTACATGGCATCCCACCACTCCATTCTACTGCATCAGCTTGTGCTCCCCCGATGTTTACAGGTTCCCTGCACTCCATTATTATTTCGAGTTATGCCAAACGGTAGGCCGACACCGTGAAATCGATAAGCGACGACACGGCGTATTACACCTGAAAACACATGCACTCCCTCCCTTCACTTTTCGAAATACAACGTTTGGTACCCTTCTCCTACCCACAGTCATGGAAGCACTCGCCTACGTAAATCATTGTATTTGCTGGTCTGAATTAGTTGATAAATAAAGGAGGAATATACTTTTATCAATGTACTCCTATCAGTGAACACACATTTTTTCTACGATGCAACGTTTCGCGTGTGGAAAAGTTCAAGATTTCATACCGATACTGTGAGAAAGGAGTGAGTTTTTGGTTTTCGTTCTATTTCAGCACTCGGAAAACCACGAACCTCTGATAGGCTGGTCTCTCATAAATAATTGTTGACGATGTTTGTATATGTATGCAGTTAATGAGTTATATTGTAAGGGGGTAACGACAAGGTGTCGTTGTGCCGAGTACACGGAAGCGATGGAAATCTTGTGCAGGATTATGTTAAGTGAGCGAGCATGGAGTTTTTCCTCGCGTGTGGAAAAAAAAACAAATGCTGAAAGCATTAGTGTACACTACGGTGTGAAATTGTGTCGAATCACGCCACAGGAGAGGAAGAAAGTTTGATGTTCGCAGTCTATAGAAGTTTTACGACAATTTTTGTGAGGTTTGCGTTAGCTGTGGGTTAAGTAGACGTCGTTGATAATAAAACTAAGGGACTAGAAGAAACTCCCTTCCGATAATCTGACCGCGATAAAAGGACTCGAGCTTTTCGAATGTGAGGAAATTTTCCAATGGAATGTGACTTCCGCACCCATGTAATTGAAAAAGTTGAAGTCCCTCGAATGCAAGTCATCGTGAATGAGAAGATCTTCGTTGCACGGTGATCTGGTTACGTGTAGCGGGGCGTTGCATTACGCGCGAAGTGAAAAGTTTTCCGATTGGTCCATGCGGTTTCATTTGGATCGATAAAAAACGATGATAGGTCCAAGTACATTTGCCAGTACGGTTACATTTTATACTTCGTTTTACAAGTCCAAACGACGTCGCTGCTGGGATAAAATTACACGTAATTATTGATAACTCGACGCGACCCGATTCGCGTTGCTGAATTCGCAGAAGCAATAATACAAGTTAACGTTGAAATTCGTCGATCGCCCTGAATCGAACGTATTCAAAATTCTTCGTCTACTTCTTCTCGATCTCTTCTCATATTTATACCACCTAATGAGTCCGCATTGCAGTCGTTCATTTCCCTGGCAACGAAATCGGTGGGAGTCAAAGCGGCAATACCAGGCGTGCCAGTCGAAATTTCTCGAATGCAAATCAACCCGGGCCGCAAGCTTCAAAAGCTTTCTCCGGCAAAACTGCCCGTCGCATGCACCGGCCGCGTAACAGCCCTTTGCAACCGTTCGCGCATCGATTATGCGCTCGAAAGTGAAGCCAACGTGGTTTCACGAAAGGCGCGAACCGCGCGCGAGTAAAGCGAACATTTCACGGCGTGTGTGTGTGCGGGGGTAGATGATAAATTGCGTCTCGCCTTGAGTTTCCTTTGATCGATTACGTTAATTATTAATCCGACGTGGCTGATTAATGAAAACGATCGAACTAACGGCGCCGCGACGGTACGGTGCTGGTGAGAAAAGTCGCACGGAGAACGCGAATACCAACGAGGTCACGAACGACAGGGAGATTTTCTTCGACTAACTTTTACCTGTAGGTGTGAGTGTGCGTGAGAGTGTTTCCTCGCCACGTGCTCGCAAGATTTCCCTAAACTCGGTGTTTTGTGCAAGCAGAACAGTGGAGAATGTGTAAACGAAGCCGTACGTAATTAACAATAAAAACGACATTTAACAACTGTGCTCAACGAGACGAGGTTTAAAGTGCGAATTACTCATGGCTGATGCGTGTCGATGAATCACCCTTGTAAACGATAGCACGAGCTCGATATTCGCACACCTCTCACCCGCGAAAAAGTTAGTTTCTCGCCAGCCTCGTGCGCTCTTTTAAAAGCTGCGTATCGTCTATCTAATTGGCACGCTCGCGTCGAACGGATTAGATTCTCCGGTGGTGCGCCCGTTAACCGAGTTCCTCTATGGAAAATAAGTGTTCTCACCGTGGGTAACGGGCAAATTTTCGAAAAGCGAGACTCGTAAATTCCGCGCGCGCGCGCGGTAACGTACGGTAGTTTCGGAGGGCCGCACTTCGGCGACTAGCTTTTCTGGGCTTTCCTCAAATTTTTTACATCGGGGGGCTGGTGGTGAACGAGGGTAGGCCGAGTGGAAGGGATGGATGGAAAGAAAGAAGAGAGGGGATGAGAAGAAGCGAGAGTAAAGGCAAGAACGCGGGGTGGGAGGTGGATGGAAAAATGGAGCGGGAGGAGAGGTGGGTCGAAAAAGCGAGAGAGTAAAGAGTTAGCGAGGAGAAACGAGTGATGGAGAGAGAAAAAGAGAGAAAGAAGGGAAACTGTAAATAAGAGACGAGAGAACCGGAGAGGGAGGTGCAGCTAAACGCGAGTGGAGATAAAAGGAGGATTGGAGCATCCTGGAGGCGGGACGGGGGTAGCTTTTTTCGTTCATCCGTCAGGCTCGACTAACAGCAACCGGCAATAACTCAATCTGCGCTCTGTTCCCAGCGCGTGGAACGAAGAGCTTCCAGTGGTGATTTTCGTGTTTTCAGATCGTCCGCTTAACGATGGGCTATTCGCACCGTGCGCGAAAAATCTTCGCTTATTCTCACCACTTCCTCCTTACTCTCGAGAAGGATGCTCTGGACCTCTCAGTCTTACCGATCCAAGGGAAATTCATTCCTGCGCATCCCAGTGCTGCAGTCCGCTCACAATCCACGAGATAATTGGTCCAAATTCGTCGATTTCACCCCCACGCGTTGTCCCATCTCCATTTACTCCCCTCTCAAGGTTTATCCGTTATAAATCAACCCTCTTGAGAACACCAATTTTCAGGATAAAGCTAGACAGTGGGGTGGGAGACAGCGAAAAGAGATTAAGATCGAAGACCCCGTACTACTTTGCTTTGCGACGAATCCAATTAGTGACTCCTTCTTCCCTCTCTCGTTCTTTATTTCTCAGCTTCACCGGCCTTAATCCCCCTCTTTTCTCCTTCACCGAAAGAAATTCGTCTCGCGCGGATACAAGTGTGTCTGTAATATTCAGAACGTCACGATCCTTGTTCAACGCTTGTGGTGGTCCGAGCGATCGCGTCCGTTGTCTCATCCGGCTTAGCCGAGTAATTTGCGAGATGCGAATCTAAGAGAGGCGGAGAAGGTGGCGGGCGCGCGACGTTGGGACGCCAGACGCGACGGTACCATTCTTCTTCCTCAGGGCCAAAGGTGAAAATAAATTGCGCCTGGTCCCCTCGGGGTGACTCGGGCAAACGTCGGGAGTGCCCTCGACAACGAGAAGGGAAGTATTTGTCAAGGATGCCGCGGGCCACGCTCTTCGTGGCACGGCGTCGCGACGCCGTACCCCCAACCGGCGTCAGGACGGTCCCATGACATTCGCTCCCCGTGATTTTCGTGTTTGACTTTAACCTCGCATGGATCCGCGGGGGTCCGGACGGCCTTGGTGGTGGTAGAAAAGAGAGAGGACTGTGAGAGAACGGAAAAGGACGCGTATAATTTGTCACGTTTGACCCGTCGCTCTTTTCGCTTTTCTTTTTACTCCTCCACTGGTCCTCTCCACTGTATTCCGTTTAGAGAGTTCCAAGGAGGACAATGGGGTTCTCACTTTACGAGACAGAAGGTGAGAGAAATAGAGAGAGAGAGAAAGTATCTCTTTAGGTCATAGGCGGCGCCAGAACTATTCATGCGGATGGGCCACAAGTGGGCCAACGTTATTATAGGTGGGCCATATTTACCTCTACGGTCGAATTTGTACCTCTTTTTTTTTGTTTTCTCTTTTGATATTAATTTTAATATTTCTTTTTCGATTGATATTAATTGTAGAATTTTAATTATAACAATAATTTCGTATAAAAAAGCTGAGAATTTAGACAGAATGGGACAGTATAATTATGGTTAAATTTTCTAAAATTTTAGAATGGGCCAGTGTATTTTTAGGTGGGCCAGGGCTTGAGGTAAAAATGAAGTGTGTTTTTTGTACGGAGGATAATTGTTGTTAACGATACGATGAGTTTCGTTGTCCTAATTGTAGAAAATGTGGTTTTTATTCGAAGTAATGGAATTTTTTATGATCCGAGGGTGCACGTGAAATAATTCGTGAAACATGATATAAAGAAGAATACAAGCTTTGCATGTACGTGATGCCAATTCCTATTATCGCTCGCCCAGAATTTCTTCGCGACGACTTCCCGGCAATTTCGCGCTCGAACGACTCACTCGCGCTGCCACGACGAAATCTAATCAGCTTAGGGAACGTGAAGCGCAAAGGCGAGTACGCGCCCGAATCAAGCGGGACGAAGCGCGATAAAAGCCACGACCATTCCGTACAATCCCCAGAATATCCTTTATCTTCGAAACCGGGTCGGTAATATCGCGGGACCGTTTCGTCGCAATGGTCCGGACTGGTGGGCGTGGCGCGACGCTTCAAAGGATTCCGCGCGGACGAAATTGTCGTTCGACGGAATTTTTATTTGATGCACGCTTACTCGAGGCCGCGCGATCTGCAGGATGGATAGGAAGAGGTTCTGGAATTGAACGAAGGAAGGCACGAAGGGAAGGAGGAAAAATATTTAATGCAGGCCGGGTATGAAGATCAAAGCGAATGAATTAGGGAATATTTTTACCCTGGATTTTCAACTCTTCCTTCAGCGTTGCTCTTTGATTTTATCTTATCGTCCCTCTTTTTCTCTCTCTTTCTCTATCTCTCTCTCTCTCTCTCTCTGTGTCTTCGCCCTTTCCTCTCGTCATGTCAACGAATCTTTCCCGTCTCTCAAGCTCTCAGAGATGTAATGTTGCCAGCATTAGCATTATCGAGGGTGTATCCCATACTTGTAAGCCGAAATGAGTAGGAGTTCCATCTTGACGCTCCCGATTAGGTCTGCTAATTTACTTAATGTATCTATTTCACGATTACTTTATAACCAAAGAGTATGGATGCAACAATATGCCACACATTCACGAAGAAACAATTTTTAACACTAGATTTACCGAAACCAGTCAATTTAACTGGTTCAAATGGGAAATCGTGTTTATAAAAAAAGTTCGATAAATCTAGTGTTAAACAGAGACGAACGATACTACCAATTTGAAGGGCCATGCTTGAAACCCAAAAACATTTTGGAAATTTTCTTCGAATGCCTACCACAGTCTGATCCTCCCTTTTCCTCAAGTAGGACTGTCAAGTCTCGTTGAAATCCTGAATCCTGTCTGGACTCTCGTAGTGGTCTGGTGAAACTGAATCGGTCGTAGTCGCGTAACGAGGAAGGAAATTCGAGTACTGAAGAGAGGAGGAATAAAAGAGGACGAGAGAAATAAGCGGATTCAAAGAAACGTAAAGTACTTTCTCGCTCTCTCTCCAGTGTGTCTCTAACGTTTTCCATTTTATTGCACGTTCCCTGTTTCATATTAAGCTACTTTATTTCACGGATGTTGTTAACGTTACACATTGGTCTGTCCGTTGTCGCCCTCGACGTTTCTGTTTTTCACGTCCGAATAAGCGAAGTTCATAATCACGCTACATCTCGACGACTCATTACAAAGCAGTGCGTCGAAAAAGTTGTCGACGTGCTTTGAAGAATTTACTGCGAGCATTGGGTGCATACGTTGTCGGCGGAGAATATTTTACAATACAGGTGCTTAAAAGTGGACGGAACGATGACGTAAACAATATCGTGCTTGTTAAAGCGTAAAAGCGGAAATGCCAAATTGGATGTAATTTGATGAGTGCGCGTAGTAAACTATTCAACGCAGTAATGAAAAGCAACTTGCGCGTGGAGTACACAAATATGCTTGGAGCGTGAAAATGGGAACGATAATAATTACTGGAAAATTTTGAAAGCCAACGTAAAGCTTTCTCGTGAATACCGAACTTCATGCATTCTTTTTATGGAAAATGAATTTCTCGGCACGTCCGAGTGCCTGCTCGTGTAAAGCATCGAAAAGCATCATTTTCCGTTCTGCGCGAAAAATGGATGTAATGAAATATAAACTTTTAACACGGTCGTCTTGTGCACGTCTTCTTTCACTTTTTCTCCATCGTTCTTCTTTCTCTTTCCATCTTCTTCTATCTTCGTCTCTTTACCAGGAACGACTGCAACAGTTTCACGGGACGTCGACGTTTAAGTGGAACGGAACTTTTAATCCGATTTTAGGCATTTCTTTTTCCCTCGGCGTTAATAACGGAATAGAGGCCCACCTCGTTCTCCTTATCCTCCTCCACCGCTTTCACTCTCTTTTTCTTTCGGTTTCTACCTCCTCGTTAGTGAGGCAAACCCTAGGAACCGTTCGCTAAGTATTTGCGGGATTGTCGAGGCGCGCTAAGCGCAGTTCATTTCGTTGGTCTATTTTGTACTTACGTAAAAATCCGATGGGACCGACTAAGGTCTGGGACCTTGTTTTCCCTCCCGAGTGCGCGAATGCATCTCTCCTCCCCATTTCTCTCTTTTATTCTTCTTAAAATACTTCACGGTTTCACGAAACTGTTTACTCTTGGCAACTCCTTTATCTACTAAGTTTTACGCGAGAACGTAGTAATTTTCGGTTTTTGCGCCAACCAAGCTTCGGTCGACCAAGAAAAAGAAGCTGACAACGTCCGCATGCGAAAATAATTTCACGATTTTCCGACTGTCATCCACGCTCGGTTGGGATTACTCGGTGCGCAACGTTGATGAATTTTACGAGCCCGGAGGTAATATCCGAGCAGTGTTGCGTCTTTGACGATAATTGACGATGTTCTTACTCTGATTACGCGGCATTCTCCCAGCAGATAGCGTGTAGGTAGCGTTGGTAGCTCCGCGCATTAGAGAATGCATTCTCCGCTCGTTGTCCGGCAGACCCATAATGTTGCTAACAAGTTGAATTGCTTGCCGCAAGTGTGGTATCAAATTTGATTGAGTCTGCCGGTACGTAGCGCATATCGCGTTTAACTACTTCAAGTCACGGTATCAAATGTAACTGTTTCAATACGAACCTGCTATGGAATTCAACCGCTTCGACTGCGAAATTGCTCGGTGAGAGGGCGATTTCATTCGTGTCCACCACCTGCGTGCATTTGATCCTTACTCCCTTAGGAGTTCCTCATTTTCATTGTTATCGCGAGCCACGTAATTTGGCCTTACCGTGGAACTTTTTGAGTATTCACTGTCTATGCACGAGGGGTTTTCTGACATTCCAAATTCGTGATTGGAATATAAAGTGAATTTGAATTTTCGTCTCGAGAATTTTTAATTGTCAACGAAAGTTTAAAGATTTTACGGAAAGAACACGTGCACAAAATGGGGTTTATTATTGGCACAAGACACGAGTCCCAAAAAAATTCAAATAATTTGCCACTCTTCGTCTTTGGAAAAAAAAAACAAAAGGATGCCTCTGGAAACTGTTTCAATCTTTTTTGAAATAAGTGAAGCATGACAACTTATTCCTTACATTTTAAATTCCTCCATGTCCAACTATTCCGCAGATTCTCCTTACTATCTCCAACTTTTCTACCATCTCCGGACTAATTCAAAATTCACGAGTAGCAAGGTACCTAGGCTCGTAGATCGGCGCACGAAAATTCTCCCGGCAAAATAATCGTGTCCGACGTTCTCTTTAGTCACTCGAGCCTACGCGCCCTCTGCTCCTGCGATCTCGAAATCCCCGAGGAAGATTCAACGACAAGCACCCAGCCAAACGAAAGATGGGCACCCCGAGTGCATTAGTAAAATGAAGACGACTACGTCTCACGCGCGAGCACGTCGCCGTGACTTTGGCTCATCAGTAAATGGAACGACGTCTTTCCTTCGCAGGGTGGGTTACGAGGAGTCGCGGAAAGATTGTCGCGTAACGAGCCCAACGACAGAGACATATACCACGTGCGATCTCGAAGTAGCATCGTCGGAGAAATTCGAATGAGAGAAATCTACGATACCCACTGTTACGTCCCATCATTTACGAGCTGTTCTGACACAGTCGTCGTCGTTGCCGTGCCCACGTCCGTTCCATCGTCCTCTACCACGGCGCAATCGTCGAGAAATCTGGAAGGCAGCATCTGCCGATACGAGGGACGAGACAGGAAGGAGGAATGGTACGTGGAGGTGATGGGACTACGGCAAGGGCTCGTGCGACGCGTCGTGGAGATGGAAGGAAGGTGAAACTCCAAATTGCACATTGGAAATTCTCCGTGCCGATCGTCGCGTCGGTAACTTCTACGAAAGGCGCGCCACTTGCCCTCCGACGGGGGTTGTTCTCGCCCTCCGTAACAGTGATATCGTCCCCACCATCGTCGCCACCTCCTGGTACAGGGGGATGTCGAGTGAACAGCCACCCTGTACTTCACATCGTCTTCCTCCTTCCTGCTTCTTCTTCTTCTCCTTCCTCCTCTCATCCATCCACTCACGTTCTCTTACTCTCTCACCTTTCGTCTCCTCCTCCCCTTCCTCAATCGCGCGCGCGCCACCACTCGCGCGCTTATACATACAATCGCAACTTTAGCAATAAATCCCTGTCACCTCGAGTAACTTCCGCAATCGGCATCGAACCCTTCACGTCTTCCCCGAGGTTATTTATCTACGTGCCCGCCAACTCGGGAGGCTTCGGGTATATCGGCGCGGCTGCTATCTCGCTCTAGCTCCTTCGTTTCCGTCGGTTTTACGATCCCGCCAATCCTCTCCGCTCGCGATTTTCCCGATACCATCCCCTCTTCTCTTCTCACCCCTCACTGCCGGATGTTTATTTACTCCGGCTGATATTTATCGGACTTTTCTCGCGCGCCAGTGAGATGATCTTTTTTCGACCTCGAGATACTTCCGGGTCGCACACAGAGGGTCGTTTCACGCCCATTATCTGCCCGTCGAATTTACTCTTCGAGTCCAAGAATGAATTTGTATTAAGGATATCGTGACGAGTTTTTCTTTGAGAGGAAATTTATCCTCGGTCTAAGAAGGTTCAAGTGGTTTTTTTAGAATTTCGATCCGATGGAATTGAATTGTCGCATATGTGCGTAGAAGTTTATAATTTTTATTCGAAAATCGGAGGTTACTCAGAGGGTTACTCGGAGGTACACAGAGGGTCGTTACATGTGTATTATCTAGGTGACAAATTTACTCTTCGCGTCCACGATGGAATTCGTATTAACAATATCGTGACGAGTTTTTCTTAAGAGAAAATGTATCCTCAGCCTAAGAAGCTTCAAGTGCTTCTTTACAATTCCACTCCGATTGAATTCAATTGTCAATTCATATGTGCGTAGAATCACCGAGGAGAAATTGTTAAAGAGGGTCAGCGTCCGTGTATTTGGAGGGACCGTTTTGCCGGGTCCTGGCGGGTCCCGGAGATAATTGCAGTGCTCTATTCGATCAACCGTACTTATGGAGTTGTAATGTAAGCTATGTTGCTTGGCTATGTAATTACGCAAAAATGGCGCTGAAAGCAATGAAAATTTTCGGCCCCCCCCCTAGACGCATAAGCGCTGACCCTCTTTAACAATCTCTCCTCGGTGGTAGAATTTTTACAATTTTCTATTCGGAAATCGGAGGTTTCCTTTCTAAATCGGATTGGTCCTCGTTAATTCGGTCGTCGCGAAAATCTCATTTACGACAGAGCGCCGAGTCGGTTGGCCTTAGCCCGCTTCTCTTTTTCCTTTCCTTTTTTCCGCGGCTAGCCAGGCCGATCTGGCCCACGGCGCGCGCGCGCAAGCTCTCGCGATGAATATTTAAGCGGCCACGATGGCGCTATTGGGATTTCACATAATTACATCTACTACGCTGCGTGACCGTCGGGGGTTGGAGGTTGGGGCCGTAGGAGGGAACAATGTCGTCGCGACGACCCTCGCAATTGCGACGTCGTGGCGTCGTGGCTCGCGCATTCACCGAGAACGATAAATAAACGGTTGCGTAAATGTCCACCAAGGGAGAGACCTTTCTTACGCGAAAGCGTATTTCTAAAGCGAGCAACGGAAGTGTTTGCTCGGGAGAGTGGGGATGACGCCGTGGCAGGACCCACGGTTGGATACCAAAGTGGTGGCCTGTGCCGTGAGGCATGGTGCGAGGAGCGGTGGAGAGAATTGCTCAGAGGACTGCAGTGAATCGAGCGTAAGAGGCACTTAAACGGAGTCAAATCAGAACAACACGCGGATGTACGCCTGATCTACTTCGTTCGTCCTTCTTCGACAAACGTTCTTAAGCCCGCTTGCGTTTCCGCGAGATCGATGAGGCTGGAGCTAGGCTGATAACTTTATAAGGAATTTTCCGTACGGAATTTATTAATTCCAATATTGAATGCAAAAAGGCGCTCGATTAGTAAGTAAATGTTAAAAAAAAATGTGAGAGAATTTCTGTAAGAAGTGTAGAAGATACTTAGTAGTTTAATTAGCGCTCGTCAGGCCGAGGGAAAAATGTTTCTTCTTTTTTTAATGTAACCGAACCATTTTCCTAATGAGCTTTAGCTCCGCGCACGTTTCATTAAAAAATTGCGAATCGAATATTCACTGTATTAACACGATTTTCTTGAATCGGTGTCGAGCGGATCGCAGAATTCCCGTCGTTCCTATCGACATTAATTAATGGTTAATTACGGATTACATATATTTCAATTAACGGTCCGCGGATATTCTGCTACCTGACCATATTCTTCCTCACACATGGATTCTATGCACTATTTCGAACATTATAATAGCCTCTCAGGGACGCAATTAACGAACTCGTCGTGTGCAACCCGATGATAAAGACACAACGTGTATGAATATTAATAATCCAGCCATTTCCGTTTTATCCATGTTCCACTTCTCGAGAGTGTATTAATACACCGTTTATGGAAACGCGTCAATTGGACGCATTTAGATGACAAATAATTATAATAAAAGTTCTCACTCGCCGTTTTGCCGAAAAATTGTTGCTTACCCTTTTTTAAATAGAAAAAATTATAAGCAACAGACATCGAAGAATTTTTTAATTTTTTCTAACAGATACCAAAAACGGCCACGTATTTATCAATCTTTCTCTCAAGAAGTATTCGGATTATCGAAACGAGGATTTTATCAGAATATTATATGTACCTTCAGCGCCGTCTCGGGAGTACGTGATAGGATGCCGTATCATTTTTTTATTTAAAGTTTTCAACTTTTATAAATTTTTCAAAAAGGACAACACACATAAAAAAATCTTATAACGAAGCTAACTAGTCCGTGCACGGAAAATTTTAATTACTCGGCTAAATTTCCATCGTTAGCTGTACCATGTATTAAACATTCGGGTTTAGTTCAGTTGTAATTAAACACCTTAGAGGTTCATAATATAATTATTGGCAAGACAGCAAAAGTGCATAAGGCGTTAAATGCACCCTCCTCCTCCTCTTTCTCTTCTCACTACTTCGAGACTTGAGCGCGCAAGGATTCGATTATCCGCTTAATTAACAAGTAATTACCGCGATCCCGCGGTCCGGATGCTCGAGGCTGTTTCATAGCGGATCATTAGCGACCAACTTACCGGTCTACTTCACCCTACTCGCACGCAGATCAATATCATATTTCACGATCCAGGCGTTGTAAGGAATTGTATGTCTAGATCGAGTTGAATTCAGTATTTCTCCAAACGTTAAGTGCGTTTCTACTGCCTAGTTATAACGCGCCTGTAACGCTCGCCATTCGTCACCTATTGCACATCCTTCAGTGCTTGAAAACGCGCTAAATCTTTCTCCGTAAAATATAAATGTTGCCAGATTATAAATTACGAAAAACACAAGAATAGAAAGACAACTTTATTAATGCACGAGAGTTCAAAAGAAGATTCCACCTGTGGTAGAAACACGCGAAGGTATGAAAAAAAGAGAAGTCATAGTGAAAAAGGATGCATAAGATTTAATTCTATGAAATTAATTTGGTGATTCTTCGAAATGCGCTTCTTCTCTCAACAATATTCAATTCTTATCGCCTTCGAATCGATTTCCGTTGCGGAATCGACGCACAAGACCACCCCTAGCGATTGAATCCCTACGGAGCCCGTCGGTATATGATCGAAAGAAATTAAATTTATCGTATTTTAGATTATTGCGACGCGCGATGGGACCGAACGAGCGCTGAACGGCTCATCGGTTCGGTCGGAATTCACTATGGGAAGTGTCGCCTCCTTCGTTCACCCTTCATTTCGTTTTCCACCTCTGCGATTGCTCACTGCCTTCCTCGTATCGTATATTGCAGAGTTCTACATAGGAAGGGAGGGCTAGAGAAAGAGAGAAAGAGAGAGAGAGAGACAGAGAGAGAGAGAGAGAGAGAGCACGAGGGAGGCTGCACGGTAACAGTGGCTTTTTTGGAGTAGGCATGGCCAACGAAAAAAGGAATATTAGCGCGAGTATGTCGAAACGATACGTATCGCGCTCACACGCTCGCCTACACGCGTACGTAGTAGGCACACGGCCGCGGTACATGCATTCCGCGTAAGTGGATTTTCATGTAAAATATTTCCACGAGAGAGTGAGAGCACTGGGATCCAACCCACCCTCCTCCAGCACCCTTCCTCCTCTTCCCTTCCTCCTCTACGCACGCTCGTACGTATATTTGGGCCGCGAGGTATCTCGTGTCTCTGGCCAAGAGAGCCACTCATGCCGTTTTAATTTACACTATCTACATACCTCCTTCCTTCTCTTTTTCGCTCGTGTCATTCCGCGTGGACCCATCCGACATTCTCCAGGGACGTTATTTGCAGGTACCCGCGTACTACGCGCATCTGGTCGACCGGAAAGCTCGAAATAAGTGAATTCACCCTCTTCCTTCCTGCCTCTCCTTTCTTTTTTCTTACTCTACTTCTCTCTCGATTAGTTCTCCAGACGAGAGAAGATCTGTCGTGCGGATAAAACACGAATGGGTGAACAGAAGGATTAGGAGCAAGAAACGTGTTTTCACGACACATTTTTTTAAAACACACCACACCTCTTCGGTGTTCTTCGTGTTGTACGGCTCTTCATGTTCTTTTCACCCTTTTCTCCTTCCGTCATACACACACACACACACACACACACACACACACACACCTTTCTTTCACTCCTTCCTCTTTCTATTATCCCGACCGAGAAAGTCATTCTCATGCTCCCTCTTCCACACAAATTCTCATTTCTTCTTCGTACTTATTCTTCTTTTTTTCATCTTCACCGTTATTCTCTTTTTTTCTCGAACCATCGTCCGTGTTCTTCCTTCCACTATTTCTTCTCTCTTGCACGCGAGCACATCTTTGCTTCTAATCGGAGAAGGAGGGGTGTGTAAAGCAATCGATTTTGAAACCAATCTGTCTTCTCTTTTTGCCCATTGCCTTTTCACCCTCTTCGCTGCGCTTATTTCCCCATTTTCTTCGACTCGCCTCGTCCCCTTCTCTCCGACACCTTTTTGCGCAATAATTCTCTCTCTCTCTCTCTCTCTTTCGCTTCTGTATCTCTCACACCCGTCCTCTCTTTGCCTCTGCCTCATTCCCATGCGTATACCGCGGGCGCTTCTGATTTATCGGCGGCTCAATTATAATCGTAAATCCTCTTCTCGCCTGATGAATCGTTCCCCTGGGTGCCAAATGGAAAAAGCTACCCACCGTTTCCCTCCTACCGACCAACCATGCCCTTCCGCTGCAGTTCGCGGGATTGTATCGGGCAAATAAAAATTGCCCGGAGGCGCGTGAACTCGAATGAGAAGATCGGAGAAGCTCGTTTAGGATTTGCTGGAAAACATTTTTCTTTTCCTTCTTCCACCTTCGCTCATCTCGACACTGTAGACTTCCTTCGACGACTTATTCCTCGTGACTGCGGATAAAAAATCTTTCACGAATTTTGTCGAGTTTAACGTATTTCAAATGTGATCAGTTCTTGCGGCCAAAAAAATGGACTCTGATTTGTGTCGAGCTGAACACATTTTACAAAATTCACACGCGAACTGGCAATCCATCGTAGCGACAGACGTGTAAAGTTTGACCTCGACTTACCACCGACACAGCGACACCTCAAACTCCCCGAAATCTCATTCTGCGATCGTTATATAAATATTAACCGAACGCTGATTACAAATGCTTAACTCTACTCCATTAACCGAGCTCGTTTAACGCTCAATTATATCCCGAAAAGCACGCATATCCAATCGATCTGTCGCATCACGCTCCATTAACAAAATTTCGTCCTTTAAATCGTTTTACGTCACGTAACGTTTACGGCAACGATCCTCGTGCCACTAACTACCCCTTTACCTCAATGCCAATCCACGTTTGCAGGCTTGCGAATTTTGAATCGCGATATGCACGAACGGCGCGAGGCAACGATGCGGTCGCATACCGGCAAGTAACCGAGTGTGAAATCAATTGCACAGGTAATAATTATTATATTACTATGTCGGCAGTATCTCGTTTAGCGTTATTGCCGAGGATGTTATCGCGAGGATTAATTCGCGCGCTTTCCCTACATACCTACCGCGTTAATCGGCAAGTTTCGCGATGGGGAAGGTGAATCGATACGCATGCAGGTATCGAGATACTTTGGGATTCAATTTGGTCTGTTAAGTTGAGGCACAGTTAATGTCGTAAGGAAAATTTCGTTCTCGAATCTGATCCGCAGATTGCAAAAATGAAAGATAAAGCAATTGGAGAGAGTCTCGGAGAGAAAGGTGAAGCAATTAAAACGTACCACAATAAAGTATACTGAGAGAAAAGTGTATGACATATCTAACTATAATGGCATAGTAATAAAATTATAGTTGGAAATAATTACGACAGAGGCAAGTATAGTATAACCAAGTGTAGTATGCTTTTACCCAAAATTATGGTTATTTCAACTAAAAATGTAGTACGGTTGAAAATATATAATGGTATGGTTAGGTGAACTATAAAAATATGTTTGACGCCAAATTTAACTATAAAATATAGTGAGATTATAGTAAACCCAACCATATTTTTCTCTCAACGTACTGTATATTTATCTAAGTCATAATTGAATAATCGTTCCCCACCTGGAGTGAAAATCGAGAACGGCGAGGCGTCAGATTGGCACTGAAGCGGAAGTCAATTAGCTCTTGTTCAACGAGATCATTCATGTAACTTCGAGCATGGAAATATCGACGTGAAAATTTGACGCTCGTCAAGAGCCGACGGACGATATTTAAACCTCGACCCGAGCTATTCGTGTCGAAATTCCGATTCGTTAGCCGGACTTAACGGCGCGTCCTGTAATCCCAAAGCGGCCAGCTATTATTACGTTTTAACATGCGAACCGATACACACGACCACTCATAATGAACGATGCATTCTTTGTCGAATCCACGAGGCGAACAATAGTTGGAGGCACGATAAATTCCCAGTGTCATCAAAAATTCCGAATACTACTCCGTGATAAACATATCGCATCGACGTATTGCAGTTGAGGTGCGACAAAATCGCGAGACATCGCAGCGCCAATCGTTCGAGCTCCTGAATATGGAATGGATTAAGCTCGTGGCAACCTCGTGAGAAATCGATGAGAGCGACATACCTTCCACGCTCTGGGGGATTCCAGGTTCTGATCCTCTTGGAGCCTGGACCGACGAAGGAGTACTAATTAAAAATAAGCGGGCGCTAATTGCCGGCAGGTTAATCGCATCGCTAATGATAGATAAGCTCGATACGCTTGGGAAGGAAAAGTGGGGAGAGGCCGGAGAGCTAGGAAGCTTTCGATAGAAAGAACAAAAAAGAGTGGAAGGAACGACAGAGACAGAGAGTGAGAGAGAAAGAGTGTGTGTGTGTGAGAGAGAGAGAGAGAGAGAGAGAGAGAGAGAGAGAGAGAGAGAGAGAGAGAGTGAGAGACTGTTAATTCCCTCGGCTTTCCGGACCAGGCGATCGCTCGTGGACGAGGCAGGATCGACTTCCCGTAGCAATTATGAACTTTTCCAAAGGAGGACCAGTGGGCGTCCTCGGAACAGGACGCGCAGGATGTACACCACGACGCGACAGCAAGGATGGAGGAAGAGAACGGCGCTGCTGACGCCGACGAGGATGGAGGAAGGAGGTCGAGGAAGGAGGTGGAGGAAGCGGTGGCGGTTGCTTTTCATTAGAATTTATTATTCTCTCGCTAACTAGGCACCATAAACGCGCGACGTTTAATTTATATTTCGAGTAAGTTACGAGCGGTCGGGCTGTACAAGTTATATCTAATTTCTCGTCTGGCAACCTCGTGAGCAACCTTTGCCGTGCGATGATTGTACGTTGTGCGGAAGTGCCCGTGAGGGAGCGAGGAAGCGAGACATAGTACGTGGTGGAGGATAGACGAAGATGCTCGGAGTGAGAAAAAAGGAACGAGGGATGAAAATATGGTAAAGAAGGAAGAGGGGTGGAGACAATACATGCGAGAGATTGTGTGAGTGAGAGAGACACAGAGAAAGAGAGAGAGAGAGAGAGAGAGAGAGAACGGAGAAGAATGAGAAACAAAGAGAAGGGGAGAGAAGAGTAGATGAGAGAAAAGTTTCACCGTCGCGAGATGCGCGTTTCCCTTTTCCAGCTCACCACTCTCTCGCGCGCTTTTTTTTTTATTACCGGCGCCAGATTTATCAGCCGGGAGCGTCCAACAGTTAACCATGCAGAGAGAATCTGCCCTTGTTCCGTACTACCGGATGCAACATTGTCCTCGCTATCGTCAACGTGTTTTTCCCCAAAACGCGTGCACGTGCTTTCTTCCACGTTGCAAACCAACTGCGAACGTTCGTGCCTCCAGACCCTACGCCCTTCTTCCATTATTTTCTCCTCTAGTTTCACCCCTTCGTCGAATTGCTCGCGCTTCTCACGTCTTTTCACCTTCTCTTTTCTTCCGTGAAGTGACGAACAGTCACGATCCAAAGGCGGCATTCTTCAATATTTGCATAAAGGATAAAAACAGCGAGTTGGCAAATCGGGCGTGCGTAAATTCCCAGTTTCACGAACGAAACTCCGTTTTCTACACCGCGCGGGCAATTTTTACCGATGGAATCTTGAGATTGATAACACCCTAGGAGAGAGAGGCAAGGTGAAAGAAGGATAAAGAGCTAGAGAAAGAGAGAATAATCGTTTCCTCGGATAACATCGCGAGGCAATATTTCTTTTACCCCTTATCCTACACCGCGATCCATTCGATTAATTCGAAATTAATCCACGAACCTACCGCAATTTCCTCGACTCCATATCTCCAGCCGAAAAGTACGAAACGTCAACGCGTCTGGAGATACCCGCTCGCGATTCAACGTACCTACGGAGGATAGATATCTCGACTTAACTCCTCTACACAGCACTTACCTCGCGAATGCCGCCCCAGCAATTCCTTACGACACCTTTGGAAACGATTACAAGGCGCAGCCCCCGCGATCGCTCATTGTCGCGGGACAATTAAGATAGGAGCAGGAGGGGGTAACGAATATTTCCACCACCTACGCGATGAAAGCATCAAACGGCTCTCAGAAGGCCGCCTCTACTCCCCGCGAACCGTTCCTCATACGCTCCCTCGTACGTCACCTCCATCTCACCCCTTCATCCCTCTTAACCTCCGTATTTCATCGCGATGCCTTCGTTCCTTCCGCTGATATTCGCGAGCGTTCCACGCGGTGGCACGGTGGCGTGGTGCCGTGAGACGAGAGAGGTTGTGAGGCAGGGTAAGAGAGAGGGTAGAAGGGTGCTCTGCTCTCCTTCTGCTAGCAGGAGGGCGGGACGGGTTACGATAGCGTGTGTACGTGCCTTAAGACAAAGTGGCCGACGAGAGGCGACAACATCTGGCCATTAGAATGAAATACAGCCGAGGCTGACCGTATCTCACGGCGCACCCTTCCTCGCGACATCATTTTTATACCTTTATACCCCATTAAATCCGTCCAACCTTCGCATCCTCCCCCTCATCCTTCCACCCTCGGTTCGTTTCTCGTGCGCCGGTCCTCCCATTTCCACCCCTCTTCGTTTCACCTATCCTTGCACCCTTCACCTCCCTCCTCCACGTTCTCGTCTCATCCGCAGTCGCGCCATCCACCCCCTTCCGGCGCGCAGTTCCTCCATCCATTCACCCATCTGCCTGCACCACCCCTCCTCAACTGCGCCCGTTGTGTATCTATCTCTCTCTTTCAGTCTTTCTCTTTCTGTCTCTCCCTCTTTTAACCCCCGGAGGCAACGGCTCGGAATCACCCACGAACCCAACGACGCCGACCAGAAACGTCGCACAGTGGTGTCCCTCTCTCCTCCCCGTTCTCTTCTCCCTCCTATTTTATCGTGCACCTTTTTCTATCGACCTTCTTGCTCTCTCTTTCCGTTTTTTTAACGCCGCTTCTCGCTCCACTCGCTCTGCCCTTCGCTTCGTTTCGTTCTCTTTTGATCAACTGCGCGTTCTAGTATGGAATGTCCTAGGGGGTGGGAGGAGGTAAAAGGGGTGGAAAAAGAATTCAATGATTCCGCTCGTGCGTGCAGGTAGATCGCAAGATTGTTGCGATTAACCCCTTGCAATGTAAAAAAAAAGCGCGTCCGACAATTCGCTCGTGGACGTTCGTGGAAAAGGTGGCATCGGAGCTTTGTAATTATTTTTCTCGGAGCTTGCGTGCGCGATCGACGTGTAATTATCTAAGTCTATCGGGATTAGCTACATACACGCGCACCGATCGTTTGTCACCCTTAATTGACGGAAATCGGAGTTTATCGTCGACGACGTGATTGGCTCGTCCCTTGCTCCCAATAGGATGAGGGATTGTCTTCTAACGGTTCCACGTGGTTTTCTTTTATCCTTTTTGTCGCACACTTGTCAGAGAAGTAGAAAGAGTCCTAAGCATTTTATACAGCAGTGATTAATGCACGATGCACTTTGGAATTCGTGTATTCTTTTTCTTCCCTGGAATTTTGTATCTGAACAACGACCTCTTATAACGGCGGTCTCTTATCGCTCTTCCGACAATTTTCTGCAATCCTCGTCACGACAAAAAAATCCACTTGGGCTCCCTTCATTTAGAGTCTCTGTGAGATATTTACATTTACAACTTACAAGTAACACTACCCAAGTGCCATCTTGGAATTGACTTGGCAGTATGCGCGTTTTGTAGAGAATCGAAAAATATTTGATACGTATTTTTTTTCTTTTCGGCAGACATGCTGTTTTAAGGGACAAAAATGCAGGTTGAAATATTGATTGTTGAATAATGTAATAAAGTCCATAGGCGGACCAGTAGATATATTAAGAAAGTGAATACGTAGATGAAGTCACGGTGTTGAAAGGTGATTTTTTAATAAAAAGAAACCATGTTTTTATTGTTTAAGCAATTACTGTTTAAAGAAATCGTTGCAAAATGTAAAGTATGGTAAAATTAATAGCCCCGTTCGATTCTACCGGAAAAATTAGATCGAGACTATACCTAAAATCGGTTGTCAAAATTGAATTTGTTAGCAACATTAATAGACAATTACTTGAACCCTTATCCGGAGCAATTCATGAGCAGTTACTTTTATACATACAAATATTACCATGTCTGCCGTAAAGAAAAGAAAAAAATACGTGTGAAATATTTTTCGATTCTCTACAAAACGCGCATATTGCTTAATCCCAAGATGGCACTTGGGTAGTGTTACTTGTTAGTTACTTGAGGCTCGATCACGCGTCGTAGAAAAGGATCGTAGACAAGTGCGCGTTGCTCGGTGAAACGAACGCAAGTCGTGGGTGGAAAATTGGAAAAATTACTCGTCCCTTGTCGCGTCGTCCAACTCGCAGGCGGGAACACTCCTCGCGTTCTCCTCTATTTACAATCACGCGAGCACGCAGAGGATCCGCGCAGGTGGTTTAATTAATTTTATCTACCGCGAGGGTCGCCGCAGTGCCACGGCCGCGAAAGAGTCAGGGGGATGCTCCGTGAACGAAGCGATGGAGCGGGGGTTCCGTTTTCGAATCGAGGCAAGCTAAGTGTTTACCTCGCGCGGAACGATCTATATAGCGGCCCGGGGAGGCGCTTAAAGTTCATAGCCCGGAAAGTTATAGCCCCGACAGTTTCACCCCGCTTGTATACCTATGTAGCTAATATATTCCCCGACAGTCATAAATTTCAAATTAGGCCGTAAATGAGTATGAAGAGCTTCGTACGTTTTTATCACGCGAAGCTTAAGCCGGGCTTAAGACTCCGTGCTGGCCGGATGTTACCTGGTCTCTGGACCTTGTCTACTTCACTGTCCTCTCGACCGGTCGTCCTCAAGAAAGTCACGAGAATCCTTCCTCGTCGACCACCACCCACGAAAGCCTTTCGTTCGTCCTTCTACCGAGATCGTTGGGTCGTATCGAGCATGAATTTACACAGTCGCACGTGACCGATCGAGTCTACTAATTAATGGGCGTTACCAGGCCGCGGTGTGTTAATTGAATCGCGATGGAAGTGATGTTTGACGCGTACACTCGTGCGCCGTGGGATAAGCTTCGCGCACGGTGCGGCACTTCTCCGTGCTCACCCTCCGCGCACCATGCTTCCACTTCGTTACTTGTCCCTCTCCCTCCTTCGGTCAATTCGTAGCGGCGCGTAATTAAATACTTCGACAAATTCGATCTGCAATTACTTATGGACCTTTCCGCGGAACCCCTTCCGCGCTGTAACAACAAAGCCCGCGAATTAATTTCACCTCTCGGTAACGGGAGGTCTGGTTCGCATTGCCGATGGGTAACTACGGTGATGTTGGTGCTGGTGGTTGTTGGTGGTGGGCGTGGACGCCTATCGGTGCCCGCGCTAAGAATTAATTATTCGGATGGGAATTAAAACGACGAATTAATTCGCCCTGGCTGTTTACGTATTTGGGCGGAAATCGCGGGATTTCGAGCAGACGGTGAAGATTGCGTGGGGTGAGAAGTGGGAAGGGGGTCCAAAAGCGAGCGCTTGGGGCATATCGAGGACCGGCATTTCCGAGTGGACCCCACTCCCTCGATTACCAATCGAAATTAACGAATTTTACAAATTAATCGTGCGCGTGTCTTTCGAAATTTTCGAAAAGTGATGCGAAGGGGTGAGATTATTGGCACACCGCGTGGAGGGTGGGGTGCCGCGATTCGTTATCACAACGCGCTCGAAAGTTTCGTAATTACGGAGGTCTCACAGATGGCGAGGGATTATTACGAGCCCTTACCATCCCTTTCGTTTCCGCGCGTCGACGAGAATCAGTTGGGGAAGAATGGAGTCGCGGGAACGATTACGATCCGCGATCGCGAGAGAAAGGGGAAAATTATCGGTGGCCCGAGGAAACACCGGTGGACCGCGCGCGTTTCGCACGCTCGATTTTCGCCACTGCGAGTGAAATTGCACCTGAGACCACCGCGAGCACAGGGAAATCTGTTTTCCCCTGGTTGCAGCCCTTTCCTCTCCGCTCGCTTGTTTCCATCCTCCACTTCCTCCACCATCTTCTCCCGCGAGAGACGAGGCATACAGAAGTGGCGGGAAATCGCGCGCAGGAATCGCTGAACCATTGTGGCGGAAAACTTTTTTCCGTAGTGTACCCAGTCGCTCGAGGGAGAGGAAAGCCCTGAGGAGAAAGGAGGTGGTACTGCCTTCCTTCTTCCTTCTTCCCAGACCACCTCTTTTGCTCTCTCTCGCTTCCATCCTCCTACACCATCGAGCAGTCCCGACTTCTTGAAAACCGACTGGCGAGCACCACGGTGCCACGAATGCATAATGTGCCGGAGATTCGGCGAGGCGTGAAATGCTAAGAAGTAATTATCCTGTTACCACCAGCTGTTACATCCTTCTCCTCCTCCTCGCGCTTCTTCCGCCATCGGGACCCGAGAAATTCGTTTCGGAGTCGACCTGTGTTTCTTCTTCTACTCCATCTTCTCACTTTCTTTCTCCATTCACCTTGTGTAAGCTCACTCGCCCTTTCTCGCTTCTTCTTCTTCTCTCTTCATCCTTCATTTTTGCCTCTAACCTACTCTCTCTCTTTTTCTCCTCCTCCTCAAGTTTCCCAAACCTCCACATTTCAACCACCCGTGTATCCGAGCGAGCGCTGAAACGGAAGAGTTCCTTAGGAACAATTCCCGGGTCACTACGACGCATGCCCTCGGCGAACGTTCCGCCATCGAAATTTACCACCCATTATTCCACGACGCTTCATTCACCGATATATCATTCCGCGGGATTAACTTTTAAATTTCCCGCTTTTATTCTCCCATTCCTTAATATGTCCGTGCTTCCTCGCTTCTTACTCTTTCACTTCGATCGTATAGTTCTTCTTATTCATTTTTTAATGGATCGACTAATAGGAGCGGAATTAACTCCTTTGCTACGATGTACCGTCGAACGCGCTACGTCAAATGTGCCATTGCACGCACGCAAGCTCTTTATCATTCAGGGCCAAATTTTTCGACTCAGAAACGTCGTTTTGCGTAGTCAACAATTTTGCACATGGAAATGTAAACAAATCACAGATCGAGGCATATTTTTCCAACAAAGTAAGACTGAAGCTGTAAGCTCATTGTCAGCTAAAATACAAAATTTTGTTTGTGGCGACTATAGTTAGTCGTTGTAGCGAAAGAGTTAATTTCGCGTGGAAAAAAATAATCATTAATCGACGAAGCATATGGTAACATAAATTAATGTATCGAGAGACCAATACGAGCAACAGGAAATACTGTTAAGGTGCAATCCTCCCCTCTGGGGTTTATCTCGGACATCAGCTGCTTCTATTCTGTTTCATTTCCTTTTAGCCCCTTCGTTCCTCGCCATTGGCCAAACGACGAAAGATACACACCGGGGTCACTGGCATTGTTTAAACACTCGTGGCCTCCGGCGGTTTCAGTTCGATTCCAATCTGCCTCACCCCTCTCATCACCTCCAAGAACCCTCTCTAACCCACATCCTATCGAAGAGAGCGACAAAGGCTCTTATGGCGTAGAAACGATGGCAATGTTTATGTTCGTATGAACGAACAAATATTGTTGAACGAGAACGCTGAGAAACCTACCTCCACACGAATGTGTCGTATCGAGTGTGGGTTCTGCATGTGGCACACGTGTGCGGACGAATGTGTGCGAGCTGGTGCACGAGAATAGAGTCGAAAGTGGACCCTCTATCGTTCTAAGGGCTTACAATGCGAGCAGGGACTTCTCCACTTCACAGAGGGACTTATCGTTAGACAATGGGAGACGAACCTATTTGCAGGACTCACTTCCGGAGAGGAAAGAGGTTTGCAGGACTTACTACGGTAGACCTCGGATCGGCTTCCGGTATTTACTTCGTGCTGTAGATGAAACGTGTTTGTAGGAATCGGCGTCGACTGGTGGACGAAGTTCAGGTTGGAGGATGTTGTTTCAAGGATACGATGACCGAAGGTGGATACGATGCACGGTGAAACTGGATTCTGGTTTCGACGGACGAATGAACGTCAACGTGGGGGAACGAGATTCACTTCAAGTATTTACCCGGGGTCGGAAGAATAATTCGTACGGTGTCCTATGGGAGCTTGTTCGAACAAAGCCGAAGTGGTTGCTGTCGACGAACTGGGCTGTGTAGACTGCCAAAGCTAATATTGAAATTCGAAAGATTAGACTGTAGGCGGAAGTATTATGATTTTTGTTGATGACCGTTGGAGAGCAGTGGAATTTTCAGGAAATGAGGATGGACATTGTGCCGTGCCTTCGTGAAACGGCCCCTTCTAATTCACGAACCTATCTAGATCCTTGTCTCGATCCAACTGGCCTGGGTTCTCTATCCGGCACGGATCTTGTTTCAGGAGATAGAGGCGCGTATAGCAATGCGACGAGAAGCGCGCTCATTTCTCCTTCATCTGCGAAGTAATGATGTTTACACAAGTGCCACAAAGTCCGTGCCCCGGTGCATCTTCCAGCCAGCTCCATCCGCCCTTACAGAATTTACATCGGCGGGGCAAAGACGAAAACTACCGGATACGGCTCGTCCTAAATTGACGATGATTAATGGAGAACTGTGAAACGAGAGACTGACAAAGTCTACTTGTATATCTATTGGTACCTGACGCACAACCTGGATCCAACTTGGAAGTCGGATGTAACTGTAACCGGGGCTGAATGGAAACTGAGCTCAAATGTAACTTACGAGGAATAACAGGGAACTGCGAAATTACGAAAATGCTGAAGCTTTGTAAAAACAGAGAGTAACTTGTTCCATTGTTTGTTTCTTTGTTTAACAAAGTATGAGAATTTTCTGAATTTCATAGTTCCCTAGTGTTATTCATTACATTAAGTCTGTGCCGAACAAGATTCGTGTTTCCGAGCGTTCCCTCGCGTTTGTTTACCCAGCCATAACTCTTGTCAACAGGAGCGTGGTCTATCTCGCAGAAATCGAATCGACAGAATCGACGATAAGATTCACCGAATAGAAGCGCGTCAAAACATTCTCGTCACACCGATGGCAATTAATGCGCGGTATTCGAAATCGGCAGAATCGAATTCTCTATGCATTCGATAGTACTCTGACCCAGATGGAACTTTCACGTTGTAACGCGAACTCCAACACCGGTGTAACCGAAATCTATCTTGGGACTGTAAACTACGCGTCATCCATTCCTAAGTTCGATTGATTTTGCGCACGATCTATCCCGACCTTTTCCATCTCCTTTGTCCAACTTGCCTTTCCCCGCTTCCCTTTACCATCCACCCTTTCTCCACCGTCCATGTGTCGCTCGAATCGCTCGACGACGCGACCGTTTCGGAGTTCTACGTTACGTAGCTTTGCTGAATTCGTGGGCAAAGGACAGGATTGCTCGGAGGACCGTGCGGATAGGAGGGGCGGAGTGAGAAACTGAAATCGTGACCCAGGGTCACAGAGGGAGGCAGTCGAGAACGAAACAGTCGCATGCCTCGAGCCGGTACTGGCGATGATTCGCGCGGGTTATCCGGAGAGACCGAGGAACGAGGGATACGAGGGGCCCCGCAGGTCGGCCGGTAGCATAACAGCGGAGGACAGTAAATTTAGCGGAGCATAGATTGCAGCAGCCAAGGGTTTCCCTCGCTGCTAGCTAGAGGCCGGGCTTAATTTCGCGGCCACCTGGAAATCCTCTGGTACCGTGCCAACTCATTGCTGGATTCATTCATAACGAAGAAGATGAGCAGCAACCCTCAGAGGCATCGCGGTTTCTCTCTCTTCTGGTCGTATGCCGCCCTCCCGAGCACTCGTCCCCCTTTTTCCGTTCTCCCTTTCACCCATCTTCTCTCTATTCGCATTTCCGTCTCCTCGCCCATCTCTCACCATCCTCTTTCCCTTCTTTTTCGCCCAACCAGGGCTCAGCCATGGGCCGTCCTTTTGTTTCCGTCATGATAGACGGCCTTAACCACGAGCACCTGAACTGGTTAAATCGCTTCCTTGTTGTTACTGGAGACTGGCCTTGGTCCGCCGTTCCACCATCTCTACCCCCCACCCATTCACCCATTCACCCATTCACCCTTCGTTTTTACCCGCGTTCTCTCTCGGGACGCTCGGTCTTTGCCGGGAGGTGACGTTAATTGGGAAAATCACGCTCCAAAGGGAAAAAAGTCTCGACTACCGATTGTTACGATCTCTCGATGTGCCTGGGACGTGCAATCCCCTTTCCGGCTGATTATCTCTTCGAAGGATAGAGCGCTAAAGTAGACCGAAGACCCTCTTCGTTCGTTGTTGATTATCTCGCGGAGAGAGAGGATGTATCGGATTCCCGTTGCTTTCACGGATTGGTCATTCCCGATAAGTGTCCTCGATACTCGAATAAACGTTTCTATTAACGTCTTGCGCGACGTCGATCGAATTAGCATTAATCCGTACCAACTGCCACTGTACCACACCAAAGTACCTATCTTCACGCGTCGCGATGCAAAAAAGCGCGACGATCGATCCGTTCAATTTAGCACGATCGCGGTACCTTTCTTCACCGGTACGGATCGAGGAACCACTTAGCGCACCAAGCATCGAGCGCTTCGTCAAAGGCGAATAATTCCTGGCAATTAAATGGCGCAGTCACCGAGATCTCCGGTAGGGTAGTAGAAGATTGTTTCTTCTCGAAAGCTCGGCATTTCTCATTGGCCTTTGGCCTCGTGGCTCTTCGTTCCTTCGTTCGACCTTCCTTATCCTTTCTATTCCACCAACCCTCGTACCTTTTCCACTCTCTGCTTTCATTCGCATACGTTCTTCTCTCATTTCCAACGCAACCACGGATCCATTCTCTTTTACTCCGTAACAGAAAATGAGATAGTAAGGGGTCGCGCGCGTAGGCGAAGGGTGTGACGAGGGGCAGGAGGTGGAGGCACTCGACGAAGTAATTAGGTCGCGCAGTTTGTAACAAGGTGTCGCGGAAAAGCGATACGGGGCGATTCGTTCGCGGGTGCCTGTTCTCAAGAGACGGTTCTCCAGAGGCGAGTGGCGGGGAAGGAGTGGATATTCGAGTTGCCTGGATCCCTAGGAGGGGTCTGCTTGGCGAACGCAGAAGTTGCTCCACCGTGGAGGGTGATGGCAACTGGAGGATGAGGACGGAGCGAGGGGTTGGGTTTGGGTGGAACGGAGGGACCAGTGGTCTGGTGGTGGTGCCAGCGGTGCGTCTGGTTTCCAGCTTCCAACCGTTCACTTCCCTCTTTCGTCTAGTTCCTCCTCATTCTACTTCCACTCCACCCCCACTCCGAACATCCCCGTCGACTCTCGCGATCCTGTCGCGGAGAGTGACAGCCACTTTTCTATTTTCCTGCCCCTCGAGAGAGAAAAGTTCTTCGCGGCGCGACTGCTCGTGGGACGAGGGTGTGGCTCAGGTGGTGGATGAGAAGGAATCGAGGCTGGATGCGAAGAACGATGGAGGCGAGGTTGCATGCTGAGAGAGAGAAAGGAAGAGGCGAAGGCGCGAGGGGTGACGGGACCGGTAGTCTGCCAACCGATGAAAACCGTTCACAGATGGAAATTGCTTTCGACAAACGGCCCCCGTAAGGATGGGACGGCGCGCACGTTGCCGTAGAATTCGGGCGACATCGAGTGGAAGGGAGAGAGATGACTGAAGGAGGAGAGAGCCAAAGGCAGACGGCTGCGAAACGAGAAGTCTGCGTGGCACCTTCGTTCGCACTTTCTTCCAGGCGCGCGCGCGTCCGGAATCTTTAGAGAAAATTGCAATTCCTCCTAAGTGACGTCGTCCCGCCACCCTTCTCGCCACTCTTCTTCCACCGTCTGGCTCGTCCTACTCCATCCTCCCTACCGTCCGACCCTTCCCCGCGTCTTTTAGATGATTAAAATTGGGCTCGGGACCGCTCCCCTGAAATGTGGGATAAGTCGAACTCGCGGAAACGTTGAACGGGCCGATGGATTCCTCGAGTTATCGTTCGAGGAAGGAAGCATTCGCGCGACGTAAATCTATTTCCGAGAGAAGGCGAAAGTGGCTTAAGACGATCACGAGGAACTCATCCTCCCCGTTGTTCTTCGTCACATTCGTTTTACGTTCCGAACCTTCATGGAAATCTTCTCGATTTACCTTACTGGCAAATTAGAATCCCGGTAGTTCTAGTTAAGATTCTCGGTAGTCTTCGACGGGGTCGTTCGCCCTGAATATTTTCGATCGTCTCCTACGAGCGTACTACGCGAGCTCGAACTTTTCTCCCGTTTTCTTTCCTTCCTTTTACAAAACTGTCAGCCCCCTACACCACCCCGCGCACCTCTTCCATTTTGTTTCTCGCCTCTGGATGGGCGAACGAACGCGATACCCGAGAGTTAACTTTGTTTTGCAAAATGCGCCATGAGAATCTCCGCGAGGACGACGAGCACGACGCGGTACTCGACGGGAAGCGAAATTTCTTTCTTCTCGTTTCCGACTCCGTTCTCAGTTCCTCTTACCTCCCGTCCCTATTCCGTTTCTTCTTCCCCGGGCTTTTTTTTTTCACGAGGCGTGAACAGTAGTCGCCTTCTTCATCCCCCAACTTTCTCGGGAGAACTCGATTCATTGAATTTTATATTCGTCCGTCCAGTACAGGGACGCGTAAAAGAAGGAACTACTTTGCACTCGGCCGTACCTCGACCCCAAGGGTAGCTACGTGAACGTCTATGTCGAGCGAACGCGTTCGACGATGTGCTTTGGTAAATGCGAACGACGCGTGAAGAAATGAGAGCACGCGGGAAAGTTTGAATTCTTTCGTTTTCGTCGAGTTACCTGCTCGCGATTTTCGTCTTCAAATTTTCATGAGATACAACGCTCATTAATTAGATATCACGCGTGATGAGTTAACGAGATAATTTATTGAACGCGTATAAATAAATATGGAGCGAAAGAGCCTAGCGTTTGCAACAATCCTCACGAATTTGTATTCTCGAACGTTTTGCCACATCGATGATAAAAATTCACGAGTACTTGCATACCAATTCAGCATATCGAACATGCGAGGCTGTGAGTATCGACGATTACTCGATCGTTCCCTGTACTCTCATCAGCCCAACAAACGCAAATGCTCGAATCTACCGTCGACATAATTACAATCGCCCACAGCTCTTCTCCAAATTTTTTTCCAACCCCACCATTCCCGTCCAATGCACCGTCCCGCGTCCTCTTTCAATTTATTCACCCGGCCGGGATCGTTCGATCGATCCTCCCGGATTTGCAATTGTTATTTCGTCGAGTCCACTCGGTGCGCCTGTTCGCCAAACACCGGGGACCGACCATAATTGTTGCCACGTTGCGCCGCACGCGTAAAAAGAATCGCGCGAAACGGTAATCGACGTGCCGACGAGGTTGTGCGTCCGCAGTATCGTCCAATATTTCAACGATCCTCGAGAGGGGTAAATTGAAATTCAATCATTTATACCTGGCTAACGTTTCGATTACACGAACTTCCGTAATTTTTACGTCCATCGCGCGCACGCGTGAAGTACGATAAATGCAAAGAAGAATATCGTTGATATTAGTGTTTCTTCTTCTTGTCCGTTCCTTGTCTTATCCCTTTCATTCCTTCCGAGGTGTCGACCGATGAAAAACAAAAACTCTTTTTTATAAACTTCCGATAGTAGCGACATCATACGGCTTCCGTTTTCGAGAAAAATCCACGGAATTCGGTCAATTCTCCGCATTGAGGCGTAGTATGATAAATGCAAGGAAGAATATCGTTAATATTAACGTTTCTTCTTCTTGTACGTCGCTTGTCTTATCTCTTTCATTCCTTTCGAGGTGTCGACCGATTAAAAACAAAAATTATTTTTTATAAACTTCCGATAGTAGCGACATCATACGGCTTCCGTTTTCGAGAAAAATACACGGAATTCGGGCAATTCTCCGCACTCAGGCGTAGTCTCTCGACATGTTCCACTGCGGAGAATGGCGAGAGGATAAACTGACAAGCGAAGGCAAACTCGTGTGGAGGGGGAGATCGTATAAACAAGTAAAATATTTGATCGTTCGGTGAATTCGGCTGGCCCTACCGGTACCGTACCTTTTCGCCGCTTTTCATCGCGGCGGAGCCGAAGCCGTGCCTCGTAAAAAATGTCGAAATTATATGAGGGCGCATAAAGTGCCGCAATGGTCGAGCGCCCAGGCATATTGGAAACCATCCAATAACCCACTTGGCCCGCTGTATCGCTTGCACGGTGGTAACGAATATAAAAAAAAAGGGTCGGAAAAGAGAAAAAATGGAAAAATAGCATGTGAGGAGGGGGAGATTTGGGGTGGATGTCCGGGTGGAGGAAAATACGGAAACGTGGATGGAGAGACGCATGAAGTGCACGGAATTTGTGCGGAGGAAGAAACGCGATAAAGGAAGAAGGGGTGAAGAGGAAGAATGTGAAATGCTGGGGTAAGAAAAGGAGACCGAGCATGTGTGTTTGGGTAAGCAAGGTGAGAATAATATAATACAAAGAAGCAAGTGGTGTCGAGGGAAAGACGCGAAGCAAAGAGCTGCATGCGTGACGTACAAGGAACTATCAAAGACCGAAGTAAGCAGGTTCAAAAGGAAGTTCAGTTGAAAGATGCATGTATTCCTACCACTGAGGCTCGTGTCACTGGGTTATTCGATATTTTCAAAACTGCAGGACCTCGCGAGTTAATGTTTGTTGGGCGCATATTCTTTCAGTGGAACGTTCGTGCCTCGTGAAACATTTTTGTTCGCAACTTTTTTACATGCATACGTGAGTTATTTATGGGCGTAGACAGCAAATTACTCATACATTCTCCTACGTACCACTTTACATCGTTTCGCGGTGCTCAGCTTTCTTTTCCACTCTCTTTATTTCTTTTTCGCCCGGTCGCGGACCCCGAGCACGCAGGATCACCCCAGTTTCTCACAATCGATTCGTAGGTATCTGCATTTTAATTCTAGGTGAAAGCATCGGTGTACTTCCGGTAGGAAAAAGTAGATAGGGAGGATGGAAAAACGTCCACTCCGATTTGTTTGCGAGACTGGAAAGGGCGCTGGTAGAGTATAGGAAAAGGAAAAAGGCGAAGAATACATGGGAGATAACGAAGATCCGTGAGAAGAGACGATCCGTAAATTCCAGCGATGCGAAAGTGCCACCGTAGTCTACGAACAAAACTCCTTCGAGTATTTTCCTTGCTCTTTCGCCCTCTCGTGAGGATATTCTTCCGATAAGTATTATCGTCGAGAAATTTCTCTTACAGGCGAGTAAATGCATAAACGTATAAAGGTAAATGTTCAATAATTTTGTAATTCGACGTGCTCTGATTTCCTTAGCTGTTTCATTATTTCAGAGACGAGATCCATTTCTTCGTGTAATAGTAATTAATCGTACATAAATGCAAAGTTCAAAAGCAGCCTCCTGCTTTAATAGTTGCGAAGTAATGACTTTCCATAGCGCCCGTTTCATAAATAATATATCACAAAGTAAACACAAAGGACTCCGTTCCAGAGAGCAGGTTAATTCGCCATTTAATAATTAACAAAAGGTCGCTATGCTACGAACGCAAATTTTTGTTGTGCTCTGCTGCACGCAATTTGCTACGTTTTATCAATATATCCATGACCACTTGCATTTGCAAGCTTTTTTTTCTACGTTACGAATCGTAATATATTCCTGCTCACGGCTCAGGGCCCTGAAAATTTGTACAACCACAAGGCTACGAAATTAAATATGTGCTTACCCTCAAGCGTGCCGCTATACGTGTGGGAAGGATCAAAATGTATTTCCGTGCCGTTCGATCCCTCGAAGACGGTGTCCTCGTGAAATAAGCTCGTGTCCCTTACGAGTCTCATTTTAAACTCCCTGCAAGAAGCAATAATCGGTGATTAGTGACACTTAGTCTTCGGTACTGATTAACAAACAAAATATAAAACCCACTGGCGCGTACATGTGCAGCTTGCTTCGCGACAATTAATAGAATTACGTGATAATTAAATCGCTCGATGTAATCAGTCCGAAGGACGGAAGTCAACTATTTTCGCCGACGACAGGCAACCTGTTTCGAATTTCTCGCTAACGACGCGCGTCCTCGTATTTCCTTGAAATTATCCGCTACCCTGTAAGTCTCGTCTTTCGCAGTACCTTTCCATCTTAGCCCCGCCCTCGTCCCTTTTGCACCTCTACACTCACTTCTCCTTACCCACGCTCACAGAAAATAACAAAATCCATCGACAAAAACATCCATGCCCGATTCCACGACTCCCTTGAACAAAAAAAAGGTCAAAGAAAAGGAAAATCATCGGAGGCACAATCGTGAGAGACAGAGCCCCTTCTCCACATTTTTCCTCGCACCCCTCTACTCGCTCTTTACTTTCCCTCGGGCGAGGAGCTTTTCTGAAATGCAAATTCCGAAAGTGCACGTGTCCGTCGTCGAAGCTGCACCGTCTGGGTGGAAGTGGGAGTGGGAAGGGGTGTGCTGGTTGGACTATGCACCGTAGAGACGGCGAGTAAGGGGTGGAATGGAAAGGGAGAACGAAACTACGAAGGGTGCTGCGCACCGAGGGAACTTACAGCTGAATATTTCATTAATTCCAATCACGAGGATCGTCCTCGTTAATTTCACCCCTACCCACCTCGCGTCGTCGTGCGCGCTTCGGTCCGCAATTTTCGGAAAGTCGCGGGAGCGGCGAACTCCGAGGCGGTTGGCTCGCGCTCTTGCGCGGACTCCTCGAAGCGTATAAAGTAATTGCTTTTGAAATGCAAATATTCTAAGTGTATGCGTGCGCCGGAGCATTCCTCGGACGAGGTATAAACGGCGAATAGGCTGATGGAGGGAGGTGGAATGGAGAGAAGGGGGCAGCTGGCGCATGAGGGATAGCACCGAATGGCCATTACATTTTGGTCTCCGGATTACGTTCGAGGTGGTCGTGGATTGGATAGGGGCTTGGGGTTAGGTTAGGACCGGTCAGAGCTCGCGGTGTGGGTGCTCATACGTAGTATCGAACCTGGCTCCGGAAACTTGTCCGATATATCGATGCACGGCGCCTCGTTGTGAAACTGTGTAAGAAAGTTAAATACAAACTACACTCTTATAAGGTCAGCGTCCCTATTTCTACTCATTTAAGACATTAAAAACAGTAGTTTAAATTATTATTTTGAGTAACAATTAGCGAACGAATTGGTCGCTTATCGCGTCAGGAGTCGTACTACATATAAAATTAATAAAATATCATTCTAAAGACTTTCATTATGAATCATTGTTAATTAAATCCAATGCAAGAAATGAACGCATTTCTACTCGGCAAAAATCGCGCTGTCCGTATACCTACTCACAACGTGTCCGTACTACTGCGCATACAAGTATAACAGATTCAGTTTCGGTTTATCGATATAAATAAGGTCAATGTCCCTATTTTAACTCATTTAAGACTACAACGACTGCACGGATTATAAAATGTATTTTTAACAACGAGCTCTCTTACCTAGCGAGCAACGAGCCTATGGAACTTATGCCGGAGTATCTTTCTGTATGTTACTTTATCAATCGAATATTAATGTTAACAAGAATAGTTCATAGTGAGTAGAAATCAGGACTTGAGTAGAACCTGGGACATTGACCTTACTCCGTGCACGTGCATGTATACAAAAAATAAAGCGTCCTCGAAAAATCGTGCGAAATAATTCCAAGAGAATTCCATGGAGTGTGTGGGCACGCGTAAATGCAAAAAGCACGCGTAAATGCAAAAAGCACGCACTGCACGCGAGCTCGACTAAAACCGCATACCACGAACGCGCCCAGGTGCTCCGATAATCAATCAATCGATTCGTAGATCGATCCATCGATCAATCAATCCGCCGATTTCTCCCCGTTCCATCGATTTGCGATTATACGCGGCATCGTTCGTGCGGGAAGGGCATCGGTGCGCAGTGAAACATCGCATCGATTGCGGTGACGGTGACAACGACTGGAGGACGACTCGACATTCGATAGCAGTTACGTCACTCATATCTCGTCGACCCATAAATTGATCCGGGGGCTCGGCTGGACATGCAAAGCTACTGGGAGAAGGACGTGTAGGACGAGGTGGTGGAGAAAGAGGTGGACGTGGGCGCACCTTTCATCTCCCTTCCGATACACGAATTGTCCTACTCTACTTTTTTTTCTTCTCTTTTTTTGTTTTTTTGTTTTATTCTCGTCAACCTTTCGCGCGCACGTAAAAAAAAAAAATCGCCTACGCAAATAGCGTTGCGTGAGATGCGATCGATTATCCAACGTCGATCGAACGTCTCTTGCCCCCGTTCTGACGCACGGACAGACAGTCACGGATATCGTGGAAGCACTTGTCACCCCGGGGACAATTAACGCGATTCCTATCGCACTGGCCCAGTCCTACCGATCGATTCCGCTCCCGTGCGCTCGCGTGCGTCTGCGATCGAGCGTATTCAGCTTGTTCGTTCGCGCGTGCACGCGTCCTTCCTCTAATTCTCCCCCTTTATTAGTTTTCATTGCGTCCTCGCACATACCCTTTGTCGGCCGTGGAAGCACATGCGGGCGAGAGATGAATGATGTTAATTAGTCGAGGTAGATGGTCTCGAGCGGGCGTAAGGAGGGTTGTATTCGCACAATGAGCTTTCGGTTTATATTCTTATTGTAAAGCATGACATGACAGACGATTTAGAAGTGAAATTAGCGAAGGTCGGGTTTCTGTATACACTGGGGTAGGGATGAGGCTTTTGTTTATAGGTAGATAGGAGGATCAGGAGGAATTTTACTTTTTCCTTTTAGTAGTTTCGGGACTAAAAAGTAATCGACAGTCACTCTCTTCCTTATTTTTGATCACACCGGTCCCCGCGAGAAGAGCTTTCGTGAGAACTTATGCGGGCAGAATTAGAATTAGGCGACCTGTCAGTAGAACGGTAAACTGACACATTTGATTGCAATGATATGTTTTTCTTCACTGTGAAGATATCTAAGAGTAAAAATTCTTCGAACGCGCAAGAGTAGTTTTGCTCGTGACAATTTAAAGTCTAGTGATTCCTTTGAAAAACAAAAAAGCATATGAAAGTGTGATTTGCCTCGATAAAATTACGTTTTAAATTATTTTAGTTCAACTATGAAAGTGGAAAATTTTGAAATCCCTTTCCAGGAGTGCGAATATAAGAAGAGTAATACGAGCTTGATAGGATCGAAAATTGCATCGAGGAGAATGCAAGAAGGCAAGAGACGATAGAGGAGCTGGACAAGGAGGTGTGCGATTACGCGATTACACGCGATGTCGAGGCCGCCGCGAGGTAGGAGGAGCGTATCGATAAAGCGAAGGGATAATTACGCGCACGGCATATCGATGAGCCGGTGAGCATAATTAATGCGATACTCACTGCTAAGCGGACGCAATCGATAAGCTCGCACGCACGCCCGAGCACATTTAAACGCACAAACGGAGATACGCACGTGCGCACGCGAGCACACGCTGCCTGTCGAGCTAGCCAGTGAGCTCCCTTTCATTCACTCGTCCCTCGTTTTCTCTCGCCTTTTGTCCGCGTAATGAAAAGGGAACGTTAATTGCGAAAATAACGATATGACGAGAAATTCGACGGTGTGAATTGCGTCGACGCGGTTGTTGCTCCAACACCTGATTCCGCCGGTTAACGCAGAAACGTAGACTGTGAACCGGTCGCGCGGCTGAAGTATTCATGCGGGGTAGAAGTACACCCACGTATACCTGCAGAAGTACCGGAGACTTACATATGTGTATATAGTTATACGAGGATATGTGTGAAATGTACACCCTGTGCCATAAGTGCTTAGTGTGTTCTATAGCACGGTGCACTCTCGGAAAGGCATAAACGAATCGCGTGGGTTTGTATATTAATACGTGCGTCTAATGTCGATTAATACATCGAGGCCTAATCATGATCGATGAACATCGTGTCATCGATCTTCTTCTCGACTTCTAAAGAACGAATCCTCGCTCTTATTTTCGTCTTCTTGGGATTTTACAAAACAATTTTCTGCAATCAAATTTTCTGCTCCGTTATTTACACTCAACCTGTTTTATCGTTCTATTCTCGTCATAAATTATAAGGCCATGAGCATCCACCGCAACGATACATCGCGATCAACTAGACTGTCGGCGTTTTAACGTGCCTTACGAACAAAGGAGATGAGAGCAGACGATGATGAGAAATGAACGCCTCGAAGAGAATTTCCTCGTCACTTGGGCGAAGGTCGGATGAACTTTCTAAGACGGCGGAAGTTTCACCATCGATCCATTCTTCGCGTAGGGCAAAAGCTCCAGGGTTGCTTGTCCTTTTCTCTTCAGCCTTCTAGCTGAGGACCGAGGCGGACCGAAGGGCCGTATAAAGTACCGCGGCAAGATGAAGAAATAATCAATTAACCAATATTGGCAAACGATAATCCTCATTTCTCTACTCGATGAGAAAGTAGGAAGAGATGGACGAAAGGATAAGGCGCGAACCTCATCGTTCTTCCACGAGATCGATCTTCGACTTGCAAGTGCACAGACGCACGGCTAACATTTTCGTGTCCGCCTATTTTTGTGCACGTGGGCGGATCAGATTGTCTTCTCGACTAGATCGAACGTTAGGCACGATAATCGATAAACCCGTCCTTCGTTCCTTCTTCCTCTTTCTACGATCTCTCCTTCTCTTCGTGGCTTTCCGGTCGTCGAAGCAAATCCAGGTTTCTCAGTTTATTATTTATTTGTCACCTGCACCCAGAAGGAAATGCTTTGAAAGTGTGTTCAGAGATTACGAGACGAACTATCTGTTCTCCTTCTCCACCTCCTTCTCCTCTTTATCCTCCATTATCTTCTTGCTTATCCATCTCCATCGTAGTCTTCTTCTCCTCTACTCATTGAACCCTTTCGCGTCGATCTTTTTCTTCTTTCAGGAGACAAGAAGCCTCCCTCCGTATGATTTCAATCGCTCACCAGGCGTACGGTAAGGTCCGTGCCGGCATTTATGTTCGACATATGTCATCGACGCACCAAAAGGAGGAATGGGGGAGAGAAGTGACCGACGAAGCTGAACGAAGCGAGAGGAAACGAGACGATGAAGGGGACCGCCAATAAGGGAGCGAGGTCCGAGGAGGGTACCGGGAGAGGAGACCTCCCGACATGGAGAACGGAGCACGTCGATGTCGCGGCTCACGTGCGCCATGATTAATGCCCGTAATTACGTCGCCACGCTGCTTACTCCCCTCTCTCCTCTTCCTCTTATACTCTCCTCTCTCAACTTCTCTTTCCCTCTCTCGAACAGAGTCTCCACACTCTCTCCTTCTAGTCGTTCTCTCCCTCGAGCTCCAAGGATTTCCTCCCGTACACTGGACGCGAAGAGTGCAGCCCACCTTTCCCACTTGAACTCGGATTTATAATGCGACACCGCGCGTGTTCTCATTATTAAGGGACAAGGGCAGATGCGAGGTACCGGATTATGGCGCAGGATGCTCGTTATCCGAGTCCTTGGCAGTCCTTCGTGGTGTGCATGAGGTCGGTTTCGAAAGTGGGTGATAACGTGGAGGACGTTAACGCGGAATAGGTCGATAATCGAGGAAAGAGAATTGATGAGAGGACAATTTACGGATGCCTGGAATCTACCGCAGAATTTTCTCAAGCACGATGCAGGACGAGGAATCTCCCTTGGGTGGTTTGTTTATACTGTATCTTCGCAAACTCAATTCATCCGACGTATAAAAAATGCATACTTTCTAGTGGGCATCGCGCATTAGTCACCGCACGCGCCTTAATCCACCGCACGCGCGACACTCGTGCTCTCCAAACGAATTTCGCGATTAACAACCACGGTGGAAGAACGCGTTGCAACGGACGTTCAACACAACCGAGAATACACGAATTACGTCGCGACTTCGAACGGCGCGCCATTAGGGACCATCGTGCTGGGACTCATACTTTCCACGGAGCCAACCGAGACGGTCCCGTGAACGCGTAATTAATTACCGCACAATTGCTGTATAATTACGGGCGTAGAGCGGGGAGTATGGTTTCTACCGGTGACCGGCATAATGCGTGTCTCGGTTCAGTTACTTCCCCTTTGTCCCCTGCGCGTGGCCGTCTCTCTGACCGCCTCACTTTGAGGGCACACGTTCATCGAACGGGCTCGTCATTAGAGAGAAAAGCTGCGCGCGAGTTGTTCGCGTTGTTATATCGTTGAGAGACACAAAAGGTCTAGAAGGGTGCACCGAAAAAATTGTATTCTTATCTTAGGAATTTACCACTTAAGTTTAGAATATTTCCCACTAAAATACGCAACACGAGGATCTTCTTAATTTAAGAGTAGAATGTTCTAAATAGATTTCTCTAATCAAATATTCTTAACAGATATTTTTATCAGATATTCTTAACATAACCTGATAAAAAATCTGTATGGATATATTTCGTATATAATTATTGGAAACAAAACTCTTAATGAAATGCTTCACTCTTTATATCGTCGAAAATTACATTAACCATATCTTGAAATCAGAATTGGTTGAGAAATGTAGTCACGAGAGAAGGTTACAATTCATATATACATGTATTTCTGTCACTTGTAAATATCTCCATTAAATCGCCCAAATCCTCTTCTTCTAGCTACTTCGACATTTCCTTATCCATACTTTTTGCACAACACAGCACACAAAATAATATAGTACTCAGAATTACGCAGAATTGCAAGAGGAACAAGATACAGGCATCGACATGTGCCGCATGCAATGTGTAACCTAACTTAACCGATTACTGACGCGCATTGTGTCGCGACATTCAGATGGATTATTAAGAATATATTCCAAAAACCGCCATATCGATAAAAAAATATTCTTGTCTATTAAGAATATCTATTAAGATGAATTATTAAGTTTGCATTTTAAGAATACAATTTGTGCAGTGTGGAGAAGGAGAGATATCAAGAGGAGGAACGAAGAGTGAGAAAGTGTCCGAGGAGGAGGTAGAGAAGGTTGAAGAACATCGGCAGCCTTTGCGGCGGTCTAGCGAGCTACTCGTAGGAAAATGGAAAAAAGGAACTTTTTCCACCCTTCTTCTCACCGTCTTGTCCTCCCACTTCTTCTCCTCCGCGTCTATTCCCGTCGGATCTTCCGATAAACGGCGGCTGCTCCTGCTCCGGCCGCCGCTATAAGGCGGAGATAATGTGTAATATACGGGGTGGTCCGACGGTAGTCCCCTGGGGTCACGTGCGGCCCACTTGTCGATTTTTCTTCTCCCTCTCTCCGTATTCCTTGGCTCCTCATTCTCTTCCAACATCCGCGAGCTACCAGTGTCGCTTTGGGCACGAGACGGGGTAAATGTTCCAGGTATGGTTATGGCGTTGGTGATTTAAGACTACTATGGTCGCTCATGATCCTTACACCCGTAAAATTGTCGCGCGTGTTTATTGGTGAATTTTCCTCTGCTCCATTCGTGCCGTTTACAGCTCGGATAAAGTGGTTTCGATGAGGCGAGAACGATTTTGTCCTAGGTAGATTAAATTAACAAGTCTGTGTCACGTCGTTGGCACAATTGAACGATAGGGTTCTTGTATTGCAAAGTTCGTCCTACTTAAACACCTACACGAATATTTAATATAAATTAACGCATTGCCTACGTGTCACGAGATATCTCGTTTGCGTACATAATAAATAGATATATAACAAAAATATAGGAATATTTAAGAATACTTTATGTGTATATAATATCAGATGTGAATTCAAAAAGTGCATATGTGCATCGTATAAAGCGTTTCTGGAGCGTTCAGAAATGTGCGGGCCCTGGGAGCACGTTGAGCGCCGAATGCAATTTGGTAAGATACCGTGCTTATTCATTGTCAGAAATTACATAATCCTGATGGAGAAAGAATGATTATTTTCGATGCTGATCTCCAGTTTGTCTGCTGCGAGAAAAATAACGATGGCGCCTCTTAGGTCGAAGTTTTTCACTTGTGGTTCGAGTGAAACGAGTCAGGCGCCAACGAGCCTAACGACCAATCAATTCTGGGTGCTCTCAGTCCCTTTCGACGAATAATAACCCTAGTGCTGCAATTCAATTTTTCTTCTGGATGCCTCGTGGACGTCCCGCCCAAACGCAAGCACGTAGAGAGCTTAAGAGCCCATCTTCGAAAGCGTTTAGTTCCCTCGTCTCGCGTTACGAGAAGTTGGTGGTAACCATCGTTTAATGCAGTTCACTCGTAGATAACCATTTTCTCATAACGTCGATGTAATGCTAGAGACCGACCGCAAGATCACTTTGGATATGGCAAGGTGTCCAGGTTAATAGGGCTCGGCCGAGCGAAGAAACGGTTTTAAGTAAAAGCGAGGAGACGAAGGTCCCTCTCGTCGTGTCGCTTGGCCACCTTCTTTTTCTCTGGTACAACAGGGATGTTGGACGACGATAGAAGACTAGGTAAAAGAGTAAAGACGATTACGTGGACGCTTCCTTCTAAAAGTCTCCAGCTCCCACGTTCACGTTGATTTTATAACTAATGGAACGCTTGGCGCACAGACGCGCGGCACTCATCGGGAATGCGAAAGTTCGGACGGGGACCTTCGGTTTTCGATTATCCGGGGTAATTATTGAAGGGTGAGAATTGAACAGGGTGCAGGATAAATGTGACGGAAAGGTAGGAAGAAAATGGAGGCGCAATTGGATTATTACGCCTTTCAACACCATTCTATACGGTCTAAAATGTGTCTTTTGCGATGTAAAATTAAATTTTATTCTTACCATTGATTTATCGAAGATTTAAAATATGTCTCAGACGCATGTAAGTGTAATTATGAAGGTTTAGGAATTTTACTCGAGGCTACTCGCGCGCATTTCGTCAGCAGATCAGGTAATTATTGAAGGATTAGGATAGAACAGGGTGCAGGATAAATGTGACGGGATGGTAGAAAGAAAATGGAGGCGCAATTGGATTATTACGCCTTTCAACACCATTCTATACGGTCTAAAATGTGTCTTTTGCGATGTGAAATTAAATTTTATCCTTGTCATTGGATTGTACGAAAAAAAAGATTCTGATTCATCGAAGATTTAAAATATGCCTCAGACGCATGTAAGTGCAATTATGAACGGTTAGGAATTTTACTCGAGGCTGCTCGCGTGCATTTCGTCAGCAGATCTAACCGATTATTCAGGTAGCAGAACATTCCTGCGAATGCTTCTGTCGATCCTCAAATTTTACGCTCCGACTTCCTCACCGAAATCACGAACGAATATAATCGAGACAAAGTTAACAGCCGAAACACCCAAGAGCTGCGTACCGACGACTCGACGTGTCGCGATGCAACGCAACGCGACGTACGAGGCAATTACACGCTCTAATGCGTCGTCAAAGCACCTAAGCGCGCGATATACCACGCCTCGTTATCTCGTTCCTCAGCCCGAATAATTGCCAAAATCCAAGTGGATGAGAAGGGATGGTATGCGTGGGAAGACGACAGCACTGAACAAGAGAAGAATAAGGACGAGGTTCTGTTCCACTCTGCAAAGACGGAATGAAAAACAGAAACAGCAAGAGAGGGACCAGTCTCTTTTATCCAGAAATTGTCAAATTAAGTTCCAGAGATAAGTAGGTGTGAGGCATCGCACCGCTTGGACAGACTAAACGAATATGGACGACCGACTCGTGCATGATCTGCGTGTACGAGGGAGAATATAATATCATTTCGATACATGGCGTCGACGTCGAAACGCGCCGTAATAAAAATTGACGAATGAATTCCGCCGATAAAAACGGGGATATCGGCTTCGTCCGGTGTGAATCCGTGCTTCGACGTCGGTGCTTCCTCGTTTCTCTCTCGTCCTCTCCTGGATCATTCCTCGTTCCCTCATTGTCACTCATTCTCTCGTTGCATTCTTTTCCATCTCTCTCTCTCTCTCTCTCTCTCTCTCTCTCTCTCTCTCTCACACTTCTACAATGCTACTTCGCGTCTTCCTCACAACCACCTCGTACTTTCCCCTCCCTCCATCCCCATTCATATCTTTTTTTCAGCGCGCTTTAAACTCTATTCGTTCCATCTATTTCGTCCTATCTACCATGGCAATGGTGGTGGCGACGAATCCCGTGGACAGCAGTAAAAGCTTTTTCCGTACGTCGAAACGCGGTGATTCGATTAACTCCGTTTAACAGGAGGTTCGCCGAGGGGCTTGGAGGGTGGTGGATTGATGGGAGGGGGTGAGTGGCACCAGGGTGGACGGGAGGGACATTGGAACGGTCGGTTTCAGCTTGCGTAATAAAAATATCCGCGCGTTCCACGGCGCGTGTTGGTCCTCCTCTTTGCTCCTCCTTGTCACGTGTCACGATGCTCTTCACTATTCCCTCCCCCTCCTTCTCATCCTCTCATTTTCCTCGTCTCTCTTGCTTTTCGCTTCGCTGTCTCCACCGCGTTCGCTTCAGTGTAGCGCGCTGTTTAAACTGACGCAAATTGCACCGCGTTTCACCGTGGCTGAAAACGGATGCACAGTGACTGCGCCAACATCTTCAGCGCGGCTGTGTAGTGCGCGCACGGTTTCGGAATAATGGCGCGTAGGACGAATACTATTTATGGTTTAGCGTGCTCACGTATCGCGGCAGTCGTTCTCCCTGTCACGTTAAAGCCTGGAAGCTTCTCGGTCGATCCGCTTCGTTTCGAGCTCGTTTCGTTCTCGAGCTTCCATCGTCAATTTTCTACCCCCTTTCTCGTTTTATCTTCGGAAAATCGTCGTATCTTTAGTAGAACTTGATCCTACTTGTACCTTATTCAGCTTTCTTCTACATTTTTTCATTTTTTAACACGTTGCATTTTTAGGCAGGGCCGTAAAGGGAGTGACTTATTAATTTGACGATCGTGCTCAGAAACACATTTTTTTTTTTCAATTGTTTATGATTACCACGTGAAATTAAGCATCAGTGGTATGTTTGGAAGTGAAAATTATCACATTTTGTGTTACAGTCTTTCCATGAGAACTCTCGACTGCTATAGCCGTTATTTGCCTACATATCGTCAAAAATATAGGTATAGCCGTCATTTGCGGCAACGTGTTAATTATCAAGTATATCGCGCATCGTGAGGCAATGACAAATAATTGAAAGATAAGACGCGTTCTGTAAGAAAGTTAGGCGAAACTCGTCCTAAGCTGTATTAATAAACTCACTTTGTATCGGTAGACGTATTTCCACCCGACACGCAGCCTCATATTTATTCATTCCACGAACCACCACGTCCGTTACGTCTCCTTTCCTTCGTGCGACAGGTTCGCTCGTACGCGTAATGCGAACCTGCCTAGGGACAATGTCATTGGCCTGATAATGCATTCGCGAAGGAGACGGCTGGCGTGCACACGCGCGCAGTCTCGAGAACGGTGAGGTGGGGTCGGAGCTAGGGGTAGTAATGCCACCGATACAGTCTTGCGTATGCGGAATTACGTTTTATCGCGGAACCTCCGCCTGCCATCGTTTCTGCTTCCCTTTCTTTCTCGCTCAATGACTCCGGACAGGATAAACGTACTTAAAGGCGACCCCGTTCCAAGCGATTTGCGTCAATCCTTAGGGCGCACTCGCTCACCCACTCACGCGATTATATCAGCCTCTATGTCTTGGGACCTGTCGTCGTTGTCATGCACGCCTCGAATACTCCTCGTGACATCCTGCCAGCACCTTGGTATCGGACATCGTGGACGATCTCGCTTAGAAAGTGGAGAATCTCGGTGGAAGAGAAGATTCTTTTTTCTTCTCCACAGAGGAACGAGGTTACGCGAGACAACGAGCACTCGACGAGAAGTCGACCGCACACGCAAGTTGAGTACGCGCGATCCTTTTTTTTCTCGGAGCGTCATATTTTACGGGCACAGATAGGTGGGTAATGGGAAAGGCGGGGTTTACGGGCAGTGACGCATCGGTCCTGGCGAATAAATTTAAATGCATTTTTCGGCTACGCTCGCGCGGATCGATGGTGACAAATTTTTTATTTGTCCCGGGTGGCGCGCGAGCGCACCAACTCCGACGAATTAAATCGTTTAATCGAAATTGATTCGTACGTTACGTCGCGCAATTTCGCGCAGGTCGTTAGTCAGGGTGAAACAAATTTCAATATTCCTTTTGGCCATTTCTCACGGGCTGGAGGCAATAACAGTGAATACACGTATCGCGTGTATACCGGTTTGCGTTCATCAGCCGCATCGGCGGACCTCGACGCGACGATTGAAAAAAAAAGCCACCTGACAAATGAACCTTCTCTAGCTCCTCTACTCACGCTTTTCACACACTTTCCAATCCTCTTATCGAGAATCTTCTTTGGAGCCACCGCAGAACGGCCACGCGATATTAATAAACACCGGAGTGTATCGAGCCGTGGGGATACGCGGATACCCACTCGGTCGGCACGTCGTCCTAGCAAATTCAATTGCAGGAAGAACGCCACGAGGGCTCATTTGCCTGGTAGAGAGAGGTTGCGTGGCACTAGTATCCGAAGCCGTTTATGATATAGGTATAGGAAGCGTGCGGGAGCCTGGTACTCCCCAATTGATTTTCGAGATCTCTCTCTGGGGTGCCCTTCGGACTACGGCGGGAATGGCCGCGGGGCGCGGCACGTAGGCGCATTCAAATTTCGGTAATTAGACGGCGCGCCGGTAATTGGCCGAAGTCGTCCCGTGAGCGGGCTGCGCGGGGCTAACGCTTAATCGTCGATTTTCACGTTAATTGGAAGCGGCCACCACCGCATGCGACTAAGTTTATTGGAAACAGGCGCGTGATATCTTGCCCCCAGAGCGGTGGTGTTCGACGTTCGAGTACGACGAAGAAGGAAAGAGTCGTGGGTGGTTGCCACTATGCCGCATGTGCGTCCAATAAAATCGCAGGAACGATAATGGGACGCGAGATGTTAGCATCTAGGTACGTACGCTTGGGAGAACTCGTGAGAGAGCAAGTAGATTGAACGTGGCTCGTTTCTCTACTTCTCTGTTTTGTCATAATGGAGAATGTAGAGGATCCGGTGGAACGTCCGCGAGGGGATCGAATCGTGGGTATGAAACATTTCATTCTCTCCTCGTGCGGAGATGCGAAATGGAAAGAGATCGAGGTTTCAACGTCGAGGCTAAGTTTATACGAATGCGTACTCTTGCGGTTGGTACTGCTTGTAGGAGAGTGAAGTACAAGTGGACTCGATAAAATCTCCAACGTTTCGCAACGGTGGAAGGAGAGTACGAGAGAGTGTCGAGATTGACGAGGCGCACGTAGCTCGTCTGCAGGGGTGAATTGCAGGGGCGCCGATCGATTGTCCTGGGGAATCGAAACGAGAGGATCGCGCGTTGCCTTTTTAATCGTGGCGCTAAAGCGTGAAACGCATCCCGGATAGGAAGAGCGAACAATCGTCGCGAGGGTAATTTCCATGCGCGCGTCTCTTCATTTTCCATTCCCAGTGCGACCGACACTCTCTTCACTCCCGATCCGTTTCGAATCGTACTCCCCAAGCGACACGAGAATCCAATGACGAAGAGCGGAAGAACGCGTTATCCCGTGGTACCGATGTGATTCCGTCGACTACGTCGACGATGGGCGAGGGGCGCGAGGATACTTTTAATTTACCTAAGAGAATTTCGCGAGATGGAATTCCACGAGATGTTTACCTATTAATTATTTGGAAAGATTAATCGTGACTAATTTTTCCGCTCACCGCAAATGATAACAAAGCATTGCAAGGTTAGGCAAATGCCATAACAGAGAGAGAGAGAAAGAGAGAGAGAGAGAGAGAGAGAGAGAGAGAGAGAGAGAGTGAGCACAGTGGACAGAGAGAGGGAGAGAGAGAGAGAAACAGAAAGAAAGAAACAGATAGAGAGACTATACAGTGGAACCAACGGGTTAAGTGACGAAAGAGCAGGCAGTCGAGCTCAGAACATTGAGAAGCAAAGAGCACGAGGCAAAATTAAAACTGTGCAGAAGGGCTCGACACCACATAATTGCCCACGACTGCGTCGCTCTCTCTCAATACCCAGGTCTGTAGATATTTATTAACGAAAGACTCTCTCTCTCTCTCTGCCATTTCGAATCTTATATATCTTTCTGTATATTCATTTATCTATGTTATTTATAAATTATTTCTTAATGGTTCCGATTGAGTGTATGTGTGCGTGTGATTCTGTCTTATTTATTTTCCGGACCTTTACGCGTTTCATTCCTTTATTTTGATTTTATATCATTTTCATATAGTTAGGGGAACACAATCTTATGAATGCAATGTGAGATTTTATAACTTATGACGTATGAATTAGCAACATTTTAATGAATTGACCAGTGCTCCCCAAATCCGTTAAATATTGTCTCTTTGACTTTATTCTTGCAAAATCCCAATATAGGATTCTGCAACGTAAAAATTCCACCCCTGATATTCCTAGTATTTCGCACGATTGTACGAGCGGAAAAAAATTGAAAAAAGAAAATAAATCTCGCACAATAATTTATACGGTAGGTACTCGGGTGACCCATGCGAATTAATTTTTTCCGCTCAATTAACCTCGAAGTACCAGGACCTCCTGGGCCGAGCGAAAACGAGCTCGAGCAACCCCATCGACGTGCCGTCTCCCAACCAAGACCTCCATCCACCCTCGTTCTGGCCATCCCTCCACCGTCTTATCGCGCCACGTCGACGCTTCCACCTTATCTCTCCGAGCGCGTAAGCGGCGCCCTTACCCCTACCACCGTTCACTTTAACGAAAACTTAGTACTCGAGGGTGGCCCCGCGAGTCTCGCCTCGAGGGAGCAATACCTCGTCCTCGATAACTTTCGGTCGGGGCCTTATTCGTGCCGATCTTCCTTCTTTCCATTCTCCATCCCTCGTTTCCTCTCTCTCTCTCTCTCTCTCTCTCTCTCTCTCTCGTCTTTTCGGTTACGCTCGTAGCGCACCGGAAGCGATCGGCGCGCCCGCCTCTCCCAAAGACGGACGAGTCGCCTTTTCCGCGGCTCCCTGATCGAAAACGTGCCCGCACAAAAGGGACCTGTCCTCCTCAGCGACGCACTCGAGAGTCGGAGATTCGCGATGAAGGCGCGCTCTCCTCCCCTCTCGCGGCTCTGGAATCGCATCTGCTTCGTATCGACCGTGAAACCGTCGCGCGGGATGAAAGAAGAAAGAGAGAGTGGATAGAAAGAGAGGAGAAGAATCGGAAGAAGTGAGAAGATGGAGCGAGGAGGACGGCAGTGACGGAAGGATCGAGTGAAAGGGATTCGAGGAAGAGGAGGAAAGGAGAGCGTGATGAGGTGGGGAGAAGATACGGTAGGGGAAAGATGAAGAACGAAAGATACGGAGGGATGACTGGGTTGGGGAGGTTGAGCCGGAAGGGAAAAGATTGCGAGGGAGAAGGTAACGGTTCTCCTCGCCAGGCGCATGAAGAGAGAAGAGAGAGAGAGAGAGAGAGAGAGGTGGAGAAGCTCAGGGAGAAAGATCGAGAAGAGAAAAAGGGGAGAAAGGACGAAAAGGGAGCAGACGAGGCGGAAGAAAAGGGAAAGGGGAATTTGCTGCCAGAAGCAGCCTGCTGACACTGCCATTGGCTCGAAACTGACGTGCAGGCGCTTTCCGCGAATGTAACGTCCAGATTTACAGGCACTGTGTCGATGGCACGGACAACAGCCCTATTGCGCGGCTGCTGCTCAACGAGGCGTGTGCTCGCGATGTCGACGCGATGTCGCATAAGGCCGCTCCCGGAACGAGCGCGTCGGGACGTGTCAATACAGCACCGGCCACCTCTAACGGCAGGACGGGCCGTCAGGCCACCGCGTCACGTTTTGCGACCGTCCCGCTAATTGCGAATTCGATATTTCGTTCTCATTAGGAGGAAAACGTTGCAATCCGACGATTCTACCGGGGATGCGCGGTTACAGGCATGGAATTAGCGATGCAAATCTTTTGGGAGAACAGATTGGAATTGTAAAGGGCATTTTGCACGTAGTATGTACTGTGGCGCAGGATCTGAAGTTTTTGAAAGGGATTGGGTAGTAAATGTGTTATCCTGGTTCAGAGATTATATTGGAGAATGAGAATGAGTTGGGAAAAATAAATATTTTCGGTTATTGTGAATAATCGAATCTTTAGATTGTCACATTATGAGTGAAGTAAGGTGAGTTGGGGTAAGTGCAGCGTCGAGACGAAATTTTCTAAAGTATGGTTTTTCTGTTATTTATTTTTTTTAAATGACTTTATGCATCTATAAAGTACAGTTGAAAGTCATGTTGCCAAAGTTTCTATTTTACATACAAATTTTGGAGCTTGTGGAAGGAGAGTAAACGCAAATTTCGAATTTTCGTGTGTGCACTTGCCACAGCTCACCTTACTATACAGGGTGTCCCGCAATAGGTGTAATCCCCGCGAAAGGGTTGTAGCTGAAATAATTCTAAACAACATTTTCCTTTGCGAAAAAGTTGGATGAGGCTTAATTTTTGAATTACTAAGGAAAAACATAGGCGAATGAGCGCGCCCGTAAAGCCCGCGCTCAGGGCCGCCATGCTCGCCACTCACCGCGGTTGTAGACGGGCGCATCGCAGTGGTAAGGCACGAAGCGTTGGACAGAAATTATGTCGAATAACAAATTAAAATTCCAGAATAACTTCAGATGGCGAACCCCAGAAGGCGACGGGATGCCTAATGCATTTCCCGATGCAAAAAAATTAGGATTAGGTTAGGATTAGGTTAGGATTAGGTCAGGGTTAGATTAGGTTAGATTAGGTAGATTAGGTTAGGTTAGGTTAGGTTAGGGTTAGGGTTAGGGTTAGGGTTAGGGTTAGGGTTAGGGTTCATAACCTAATCTACCTAATCCACCTAATCCACCTAATCTACCTAATCTACCTAACCTAATCTAACCTAATCTACCTAACCTAACCTAATCTAACCTATCTACCTAATCTACCTAATCTAACCTAATCTAACCTAACCTAACCTAACATAACCTACCTAATCTACCTAATCTAACCTAATCTACCTAATCTAACTTAATCTACCTAATCTACCCTAATCTAACCCTGACCTAATCCTAATCTAATCCTAATTTTTTTGCATCGGGAAATGCATTAGGCATCCCGTCGCCTTCTGGGGTTCGCCATCTGAAGTTATTCTGGAATTTTAATTTGTTATTCGACATAATTTCTGTCCAACGCTTCGTGCCTTACCACTGCGATGCGCCCGTCTACAACCGCGGTGAGTGGCGAGCATGACGGCCCTGAGCGCGGGCTTTACGGGCGCGCTCATTCGCCTATGTTTTTCCTTAGTAATTCAAAAATTAAGCCTCGTCCAACTTTTTCGCAAAGGAAAATGTTGTTTAGAATTATTTCAGCTACAACCCTTTCGCGGGGATTACACCTATTGCGGGACACCCTGTATAGTCATTAAAAAAAATAAAAATAAATAATAAAAACCATGCTTTAGAAAATTTCGTCTCGACGGCGCACTTACCCCAACTCACCTAAATTAAAAGAAACTCTATTGATGATTTTATTTTGCGAGTCGAGAACTATGCGAACGGTACGCGAAGTTAATCATGGCGCACCAGATAAAAATATCCAGACACGAGAATCGAGGGCAGGAATATTCTGCTGACTCGTGGTGCTGTGCATGTCCCTTTCGTCCTCTCTTCGTGTCTGTCTCTTATACTCGTATACTCTCACTCGACGAATCCACCGGTTGCCCTCGTAGGACCCACGTCTCATCGCCCACGTCGTCGCTACATTAATTTACGCCTTAATTCCCGCTCGATTACGCGCTCGAGGTACCGGGCGATTTAACGTGTTTCTTACTAATGGCGATCCCTTGCCGATCGATAGAACCTATAACGGATCGCTCTAACCTTCGCCGTCGGGGGTAAGATAAATACGTCGATAAATCGATGGACCGGAGAGGTACCACCGGAGATCGCAAGTAGTCGTTTACTTAAATGAAAGAGCAAAAAGGAGAAGGGCTAATTTAAATATCTAATTAAATTTAATTACCGGTAAACGACAAGTATTTGTTCTACTTAATAAGGGAAGACAAGATTCCTAACACAATCGACTTGAGCCCTCTCTAAAGCGAAATTTGTCTGAGGAGGAGAAAAAGAGAGAGAGAAAACTAAAGAACAATATATTTATTTTTTATCAGCGCCCGAGAGAGAGAGGAGGAGTCTTAAACAACTCTAGGAGAGTTGTATAAGTACGAATTTACATAATTTAACACGAACACACCAATCATCTATAAAATACAACCTCGCGTAACTTCCGTGAAATTAAAAAATTCCAAATGCACGTTGTTACGCGAAAATCCAAAGGTAACCGAAAGCATCTATACCCTGAAAAATCATAATTTTTCCACAACCGTGAAAGAGTCGAGGATACCTATACTCGGAAATGGGACGTGCGCGGAACAAAGAGGAAGATTGAAAAACGTTAGGACGAAACGGACAGTAGAAAAGAGGCTGGAAGAGTTACGTGCGAACCCAATGCCCCCCGTGGCTCGCGAATTTTTCTTCACGCCACTGCTGGTGTGTTGTCACGACGCTCGACGTCTTCTCGAGCGTGGCTTTCTCTCACCTTCCGTTCCTTTCTCTCTCTCTCTCTCTCTCTCTCTCTCTCTCTCTCTCTCTCTCTCTCTCTCTCTGTTTCTCGTCGTTGAATACATCGCTTTACGAACCTGTCGAGCGCGCGAAGACGTAGATTCAACGTCGCGACGCCGGGACGCCCGGAAGCCGAGGTGTCACGACGGCTTCTCCCACGATGTTCCCTCAGCGCCGCGGTGTCGTACCAGGCCGCGCTGTAGTGCCTGATGTAGGACCCCTGGGTGATGCCTGAAAGCACAGAGGGAAAGTCGACGTTGAGGTAAATCGTCCCACTCGACCTCACACACCCGGTATGAGTGTTTGCACGAGGCTTGGCCCGCTCGGCGCGGGGACCAGGGATGGAGGACACAGGGGTGAGTGGTAGGGATAGAGGACGGAGGTTGAAAGCTCGCGAGGAACGACCTGGCGCGCGATTTGCTTCAACGGAGAACGTACGATCCCATCGAGCGACCCCCCTCGAAATCCGAGCTTTACTCCCGCGACTCTTCCAAGGAGGGTGAACACATGGTAGCCGTGGTAGTAGTGACTCGTAGTGATTTTTGCATGTTCATGAGGGAATTATCACGTGACTCGTTACAAGGCAAATTCGCTGGTATTCCAAGGAATATATGAAACGAGTGGGGATATTCGTTGATGCACGATTAATAGGCACGAATAATTCCACGAGGGTTCGAGTGTACAATTTGTAATATCGGAAGATATTTGTATTGCATGCTACAGTGTTGTATGACACACACGTCGTAGTATTTTCTTTAATTAACATTTTTCATGAAACTCATAAATATAAAAATCCATCGGTTAAATGCTAGTTCCTGAAATTTATTTATTTAATAAACTTGTATGTCAAAATTTCATCTTAGAAAAAAATTTCTCGGATGGGAACCGCGTATGAAACATAACCTTAAGAATAAATAATCACGCGAGTAACATATGTGCGTGATTTTATTCAAGACTCACTAACTCGTTCCTATCACTGGCAATGGTGGTTCTCGGGGTATGAGAATCGACTAATCGATTATGCTTGCTTATCACGCGCTCACAAGTCTCACCAACGTTGCAAGTTCCGCTTAAAATTATAATTTCCATCGTGCGCGGTAGGCACGACGCTATCGCGTTGACAACCATTTCATAACATCGTCCGGGTCGTTGCGAATGGGGAGCTTTGTCAGTTCCCTCGTTTCTTTCTCTCCCTTATCGGCCTCATTCCGCGCTTACTTTACGTACTATCGTTCAGACCCACTCTTCTCTCGGCCCTTTCTTCTTCCGCTTCTTCGACCCCGTGATTAGAGTCGGAGGCTCTCATTAGAGGGGCTAAATCCGAGTTAGGTGCAGGACTCGTGCTATTTTCGATTGGAAACGCTCGAAGACTCATCGACATGCGCGATAGACGCTCGATAATCTGCTCGCCTTTACCTCCCTTTGTCGCATCGCGTGCTCCTCCACGAGACTGTTATATTCGAGAGGCGGCGTTCTTTCCCTTCTCTTTTCCTTCCCTTCGCCCCGTCATTAGTGCTCCAGACTCTCATTAGGTAGCTAAGTCTAAGCCTGGCCCGACGCTCTCGTGCTATTTTCTATCGGAGAAACGAGACCTATCGTGTTCCGCGATAGACGGCGGCCACTTTGCCCCTTTTTATTTCTCTTTCTTATTTTCGCCATTTTCTTGTCCCACCGTTACTCTTCTTCGTTCTTCATCGCTTCCCTCCTCTCGTCTTCCCATGTACTCTTCTTGCCCCGTTTAAGCCATCATTAAAGTTCGGCACTCTCATTAGGAGGCTAAATTCGGAACCGCGTTCAGCTTAATTTCGAGTCCTACATTGGCTACTGGAGAATGAAAAGTGGAAAAACCAGATTGGTAGATTTCATTCTTAATTATAGAGTGATCTATTTTTAGTAATCGGAGGATATTATCGGTTCCTATAGAATTTATCCTTATTTATCAAGTGCTTTATGCGTTTGCGGAATTGACTTTAATTACGTGAAACAGGGCGAAATCAAAGGAAGCTGTATTTACCTTGAGAGAGTTTCTCGCGGATTCTCGCACTGTTTAATATTTAAACTTTTCAGAATTGTTGTGCAGAAGCGAATAGCATTGGACGCGCATTAAGAATCTCAAAGTGAAACAAAGAAAACACAATGCCTTCTCATTCTTTCCTTCCTTTCTTCCTTTCTTTTACACGTCGTTTGTTCTTTAATCTTAGAATTCTCTTTACAATGTTATTATATCACCGGCCCATTCTCCCCATTGTCTGTTAGCATCTGCCAGCCGCTCACAAAGCGCAATCCTCTCTGCCCTTTTAAAAAGCTTTCATTCGTCGTGCTTTATCTTTTCACTCCGCGTCTCATTTTCTTAAAACTTTCATTCCGAATTTGCATGTTGATCTACTTGTTTTCTCTCGTTTGCTACGTTTTAATTAGCCGCTAATTTGAATAGTCTGCGGCGGCTCGAGAACGTTCTCGAGGCACGGAGACTGATATCCATTGTACTTGGGCCCGCCACTTTCGCCGTCCAGCGATACGACAAAACCGAAATGGGACGAAACCCAAGAGCCTTGTACGATAGTCTACACCCAGAGATAGGAACGACAAAATAAACTCTATATTGGAACTTCATGAACTTACGCGTCAGATCCATACGACGAGAGATCGATTTTAGCAGATTTCTTGTCTGTACTAATTGTTCATTAAAATTGCACAAGAGTGACCTCATAAACAAGTAAGCTGTTCTTTATAAATAAATCGTAAGCTTTCCTTTTAAAGCTCACTCCAAGAATATTTAAAATTTCCAATTACTCATTCTACACGCGGGCGCCGTTAAGTTTAACCCGTTATCGCAGTTCCCACCAATCAAGTCGTTTGGAACGAGACAAACGAAAGCCTCGTGATCCAGCGATGATCACATCAACGCCTCCGAATACGCCTCAGCCTTTTTACATTCGCCCAAAGTTTCCTTTGAGGCTATGCGATTCTTTAAAGTCATCTGGTCTTTATGCGTGCTGGAAGCGCGCCGGAGATAAGGCACGCGCCATTAACTTTTCCAGAGAGATTTCTCGTCCCCTCGTGCATACACGCGAAAGGAAGTGAGGGTGGTCGGGGCTTGACGATGGTTAAACGCCTCGCAATATTTACGCCTCCACCAAGACGATCAGGTTCGCGTGCTCGAGATACCACGACGATAGTGGCCGTGCAAATGCGTTTAAATTTGCATTGGACGGAAGAAGCGGCGCGTTACACTCACACTTGTCAACGAGATTTAACGTTCGAAGGAACGTTTATCCATTTCCTCGTGCACGAAATACTTAAGCAGAATCACGCGGGAGCAAGCGCGAAAATAACGAAGTAAACAAATAGGCCAACTATCCCCGTGGAACATTTCTCGTCCTATCGTGAAATTAATCGTGCACCATCACGGTGTACTTTGTCGCTTGCACCCACGGAAGATCCTTCCGGTGATGTTCTACGTAGAAGAACACGGGCCTGCTTCCCACGGAATCTGGAATGTGATTCTTCGTTGCGACTGAGGTACGTCGTAAAAAGTGAATGCAGAAGAGAAACGAAGAGAGCTCTACAGGTATAGAACGAATCTAGAGAAGGAAGGACAGCTCCGAAGAATGGAATTTACGCCAATCGGCGGCACCCTTTAATTTCCATGTCCACCCACGCCGTTCGACCTGGCGGAATATCCGCCTCGCATAAAACGGAAGCTTTCGATTTAACGACGTCGTAAAAGCTCGCGCTTTTCTCTCGCCTTAACTTTCCTTCCTCCCTTGCAACGCCGCACGCGTCCCACTACCCCATTTTCCTACCCGCGCATTTTTTTTTCCTTTCTCCTTTTTTTTTTCGATCCTTTCGGACGCAAAACGGGACGGAGATAGAAAGAAGGAGGGAAAGGCTGGGAGAAAGAAACGCGAGATTGTGCGCCGAAAAAATAAAACCCACTCTCGTTTGCCCGGCGTGTTATCGTCGCCATTGTCGTTACCGTTATCATTATTGTTCCTGAATTACACGTATATCCGTCGAAGGACTATTAATGGGACCTCGAGCTGTTCGAAGAATCTCTTCTCGTCGTGATATGAGCCACTCGAATCTCGTCAATCGAGTCGAGCCATCCGAATGCAATTATGACATCGCGATTGAGCGTAGGGTTTGACGACTTGGAGGTGGCGGATGGTGAGGGCGCGGAGGGATTTGACAGGGTTCGTGCGCGATTGCAGCAGTGGCGCGATGCGGAGGGATGAAGAAAAATATAAAAAGTGACGTGAGGCGGGAGACAGCGTGTGTTTGTGAAAAAGAGAGAAAGAGAAAGAGAGAGAGGGAGAGAGAGAGAGAAAGAGGCAATGCAAAAAGTGACTTGATAGCCACTTCGAATCAAACAGTGCTATAGGTGAGGGTTGGCGCGTACGCCGTGCCCGGCGCGGTCGCCGGTATTCATCTCGAATTCCGATTGGACGACCCGATTATGGAGATAGTCGGATTGATACGGGCCAGCGCTCGTCTTTCACGGTGAAATCTCTGGACGGCAGTGCGCGCGGGCTCTTCATTAGCTCGAGTTACGCGCGTGGCCGCGATTCATCAAAGGAGCCTTCCCGTGAATTAGGACCGGGGAGAAAATAGAAGGAAAGAGGCAGGATTAGGTTAGATACCGCCAGCTTCGAGGTTGAGTAATTCGACGTCGCTCGTATTTCCAAATCTGCTGCAAGATTTTATCATGGATTTCGGAACTTTCGCCATCTCAATTTTCACGTGTCTCTGTACTTCAGTGACCTCCAGTCGGGTCGCGCGTACTTCACGAGTGGAAAATTGGTTTGAAAATAAACGCATGCGAGTCACTTGAGGAATTACTCTCTTCCGTTTTTTTGTGTCGATATTTTTCGTACCGAACATTTTATTTCCGTAACGCGGTTTATTGAGGTTTTTTTTCTAATGGAAATGGTTCCTTTTATTAGGTTCGCGTGTACACGAGAATCTTCAGGGAGCGGATTACAAGTTAAGGCTGCAATCGATGCCGGCTAACTTCGGCTTCCGGTAATAGAGGGAGGGAGGGATTGCTGTTTCAATTGCTCATCAATACCCATATCGAATTTCGCCCGAACGTCGCGGTTATGATACCGATAATGGAAGCCTCGAGGTTCTCCAGTTGCATAATAGCTGGTGAATTGTATAACCGCATGGATATCTAGAAACGAACTATCATCGAACACGATAACCCATAATTAGGCAGCCATATCACTGGCACTGAACAGCCAGTAGCAGTTTATAGCAGCGTTATCGAGTTTTTTCTACTTATCGATTTTATCGGAAAACTCGTGTACCTTTCAGATGCCTCTCGTTTCCTATTTTCTTCCATGTATAACTCCGTAAACCGTAACTACTAAGTACAGGGGAAGAAATAGGGTAACGGTACCTAATATGGAACACTCGATCTTAAAAAATTTGCTAGAAAGAGAAGCATGCTTCTTTATCGACGAAACAAACGTTAAAACAACGAGTTTGAGAAATTGTTTACTATCAGAAATAATGAGCATTCCGCTCCATGTTGTCAGCTGGAGCATACTGGAACATGGTCAGAGCCACGTGGCATCTACATTAGAAAATACCTTCATTCCGTATTCGGATTGAAGGCAGCTCGATTCTCGAGGAGATCGGTATTCCAATCCCAACCGACACGACGTGGTGATCGCATTATTAGAGACTGGCATGGGTCACCCCTATCAATCGTGCAGAGACTAAACGCAATTATGCTGATGGGAAGATCGGAACAGAGAATCGGGTCGTAAAGCCGGATCGACTCATAAAGGTGCACTAGGGCGACGAAGGTTAGGGCAAGAACATATCGAAGATACTTTGATGCTCGTGGTCGAGGTTTACATCGTGGTATTGTAGGTGGCATAATCGAAAGATAGTGCTACACTATGCCACCTTAAGCCCATTGGCTAGATGGATTTTCGGAGAACATATCTAATTATCAGATGCGTATGAGTGAGTGAATGCAGTGAGAAACTAAATGTGTATCCGTGCAAGATAGTAAACGACTCTACAGTCAGTCTTCCGAGATTGTTGGAAGTATGAGCATGAATAAAGGTCTCGAATTGATTTTTGGTTGGATTTTGTCTACTTACCTGCCTCCTCTCGTTTTTGTAAAACAAACCTATATTTTAAAATGCAACTGCATATGCCGAGGATAAACAGACGCATTACATTTAAAATGATAAGTTTATTTTATAACGAAGTATCATTGAGATGTAAATCTTGACCACGAGCATCAAGGCATCTCGACATGTTTTCTATACTTATTGTTAGAAAACGGCTGCTTTTACGCGACCGCCCACAATATCGATCCGACGAATTCTACTTCGTGTTTGGTAGGAACGAGGATGACGCAGATCGATCGGGAGCTCGGATCGACTCGGGGAGGCAGCGAATGTCGATTAATATAGTTAGAGATTATCCCGTTGGCGCTTGCCATCTCGCGTTCCCGTGTCCTATCCTCCTCGTACGCTTAACTCCTCTGGACACGTCCCGTAGATGGAGAACTATGGTAATGCGTTACGCTTGTAATCGGAGGACGACGAGAATAAACGTCCCCCCTCCTCCTGCATTATTACATAAAAATTGCGGAAGTGAAACCGAGTGCTGGTAAAGAAAACTCTGGCGAGTATCCGTACATTAATTATCCAGAGAATACTGTGTCATTGAGAGACAAGGGTGTCGTAAAGGTAATTTGATATCATTTAATATAATGATACAGACATACAAGGAACAACCGCAAGACAAACGAATAGAATAAATAATAAAGAAAGCACATTACATACACATGAGAATCAAATAGACGAAACAAAAGAAAATCAGTAAATAGGAGTTCTCGGACGCAAGACAAAAACGACGGTCAGTCGGTGTGCTTCAGAAAAAAGTTGAAAAGGCCCTACTTGAAGAATGCAAATTGGTCACAGCAAAGAGTGACGAGAGTGAGAGAGAGTACGTTACATGGACTGATCTCCGCGTGTTGCTTTAAGAGATACGCAGATCTCTTATTTCCTATCCACTGGTGTTCGATTTATATCGTTGTCTTGCGAATTCAGCTTCGACCAGCTTTCGCCACTCCCTCGATATCTCGAAGATGGAGAATAGTGCCGATTATCGCCATCAGAAGGAAGGGTGGAGTGAGGGAAGGGGAGGAGCGAGAAGCATGCCGCGTGTAATTGCATGCGGTTACTCGATCCTTGGTCTGTGGATTCGATGGACCCCGTCGATCCGACAGATCGATTTCAGTGAATGTCCGCTCGAGTGTGATTAACAATGGTAATCGATATCGTTGAAAATGCAACCTGTGGGCGTTCGACCCCGTCACCGTCTGTCGTAGACCTGAACGATGCTTCCACGCAGGTGCTAGCACGTTTTAACCGATACTGAGAGATAATGGAATAAATGCTTGTGCTCATGTCGGAGGCAGAGTGCCATATCAATTGTACAATCCAGTGTTATTTGCGTATCATCGCCTGTTTGGGTTCGATTAGATTTCACGGTGCTGTAACGGGAGAATGGCACGTTCCAAACGACACGTGTCAGTGCACACTTTGGGGCACGGACTAAAAGAAATTAAATAAACGGGAGATCATTTTTTTGAGCGAAAGATATAATGGATTATAAAATATTTATGTTTCTCGGAGACTGAGATCGTAAATACTTGGCTTTGGCAGAAGTAAGCGGTGAAAATCGTCCGTCATTCTCGCATGCCGAGACAGGTCGATGGGATCGAGGTACATCGAGCTTCACGCCAATTCTCTTTGCAACTCTCTTGTAAACGGTTCCATCCCTTTTCCACCGCCATGTGCATTCGAAAGTGCGTCGCTCGATCTGGTAACAATAAATTTTGCGGAACGACAACTCGAATGGAAAGATCGGTATCGATCGCGAAATCGTGGCGTACCATTCGGTCCAATGCTAGTACGTTGTCGCCATCGACGGGGAGGAGGACGTTCGTGGAGGAAAAAAATGGCCTGACGGGTACTTCAAACTCGAACAATGGAACGAGAAGCTCACGTTGCACTTGTGTCGCACACACGCTGCTGATAATGACGACGGTCAAACGAGCAATCGATTCAACCAGTTTCCCCGAAATTTCGTTTCTCGATTCCTCGGAATCTGTAGGCGTCGAATAATGCGGCGTTGACTGCTTTTAAATAACAAAAATCAATTATAGCACTGTGAGGTGACCCGTCATCTTGAATCGTTACGAAATGGTGGGAAATTCAAATATCGACAAATTTTTATCTTCATATTTGTACTCAAGTGTTACTTTCTTTATAAAATGCTACACGTCCGAAGAATACATGGCATTATAGTTAGAAACTGTTTTTGCAGTTAGTACGCGCAAAGAAATTCGATAATTTCCACATCGTGCGTACCTATAGGAATACATTGCAAACAATTCTTGAAGGAACCTGTGTAAAATATTTATAATTCAAACAAATGGAATGTCGACATATTTTTATACGAATAATGCTTTGCTTCGATAGCTTTTAAATATTTAAATCGTTCGCGTATCGTCGTTTATTGGTTAATTATTACCCCAGTAAGCTGAACGCCCTCGCCGGTAATATTTATTGTAGGATATTACGAGCCAAACACCGAAATCGATTATTTTAAATGCTGCATGCGAATATATATATATATATATATCCGCTGCAGGATAAATGATAAACGACATTAATACGTTATCGCAAATAGTAGTACTCTACTGGATCACATCATTATTTATTTCTCTTGAGCGGTGGCAACCAATTGCAAATTAAGTATCATTAAAATTTACGATCACTCGTTGGAGAAACGTTTTTCCAAACGATTGATAAATTTAATTATCGTCGAGAGCAAACGCAAATTCGAAACTTCACTTTCGGCACTCGCGTAGGACCGGTAAGCACTCTTGGGATCGTCAACTTACGCGGACACCGTTCGTCCTAATAACTTCAAAGCGATTCGATGACCAGCGGAAACCAATTGCGGGAGCACCAAACCTACACCAACTCAATCTCCACTAACGCGCAACCACGGCCCCACTTAATATCCTTGATACCCGATCGTTTCGCGTACGTAACTTACAATGGTCGATCAAGGAAACGGCGCTTATCAATCCATCGTTAACGGATACGCATCAGCGCGTTGACCCACTTCGATCGCACACGCACATAAACTTGGTACTCCCCATTTGGTGATCGCGTGTGTCTGTGCGCGCGCGTGTTCATGAGCAAACGTGAGAAGGTAGGCACGCGCGAATCGTGGATCCACTTGTCCATTGTTATCGATGGATGCAAATTTCGGGCTGCCCCTACGTGTCACGGTGCGACCCTCTCGATGTTCGAACCCGACGTGCTTAAGCCCGGACACCATGCCTCGAACAAGCCCACTGCTCCGGAAGTTCGACGTGCTCGGCTCTACGCCGGGGAGCTTCTCGAGTATGTCGCCCCGTCAACGAAGCGGCGAAACGTCCGTTAGGGAGCACTGACACGCACGGTGATACCGAGACACGAGGATCTGAAGGATGTAGGCGGAAGGTGTGAAATGGGCGAGGCGAAAACGGAAAGGAGAGCGAAAGCGAATTCTTTGGCTCGTAATAGGATTGAAGAGAAAATATACTTCGTATTTTTTGCATTCTGAAAAATTCGCATGAGAATAACGAATTATGACTTTTTGGAATATTAATACATTAACTGCCACGCTGATTTTCGATGTATTGTCCGTAGCACCACATTTTATTTTTTTTTGTTAACATTTGATGTTTCTTCGTCGTTTCTTTTTTTTTTTTTTAATAATTTTACTGAGGATCACCAGTGACTCTCGTGGCAGTTAACGTGTTAATCCTTTTAGTGCCGAGTAACGATGTATCATCGTTAGCAACATTTGCAACATATATCATTGCGCATACTACAATTTTTACATACTTTTCGCTCAAGAACATTTTTTGTTCGGTATTAAAAGGGTTAAAAAGATTCTACTGAAAAGCAGACATTTAATATAAAGTCAAGCCGATGATGAATTTCTAAGAATTCTTTTATTCGAAATAAAATAAAATGATAATCTCTGATATCAAGATTGCAAAATTCCTCATATTACAACGCAAAAATGTTCTTTGGTTAGAACGATGGAAGGCCGGTTCAAGTACTTCAGAGGGACACCGACTTTGCACTCGGGTGTACAATTATGTTTTGCACATGGGAAAGCATTTGTTACGGGACTTCGACGTAATGCCGAAACAGTCTGTCTCTCGACTACCAGGTCCCACTAACGAATCAGCCGATGCTTCGTAACAACGTCTCGTCGACGATTGTGGAAAGCTTAATGGATAGTAGCCAGACGAAGCGGAAGACCTCGAGAAATCAATTATCTCTCCGCAAGGTAATCGATAACTGACTACGAGAGGGAGAGCGTGCCGAACGTGAACTTGGCCATTCGTGGTAAGAGCAGCAATTAAATAAAATACGCTCCGAGCAATTGCCACACATCCCATGAATTTTTAACCCTTTGCACTCGAGAGATACCTCACCACTTTGTTACGGCAACTCGAACGATGAAATCGATCATCATTCGAATTGACGCGATACATCGATCTACGACGATATTTATCTACGTTTGATTTCTTTTGTAACTGGAAGCATATTACGATACATATAACCTCCCAAAGTATAAAATTATGCATTTTATATATTTTATCTAGAGGCTGTCCCATTTTAAATAATACACTCAAATATCGGCGAAACGATGCGTTAAATAAAAAAATCTTTCCAACAAAAGTTGTATGGCTTATAAGGGACTGTCAACTAGTGGCGATGATTTGAGCTTGGAGAGTAATTTGAAAATCACGCGAAGGCCACCGTCAATTTCTTAAATAGAACTCCCTATTGTTTACAGCATGTTCTCGTACCTTATCTCGAGAACTTTCCAAAAAACACTATAATAAAATATTCTTCCCTTGTGAGTACATTTTGAAATCGAAAGGAATTTTCGAAAAAGGCCTCGTGTGCAAAGGGTTAACTCTCAATCAGCGTTTCGCCTTTCCTTTTGTCAGCTCGATCCACCTTTCGGACGAGCGTCCGGACGATTCTCGTTCACCTGGGAGTGCGGACGAGAGGGGTGGTAAAAGAGATGGAAAATATCTTCGCCCGTATTCAAGATGACGTCGTTTGTAATGTCTCTATCCTCGCGGGGCGTACATTTGTCGCCGCATCCACTCGTTTCTCACGTCTTTTCCTCTCTCGCCTACCACCTTCCCATCTCGAGATAAACTTCGAAGCGGTGGGATGCCCGACGCGACGCGCAGTTTGTATTTTGCGAGGCTCTGCTCGGAGAAGGGAGGAAACGAGGGAGGAAGGACGGAGCGAGGCTATTTAAACTTCCCCAGTCCTTCTGCTAACTTCAGCGCGAGACGTTTGTTCATGTGCGCGTGCGTACGAGTTCCTTCCCTTGGTTCGGGACGATGCGTGATGTCTTCGAGTTTGTGCTTCGCGGTTTCGAGACGGATTTCTGATGCCTTCGCAGTTTCGCACCTAAGCTAACACTGACAACTGATGCGTGCCATTTAGGTAGTGTCGTGAGAGCGCGATACATCGTTGATGGATCGTGATCGAGGAGCTTTCGATGGATTAGGAATCCGTTTGATTAACCACTGGTAAATTCTCGATACCGAATTTCCGTGGGCTGTTTAACCAATAGAATTTCGAAAGCACAGAAATTTACGAGTTATCGTACTTTCTATCAAGTGGAACCTACGGGTTGGTGTATTTATAGTCCGCAATGACAAAAATGAAAACTTAAGAAACGGATTTGTAATAGAAACGGTACCTGATAATAGAATAAAAATCAATTTTGTGATATGGAATAATAAAGTTGGGAAGTCGCAAGAGCGATTGATTTACCTTAAAATACATGATATAAAAGTTTTCATTCTGAACAACTTTTTCCTATACATGTTACAGTCAGTTGGTCTTAGTTTCCGAGACGTACGCAAAAATGTTTTTTGATTTCCAATTCATTTATAAAATAAACTTATTTACATCGGATAAATTGGGATTAAATTCCTCTAATTCAAGTATTCCATCTTCCACATTACGAACATAAAAAACAAAACAAAGAAAACAATATACAACATGAAATCAAATATCGAAATTTTAACACATCCCAAGAGAAACAATTTTCATTCCTCGAATACGCGTTATCATCGATGAATTTTCACTCGTAACCCTCCAAGCGACATTAGGCAATCACCGTCACCCTCAGTCCTTCGTCTTGTCACGTGAAAGCCTGCATCTGATAATCACGAGGATTAGAAGGGAGGCGCGCGCGAGTTCCACGGCTTTCGGAACCGGTGGAAGTTCGTTGTGTCGTCCGGCCGGGACACTTGGCAAGCGCAGAGCTACGGAATATCGGAGTGAACATACGAGAGAGAAAGAGACGGAGGGTTGGAGGATGGCGGCAACATGCGGAATAATGTCTTGTGGAAACGAGCTGACCCGCTCGGCGAATCGATCATTTCCAGACTGTCGGGCGAGGCTCACAGTTGCGTCTGTCGTTAGATGCATCCACGTACTACGAGGAATGGACAAGTGTGCACACGTGTACGCGCGAGCACGCGCACGAATACACTTGCACGAAGTCGAAGCGCGGAATTAGCGTGCATGAATTCCACGGTGCTGTGTATGAAATTTATGCACGCGTCGGACGAAGCTCGTGCGCATAGAACGACGCGTGGAAGGAGAGGAGGAGAAACGAACGCGGAGGACAAGACGGAAAAAGAGGAAGCGCGAGAAAGCAAAAGGGAGTAACTCCGGTAGCTCGAACGGGTGCCGTAGGGAAATGGAGGAGCGTCGCGTGCTGCTTTTCATGAATTCTGAATTAACGTGACGCTAAATTCGAGGCGTCCCTCATAAAACTCGCGCATTCACCTTTCCTCGTGCGCGTATCTTCTCCTCGTCTTTCTCCGGCTCTTGGACGAGGACGGAAGAGCTCGCGGTCTCACACGGTGCCTCGATCGGGGCTGAATGGAGAATCGCGTTTTTCATTGAATAAATATTCCCCGGGTGGTACGAACGAGGAGAGATTTTCCTTTTTCCTTTTCCTACCGTATCCGCGATATTTATATTCGATCGATTTCGAAATTTAGCTCCCAGTTATATTCCAGTTGCGCGAGAGATATTCGCCGAAGGACCGATTCGCTCTTCCGGAAAATCTCACTGACAGTTTTATGCGCCTCTCGCGAGGACCAGTACACTTTGCGGTAATAAAAGGATCCTTCTTGATTGACGTTCGATGTATGTGGTAGAGAGATGAGTGGTCGCGTAATTTCAATTTCGAAGTCGACCGTCATCGAGTCGACGAGGCTCAAGTGTCAATTGTCGCGCGATAATTCGGCCTGGTGCTTTCGACTGTGGATTGGACCGATATTCGCGTTTATAACGCAAAGAAAAGTGGATTATTTCTTGATCGTGTGAAACTCGTGGTTCTCCGAAATGCGTTCGGATGATTCGATCGAAGAATGTGCGGAAAAGCACGTAGACTGCGTGGTATGCATATTGCATATTTTCTCTCATCAAAGTAACTCATTTTCAGCGCTAAATCGCATTTCACTGATTCCTTCCATTCCGTCTCTCGTGCAAACACGTGCGAATAAGTTCAGCTGCTATGGGAAATGAGATATTTAATGTTGGCAGGTGATTCCGCGCGTTTCGCTAGCTCCACTTCCCGTATTAACTTCGAAACTGAAGCATATCATTTCCCACGCACCGTTGATATCCAAATTTTTACTGTCGCGAAATATCGCGAATAACATTACGGAATCGGTTCGCGCGCCAGACTATACTTTTGCTAGTGATCCTCATTACGATCCGTAGTTCAAATATTGTAAGGAATATGAGGCGCGTCTACGGATAGGCAGGCAGGAGAGCGAGATTGAGACAGAATGAGAGAGATAGAGTGAGATAGAGAGAATGAGAAGGAGAGATTGAGAAGAGAAGGAGAGCACCCAAAAGGAAGACCGTTTAGCGATCGCTAGTAGAGGTCCAACGATCGATAAAGGAACACGAAAAGGTAGAGACTCTCTCCACAATCATTTTGATAATATTTAAGGTCTCTACATCTAGATTAACAACTATCTCTCTCTCTCTCTCTCTCGTTTACAAACATAAAATAAGTTTTGTTCTATACTACTATGGAAAAGGGCCTTGTGTGCCTATTGTCATAAAACGATTGTAAACGTTTTTTGACATTTTTAATTTTTACGTAATTGTCGCCGACCTGGTCATACTTTCAATTACTTATTCGGTTGCCTTGCTTAGATATGTATTTATATACATCTTATTCGACGCGACGAGGCTAGGGTTTGATTCTTACTGTTTTTATCTTTTGACTATCGAGTGTTTAATAAATTCACAAAGACCCAGGTTGAACCGTAGTGTCATCCTTAAGAAAATCGTCACGATCTTCCGAAAAAGGATCTTCCAAAGCGAGAATATCTCGATGTTACGAGCTCTCTATCGTGACGCGATAGACAGTAAGGACGCGGTGCGAACTACGCGAATTCCCTAATAACATTCGCGCGAGCCCAACTTCCCGACGAATCGGAGTGATCGATCCCACCTCTCGCGGCAACATTTCCCATTACAACAACACCAATAACCGAAGCCGAAGGGGGTTACCTTCGGGACGAGCTCTGCCCCGGGGACGGAACTCGGAAAGCGATCGCGAAACTGCGCGAGAGGAACGTTCTCGCTTCGCATTCTACCGGAAAGGGCAAACGCGAGTGTTTCCTCCAAGTTACAGGTCGTTTTACTCCAGCAAGGATGCAAGGGGTTAGACGCGAAGAAGACGCGCGAGCACCGGAGAGGGGAAAATATCAAGAGGCACGAGACTCAGCGGACGGAAAGTCGAACCACAAGGAACACGATGGTCGGTGGTGGAAGGAGGGATCAAAGAGGTTTCGATGCTCCGGAGTGAAACGTCTGAGGTATCTCGAGCGAGAAGAAGAGCGAGAAGAAGAACGAGGCGTGATGGGCAGGGTGGAACGAGGAAAGGGAAGAAAATGGGTAAGGCAGGCCGCCGTGGCGGTGGAAGAAGAAGCAGTTTTACGGGGTAGCAGTCAGGCAGCCAGCTACAAATGCGCGAACGAGGCCGCAAATCGCCCCGATAAATTAGTCCGGGGCCTTCTTCCACCCTGCGGCAAGTACTCGTTGTCGTTCGTCGCTCTTACCTTCGCCTCGGCCTCGGCAACTTGTGGAACGACGAGGAGAAAGAGTGGCCGCACGCCAGGCAAGTAGATACGGCGCCGACCGTGGAAAAAGGAAGGGTAGGTAAAGGAGGAGAAAAAAGGAAGGTAGCAAGCGGCTAAACGCTCTTGAACATTCCATTACCGCGGACGGAATTAAATGTATGGAAGAGAGGCCCTGAGGAAAGACGGCTCTCCTCTCCACGCGAAGGGACGATCTCCGAGGGAGATATTTCATCGATCGTACCCTTCCTTCCGGATCTCTTATCACGACGTTTTGCCGGCCGAACGAATTTTCTCGTCGATGTATTCAAGCGAATTTCGAGGATAGAGAGACGAGGGCAGAGATTCAATATCGATCGTTTCTCATTCGCCATTTTGTAGAATTTTTTTATAGCGCACGGTGAACAATTTTTGCTAGTAAGCCTGCGATTTTTATGCTACCGATCGGGGAGGTTATCGATTCGGGAGAGATAAAAAAATTCCGTTGCTCTTACGATATTGTCCTTGTCGATTATCGTTAATTGTTGTAGGATTTTTCTGCTCCGCTTTCACTCACCGACCGCTAAAAGCTTCCACCGATCCGTTCATTTTCCCGGGATTTTGGTCTCTCCTTTTTCCTTTAGTTTTTATGGGATTTTGAACGATCAATCGTGCCCTGCATTCGGGAGGAACGACAAGCGAAGTAGCGTGGAATCCGATGCACGAGCGCGCGCACGGGCTTGTAAAACAGAGCCCTCCTAATCGGCGAGCGATGCTTTAGGATTTTATATCGGTTTACGAAGAGCTGTACTTCGTACAGTTTCCCTCTGTCCCGTCTCCCTTTATTCTACCCTCACTCTCTCTTTTAACGCCGCTCGTCGCTACGTCCAGTTCACGAATCCGCTTTTACACGCGGGCGGGTGGGCGTGCGGATATAAAAAAAACAATTTCACTCGACATCCATCAAATCGTACAAATACGCGCGAGTCGGGTGGTAGGGGAGGTCACAATAAACGAAGTGGAGCTAATAAAAAAAGCATCCAACCGCGCGCGTTACGTCCAGTGCGGTAGAATGAAAACATTATTGGGACCGTGATGCGTCCGCTCGTAACGAAGACGCTCGAGTGCGAGGACACCGATCCGGTTTGGGAGGCCGAGGGAAAAAGCACAGGTGGACAAACGAAAGGGAAAAATTTCGATTAATGGCCTTTCAACCGAGAGATCTTTTCTACTCTAAACGAAACGTTCCACTGCGTTGGTTAGCTCGCGGGAGCGTAACGCTGTTTGCTCGTTGATTGAGAAGTTCGAAATGTCCGTTCTCAAAGCGTATGGCTTTGAATCGGTTTAAAGGGATACGAGAGTTTAAGAGAAATTGGGTGGTTCCAGCTACACATAACTCTTTTACCGAATTATTCTATGATACGTATATTTTCGGAATGAGTAGTTTCTGGAATTAGTCGATATTTCGTCAAAGTTACGCGCGCATCGATGAAAAATCGACGAATGTGAAATGAGAAATTTAATTATTCGGATGACTTGGACAGTATCGTTTTGGTAGCGAGTGTCACGCGATTTTCGTTCAGCCGTGCGTTATTCGATTCCTTGTGTGTTGCAAACTGCGTTATTGATGCCCAGTTTCAACATTTTCCCTGCGATTACAAGGCACGCTCTTATCGCTTTTTGCTCTGCCACTGTGGAGTCTCCTATACCTCCGCCCTTCCTCTTGCCAACCTCAACCCTTCACTATCGGCGAACCATCCGTACTGCTCTTTTCGGTATCGATGTTTGCACTGTACGCGGATTCACCCCCTTGCTCTGTTTGTTTCCCTCACTTCCGCTCTCCACTCACTTTTTCTTTATCCCTCTCAATTTGCGTAGTCCCTTCTCTTTCGCCCTTCTCCATGCTACCATCTATTTCGTTCTCTCCTCCAACCCACCCCCACCATCCGTTTCTGTCTATTTAGTCATCTGTCTATCTCTCACTCTATCGGTATTCTTCTTTCCGAGTACATTGCTCGTCCAATCCCTTTCCATTCAGTCTATTCCTTCTACTCTCATCCTCTTTTCCTTCAGTCTATTTCTTCTATTCCTATCCTTTTTTTCATTCTCTTTCGCATCTCGTTTCATCTCGATCCTCTCGTCTAACCGTTCTCCCTCTTCATTCCCGTTTCCTTTACCGCGCCACTCTTTTCCAAAACTTACTCACCCTATCTGTTCGTTTCAACCCGTTAACCAGAAAATCGCTGGTCCACCGCCAACGTATCGGTACTAATTTGCAACGTGATCTCG